>OZ010748.1:39978204-41218820 GCA_963932245.1 Tachinus rufipes
ATTAACTTGTAGAAATCCTTTTCAAAATCATTTCTAGCAGCTTTTCTCCTTATTGTATTCAAATCAATGTATTTTTTCAAGCAATCATTTTTGTAAGTTTTAAACCATGTCTTACCGCTTGCTTTAAATTACGTGAATGGATAATATACTTTTTTTTATTTAATAAATTAGATATTAATTTAGTATTCTTAAATAGTGATTTTGGTGGTACAATATTTTCAACCAAAAATGGAAGATCGTTATGCTTATCATGTAGTGATTCTGGATAGTCCACGTCTGCTTCTATAATATATCCAAACGGGGAATCGTCTGCTATAGTATTTAAATTTAATTTAAAATTTCTAATCTCACCATCCGATAACCATTTAAAATCGCCATATAGTAAAAATTGTGACATCGCCCAACCATATAAGTTATTAGCATCCCAATAAGTTAAATAACTGGATGGTTTATTTACCTTTTAATCAGACATATATTTATTATTAGCAGAAGCATATCTCAAAGAGCATTGACTGATGCCACCTCGAATACCTTTTTTAATAAAATGATGCATATCTATATCCGTAAACAATTCTAATTCAATTTTTGAATATTTTAGCATAGCATCCCATGATAAAGCAGGTGCTGTATAATAATGAGCGGGATCTAAGTTATATGTACTATAACAAACTTTTATAAAATTTTCAAAAATATTTGTTAAAAGTAAGACGTCCGTCTTCAAATATAAATTGGAATAATCCTCCAAATTTCTACATTTAAAAAAATTCCAAACTGCTTTGGCATGCTTGTAATCTTTCTGCGAGATGTAAGAACCCTGCATACTGTTATAAAAATATTGTTTTGATGGTAATTTTGTCATCTTTAGTTTGTCAAGTGAATCCATATATTCATATGGAAAAATACCTTTCTTTCTTATTAAGTCAAATTGTTTTTTATTAGTGAAAAAATTATTTATAACAACTAATTGATCATTTGTTAAATTATTAGCAAGTTTTTCAATGCTACTAGACATAAAACGAATTGAATCAACAAACCTTAAACTAATAATGACGTTACGTTTATTACTTGTTTTATCAATATATTCACTAACATTGATATTTTTAGAGAATGAAATAAAAAAAAAATTATTTTGTGCTATTACATTTATCTTTTCACTATTACAACAAAGTTTTTTAATAAATAAATGAGAATCATAACCAGATAAATTATAAAAAAAAAACTGGAATAAATTTAGGTACTTTATAATTTAAATTACACTCTACATGAGATGCTCCTATAAATTTACCGGTTAAATGACAGTGATCTCTAACTTTAATGTTTCTATCAATAATTTGTTCCTGATAGATATGACATTCAATTGACTCATCATATATTTTTTGTTTATAGTCTGTTAACTTTTTAAGAAGAATCACAGTATTTAAATATTTGTTGTATATTAATTTTGCATCACATGTTAAACGTTCTAAAAAAATTGAAGGGCTGTCTAAACCGGCATAAGTTTTAAATTTATCTAATGTATTATCAAACGAGCATTTAATCATGTAAGCAAAGGAATATGGTACATGCTTATGAGTGACATTTGTATATGATGTTTTTGGATTAGGTTGACAAGATTGAACTGGTATTAAAAGACTTTCAAAATCAGCATACACCACAAATGGTACTATCATCTTATGATTAAAATTTAAAATTTTTAAAATGTTTTCTGGTTTTAAAGTTCCATTTTTCTCAACGTTTGTAAGTAAAATTGTACGAATTTTATTACAATCATGTGTTATATGCTCATTAAATTTATCTAAGTTTGTATGAATTGTTAAGCATCCATCGCATAAATACGTAGAACCTTTATGATTTGATATTTGTTTAGAAATTAATCTAGATAAACTTTTGATTAATACGTAATGACCTAAAATTCATTTTCAAGAAAAAGTAAGTTAATGTGATTTTCTAATTTTTCAGAAGTAAAGTAAATTGGCCCTACCACGTTATATTGTTTTAAGTTAGTATCAAATTCTAAGCCGTATACATTTATACTAATATTATTTAATTTTTCAATTTTTTTAATATCACTTATTTTACAAGGGAAACTAATACCTTTTAAATTTAATGTAGTTGTGTAGTGAGGATATGATGAAATTCTCTCTGGATGCTGACCATGGGGAACTGGATAAAGAGCTTCATTAATGGACCAAGCTAAACAGGCATTTTTGTTTTGTATGTTAATACATGCTTTCTAATTTCTAATTTGCATTGGTAGTTCTATAAATGACGATCTTCGAATAGCTATAGCAACATATTTATTAATATTTATTTGTAAATGTGATACAGTCATTAGTGCCCATTCACTACCTCTTTCTTGGAATCCTTCACTTTTTTTACAAATATTAGCAGAGAAATAATCTAATATTTAACTAATATCCGAAGTAGGTGAAATAATTTTATTTCTTATATTAAAAGATTTCAAGTCGGTTTCATAATCCTCCTTCTTTATTCCTCATATAATCAGCAAATAATTCAATATTTACTTTTAAACCTTTTTCAGATTCTCTCAATGGTTCTATTAATGATTGTATTGATACCTTGTGTTGGTTTATAAATGATGGTATGTCTACAATATTTGAAGAACTTGCTCTAATTCTATATGTAGTGATTCTATTTTTAAACGCCGTTTCAATCATTTCTATTCCATCTTGGTTAGATACTAACGAAGATGATTTGTTGAAATGTTTCTGCGATCTTAAATGACCTTTATATTTACTTAAGGAAGTAACATCTAAACAGCATAAATCACACTTAATTTTATTTTTTTTTGTTATTGAAACGTCTCCATTGTTATCGGGGGCGGGTCTTTTAGACGTGGAAGGAAGCCTTTCGGATGTAGCGTTAACCTCCATGGTTCTCTTATGACTAACATAGTTGCTACCACAATTGAACATTACACCACCGGTATCACTATCTAAATGCCGTTTAAGAATATCCAATCGGGAAAATTCAATACAACAAACTAAACATGTATATTTATTTGTTTTGTTATGAACACTATGCACTAATAAATGTCTATTTGAATTATCCGTGCGTGAATAGGATTTATTACATATACTACAAGCAAACATTTTTAGTTTTGATATATATTATTTTTCAAAGCTAATGTATTCAATATTCTATTTTTATTTATGTATATATATATATATATATATATATATATATATATATATATATATATATATATATATATATATATTGCGTTTAATGTAAATAAATTTATTATCTCGCCTTATCGTAAAATATAACGAAAACATTTTATACTCCTAAATCATTCTTCACTACAATGCAACCTTCAGCTGAAAATGATAACTTAATATTTGCATTGTAAAAATATTGGTTCATCTAACCGCAAATTTCTATCATAATAAGCGGCGTCAGTTTTAATAAATTAATAATACTATCTCACCTAACCACAAATTTCTTATTTCCTATCATAACAACGTAAACGTACATCATTTTATAAATAAACATAAAACAGATATTGATTAACATTATTATTTTATTAAATGGTAATAATTAATTGCTTACATTATGATTATACATATATAAATACATTAATCACTAACAGTATCCCAAGAATTGAACATTGAATCATGACCGTAATATGTGTGTACTATATTATAACACTCATCATTGCCACACACAAAAAATAAGGTTTTTTTTAAAACAACTGCAGCACCATCCACTTGTTCTCCATACGAAGAAATTAAAGACACTTTCTTGGGTGTAATTTTTGTAATGATCAGTCATCCGTACAAAATGACAGAATGGTGCAAAATTAAACACCGCAGCAATGTTATATTCTTCCTTGCAAGACCTACAGACCTTTTCTAGAGTTTTAGTGTTAAGGAAATATTTTTCCCAAACACATATTTTATGGTCATCTGCGGGAGTAGAGTAGCTAGGAGAGTTCTGGACCAAAATCCCATAAGGTTTACATGGGGGGTCTAAAATTACCTCACTTCCGGTCTAGCAGCTCAACTCGGCATGTGATAAGAGGATGTAAGATGTTCATCTGTGTAAATGGTCAATTGGGGGATAAGTAGAATTAGGGGGTTGCTCAATTGGTGGATAAGTGGTTTGTTAAATTGGTCACGTGAGGGTCCAAAAATGGCAGATTTGGGGTAGGACCCGCCGTTTGGGAGATAGCTCGCAAGGATGTCGCCGTCCAGTAGGTGAGTCATCAGCCGCACGCTTCTCTGCGTCGAGTAGGTGACGTCATGCATCCGATTTAATTTTTCAATGATACATATTAAAATTAATGATGTATTAGTAGTAATGGGGACCCTTGGGCATGAGAACTAAATAAGCGTGTGTAGTAAGCCGCCGACTCATCCTTGATAATATTGTCAATCGGTTGTTATGATATTATTATAATATTGGCGGATTGTCCGATTTGGGCCGTTCTGGCGTTGAGATCGATGGAGTCGGTGCAAAAAAGTTGTAAAAAATGGTCAAAACGGCCGTATCTGTAAAGGGTAGTCTAAAACCGCTGGGGGATAGCGGTGAGTCACGGCTCGACGCGCTCTCGTCGCGTGTTCCGAGGCGGTGCGCGCGCTTGTCCCCAGAGCCTCGCGCGCGCACAGGAGAACTCGCTATTTAGCGTAGCATCGAAGAATTTAACATGGGAACAATATGTTACGTTTAGCGTTTATAAAATAAAAATTTTGACAATCTGTCCGTCTGTTCGGTTCGTAAATGCCATAACAAAAATTAAAAAAAAAATTAAAAAAAGCCGTTGCGGCTGCCACTGTGGCGGCCACGACGGCGTTGCGTGACGGCGGCGGCCCAGCGACCCTTTAGTAATCGAGATAGTCCTAAGCACATATAATATTTATGTTTTCTTTAGAAGTTTAAAAAATGTTATGTTAAAACTAATGTAGAGAATATTAATTTTACTTACTTACATTGTTCTGAGCTGCAGTGTGGATTAATAATATTAATTATTATGAGTAACAAAATAGAATTGTTTTTTTGAGAGAGAGATTGATAAAGGTGATAATAATAAATAGCATTAATTTTAATACATTTATTTTAGCATAAAATAATAATAATAAGCAGCAGCACAAACATAATAATAATAAAGAATAAAATTTCATTATTATTATTAAATTAAATCAATTGATTAATGAGAATACAATATTTATAATATATAAATATATAAAATTTAGCGATGACAAAATGAAACTTTTAAATAGTATAAGCATTCAAAAACAGCAGCACAAAAATAATAATAATAAAACGGAATAAAAATTCATTATACATTAAATTAAATCATTTGATTAATAAGAATATAATATAAAATTAAGCGATGACAAAATAAAACACACAGTAAGACCAGGTGTTTTTTGCTACATATGCTGCATTAAAATCAGTGATGGCTTCCGGTGTGAAAATATCGTTCACTCTTCTCGGCATTCGTACGTCGTAAGTACCTAGATCCAATAAAATGGTACGCCCGAAAATTGTGGTTCTCTCAAACACTCCGTAATTCCGTAAATAATGTACGGTAGATTGAGTTGTAAATCGGCTAGTTTTTTTGATTCCCTTAATTGGGACATAGATCTACGCTTGGGTGTGTCAAGAAGCTACAGTTTTGACGTCGTTCACGCATAGGTATGACGAGACGCTTGGGGTGTGGCAGGAAGCTAGAGTTTGACGTCATTCTTGAAGTAGTGTTAATTAATAAGAATCTAAAATTAAAAAAATAGAATATTTGAATAAATTTAAAAAACCTTATTGGAATGGTAATATTTGTATGACTAGAGTTAGCTTGTCCCCCATTTCATCTATCCTTTCAAGTACAATATACAGAGAACCAGCATAATTATCGCTGTAATCCTTGATTGCATCAGATCTGAACACCTCGTTGTATTTCTCGGTAACCATACCAGCGCCTCCCCGATGTCCGCCAAAACACTTGGTCCATACATTGTAGATTTAATTTCAAATAATGCTATCTTATATTTTTTTAATAATTCCAAATCTACAGTTTTTAAATACGGCTTAGCGTTGCAATTTAACTTTGTCAATTTTGTAAAATCCATTTGATCTCAAAAGATGAACTGTTTCGCGCAATGTCTTTACTATAACTAATTAAAATACATTATATTGTTTTATAACAGCTGTTAACACTTGCTTTCTTAAGCATTAAATATATTTATAGGTATAACGGTTTTTTCAATTATACCAATTTATTTCGACATACTTCGCAATTTCTCATTTTTCTAGCTATTGTCAATGTTTTGACGCATTTACAGCAAGATTTATATTTTACATCTTTAATTTTACATGTGTAATGCTTTGAATAATTTATTTGTCCATCTTCAGAACATTCGATGCAATAGTATTCACTTTGATGTTTGTAATAGAAACAATATGCGTCTATTACACATAATTTTTCATTGATCTCAAATAGTGCATGCTTTCTTACATCATCATCATCATCATCGTCATCTTCATTGTCACTGTCTTCTGCTTTCATAAATTTTGAATATAAATTAGTTTTGATATTATGTAACCTTTGAGTGGGCGTGGTGTTTAAATTAGTTGGGTTTTGTTTTTTTGGAGCTTGAGGAACTTCTTTAAATAATAATGACTGAGGTGTAGAGATGTCTTGGAACTTCTCATCACAGAATAAATCGTTAAACATTTTCACGATATTTATTTATTCACTTTGTTAACACTCACGTTTCGTTTAATATTATTAAAACAATTATTTGCATTGGACCCGAGCGCGCGTTTTCTTAAAGCGATAAGCTGGATGCGGTTATTCAATTTATTAATTACCATTTTGCAATAGCACCGGACGCTCTTATCTACAATAAGTAAACTGTATACAGGGTGTTCAAAAGACTTTGTATATACGGGGTGCGTCAAAAATAAATCCAAGATGGCGACCGGAAGTGGTTATCTTTATCTCAAAATAAAAAATGGCGACCGGATGTACGACTTCCGGTGCTGCAAATAGGGCCTTCATTGTACTCAAATGAAAGCGCTCGATGCGTACGTTACGAATATAAAATAAAAGTTCCACTTGACCTGCTCCTAAGCGCTAAAAATACGAAAATGTGTGTGTGTGTGTGTGTGTGTATGTTAATAGCATCCGTACTAATTACTCAACGTTAGCGCCGGCGCTAAAAAAAATCAATCTTATTATTTACTCCTTCACATAAATAAAACAATGTGTGTGGGTTACAATATATATTTATTATTATTATTATTAAAACTAAATTAGTAAACGATTAAATTATTATAAAACATTATTTTTATCAATCCAACTATTATGAGTCTTATCAAGTCCCAGCCACTTCACGTAAACTTTAGTTCCTTTTTTTTTTATAATTTTTTCCACTAGATATGCATCATTATGCTTAACAAGTTGAATTTCCTCAGCGTAAAATCCTCCTTTGATTGGACTCCCCTTTGAATCTTCAACAGGTACACAGTAGGATTTGTGATTTTTATTGAAATCACTTTAAATGTTTTGGTAGACCAATTAGGTGTGTATCCTTTTGCAAAAGCGGTTTTCTCCTTGCTGATTCGCACAAAGTCTCCAATTTTAAATTTTTGCGGTCCAGCAATCTTGATGTGTGAATAAACGGTATTCAACAACATCGGTTCTTTATCTTTAGTGACTTCATTTGGTTTCATACCGATGGTACTTTGCTTACGATTGTTGTAATTTTTTGTGATATCAGGTAATACATCGATCCATTTATATTTGCCTTGTAAACTAAACTCTCTATTCAATATTTCTTTAACAGTACGTATCACTTGCTCGGCCATTGCAGCTTTTTTAATAGTAAACGTAAAGTAATGATTAATCGAACGCCTTTTAAGCAAATTTTCAACATGCTTATTGAAAAACTCTTTTCCCCGATCGGTCTGCAAGTTTTTCGGGATCCTACCACCATTAAATATTTTGTCAAATGCACTCTTCACTGACGGTCCGCTTTTATCTTTTAGAGGTTTCGCCCACAAGTATTTTTAAAAGAAATCGATTACAATTAGAATTGGTTTATATCCCTTATTTTCGCGAGAATACAGTATAAAATCAGCCAAATCAGCCTGCCACAGATCATCTAAACCTTTCAAAATGGTTCGTCTTCTAGAGAAATTTATTTGCGCGGGCTTGTAGATTTTAGTAACAATATCTTGTTTTACTTTACTCATTCTTGTTTGAAGAAATCAATTTTTGATGCTCTCTGCTTGAGCTCACAATAACAAATTCATTTTTAATAACCAACTCCCCCCATTTTATTTGAATGTCGCTTTGAATTAGTTCATTTGTCTATTCGCTCGCTAATACCGTGAATTCAATCATTAATGCTGTTAATTTGAACCTTTACACTGTCGTATGTTGCTCTTAGGTTATCACTAATGGCTTCAATACGATCATTAACACTCAGTTCGAAGATTGCATGTGCATTGCTGACCTAGTTCATATTCTGTTCAATTTTAAGCAATTTACTCTTAAATGTCAGTAACTTTGATTCAATCATTTCAGGAATGTCATTAATGCATAATTGAATTTTCCTATCGAGATCCTCATATTTGATATTAATATGATCAAAATCGGATTTATTTTTGGCGTTTAAATTTTCCAAGAGAGTATAGATAGCGTTCTTATCATCATCAGATTTCTTGAGAAGATTTGTAATTTTAGAGTCGAGGACGTACAGCTTAGTCGTGACATCAGTATCATCGATAAGAGCATTTACATTTTTCAAACGCTTGTGAGAAATGTCAAAATTCCCATCAGCATCGCGCTTAAAACCGTTGCCTGGCGGCCCTCTTACACCAGCAAATAATTTATTTTGCTACGAATGACGTCCGAACTTGTCTACACTCATAGTGATATTGAGACTTGAAATAAAAATAAATAGATTATATTTGCTTCTCTCAGCTCTTCTTCGATGGATGCAATCTCGTTAGCGTGAGATAAATTTCCGACTCTACGTGAAGCGTGTAGCAACCATAAACGTTCTATTAACTTGTTAGGATTATTCCAGTATGTGTATCGAAAGGGCTTATCTTCGACTTCTAATGTTGAATCGAATCCTTTACCTGCGTACGAATTGGCATCTGACACACTCCTGCTGCGATTTGGACGGTGTGTAGTAGTAGTAGTATTAGCAAAGGCTTCCAATATCTCTTCATCCACAGTTTTCTCGTTCACTCTCATTGCTCTCGCTTTTTTTACGTTTATCTAACATAGGTTTAACTAACATTTTATATTTTGTTATACCAATTCCTTGATGTTGCTCTGCAGGATTATGATTTTTAAATAAAGCATTAGTAGTCACTAAAACTTTAAAATATATTTTTTTGTCTTGTTCAGTATATTTTAGTGGAGTTTTCTTGAATAATAATTTATACAATCCATCGGTACTTATAAATGTTTTCCTTCCCTCTCACATAAAAATCTCCAATCCCATCAATCATTAGCTCTGTGTTTCCAACAATTATCTTGCTGGTATCAATATCATAATTAATTTCTGTTACCGAAAAGCGATCATAAACAATTTTATCAGCATCTTTGACTTATCCAATAAGTAAAGGCACTAAAACATTAGGATACTGTTTGAGATATTCTCTCAAACCACGTTCAGTAATAGTTCTGGGTTTTTATTATTTTCAACAACTGTATTATCAACTGTATCATCTGAAGACTCTAACCTACTTTTGTAAGTCTCTTCTTTGGGTTTATAATTTTCTTCCCTAAGTGTAGTTGCATCTGACATACCCTCGTAAGAGTTTCTTTCTAAACCTCCTTGTGTTTTATCAAATTGTATCATACTGAGTTCATATTGACCAAAGCTGACCATTTCCTCTGGTTTCATAGGTGTAGAAGTTCTACCATATTTTCTCTTAGGTCTAATCGGAGTCACTTGCTGTTGCGGTAGTTGTGTAGGAGATTGTTTAATTTGAGGCGTTATATTAAGAACATTTGCAGGACCCGGTGGCAATGTAGAATTCTTTATTAACTCTTTAATTGGTTCAATAAAAGGCTTGTAAGTTTTATTTAAGATTTCATTATCATCAGATTGCTTCAATTTGAGAGCCATTACTTTCTTTCGAATTGCATGCTTTACAGTTATGAGTTCCTTATATATATATATATATATATATATATATATATATATATATATATATATTGCGTTTAATGTAAATAAATTTATTATCTCGCCTTATCGTAAAATATAACGAAAACATTTTATACTCCTAAATCATTCTTCACTACAATGCAACCTTCAGCTGAAAATGATAACTTAATATTTGCATTGTAAAAATATTGGTTCATCTAACCGCAAATTTCTATCATAATAAGCGGCGTCAGTTTTAATAAATTAATAATACTATCTCACCTAACCACAAATTTCTTATTTCCTATCATAACAACGTAAACGTACATCATTTTATAAATAAACATAAAACAGATATTGATTAACATTATTATTTTATTAAATGGTAATAATTAATTGCTTACATTATGATTATACATATATAAATACATTAATCACTAACAGTATCCCAAGAATTGAACATTGAATCATGACCGTAATATGTGTGTACTATATTATAACACTCATCATTGCCACACACAAAAAATAAGGTTTTTTTTAAAACAACTGCAGCACCATCCACTTGTTCTCCATACGAAGAAATTAAAGACACTTTCTTGGGTGTAATTTTTGTAATGATCAGTCATCCGTACAAAATGACAGAATGGTGCAAAATTAAACACCGCAGCAATGTTATATTCTTCCTTGCAAGACCTACAGACCTTTTCTAGAGTTTTAGTGTTAAGGAAATATTTTTCCCAAACACATATTTTATGGTCATCTGCGGGAGTAGAGTAGCTAGGAGAGTTCTGGACCAAAATCCCATAAGGTTTACATGGGGGGTCTAAAATTACCTCACTTCCGGTCTAGCAGCTCAACTCGGCATGTGATAAGAGGATGTAAGATGTTCATCTGTGTAAATGGTCAATTGGGGGATAAGTAGAATTAGGGGGTTGCTCAATTGGTGGATAAGTGGTTTGTTAAATTGGTCACGTGAGGGTCCAAAAATGGCAGATTTGGGGTAGGACCCGCCGTTTGGGAGATAGCTCGCAAGGATGTCGCCGTCCAGTAGGTGAGTCATCAGCCGCACGCTTCTCTGCGTCGAGTAGGTGACGTCATGCATCCGATTTAATTTTTCAATGATACATATTAAAATTAATGATGTATTAGTAGTAATGGGGACCCTTGGGCATGAGAACTAAATAAGCGTGTGTAGTAAGCCGCCGACTCATCCTTGATAATATTGTCAATCGGTTGTTATGATATTATTATAATATTGGCGGATTGTCCGATTTGGGCCGTTCTGGCGTTGAGATCGATGGAGTCGGTGCAAAAAAGTTGTAAAAAATGGTCAAAACGGCCGTATCTGTAAAGGGTAGTCTAAAACCGCTGGGGGATAGCGGTGAGTCACGGCTCGACGCGCTCTCGTCGCGTGTTCCGAGGCGGTGCGCGCGCTTGTCCCCAGAGCCTCGCGCGCGCACAGGAGAACTCGCTATTTAGCGTAGCATCGAAGAATTTAACATGGGAACAATATGTTACGTTTAGCGTTTATAAAATAAAAATTTTGACAATCTGTCCGTCTGTTCGGTTCGTAAATGCCATAACAAAAATTAAAAAAAAAATTAAAAAAAGCCGTTGCGGCTGCCACTGTGGCGGCCACGACGGCGTTGCGTGACGGCGGCGGCCCAGCGACCCTTTAGTAATCGAGATAGTCCTAAGCACATATAATATTTATGTTTTCTTTAGAAGTTTAAAAAATGTTATGTTAAAACTAATGTAGAGAATATTAATTTTACTTACTTACATTGTTCTGAGCTGCAGTGTGGATTAATAATATTAATTATTATGAGTAACAAAATAGAATTGTTTTTTTGAGAGAGAGATTGATAAAGGTGATAATAATAAATAGCATTAATTTTAATACATTTATTTTAGCATAAAATAATAATAATAAGCAGCAGCACAAACATAATAATAATAAAGAATAAAATTTCATTATTATTATTAAATTAAATCAATTGATTAATGAGAATACAATATTTATAATATATAAATATATAAAATTTAGCGATGACAAAATGAAACTTTTAAATAGTATAAGCATTCAAAAACAGCAGCACAAAAATAATAATAATAAAACGGAATAAAAATTCATTATACATTAAATTAAATCATTTGATTAATAAGAATATAATATAAAATTAAGCGATGACAAAATAAAACACACAGTAAGACCAGGTGTTTTTTGCTACATATGCTGCATTAAAATCAGTGATGGCTTCCGGTGTGAAAATATCGTTCACTCTTCTCGGCATTCGTACGTCGTAAGTACCTAGATCCAATAAAATGGTACGCCCGAAAATTGTGGTTCTCTCAAACACTCCGTAATTCCGTAAATAATGTACGGTAGATTGAGTTGTAAATCGGCTAGTTTTTTTGATTCCCTTAATTGGGACATAGATCTACGCTTGGGTGTGTCAAGAAGCTACAGTTTTGACGTCGTTCACGCATAGGTATGACGAGACGCTTGGGGTGTGGCAGGAAGCTAGAGTTTGACGTCATTCTTGAAGTAGTGTTAATTAATAAGAATCTAAAATTAAAAAAATAGAATATTTGAATAAATTTAAAAAACCTTATTGGAATGGTAATATTTGTATGACTAGAGTTAGCTTGTCCCCCATTTCATCTATCCTTTCAAGTACAATATACAGAGAACCAGCATAATTATCGCTGTAATCCTTGATTGCATCAGATCTGAACACCTCGTTGTATTTCTCGGTAACCATACCAGCGCCTCCCCGATGTCCGCCAAAACACTTGGTCCATACATTGTAGATTTAATTTCAAATAATGCTATCTTATATTTTTTTAATAATTCCAAATCTACAGTTTTTAAATACGGCTTAGCGTTGCAATTTAACTTTGTCAATTTTGTAAAATCCATTTGATCTCAAAAGATGAACTGTTTCGCGCAATGTCTTTACTATAACTAATTAAAATACATTATATTGTTTTATAACAGCTGTTAACACTTGCTTTCTTAAGCATTAAATATATTTATAGGTATAACGGTTTTTTCAATTATACCAATTTATTTCGACATACTTCGCAATTTCTCATTTTTCTAGCTATTGTCAATGTTTTGACGCATTTACAGCAAGATTTATATTTTACATCTTTAATTTTACATGTGTAATGCTTTGAATAATTTATTTGTCCATCTTCAGAACATTCGATGCAATAGTATTCACTTTGATGTTTGTAATAGAAACAATATGCGTCTATTACACATAATTTTTCATTGATCTCAAATAGTGCATGCTTTCTTACATCATCATCATCATCATCGTCATCTTCATTGTCACTGTCTTCTGCTTTCATAAATTTTGAATATAAATTAGTTTTGATATTATGTAACCTTTGAGTGGGCGTGGTGTTTAAATTAGTTGGGTTTTGTTTTTTTGGAGCTTGAGGAACTTCTTTAAATAATAATGACTGAGGTGTAGAGATGTCTTGGAACTTCTCATCACAGAATAAATCGTTAAACATTTTCACGATATTTATTTATTCACTTTGTTAACACTCACGTTTCGTTTAATATTATTAAAACAATTATTTGCATTGGACCCGAGCGCGCGTTTTCTTAAAGCGATAAGCTGGATGCGGTTATTCAATTTATTAATTACCATTTTGCAATAGCACCGGACGCTCTTATCTACAATAAGTAAACTGTATACAGGGTGTTCAAAAGACTTTGTATATACGGGGTGCGTCAAAAATAAATCCAAGATGGCGACCGGAAGTGGTTATCTTTATCTCAAAATAAAAAATGGCGACCGGATGTACGACTTCCGGTGCTGCAAATAGGGCCTTCATTGTACTCAAATGAAAGCGCTCGATGCGTACGTTACGAATATAAAATAAAAGTTCCACTTGACCTGCTCCTAAGCGCTAAAAATACGAAAATGTGTGTGTGTGTGTGTGTGTGTATGTTAATAGCATCCGTACTAATTACTCAACGTTAGCGCCGGCGCTAAAAAAAATCAATCTTATTATTTACTCCTTCACATAAATAAAACAATGTGTGTGGGTTACAATATATATTTATTATTATTATTATTAAAACTAAATTAGTAAACGATTAAATTATTATAAAACATTATTTTTATCAATCCAACTATTATGAGTCTTATCAAGTCCCAGCCACTTCACGTAAACTTTAGTTCCTTTTTTTTTTATAATTTTTTCCACTAGATATGCATCATTATGCTTAACAAGTTGAATTTCCTCAGCGTAAAATCCTCCTTTGATTGGACTCCCCTTTGAATCTTCAACAGGTACACAGTAGGATTTGTGATTTTTATTGAAATCACTTTAAATGTTTTGGTAGACCAATTAGGTGTGTATCCTTTTGCAAAAGCGGTTTTCTCCTTGCTGATTCGCACAAAGTCTCCAATTTTAAATTTTTGCGGTCCAGCAATCTTGATGTGTGAATAAACGGTATTCAACAACATCGGTTCTTTATCTTTAGTGACTTCATTTGGTTTCATACCGATGGTACTTTGCTTACGATTGTTGTAATTTTTTGTGATATCAGGTAATACATCGATCCATTTATATTTGCCTTGTAAACTAAACTCTCTATTCAATATTTCTTTAACAGTACGTATCACTTGCTCGGCCATTGCAGCTTTTTTAATAGTAAACGTAAAGTAATGATTAATCGAACGCCTTTTAAGCAAATTTTCAACATGCTTATTGAAAAACTCTTTTCCCCGATCGGTCTGCAAGTTTTTCGGGATCCTACCACCATTAAATATTTTGTCAAATGCACTCTTCACTGACGGTCCGCTTTTATCTTTTAGAGGTTTCGCCCACAAGTATTTTTAAAAGAAATCGATTACAATTAGAATTGGTTTATATCCCTTATTTTCGCGAGAATACAGTATAAAATCAGCCAAATCAGCCTGCCACAGATCATCTAAACCTTTCAAAATGGTTCGTCTTCTAGAGAAATTTATTTGCGCGGGCTTGTAGATTTTAGTAACAATATCTTGTTTTACTTTACTCATTCTTGTTTGAAGAAATCAATTTTTGATGCTCTCTGCTTGAGCTCACAATAACAAATTCATTTTTAATAACCAACTCCCCCCATTTTATTTGAATGTCGCTTTGAATTAGTTCATTTGTCTATTCGCTCGCTAATACCGTGAATTCAATCATTAATGCTGTTAATTTGAACCTTTACACTGTCGTATGTTGCTCTTAGGTTATCACTAATGGCTTCAATACGATCATTAACACTCAGTTCGAAGATTGCATGTGCATTGCTGACCTAGTTCATATTCTGTTCAATTTTAAGCAATTTACTCTTAAATGTCAGTAACTTTGATTCAATCATTTCAGGAATGTCATTAATGCATAATTGAATTTTCCTATCGAGATCCTCATATTTGATATTAATATGATCAAAATCGGATTTATTTTTGGCGTTTAAATTTTCCAAGAGAGTATAGATAGCGTTCTTATCATCATCAGATTTCTTGAGAAGATTTGTAATTTTAGAGTCGAGGACGTACAGCTTAGTCGTGACATCAGTATCATCGATAAGAGCATTTACATTTTTCAAACGCTTGTGAGAAATGTCAAAATTCCCATCAGCATCGCGCTTAAAACCGTTGCCTGGCGGCCCTCTTACACCAGCAAATAATTTATTTTGCTACGAATGACGTCCGAACTTGTCTACACTCATAGTGATATTGAGACTTGAAATAAAAATAAATAGATTATATTTGCTTCTCTCAGCTCTTCTTCGATGGATGCAATCTCGTTAGCGTGAGATAAATTTCCGACTCTACGTGAAGCGTGTAGCAACCATAAACGTTCTATTAACTTGTTAGGATTATTCCAGTATGTGTATCGAAAGGGCTTATCTTCGACTTCTAATGTTGAATCGAATCCTTTACCTGCGTACGAATTGGCATCTGACACACTCCTGCTGCGATTTGGACGGTGTGTAGTAGTAGTAGTATTAGCAAAGGCTTCCAATATCTCTTCATCCACAGTTTTCTCGTTCACTCTCATTGCTCTCGCTTTTTTTACGTTTATCTAACATAGGTTTAACTAACATTTTATATTTTGTTATACCAATTCCTTGATGTTGCTCTGCAGGATTATGATTTTTAAATAAAGCATTAGTAGTCACTAAAACTTTAAAATATATTTTTTTGTCTTGTTCAGTATATTTTAGTGGAGTTTTCTTGAATAATAATTTATACAATCCATCGGTACTTATAAATGTTTTCCTTCCCTCTCACATAAAAATCTCCAATCCCATCAATCATTAGCTCTGTGTTTCCAACAATTATCTTGCTGGTATCAATATCATAATTAATTTCTGTTACCGAAAAGCGATCATAAACAATTTTATCAGCATCTTTGACTTATCCAATAAGTAAAGGCACTAAAACATTAGGATACTGTTTGAGATATTCTCTCAAACCACGTTCAGTAATAGTTCTGGGTTTTTATTATTTTCAACAACTGTATTATCAACTGTATCATCTGAAGACTCTAACCTACTTTTGTAAGTCTCTTCTTTGGGTTTATAATTTTCTTCCCTAAGTGTAGTTGCATCTGACATACCCTCGTAAGAGTTTCTTTCTAAACCTCCTTGTGTTTTATCAAATTGTATCATACTGAGTTCATATTGACCAAAGCTGACCATTTCCTCTGGTTTCATAGGTGTAGAAGTTCTACCATATTTTCTCTTAGGTCTAATCGGAGTCACTTGCTGTTGCGGTAGTTGTGTAGGAGATTGTTTAATTTGAGGCGTTATATTAAGAACATTTGCAGGACCCGGTGGCAATGTAGAATTCTTTATTAACTCTTTAATTGGTTCAATAAAAGGCTTGTAAGTTTTATTTAAGATTTCATTATCATCAGATTGCTTCAATTTGAGAGCCATTACTTTCTTTCGAATTGCATGCTTTACAGTTATGAGTTCCTTATTAACATTGTGTTTCTCCGTATTGAAAAGGTTCCGTAATAAAAAGCGCTTTTTATACCGCATCTCTAAAAATAGCGAGCGCTTTTGTAGCGCTATACCGCTCGCTATTCCGCTATACCGCTCGCTATTCCGCTATACCGCTCGGTATTCCGCTATACCGCTCGCTATTCCGCTATACTGCGCGCTATATCAGGCGCTCTTTAATAGCTACCGCTTTTATACTGCTATATCAATCGCTATAAAACTGCTTAATCTCTTTATACTGCTCCACTTCAATAGTGATAGAAATAATAACCACACCCCTCTAACGCATGCGCTATACTGATTGATGTAATTATCAGTTTATTATTATATACTCGTCGAGTCCTTTGCGGTATCTGCCGGCATCAGAATCCTTGTCTATCACAATAAAACCATACCATTTCGCAGTTTTCAGAAAATGGAAGATACCCAACTTCCGACATCAAGCTTAAAACGTCACTTAACATTTGATGTTTTGATTGATACAACGACTTTGAGTAAATGTACAAGTTTTCAAATTTTAAACCGTTTTCATAGAAAAGCATTGAAAATAAAACGTTTGTCTTGCCACAATTCGAGTGTCCGCATATCAAAGCTCTTACAGAATTTGGTATTAATAGAAAATGTTTTTCAAATTGTCCAGTCGTATCCCCCACAACTGAGTCGATATTTATAATTGGTAAAGTAACTTTCTGCTTGACGGTTCTCATTATACTAACTAAAACTCTAATTAATATGGCTATATATACACATCATTGATCTGATAAAAACTATTAAGCAATGTACCACGGTAGAGGTATCATCAACAGCGCTATAGATAAGTTACCTGTTGAGCTCCACTTACCCGGATATAAATATTGCGGCCCCAAAACCAAGTTGAAGAAGCGTTTGATCAGAGGAGATATCGGTATAAACAAATTGGACAAAGCTTGTAAGCAGCACGACATTGCCTATTCGAATTCATCCAAGTTAGAGGATCGACATAAGGCAGATAAAAGTTTGGAAAAATCTGCTTGGGGAAAAGTTAAGCCTAAGAACTCTTCGTTAAGCAAAAAAGCAAACGCTCTAGCGGTGACTGAAATTATGAGAACCAAAAGGAAATTAGGAATGGGCGTTAAAACTGTAGCTCTTCGCGCAGGTGTAGTAAATATAGCACAAAAGGCGTTAAAACCGTTAGCAAAAAAAATTAAAAGTACAGACGTTATACGAGAAAGTGCTAAAATTGCTTTGATTGCTGCCAAGGATGCTGTTAAGAAAACGGGTGGACGTAATAAAGTCCGCAAACCAAGAGTTCTACCTATTCCAAAACAAGGTGGCTTTCTGCCACTCATACCCCTCTTTGCTGGATTAAGCGCCTTAGGTTCGATTGCAGATGGTACTAACGCTATCGTACGAGCAGTAAAATCTACTAAGGAGGCACAAAAGAAACTGCAAGAGTCCGAGCGTTACAACAAAACGATGGAAGCTATTGCTCTCGGAAAGAAGGGAAGCGGTTTATATTTAAAACCATATAAGAAAAGTTTGGGTCTGTACCTGAAAAAATCAAAAAACTGTTAAGTTCGCTGCCCGATAGACCGCTCACAGATTTAGACTTGAAAAAATATACGAAATATATTAAAACATTTAGAGGAGTATTTATGCGAGATCAGTTACCGCATCACCCTTATTATAGAGAGTCAGGCATAATAAATCTGGATAGGGCGGCAGGACCCGGCACTCATTTGGTAGCGTACAAGAAGAACGGCAGACGCGTGCAATATTTTGGCAGTTTTGGAAATTTAAGCTCGCCGCTAGAAGTTGTAAAATATTTTAAAGCATGCGAGATAAAATATAATCAATATAATTGTTTCATAAGCGATGATACTGATAAAATAGCAATTAGCCAGATTAAATTTAAAATAAACAAAATTGAGTGAAGAGTACCACATATACAATTAAATGATGAGATTAAATTACAAATGTTGGAACAAGTTAAAACCGATCCTAGAATCTTGATCCCATTTCGCAAATGGGAACTACACGAACTACCTTCTATGAATAAATCTAAAGATAGTGTTTGGTCCGTAAAAACCTCAAACAGTCTAGAGAAATCGCGGTATGTAATCATAGCTTTTCACGTCAACAAAAAGGGTGTGTCGAGTGAAGACGTTTCCACATTCGATCATTGTAACATTAAACATATAAGAATCTATCTAAATCTGAAACATATCCATACGAAAATTTAAATTTGGATTTTGACAAAGGCGAATATTTAACCGCCTACGAGATGTACTGTCAGTTTCAAAGTAGTTACTATGATAATGCAAAAATTCAGCAGTACTTTTCATTTACTGATTTTAAGAATCACACAATGTTTGTATTTGACGTTTCAAAACAAAATGAAAGCATCAAGTCCTCGACGGTAGACTTGCGCCTTGAAATGGATGCTTCTCAGATTTTTAAAAACAATACTAGGTGTTATTGCCTCATTTTGAGCGATACCATAGTTGAATACACACCGCTATCAGGGTTGGTTCGAAAACTCGTGTGATGGGAAAAAGAGTGAGATTCAGCGAGCCCGAGTCAACGGTCATTTATTTGCCTGAAAAATGTGGTGACTATAGAAGCGGTGCTGAATGGATGATTGAAGCACAAAATAGACTACGATTTCAACGTAGAATTAAAAAGATTGCAATAACATTGGAAGCAGTAGTGAATCTTGAACATAGAAAAATGCGTCAAATACCCATCAATTGAGCTCTTATTTTAGTAGAGTACAAACCGTTGATGTGTACAGTTCATATAACATGATGATTATATTAGCCATCGATATGCAAGGATTTGTAATTGCAAATCAGTTTATACCGAAGGAAATATGTATTGCGACAAATTACAAAAATATTCACACTTACTTGATGAAACCGACAATCGACTATTCGTATTTAACATCGAAGGAAAAAATCCAAGCCAGATGGTAAGAAAATAACTACCACTCAATTCCATATTCCGGAGGAATTGTGATATGGCCGAGATTGACAACATCTTTCGTGGTCAAGGTTGTTTAAAAAGAAGATTTTTTAAAAAGACCTTTTCTGAATTTTACTATATTAAATTTAGAAGGTGAAACTAACACGCCAAAGTTTGAAAAATGTACTCATTTCTGTGTAAATCACTCGGATGAGTTTAGTAATTGTTCATTTCAAAATGTAAAAAAAATTGTAGTTATTTAAATAGTAATAATATTAAATATTAAATGTAACTTATTGTGGAATTGGTAATGTTAGATAGTTATGTGAAATTTTTTTTAATTTATCTTGTAATTTTTTTTAAATAATGAATGTGTTATTAAGATGTTGTGTTTAATTTATTTATTATTTATTTATTCAATTGCCTTTTTTACCTTTCGGTGTCAGGCGTATACATTATTAGTTTGTGTAATATTTTCTCCATTTCTTCCTATCCTTTGCTATCTCTTTTATTTCTTCCCACGTGTTTCCTTTTCTTGTAGCTTCTTCCTTTATTGCGCTGTTCCATTCTTTTCTGGGTCTTCCTCTTTTTTGTTCTCCTGTTACTCTTGTCTCATAAATTTTCTTAGTATTTCTTTCTTCACTCATTCTTCCTCCTTTTGCTCTATTTTTATCTTCTGTCCCTGACCATATCAGCATGTAACCCTTGTGTATCGTATTTATCCCCCTTCCTTTCTTTTTTGTTTCCGTAATTCCTAGTATTGCTGTTTTATGTTTTATAATTTCTTCGACTATTTCTTCCTCTTTTCCTTTTACGCTTCTTACATTCCATGTTCCTATTCTAATTTTGTTTTCGTATTCAGTATCCTTTTTCGTTTCCTTTTCCATAGCATTTCCTCTGTTTCTTTTTTCTTTGGCCGATATTTTTCTTTTTTCTTCTAATAGTTTTTTGAATTTTGTGCACCCTGTTCCCCCCTTTCTATCAATCCTTTTTCTTTCTCGTCCCATGTGTATTGTATTCCATTCATTTCCATTTTTCTGTATCCTGCTTTTACTCTATTTCCCTTTTCTCTCTCTTCTTTGGCAGTATTTCTTATTTGTTTTTGAACATTTCTTTCTTCTATTGTTAGGTCGTTATCTATGTAGATTTTTTTCCCTCTTAAGTTGCTTTTTGCTTTCATGATTTCTTGTTTTTTTTCCCATGTTTCAATTTCAGCTACCACTACTTTTACCTTCCCTTCTTTATTTATCTTGTATGCCTTCTTAATTTTCACGTTCACTTTCAACTCTTCTTTTATGAACTTTTCTATGTCTTCAATCGTGTTTTCTGTCTGTTCTTCTCTTCCTGTTATTATTATATTATTCTTCCTCTCTCTTTTCTCTTTTTCGTTTTCTTTTTTTTCTAATAAATCAATTCTTCTCATCATTTCCATCTTCACCGTTTTCCATTCCTCTTCCTTCTCTTCATGTTCTTTTTTCATTTGTTTTAACTCGTTTTTCACGCTTTGTATCTCTTCTTTTAGTTCTTCTGTCCCTTTTTTGACTTCCTTTATCATTTCTTTCATCATTTCTTTAAGTTCATCCATTTCCTTATTTGTATTTTCCACTTTTACTTCTTTATTATCCTTTCCAAAATCCACTCTTTTATTCTCTTCTCTTTTTCTTTGCTCTGGTGATCTCAGTATCTTTTTAGATTTTCTAAAGTGATTTTCTCCCTCTTTGTTCATTATTTCTTCCTCTCTTTTCCTTTTAGTTATATCTTCTTCAACTTCCTTCATTTATTTGTTATTCAGAATATATTTATTTTTATATTTAAATATATTTAATTTATTTAATTTTATTTATTTCAATTAATTAAATAAATTTAATATAATTTATTTCACTTTTATTTCTTTTTTTAGTATAATTTTTTACTTAGCAGATTACTTTTTGTCGTCTGGTTGAGTCGCAGCTGTTCCCTAGTCGCTTTTCTCTCTTTCTAGCGCGGCGCGCATGCTGTGGGTCTGTCTCTCTTCCACACTGACTGGCAATTTTATTTGTACTTGTTGGTGTTTATCACTATTACAACTTTTACTTAAATTTTGTTTACTCACTGCACTTCATTTACACTAGATTTAGCATCAAATTGATTTTTCCCGTTTTGTTTTGGCGATAAGTCTCGTATTTACGAGTTGTTTGTCGGCCGTAACAAAACGTGTGTTCGCAGAGCGAGTACTCGAGGCAGAATGTTGTGTGTGTTTAATTTAACTACCTTTATAATAAACATTCCTATCAAAATAAATTATTTATTTATTATAATAATATCACACGACGTCGTCAGATTTTTATTTCACACAATAAACGCAATTAATAAGAATATAGGGTGGAATAATAAAATAATTAAAAACGTTTTTATTTGCTCTAAATATTCTGTAAAACAATTAGTACTTATTAAATATTAATAATAATAACATTAAACATATTTGCATGTAAAAAAACAATTAATTATTTAATCAATTCTTTTTTTTTAATTCTACATTAAATACACATAAAACAATAATACTTGCATTATTCTCGACTACTAAAGTGGCAGTGGCAGCCGCTGTGGCCGCCGCCGCCCCGACGGCTTTGTTTTTTTTTTTTTTTTTTTTTCGTTATGGCATTTACGAACGAAACAGACGGACAGATTGTCAAAATTTTTATTTTATAAACGCTAAACGTAACATATTGTTCCCATGTTAAATTCTTCGATGCTAAATAGCAAGTTTTTCAGTGCGCGCGCGAGGCTCTGGGGACAAGCGCGCGCACCGCCTCGAAACACGCGACAAGAGCGCGTCGAGCCGTGACTCACCGCTAACCCCCAGCGGTTTTATACTACCCTTTACAGATACGTCCGTTTTGACAATTTTTTACAACTTTTTACACCGACTCCATCGATCTCAACACCAGAACGGCCCAAATCGGACAATCCGCTAATATTATAATAATATCATAACAACCGATTGACAATATTATCAAGGATGAGTCAAGGATGAGTCGGCGGCTTACTACACACGCTCATTTAGTTCCCATGCCCAAGGGTCCCCATTACTACTATCATAAAAAATTAATATTTATTTAAATATTAAAAAAAGGTTAAAGTTACATAGAGAAAAAAGTAAATCATCATAAAATTATTAAATAAAATATATATGTACAACACATAAGCGGATAAAATAAAATAATATTATAAACATATGGTATAATGATGAAAATTTTGTTAAAAGTTACAGAGAAATAATAATAGAAAAAATGTATTACTAATAAAATTAAATTAAATACAGAAAACAATAAACAATACATGTATTATGCTACAAATTTAATATACTAAATTTATTCACTTTCACTATCCCATGAATTAAACATTGTTTCATGTCCATAATATTCATGAATTATTTGATTACACTCGTGTCTACCACACACAAAAAATAGAGGTATTCGTAAACAACTCGCACACCATCCGCTTGACCTCCATACAAAGAAATTAAAGATCTTTAATTTAGTATAATTTTTGTGACAAGTTAACATTAATGAAGGTGTTGAATTGCCGACGTTTTCAAAAGAATCATTGTACCAGTTCTTAAGTAAATTTTCTTTTGAAGTTTTTAGTATTTCTAATTCTAATATATTGTATTTACTTTTCACTTGCTGCAATACTTTATTTAACGATAAATTGTACAAATTAGAATCAATATACATGATGTTTTATACTGTTTTATTACAATATGTAATACTTTAATTTTGCTTTGAATTTATATTTAAATTTAATACCATATCTTTCCTGTTAATAACGATAACACATTTATAAATTTTTAAATTAAATTATAACATAATAAAAATTTTATTATTCATAATTAAATATTTTTATTGATTGTATATTCGGGTTCATGTAATGCAAGTAGTTTAAATTATAATAAAATGCAAAATGTTATTTAAAAAAATATTTATTTTGTTTATTTAAAATTACTTACATACTTGTATAAAATTCTACAGCATATACTAAATGGATATTACTATGGTCTGGTTGACTAAAACTGACTCTTTTCTACATTCAAGTTATTTTACTAACCCAGGGAGTGGTCTGTATTTAACAACACTGTCGTACAAAATTTTTAGAAAACTGTTATGTCCTTTTATTTTAATTTGTACATCAACAGTAGACGATTTTATGGTATCGTTTTGATTTGACACATCATATATGTATAACATCCTCTTTTTAAATTAGTTGATAGGATTTATCGTAATAACTGTATGGAAAATTTGTGTAAGAATAAAACGATCCGGTGTATTTACCATTTAACACATTTTGGTTTAATTTAATATACGTATAAGCTTCAGAATTTAAATACACATTTTAGTTGAAATGCAACAATTACCTATCAAGGTTTTTTTATTATTTGAATTTTAACTAACTAAACGTTTCTATCAGTTTTTCTGAAAGAAAGTAATTCGTGTAGTTCCCATATACAAAACGGCATTAAAATTGAGGTATCTGATTGTATGCTGGTCAACAATTGCAATTTTATTGCTTAGATATTAAATTATGTACCATTTAAATTAAAAATAATACATATGTTATTACTTGACAAAATATAAAAAATAAACAAAAACAACAACAACCACGAGCCCTCAATACCGATAACTTGAGATGGGAATAAACCCGCAAACCTCAAGTGATGATAGAGGGAAGAATCTATTTTTATTTTTATTATTATTTATTATACATTCAGTATTGTTTTGTATTATATAAAATTTATTAATAAATATATATTATTATTATAAAAAAATATGAACATGTTGAATACGCAATTCTATTTTATAAATGATAATGTTAGCAACTTTGGAGGTTGTGTAACAGTTTAAATTTAATTTAAACAAGACACTTTACAGTAAAGCGTAAGATTGTTGGTTTGTATCAAAGTAGGTTTTAACTCTACTATCTAAAGCATTATTCTAATCTCTTAACTCTAAGCTTGTTAGATTCTCTTTGTCATGCGAGAGGTGTGGTTGTAATTCTTACATCTCAAGTTTTATCAACTTCAACTTCATTAAATTTATAAATATTTTTTCCGAAGGAAAACGCAAATGCATTGGTGATTCATTTAAAATTGGCATTGGCATTGCTGGGTTAAAAGTTTTAGCAGAAATGTATTTTTAAACTATTATTAGGTAACGTGCAAACGTTTTCTTGCTGTATTAAAATACTGATTTTGTTGCTGTTGTCAAATGCCTGTGTTCTTGGTTGATAACTAAAATTCCTTTTTGACAATGCTTCCATCTACACTAAATTTATCAAAAATTTTAAGTTTAAGTCCATGTTTTTTACATTGTAATCCGGGGACAAAATTCTTTTTTCAAACGATGAGTGATTGTTTTAACTCTTGCTCTTCTTTTAATATTTTGTACGTAACCAAGAAACTGAATACCCATCTATACGATTTTAATTAAAGTCTCACTAAAATATTTTCATCTTTAAAACTGACCGGTGATCGATTATTTTAATCGTAATGTTATCGATGCTACGTGCGTTTACGTGTAAGTATAAAATATTTTGCAGTTCAATGTTAATTGCAAACTGTTACATTCTAGTCTAACGCTTGTCACTTTTATAATGTTGACTAATAAATTGGATGAATGCAAATTATTGGCTTTTAAAGTTTCATTACCGGAAAATCCGAGTAAATGACTAATACTGTCTGCAGATGAAAAATCTATATATATTGTATTTACACAAAATCTTGCACTACATTAAGTAGTATTATTAGGTTTTAATTAAATGATTTGTTCCAATTCTTGAATGTCAGAGCTTGACCTTGGTTTTAAAACAGTTTGTATATATGATTCCATATCTGTAATTTTAAAAGAACCTATTGTAATTTTGATCTCTTTGTTGCTACCGTTGTGTTTGTAGTAAAATTTATTACAACCGTTTTTTTATATTTGGAATGGTATTGTACGTATGTAAACCAATCAACCCTAAGTAATAATCTTCACTAGGACCTAGTTTAATAGGCGGATAATAATTTACTAAGAGCTCGTCACTATTACCCTGAAAAGTATGAGACACGACCTAAACACAAACTACAAGATTCCTCTGCATTTATAGTTTTATTATTCTGTTAAAATCTTTAAACACAAATGTACGCAATTAAATGTATTACAATTTTGATCTCTATCATGATTATAAATAATTTTGCTACCACAAAAATATTTCAACAGTTCTTTGAGTAGAGAAAGATCGACAAAACTGTCAGAGTATTTCACAAAAATTTTGCGTTTTTTATAGGCAACCCAATGTGTCCTTTTGAACTATCCAAATTAATTATGCAAGACTGGTTTTTATACTCTTTGATCAGTATATTATCACGCATAAAAACGTCTCTAAATTAAGGTATTTTTGCTTTTGCCGCAAATTATCTTATGACTTCATCAGTTAGAAGGCGTTGAAGTAGTAAACTCAAAAGTTTTTTGATTTTTTTTTAATAAATCATTTTGTTGTGACGTAGTGAGTCACCAAATTTTTGTCGAGCATCTGTGGCAGATTTTAGCGTTTTTGCAATACTTGATGCATCACCTGAAAGCGCTCCTAATGCGCTGAGAGCGTCAAGCGCTTGCCTGTGCCAACTTAAGCGACTCCCGACATCTAGCGACAATCGTAGACACTATCATTACTATCCAATTATGTTGTATGTCTTTCTCACACACACGGCAGACCACTACCGCACGAGACAAAGTATGTGGATTTGTTGTTCTTATATAGCACCCACAAACAACTTCATTTTACTTTACTTTATTGTGTGAATGCGACAGTTTTATTAATTGACGCTAGATGACGGCAGCAGTAGCTTAAACTAGCGCAAGTGTGTAGCTTTGGTTGCCTAGGAATAGATTATTTGCATTAGGAATAATAATTAGTGTAATTTTATGTTTTTAAGAGGTAAATCCTGTATTGCAGATAATAAAAATAAAACATCAATACACATTTTTTTACATGAACAATTTAATTAACACTTTACAATGTATTAATAATAACTTTTCTACGCTAAGAATATTACTTATTAGAATAATTTTGTAAAGAAGATAAAATGTGTTACCTCATTAGCAATAATATATTTTCAAAAGTAAAAAAAATTTGTATAAATTTTTTAATTGTAAATAAATTAAATAAACACAATAAAATATTTATTTATAATAAAAACTTACTTGCGCTAAAAATATTATTTAGAGTAATGTTTTTGTTAAATAGGTAAGTATAAAATAAATAACAATAATTTTATTTTGTAATAAAAGAAATAAGTTTTTTAAAATAATACGTATACGAGCTGTTTAAGTTGATGTCATAAGCGTTTTATTCACCTTCTTTTATTTTATAAACAAACATCAATAATTAAAACAATAAAATATAACTTATCTAATTTAAGACTTACATTGTTAATGTGTATAACGGGATATTTAATTCCGTTTCTATCTTCGATATTGCTAAGAACAATGTAAGCACCTCCACTGTGATTTTTAATGAAATCTTCTACATCTTTCGTAAAAAAGGCCACGAATCGTTTTGGTAGCCATACCACAAATCCCGGTGTTTTTACCAAAATGGTTGGTCCATATCTTGTAGATTTTATTTTTTATTTGATTATATATCTATAATTAATATCCAATTCTTATATTTTTTCCTTGTATATGTTGTCACATTACAGAACTGATTCAATTTATCGAAATCCATGATTTTTACTTTACTTTATAGCGCAGAGATTGTTATTATCACATCTAACTAACAGATCAACTAAATAATATAAACTTTTAAATTATAATTTTTTTTCTAAACCATTATCACCACAATGCAAAAATAAATAACAAGAAAACCAATACATCGCATTTCCTTAGGTTAATTTTTTATCTAATAAAATTATATAGTAATGGAAAGTATATAAGTAGAGTAAATAAGCGGGTTCTGGAACTCCACGATCCTCATTTGCCGTCTCATGTGTGTGAGAGAGACAATTGTGACTGGTGCAAGCGGTTGCGGTGGCTGGCGCTAGATGGCGTAAGGTTATTGTTGGGAGCCGGTAGCTGCTATAAAGTGGCAAAAGGGGGCGCGGGTGGCTGATGGCGGTTGGCAGAGCCGGCGGCGGCAAGGGGGTGGCAGCATGCTGCTAGCGGCCGGCGGCAAGGGGCCGGCTACAAGCGGCCGGCAGCAGGAGGAAGCGGCCAGGGGCATGAAGCCGGCTGCAGGTGGTGGGGTGGTGGGTTTAAGAGGAGCGGTTAGTCATATGAATGGTATCTATCTATCTAGTAATTAAATGTTTACAATAAATTTAGATATCTATATGATTTTAAATATTTGATTCTGATTATGAAATTTGCTTTTTATCAAAATTAATATAAGCGATGATAGCGTTTAGTCAGGAAATGAAATGACTCATATTTAATATCATTTCACGTTTACTATAAGGCTAGTGACATGTTAAATAATAATAGTATTTTTATCAGGAAACTAAAATAACTCATATTTTGATATTATTTACGTTTACTATAAAACTACTAAATCATATGTTTGATATCTAGTATTATATGTTTATTTACTATAAATTTAGATTATGAATTGTTTATCAAAATAATATTATAATGATATTAAAATAAATTATAAGTAGCATATTATAATAATAATTAATTAATTATTGAATTAAATTATTTTATTTGTTCATACTTATAACATATAAAACTTACTCTAGATATTTAATGTTTTTTTGATTCCTACACTTTGAATTAAAAAAATTAACAAAAATATAAGAACACATTAGTTTTAATTAAAGAAATTTAAAATACATATAATTATTAATAAATATAAGCAAAAAAAAAGCAATTAATACAAAGAAAAAAACAATTGAACGAAGAGATTCTTCATATACATAACTCAGCTTGTGACCGGAGTTGGAGATTAGTCTACCGCTCAGCTTGTAACAGGAGTTGGAGATTAGTCATCCGTTATCTATAAACGAAAATAATAACATGAAAAATTTGAATTAATTAATTCAATATAAAACTTACATTATTGATTTCTATCACCAGATACTTCTTTCCAGATCTTTCATCAATTTTTGTTAATACGATGTATGCTCCTCCGCTGTGATTTTTGTTGAAGTCCTCAACAACTGCCTCAGTGAAAAAAGACACAAATCTTTTTGGTAGCCACACACTGAATTCAAAACATGTTACCAAAATAGATTGTCCATATCTTGTAGCTTTAATATCAATGGAATCAATTACATATCTGGAATTGATTTCCAGATCTAGAATATTTCTCTGTGGTAAATATGCAAATTCACCACAGAACTGTTGAAGTTTTCCAAAATCCATTTTTCGGAACTATTGTTTTTAACGCACAAAACACTAATGGGTGTTATTCTTAATGTTGCTCAGGTTTAACTAAAGTTTCTATACGGATATTATTTTATAAAATAATATATTTTCCGTTACACCACAGCTTTTTAATTAAAACACAGGAAACCCAATATACCGCATATTTTTAATATGTTTAATAATTTTCTTAATTGAACACATTTTAAAATAATAATATTGAATACGATTGCATAATCTATAAAATGTTCTAAAATCACATACTATTACCGCACATCCATCTTCATCAAATTGTTCAGATAATGATAATAAATATAAAAATCTTCTTACATTTTCAACTGACTTAAGAAATTGTTCATTCAAAGATTTCTTATTTATTTTTACAAATAAATTATATTTAATTTCACATTGAAAAAATCGATCGCACTTAAAATGTTCTTCTAAAATTTTGTTTATGTGAACACAAAACTTTTTCCAATATTTTTGTTCATCGTTACAATCTACCTTAAAATAACTACACCACTCACTGTCTATATCATTATACCAAACATTTTTAGTATCTTGAACACCTTTAGTAATTAAGTCGGATATTGAAAAACGTAACATATTTATCTAATAACTGTTAAGGAATGAAAAGGTTTATTTTGATTTTAAATAATGAAACATTTAATCTATTTACCACATCCTTTAAAACTAAAACATTTTTGTTATTAATTAATGTATTTACTCCCCCAGGCTAATGTATGAATTCCATCATCACAAATGTAACGTTTATCATCGAATGGTGATAGAGCTAATTTATTTTGTGTTTGCGTGAAAATGGTATGCTTGATTGAAGAAAATAAATTTTGATGTTTATATATTAAAACATTTTTAAATAAACAATTTTTATAATCACTACCAGTTAAATCATTTTCAACTACATATTTTTTAACACCTTTAGCTTTTTTTAACCAAGGACCACATGTTATTTTATTTGCATACATTTTACTACGCAAACCAACAAATTCCGACATAATTTTACCACCGTTTTCATCTTTCATAAATCCCAACATTGCTTTATTCTGTAATGGGATACCATACGAATTATTTACGGAAAAGTTACTTGTATCAAATTTATCTAGATTTAATAACATATCTTTGTAAATATCTTCCGTTTCTATAATAATTGTTAAACTATCAGTATCCATGTAGCAAAGTTTTTCTTTATTATGATACTCTTTTTTTATATAATCATAATAAAATTGATACATTAAACATTTTGATAGTTCTAAAACCGAAAACCCTATATATATATAGGTTTGTTATAAACTACTTTAAATCGTTCCATCTGAACAGCAGCTAAATTTTCTGTAAATATTTTAATACTTTTAAAATTAGGTTTTGCTATTAATGACTCAATTCCTTTTCGTTTACCAATATTTTCCCAATGATTAACCAGTTGTACATCAACACGCTTATCAACGTTCTCCATAGTTTTACCGAAAACTGAATTATTCATTAATTTAAAAAAATCTTTTTCAAAATCATTTTTAGCTAACTGACGTAATTTTGTATTTAAATCAATATATTTTTTTAACCATTGAGATTGATTAAATTCTAAAATACGATGAATTTTTATAATTTTCAATCCTTTATCTAACGCTTGTTTTAAATTTCTATAGTGAATTATATCAAATCTAGTACATCCCACAATTGTTTTATAGCAATATTATTCAAGGTTATTACAACACCTTTTTGTTCGATGCATACCAACTTTGATTTGTAACACTTGGATAGGTCGATGTAGCATGTATCAAAATCATTGATCCTAAGTTTTATATCAATTTCCGCTTCAGCATTGTAATTCAAACGTGGTTTTTTCTGTTGACACCTACACACAGCACATTTTCGCTCCGTCACTCTCAATAAACTTTTTTCAATGATGTTCTTATATTGCATCAGACTATTCCATTCTTCTTGAATAAATGAAATACTTTTTTTCATTGAACTTAGACGGATGCACTTGTAAAATCCTCTAGCGGGGCTTAAACCGACAGACACTTTCACTTGATTGTTTAATGGATAATAAACTTCATTAATTAATCTATCTTCACTGTTTAATTCTTCTTCACGTTCTTTAATCATTTTCTCAAAGTCGGTATAATTATCACTACTGTTGCTGTTACAACTACTGTTGCTGTTGATACTGTCTTGAATTGAAATGCACGGTAGATCAATATCGTCATCGTGCATCTTATTACCAACTTTATTAGAAAATAACTCCGAAATATAAGGTATTTCAATATCAATATCGTTAAATATTGCACTCATAATACTAACTAACTAACACTAACTTAATTTATTATGTGCTTTCCAATTATACTCTATGATATTGATCAATCAACCAATCCACATCAAGATTCATAATTTAACAATCAATTATGATTGGACAAAATTTGAAAAAACAAAATTCTTATCAAATTACATTTCCGTCTTGATTTTGACATGCGCGAAATCATTAAAAACTTGATGTTTGAGCGAACTGTAAATCCAATATCTGTGTAGGTAGAGAGCATCAAAAGTTTAGTATAGTACATATCGCTGTTGAGTACGATTCATAAAAAAATATTCATAATGTTCATACTAGCAGTAGATATGCAGGGGTTTATAATCGCAGATCAGTTTATTCCAAAGGAAATAAGCATTGCAATAGATTACAGAAACATTTACACCTACCTGATGAAACCTACAATTGAATACTCCTTTCTAACATCTAGAGAAAAAATTCAAATTTGTTGGTTGGAAAGCAATCATCATTCAATTCCATATTCAGAGGGAATCATCGATATGGATGAGATTAACAACATTTTTTATGGATTCACTAGAGGTTACGCCGACACCGATGTAACGTGTGTAGTCAAGCGATATCATAAAGAAGATTTTTTAAAACGTTATTTTCCAAATTTTAATATATTAAACTTGGAAGGTGAAATTAACGCACCAAAGTTTAAAAAATCGAATCATCTCTGTGTAAATCATACGAGCAATTTTAGTAAATGCTCATTTCAAAATGTTAAACAAATTTGTTCTTATTTAAATAATAACATGTAACAATGTTTTTCCACTGTAATTTTCTTAATAACTTTAATAAATAATAATTAATTGCTTATCTCTCTCTTGTTTTATTATGTTATATTATTATTACAGTTTTATAAGATTATTTCATTTATGATAAAACATACATTCTAAGATATGGAAATGAATGGTTTTGTGGTTTCAATAAAAATTGTTTTTATTAAGTTTTAATGAAAATGATTCAATTTAGTGAAGTATTTCATATAAAATACAACGTATAATATTCTTAAAATGTTTTCGTGTAGTTTTTGCGATAAATCATTCACACAATTAAATAACTTAAATAGACATCGTCTAATACATTTTAATCAAGTTAATAAGTGTGTACTATGTATCAATAAGTATTTTGTGCGGTTAGATGCCCTTAAGAGACACCTAAAAACAAATCATAACGTTCCAATACTATGTGATAAATGCGGTGTTACATATAATTGTGGAACTGATTATTTGACCACATTAAACAAGTAAACGTGAAAGTTAAACGACGTATAAGTATACCTGGAAGTTCCGGTGATATAATGACAGATCCTAATGCTGATATACATTCAAAGAAAAAAAGGAAGTTTAAATGTGAACAGTGTATTGTAGAATTTGATTCTATTGCTTCATATCGAGGACATATTCAATCTCAACAACATTTTAAGAAAACATCTGAGTTAATTGATGGAGTGGAATTGATTACTACCGCTTTTAAAAACAGAATAAAGACATATCAAATCAAAGCGTCATCTACACACACTACAGATATACCATCGTTTCTAAATAAAAATAAACAACCAATACAATCTCTCATAGAACCTTTAGTTAAATCTGAAAAAAGTTTAAAAGTAAATGTTAACCTTTATGGAGTATATATGAAACAAAACAGTGATGGTGTAAATCAAACAGAATTAAAATCATTTAACACTAAAAATATGATTGTAGTACAAACAACTCATATTGATGATATATTAGAAGAATTCTTTGCTCTCATAAAAACTAGAAGTGAGGAGTTTCAAGAAAAAGATAGTGGTTGGGCACTTTTATATATATCTCATATCCAAATCAACATAAATAAATATATCCCCATACGAGGATCATCATATATAGACCTTCCACAACAAATTAAGAATAAACATGCATGCATAAACATTCAGAATGCTGATAACGCATGTTTAGCATGGTCACTTACTGCTGCTTTACATCCAATACGTCAAGGAAGTGCTGAACAAACGTCATCCTATCCGCATTACGACAATGTTTTAAATTTAAAAGGTATAAGTTTTCCTTGTAAAATGTCAGATCTTAAAAAAATTGAACAGTTAAATAATATAAGCATTAATGTATATAATTTAGAGTTTAATTCAGAAAAAAAACAGTATGATGTTATAGGTCCAATTTATTTCACTTCTAAAAAAGTGGTAAAACATATTAATTTACTTCTTTTAGAAAATGAATTTACTAAACATTATGTATTAATAAAAAATTTGTCTAGATTAATTTCATCACAAGTGTCTAAACATAAGGGTAAAAGTTTTTTATGTCATGGATGTTTAACTTTTTTTAGTAATCAAGAAAAATTAAACGTACATATCTCTAATGACTGTAATAAAATTTATACAATTTTACCAACTGTTGATTTAAAAAAAAACTAAAAATGGTGATTTAAAACCTGGAAATATATTAAAGTTTATAAATTATAATAATAAAACGATGGTTCCTTTTTCCGTATATGCCGACTTTGAAAGTATTTTAAAACATGTTCAAACGTGTGAACCTGATCCACTAAAATCATCAACAACTAACATACGTCAACATTCTCCATACTCGTTTGCATATTTAGTTAAATGTTCGTACGATAGCAATAATGATATCTTTAGATCTTATACTGGATTGGATTGTGCTAAAGTATTTTTAGAATATTTGAGTGCTGATATTAAATCAATATATAATAATCATTTATAAACAATTATACCAATGGCAAAATTAACTCAAGATGAGCAAACCAATTTTGATGATATGACAGTATGTCATATATGTGAAGAACTAATAATTAATACTGCTGATAAAGTTAAAGATCATTGTCATCTCACAGGCAAATTTAGAGGGGTAGCTCATTCGAAGTGTAATTTAAATTATAAATATCCTAATTTTATACCAGTTTTCTTTCATAACTTAAGTGGTTATGATTCTCATTTATTTGTAAAAGAACTAGCTAACGATAATGAAAAAATAAATGTAATTCTTCAAAATAAAGAAAAGTATATTTCATTTTCAAAAACGATATGTGTTGATACATATACCAACAAAGGTGTTGAAAAAAATATTAATTTGAAATTGAGATTTCTAGATTCATTTAGATTTATGGGTAGCAGTTTGGAAAAGTTGGTTAACAATTTAACATCTAATCAATTAGTTGAAATAAAAAAATATTTTCCAAATAATAATCAATTTGATTTAATAAGAAAAAAAGGAGTTTTTCCTTATGATTATATGAATTCAATTGAAAAACTTCAAGAAACTAAACTTCAAAAAAATTGAGTTAGAATTATTAACCGATATTGATATGCATCACTTTATAAGATCAGGAATTAGAGGTGGAATTTGTCAATGTTCTCTACGGTATGCAAAAGCAAATAACAAATATATATCGGATTATAATAATAATGATCTTTCAAAAATTTTAATATATTTAGATGCTAATAATTTATACGGTTGGGCTATGTCCCAATTTTTACCATATTCAGGATTTCGATGGCTAAGTAACGATGAAATTAGTACTTTTAATGTTAATAATATCTCTGATAATTCGGAAAAAGGATTTGCTCTTGAAGTGGATATTGAATATCCAACTGATTTACATAAAGAGCACAACGATCTACCTTTCCTTGCTGAAAATATAGTACCACCAAATGCAAAATTTAAATTTAAAAAATTGATACCCAATTTAATGAATAAATTTAAATATATAATTCACTATAGAAATTTAAAACAAGCGTTAGATAAAGGATTGAAAATTATAAAAAATCATCGTATTTTAGAATTTAATCAATCTCAATGGTTAAAAAAATATATTGATTTAAATACAAAATTACGTCAGTTAGCTAAAAATGATTTTGAAAAAGATTTTTTTAAATTAATGAATAATTCAGTTTTCGGTAAAACTATGGAGAACGTTGATAAGCGTGTTGATGTACAACTGGTTAATCATTGGGAAAATATTGGTAAACAAAAAGAAATTGAGTCATTAATAGCAAAACCTAATTTTAAAAGTATTAAAATATTTACAGAAAATTTAGCTGCTGTTCAGATGGAACGAGTTAAAGTAGTTTATAACAAACCTATATATATATAGGGTTTTCGGTTTTAGAATTATCAAAATGTTTAATGTATCAATTTTATTATGATTATATAAAAAAAGAGTATCATAATAAAGAAAAACTTTGCTACATGGATACTGATAGTTTAACAATTATTATAGAAACGGAAGATATTTACAAAGATATGTTATTAAATCTAGATAAATTTGATACAAGTAACTTTTCCGTAAATAATTCGTATGGTATCCCATTACAGAATAAAGCAATGTTGGGATTTATGAAAGATGAAAACGGTGGTAAAATTATGTCGGAATTTTTTGGTTTGCGTAGTAAAATGTGTGCAAATAAAATAACATGTGGTCCTTGGTTAAAAAAAGCTAAAGGTGTTAAAAAATTTGTAGTTGAAAATGATTTAACTGGTAGTGATTATAAAAATTGTTTATTTAAAAATGTTTTAATATATAAACATCAAAATTTATTTTCTTCAATCAAGCATACCATTTTCACGCAAACACAAAATAAATTAGCTCTATCACCATTCGATGATAAACGTTACATTTGTGATGATGGAATTCATACATTAGCCTGGGGGAGTAAATACATTAATTAATAACAAAAATGTTTTAGTTTTAAAGGATGTGGTAAATAAATTAAATGTTTCATTATTTAAAATCAAAATAAACCTTTTCATTCCTTAACAGTTATTAGATAAATATGTTACGTTTTTCAATATCCGACTTAATTACTAAAGGTGTTCAAGATACTAAAAATGTTTGGTATAATGATATAGACAGTGAGTGGTGTAGTTATTTTAAGGTAGATTGTAACGATGAACAAAAATATTGGAAAAAGTTTTGTGTTCACATAAACAAAATTTTAGAAGAACATTTTAAGTGCGATCGATTTTTTCAATGTGAAATTAAATATAATTTATTTGTAAAAATAAATAAGAAATCTTTGAATGAACAATTTCTTAAGTCAGTTGAAAATGTAAGAAGATTTTTATATTTATTATCATTATCTGAACAATTTGATGAAGATGGATGTGCGGTAATAGTATGTGATTTTAGAACATTTTATAGATTATGCAATCGTATTCAATTTTATTATTTTAAAATGTGATCAATTAAGAAAATTATTAAACAGATTAAAAATATGCGGTATATTGGGTTTCCTGTGTTTTAATTAAAAAGCTGTGGTGTAACGGAAAATATATTATTTTATAAAATAATATCCGTATAGAAACTTTAGTTAAACCTGAGCAACATTAAGAATAACACCCATTAGTGTTTTGTGCGTTAAAAACAATAGTTCCGAAAAATGGATTTTGGAAAACTTCAACAGTTCTGTGGTGAATTTGCATATTTACCACAGAGAAATATTCTAGATCTGGAAATCAATTCCAGATATGTAATTGATTCCATTGATATTAAAGCTACAAGATATGGACAATCTATTTTGGTAACATGTTTTGAATTCAGTGTGTGGCTACCAAAAAGGTTTGTGTCTTTTTTCACTGAGGCAGTTGTTGAGGACTTCAACAAAAATCACAGCGGAGGAGCATACATCGTATTAACAAAAATTGATGAAAGATCTGGAAAGAAGTATCCGGTGATAGAAATCAATAATGTAAGTTTTATATTGAATTAATTAATTCAAATTATTCATGTTATAATTTTCGTTTATTGATAACGGATGACTAATCTCCAACTCCTGTTACAAGCTGAGCGGTAGACTAATCTCCAACTCCGGTCACAAGCTGAGTTATGTATATGAAGAATCTCTTCGTTCAATTGTTTTTTTCTTTGTATTAATTGCTTTTTTTTTGCTTATATTTATTAATAATATTATGTATTTTAAATTTCTTTAATTAAAACTAATGTGTTCTTATATTTTTGTTAATTTTTTTAATTCAAAGTGTAGGAATCAAAAAAACATTAAATATCTAGAGTAAGTTTTATATGGTAAGTATGAACAAATAAAATAATTTAATTCAATAATTAATTTATTATTATTATAATATGCTACTTATAATTTATTTTAATATCATTATAATATTATTTTGATAAACAATTCATAATCTAAATTTATAGTAAATAAACATATAATACTAGATATCAAACATATGATTTAGTAGTTTTATAGTAAACGTAAATAATATCAAAATATGAGTTATTTTAGTTTCCTGATAAAAATACTATTATTATTTAACATGTCACTAGCCTTATAGTAAACGTGAAATGATATTAAATATGAGTCATTTCATTTCCTGACTAAACGCTATCATCGCTTATATTAATTTTGATAAAAAGCAAATTTCATAATCAGAATCAAATATTTAAAATCATATAGGTATCTAAATTGATTGTAAACATTTAATTACTAGATAGATAGATACCATTCATATGACTAACCGCTCCTCTTAAACCCACCACCCCACCACCTGCAGCCGGCTTCATGCCCCTGGCCGCTTCCTCCTGCTGCCGGCCGCTTGTAGCCGGCCCCTTGCCGCCGGCCGCTAGCAGCATGCTGCCACCCCCTTGCCGCCGCCGGCTCTGCCAACCGCCATCAGCCACCCGCGCCCCCTTTTGCCACTTTATAGCAGCTACCGGTTCCCAACAATAACCTTACGCCATCTAGCGCCAGCCACCGCAACCGCTTGCACCAGTCAAAATTGTCTCTCTCACACACATGAGACGGCAAATGAGTATCGTGGAGTTCCAGAACCCGCTTATTTACTCTACTTATATAGAAAAATATAAAACAACTAGAAACAACACCTGGATTATTAAGAAAACTGCAATTATGGAGAAGCTGTTAGATGCGGAATTAATTTCATGTAAAAATTTATTGTTAAGTTATTGTTGGGTTAAGTGGAAGAGTAGTTATAAGCTGAAATTTGCCTTTTTGTATATATATAATATATAAATAAAGACCCTTATTATTATTATTATTATTATTATTATTATTATAAACAAATTTTAAATGATGAAATCATAATATTTAATGTGTTTAGATAATCTTTCAAAACCACAAACAATTTTGTAATTGAAAAAAATCCTAATTAATCTATATATTTACTTCCCCAGGCTAAAATATGAACCACCCTCACAAATGTAACGTTTATCATCAAATGGTGATCATCAAATGGTGATAAAGCCAATTTATTTTGTGTTTGTGTAAAAATAGTATGTTAGATTGATAAAAATAAATTGGTTGTCTATATATATATAACTTATTTTGAAATAAACAATTTTTATTATTGTTGCCGGTTAAATATTTTTTTACCACATATTTCTTAGCATCCTTAGCATTCTTTAACAATTGACCTCATTCAATATTATTTGCATACATTTTACTTTGCAAACCACCAACTTCCGACATTATTTTTCCTCTAATTTTGTCTTTCATAATTCCTAACATTGCTTTATTTTGTAAAGGAATACTATAGGAATTGTATAAGGCAAAAATACAAGTGTCAAATTTATTTAGATTTAATAACATATATTTATAAATATCTTCTGTTTCTATGGCAGTTGTTAAACTATCAGTATCCATATATAACATAGTCGTTCTTTTTTAGGATACATTTGTTTTATATAATCATAATAAATTTCATACATTAAACATTTTGATAATTCTAGAACTGAATCCTACACATTACATATGTTTGTTGTAAACTACTTTAATTTGATCTAACTGTAATGCCGCTAATTTTCTGTAAATATTATAATGTTTTTAATGTTAAATTTTGCTATTAAAGACTCAATTCCTTTCCGTCTACTAATATTTTCCTAATGGTTAACCAGATGTACATCAACACGTTTATCAACGTTCTCCATTGTCTTGCCAAAAACTGAATTAATCATTAGTATATAAAAAATTTAATATCAACTTCAAGAGCATATCCTTTTATCAGATGTATCAGAGATATTATTAACATAAAAAACACTAATTTCATCAGTCAACCATCTAAATTTAAAACAGGGTAAAAATTGCGGCATTGCCCAACCGTAAAAATTATTAGCATCCAAATATATAAGATATTTTGAAATGTTATTATTGTTATAATCTTACATATGTATATTTGCTATTAGCTTTTGCATGTCGGAGGAAACATTGACAAATTCCACCTCTAATTCCAGCTTTAATGAAGTGATGCATACCGATATCAGTTAATAATTCTAACTCAATTGCCAGGCGAAGTATAGTAATGACACGGATCTAATTTGCATGATCTATAACTAACTTTTCGAAAATTTTCAAAAACATCTGTCAAAAGTAACATGTCTGATTTTATACACAAATCAGAATAGTTGTTTAAATTTTAACATTTAAAAGTTTTTCAAACATTTTGAGCATGTTCATAATCTTTTTTGCTGATATCGGTATTTGTCATAAAATATAAAACATTTTTTGTTTAAGAACTTTAGTTTTTTGAGGCTTTTTAATAGAATCTATATAATCAAGAAAAAACTCCCTTTTTCTTTATCAATTCAAAATGATTATTATTTGGAAAATATATTTTAGTTTCAACTAATTGATTAGATGTTGAATTGTTAACTAGTTTTTCTAAGCAGCTAGCCACAAGTTTTTGAAAATATTTTTTTAATTTTTTTTTAATTTTGAGAAAGTGAAAATCATAACCACTTAAATTATGGAAAAAAACAGGTATAAACTTTGTAGTTTTTTAATTAGATTGCACTGTAAATGAGCTGCTCCTCCAAATTTACCTGTAAAATGACAATGGTCTTTAACTTTATCAGCATTAATATTTATTATTTCATCACATACATATATGACAAATTGTTGTATTTTTAAATTTTTTTTGTTCATCCTGCGTTTGTTTTGTCATTGAGATAATTGGTTTTAATTAAACAAATGTTATATATTTATTTAATTGTATGCGTGGTTAGACATTTAAAAAATACTTTAACACAATCTATATAAGTTTTAAATATATCGTTTTTATTATAGTACAAACTTTTAATTAAATATGCTAACGAAGGAAACATGTTGACGTATATTGGTTCTTGACGATTTTAAATGATCATGTTTACGCGCTTGAATAGATCTTAAAATGGTTTCAAAATCTGCATATAGTACAATAGGAACCATTACTTTATTATTATAATTTATAAATTTCTAACATTTTCTAGCTTTAAATCACCGTTCTTAAATTTTATTACAATGATTATTTATATGTGCATTCCAATTGTCTTTATTACTAAAAAAAAGCTAAACAACCATCGCATAAGAAACTTTTACTTTTATGTTTAGATACTTGTAATAAAATTAATCTTGATAAGTTTTGAATTAATGCATAATGTTTAGTAAATACATTTTCTATAAGAAGTAAATTAATATGTTTATATTCTTTTTTAGATGTAAAATAAATTGGCCCAATAACATCATACTGTTTTTTTTCTGAATTAAATAATAAAAACATTTATCCTTATATTATTTAATATTTCAATTTTTTCAAAATATATTTTGCAAGGAAAACTGATCCGTAACATCCATGCTATCACAGTGTTGTTTCACATATAATCCATAGAGTTCCATATTCACTTTTAAACCTTTTTCAGCTTGCACCAAAAGTTCTATTAAAGAATGTATAGGTGTTTTATTTTTATTAAGATTTGATGGTATATCTGTGATATGTGTAGAAGGTGCTTTAATTTGATAAGTTTATATTCTTTTTGAAAAGAAGTCTCAATTAATTCAACACCATCAACTGTTACAGATTTAGTTTTTTTTATGTTCTTGATATTGCATATGTGTACTTTATATAATAATAGCATCAAATTTGATTCATTTTTAATTTTTTTATAGTTTGTTTACTGCCATTTTAGTTTTATTAAAATCACGTTTTGATGTGCTTTCTTTCACGTTTAACTTATTAAAGTGATGGTGATAGGCATTTCCACAACTATACACAACACCACATTTTTCACGTAGTATTTATTTATTTCTTTATTGTTTTATTTTTATATGTTGGTTAAGCGCATCCGAACAAAGAAAAATAAGAGTTTACTACAAAATAAACACTTATTAACTTGGTTAAGATGTATTCTACGATGTCTATTTAAGTTATATAATTGTGTAAACGGTTTATTTACAAAAACTACACAAAATCATTATATGAAAAATTACATATAAATAAATCACACTAATTCTACTTAATTAAAATTTAATAGCAGAAGTTTAAATGAAACCGGAAATCATTTCCAATTTATATATTTCATTTATAAAAAAATAATGTTATCAATAAAAAGATTTTCAATTTGTTTTTGATAAAGTAATTAATTATGTAATCTTATTATTGTAAAAGGATTGATATAAAAATAGTGTGTGGGTTTCTGGATATTGTGTGATAACATAAGGTTAATAAAAGGATGATAGAATCATAAAAAAATAATATTTACTTAAATATTTAAAAATAAGGTTACATAGAGAAAACAGTAAATCATCATAAAATTATTAAATAAAATATATATACAACACATAAGCGGATAAAATAAAATAATATTATTATATGAAAATTTTGTTAAAAGTTATAGATAAAATGTATACTAATAAAATAAAATTAAATACAGAAAACAATAAACAATACATATATTATGCTACAAATTTAATATACTAATTTTATTCACTTTCACTATACCATGAATTAATCATTGTTTCATGTCCATAATATTCATGAATTATTTGATCACACTCGTGTCTACCACACACAAAAAATAGAGGTTTTCGTAAACAACACGCACACCATCCGCTTGACCTCTATACAAAGAAATTAAAGATCTTTAATTTAGTATAATTTTTGTGATGGTCCGTGCCACTCACATATCTAACAATTGGTCTATAATGATCCAACATGGTTGAAGTGATGTGTGTATTTATTCATACATGTTCTACAAACCTTCTCCAAGGTTTTTGTGTTGAGAAAATATTTCTACCAAACACAGAGCTTATGATCATCGGCAGGCAGCATGTCATAAAAGTGCAATCAACTTTCATGAAATATTATCTTCAAATTAGCATCACTCCATCGATGGATGACCTCAAAAGACATGTCTTCATAACAAGTTAGCATTAATGAAGGTTTAATTCTGCTTTAAATTTATATATAAATTTAATACCACATCATTCCTGTTAATAACGATAACAAATTTATAAACTTGTAAATGTAAATTATAATATAATAAAAATTATATTTTTCATAAATAAATATTATAATTGATTGTATATTAGGGTTCATGTGTTGCAAGTAGTTTAATAAATGCAAATTGTTACTTAAAAAAATATTTATTTTCTGTATTTAAAATTACATACATACTTGTATAAATATGCATACAACACTTATAGAGCACATACTGAATACATATTTCTATGAGCTGATTGACTAAAACTGACTCTTTTCTATATTATACAAGTTATTTTACTAACCCAGAGAGTGGTCTGTATTCAACAACACTGTCGTACAAAATGAGACAGTATACTTTGGTGTTTTCTAGAAAACTGTTATGTCCTATTTTAATTTTTAGATCAACACTAGACGATTTTAAGTTTATTGATATCTGGTAAATATGTGATTATTTTCTAAAATATGATTTGCAAAAGTATTATCTAAATGCTGTAGTCTGAAGAAGCGGCAATGTTCTTTAAATCTAGTTTCAAAATTTCTTCCTTTTATCCTATATTTTGTGCACTACATGTCTGACAACTTAACTCATACACTCCATTAATTTTATAAATAATATCTCCGAAAAGAAACGCAAGTGCATTGTTGGCATCTGATAGGTTAACAGTTTTACCAGAAATGTATGTAGTACGATTGAAAATAAAAATTTAAAAAATAAAATAGATTACGATTCCAACATAGAATTAAAAAGACTGCAATAATATTTGAAGCAGTAATGAATCCTGAATATAGAAGAAAAATACATCATCAATCACCCGTCAATTGAGGAGCTCTTAATTAGTGAATCTGCAACGAGTGCGACGTTATCGGCGTCCGATTTAACTCGGTTAACAGTTTTGATTGGTTCACACTGACTTGGGTGTAGTTAAGAAGTCTTTGGAATTCATAAATCATCTGTATGAAGAAGAGAAGGACAAAAAAATCTTAATTGAAATAATCCAATAACAGAAGAACGATATGGACTTATTAAAAAGTACCGTTACAATTAGAAAAAATAAAATTAAACATATTGAAAATAAAGAGCGCAAAAAGAATGTTATTATTGCTGGATTCTGCAATAATGTAAACAAAGAAACTTTTGTCGTCAAAAAAAAAGTTAAAATATTGTTTACTCATATCAATGTCAACATTTCAAATATTTACCATTTAGAAGTGTTGCCATTAAAAGCAAAACATTTGGTATTGGTCAAATTTAATTCAGCCTCTTTTAAAATTGAAAGTATGAAGACACGAGCCAATAAAAAAGGATTCTTGCTAAAGACTGTGGATCGAGGATACGAATTGGGAGTCTCCTCAACTCTTATGGAAAACGCGTGCTTTAAAAACTCATGGATTTGCTTTTGTTTGGTGTCGGAATGGGCAAATATTTGTCAAGAAGAATGAACAGGACAAAAGTATTAAAATTAATTTTATAAATGATATTGACAAATTAATTCCCTAGTTTAGCATTTGTGAAAGTCTATGTAATGTTAGAGAAAAGAACACTAACCAAGTTATGCGTGTAAGTCATGTAAATACTCGCTCTTCACAAAATAAAACTAATTTTGTTCGTGATATATTAAATGATTATAATTTTGATATTATTGGTATTTTTTAAACTTGTTTGCCAGATCTATTGATACTACTTATAACTTTTTTTGCTTAGATCGTGGCAGAAAAGGTGGAGGTATAGGTTTTATGTTAAACTTTCTTTAAACGCAACTATTGTCGATATTAAAAAAAATAATGTAAATAATAAAAACCTTGAACAGCTACGGATAACATTTAAATGCATATTAATCGATGTAATTATTGTAAACAAGCTTGATTTAGTTTGTGAAAACGTTCAACATATTGACATGCACACGATACCAGATCATCAACTCACTTTTTGTAAACTTAATTTCAGTAGTGACAAAATCCTTCCGCGTACCATTACTTATAGAAATTATTCTTGTTTTAATTCAGTATCATTTCAAAGTGATTTAATATTTTATTTAAATTTAAAAGAAGTAAAAGTACAATTAATTGGAACAACTACAAATGCGTAATTATACCAGACACGCCATACGTAACAAAAAGAAAGCTTATTTTGATTTTGTAACTAGAACTTCACCTCACTCTACTTGATCTGCATTGAAATAACTTGATGTTCATTATCGTCGAAATAACACAACCATAGCTCATAATCTGTGCGATGTAAATGTTATTAATATGCATTTTGTTAGCTCGGCAAGTACAATCTCAGTCAATAGTTTTGATTTAAATAAAACCATAACAAAATAGACTTCAACACATATTTGCCAAACTCAAGAGTTAAAAGCACTCTTATAAAAATTATGTTTAGTTTTAATGCCACTGGTTCTGATTCCATTAATTTAAAAATGGTTCGACTTTGCACACACACACACACACACACATACACACACATACCCTCCCTCACACACAAATTGATAAATGAAATCTTATCATTATTAATACTTATAACTTGATAAAGTAAACAGGTGTGGTAGTTAAAAATGATTGAACGTACAAAGTTGGAGAATTTACATGTGCAACATTACCGTAAACTATTCAATCGGTGCGATATAGATGGAAATGGATTGATTAATATACTTGAGGATAGCGTTAACAGCGGTTGCGAATTTATACCAATATATTTGCACTATTTTAAACACTTTGTAATTTTCAAATTTACATGTAAATCGATAGAACACACACACACACACACACACACACACACACACACACACACACACACACACACACACACACACACACACACACACACACACACACACACACACACACACACACACACACACACACACTATAAATATAATATAATATAAATATAAAATATAATATCTAAATTATTTTTAAATTTATCGATTAAGCGCATAGTTTTATTTCTTTTCTTATTTGATGATTTATACCAGAAAGAAACCGAATTATAATCGGCCACACGTTTTCATTTTTTGAAAATTAACTCTATATTTTTTTTGTTCATCTCTGGTCTCTAGATTGTGATTGTTGCCCCGACATCACAATCAGATATTTTTAGATTTTATATACACGGGATTTTTGTTGTCGTCATTGATCACCATTTACGTAATGTTTACGTCTTTAGATGAGTTAAATTAAACGTAATACCCTTTACTTTGCATACGGTATTTAGGGTGTTGGTTGTAAAATCGTAATTTTTTGGACCGCCCAAAACAAATTCTGTTATATAACTATCCGTGCCGTATTCCTCCAGTTTGTCCGTTAAATCCCCTAAACAATTACCAATAAAAAGATTGCACTCACCTTCTCAACTTATGTAGACTACAGAATCAGTATCGTAATATAGTACGCGATCCTGTAACTTATCTAAGTACGAGAACAATTTGAGACGAACCAGCATTGTTACGTATGCGGCAATGGCCACGTTCACCGTAGACAGGGGTTTTGATTATATGATTAACGATTAAAGATGGTAATGTAAGGAGTTCGTATAATTGTTTCGGGGATTTAACAAAGTTGGTTTTACACTTCCCGTTGGCCGAACTTGCCCTAAAACAAATTTAAAATTTGGCCTTCAATCGAAGTCCCTGCTTAGTGAAAAAGTCATCAATATTTGCTTTCTGTTCTTCTTCAGGCGTGCAATCTTGGGGCCATCTGCTTGCCTGTAGCTTAATTTTCAAAAACTTATTAATAAATTTTAAAAATAGACCTGCCTCCTGCACGACTTATTGTTACTATACTTGACTGTTTCATATATCCATATTTCTAATATATCCAGCAGTCGGTAACTTTTTTCGACGGTTAATTTTACCTTGTCTTTAGTCTATACCCCACGTGCCCGCTATGGATCTTTCAGCCTCCGTATGTGATTCCGTCGGAATTGCCATCACCGCACGCTCGACACAGTAAGAACATTCATTTTTTCCCCATCTTGACCGGGATGCAACAAATTCTGCAATACACCCCGCGCGGAATTATGTCCATAGTGAGCGGTTGTAGATACTGTCTGCAAAATGATAGATTTTACTCTGACGCAATAGTAATCGTCTAGGAAAACGGACATACCTCACATTTAGTGAGAAATATAGTTCTGAATTTTAAACACGCCGCCATTTAAATGTTCTCGTCACTTTCACAATATTGCACAATTTCAACGCACATATCGAATATGATGCTTTTATTTTCTGCGTTCTTTGATTTGCATACTGTCGGGGTCTAAATATTTAATGTCGGGTATGGGTCCGACGTAATCAAAATTTTCTGATCTGTTCAAAAGGTGCGGAAAGTGGTTTTTCTTAAAGGACTCGCTTAGACCGAAAACTTTTGGTAATTTTGATAGAGCTATTGGAAAATAGTGGAGAATATATTCAGCACTTCTAAAAGTAGAATCATAGTACCAACCATGATGACGTTGGGTCTGTCTCGTTTGAAATATATCTTATAATAAATTAAGTGTTCAAACCATAGCCGTTGTAAGATATACTTTCTTGACACATTTTCTCAATTCAAATACGTACGTCATAAAGTCGCTAAAAAATGTTTTGTTTGAAATTTACATTTTGTGCAATATGCTAGTGTTTTTATGAAGACGCACTTCAAGACACATAAGTTTGTTTTGCCGTCCACGTTAATTTTTTTCTGCACCATTTGGAAATTGAAAAAGATAAATGCATAATTATTGAGCGTGCATATTTTACAGTACATTTTCCCGCATACATATTTGCGATTTTTTGTGTTTACTGCTTTAAAACACTTCGTACACAACTGAATTGTCTGGCAAATGTTCTTGAGCAAATGTATTTTTTTGAAGCACAGTTCACCGCAAAATTATCTGTTGCAAATTTCGCACTTAATGTTTTCTTGATTTCTATCACACGATGGTGAATTCTGACAGCAGTTTTCACGCATCTATGGTCATTTCTGGTGTAAAAATTACGACATGCCTCGTAAAAAAAACCACATACAAACGCAGATGTCAAACTTGTTATAGTATTAAAATATTCGTTGTGGTATAATAAATTTAATTCTTTTTGCACCGTATTCATGAGCGATGGCCCCGTCAAAAAAAACGTCTCTTTCTTTTGTACCGTATATGTACACTTGCAGTTCCGTTATACCGGAACCATCTTCAGGAATAATCACCCTTGAATCCGTCAGTAGTTTTTGTGCCGCTATGTCTTGTGTTTTTCTGATATTCGACAAAGGTTTTTATAATCTGGCGCACGTTCAGCGCCTAACCAGGCATAGATTATCATTATTTTTTATCACAATGATACCGCGTCTCTTTCGGCACTCGAGGTAGTCTCACATATGTCGCGGTTATGCAAAATGTATTGGTGTTTATTCCACTCGAATTGCTTTGAAATATTGCGCTTAGTACGAACCAGATGTCTTCTTAAATCACTTCACTTGCGGAACAAAAGACAAATATCCGGAGGCCTTTTATTATAGTTATATAGATGTGGAATAAGAGGATCTGCACATAGATGGATAAGCTCATATCTCACAAATAGAACTCAAAGTACACATATTGAAGTAAATGGAGAGAAATTTAAATCAAGACAAAAAACAGTTACAATGGATGTTCCTCAAGGTAGCATTATTGGTCCATTACTTTTTATAATATACCTAAATGACTTATCAAACTTTTTGTTAAATAGTCCACATAATATAATAAGTTACGCTGACGACACTACTATGCTATTGCGTGGAAAAAATATATACAAACAGAATCCGAAGGAGCAATATATTTTGCAAAAATGGAAAACTGGCTAAACGACAACAAACTTCTTTTAAATGTAGGTAAAACTAACTGCACCGTATTTAAAACAAGTCGATCAAAAAACCCATCACTACATCATGTCAACTTCAATGATCTCAAACTGGAAGTTACAACATCAACAAAATGCCTAGGTATCAAAATTGATGAAAAGTTAAACTGGCACGAACACATTATATACCTGGCAAGTAAACTGCAACCAATCATCTACGGGCTCAGATTACTAAAACATTGTGTAGATATTCAACAACTTAAATGTGTATACTATGCATCTTTTCAATCTTTATTATCATTTGGGATAATATTGTGGGGCAGCATTACTAATTTAAATAAAATTTTTGTTCATCAAAAACGAGCAATTAGAATAATATGTAGCATGCCGTATCTAAATTCGTGCAGAGGAATTTTTATAAAAAATAATATTTTAACCGTTTACGGTTTGTATATATACGAATTATTATTATTTAAATTTAAAAATAAAAATAAGTATACCGATTATTGTAAGACTCAGTCACATAATACAAGATCGGATATTTATATTTATCCTAAACACAAACTAGATATAACAAAATATTCTCCAATTTATATGTCAATTAAAATGTATAATTGTTTACCAAATTTATTTAAACAAGCTCCCAGCTACAAACAATATAAAAAAAAATTATATCCATTTATCTTGAAATGTGAACCATATAATATTGAAGAATTTCTTGATTATTGTAAACAAATTTAATACTTAAACTTATGACGTATTTCACTTTACTCTAACTTATGTATGTAAAATTATGTAATGTACAGTCCTTTTGAAATAAAATTATTATTATTATTATTATTATTATTATTATTTTGTTTAAAATTACTCGACAAAAATGTAAACTCTACTTTATCATAAGGTTCGACATTAGTAGTCGACAATGTCAAAGATTGCCGATTTTACAAAATTTAATTTACTTTTTTTCAATCTTCCAATTTTCCACTAGTTTCATTTTAATCTATGGGAATTATATTGAATTTATTTAAAGTATTTAAATATAGATGAGAAGACGATCTTATATTGATAGTAAAGTTAGATAATAGTTATGATTTATTGTTGTAAAGGATTTAAGTAAGTTATCATTATCAGTTGAATTAGATTCAATAGTGACAAGGGAGAGGGACCTAACTTCTCTTGTACTTTTGATTTGTTTGCGGAGACGTCGGTGCGGTAGCGCTACGCGTATCTGCGTCGGTCGGTTTTTATTAAAAGTGTTACTGCACTTGAATCAAGACAATTAGTGTGATGGCAACAATTGTTTCTCTTATTTATTTTAACTTTTGTTTTGTAGTTGGTAATAATACTCTAACTTTGTATGCACAATTTTTTGCGTTTGTACAACTTTACTATGTATTAAGGAATGACAGCTGTGTGTCACATATTACTTTTTTTGTTCTTTTTTTTTATTAAGAATAAACATTGTTATTACGGGTTTAAACTGGAATTTTACTTTTTTTGGGTTCGAGTTTTCCTTTGCACAAGAGGACATTTTGGTGTTAAGTCATTTAACTAAAGCTCGTGGTGCTCACTATTGAACCACCCATCTCCCTAAGCTAGGCAGGCAACTAACACCAAAGCGACTCTAGTACTTCTTAATAATCCAAACTTTCAGGTGCAGCGGAAGCAGCGTCATAATTTTTGTGCGAGGTAAATTAAAAATTGAATTTGCTTTGCGCCGCCATTTGATCTTTAAATTTACCTATAACATTTTTAATAACACATGCAATACTGTGTATACTATTTGGAGGAAAGTCAGTGTCAAACTACTGTTTGCAATCTTATTCAATTATATCATAAATATTATTTCTCCTATCTCCTTTATTCGTGAAATGATAAACCAAAGAATCCGTATCTATGTAAAAAAGTTGTGTGAAAAAATAATTTTGATCCGTTTTATTAACATAATTATGGAAATCATACATTAATGTTTTGAATATGTCTAATATGACCATACCAACATAAACAGGTTTATTATACTCTACGGACAATTTTGACGATTTAATTGCAACTAAATTTTTGTTAAATATCTTAACGCTTTTAAAATTGGGTTTTGATATTAATTTGTTTGCAGATTTCCAACATGTTACGAGTTTAACAATTCTATACTTTTGTACATTCTCCATCGTTTTCCCAAATACGCTATTGTTTTGTTTTTTTAAGTGATCTTTTTTAATCTTCAATGTTGTCCTCGGCAGTCTCCCTCCACATTACCGCACCAACAGTTTTCAGTTTTTTTACAATTAACATTCTATATAATTTTATCTTCGACAAGACGAATTCCATATTTTTTTTGGTTTTGTGGTGTTGTGGTACACATTTTTACATTGTCCAAACTCAGTTTTAGGAATTTTGTTAAATCATCTTTACTTGTGCTTATACAATACATCTCTTTTACAATTTTAACCATATCATTAATATCTTCAATTATGCATGCGTTGTATCTGAGTGCGTGTTTGCGTGCATGTATGTGTGTTTTTTTTATAATTGTTTATTAATTTATTGTTTAGAAAATTTAATAATGTGACAACCTCTACCACCGCTCAGCGGTTTTAAGCCATTGTAAATCAGGCAAGTTTGGCTTTGGTTGTACCTTTCAGGCAGAAAAACTATTTTTTTATTACAACAATCAGTTTCATTCTATTCACAGAGTTGAGAATTCTAAATTTGATAATAAAATACGGTTTTCCCAGTATTAACGTTCTTAGCGCTATTATTGGCAACGCAATCTCCGATGTGCTGGGCTTGTTAAATTTCTGTAATATTGCATTATCATCATTATTACAATCATTAAACAATTTTCTAATTACTGATTTTTCACTTTTTGAAGTTTTTGTAGATTTTCCTGTTACATATTTATTTTCTTTTGTTAAACACTCACCGTCATTACTTGAATCACTAATGCAAATTTCACGCTTCACAGGAGCCCCGACGGCTTTTCATTTATTTGGTTTAGTTGGCATTGGGAGTTTTCCTAAAGCAATTTGTCTCCGGAGTCGACTCTAATCATGTTTGCTACTAATGGAAAATGCGGTGTTATGCGTCTTATAACAGGCAAAATAAGGTTGTAGATAATTTTCATGTGAGAAGGGAAATGCAATATTATTTTACTTTAATTTTTAGGAAACTAGCGATTGAATGCAATATTTAATTTAATTAGTTTGCAATGTGTAACCACATTTTGCACTTTATTGGTTGATAAGAAAAACGAACTCGTGAGACTTAAATAATCATTTTCTTTTAATGTATTTTTTTGCCAATAAGGTATTTATTAAATTCATTGTTATTAAAGCAGTTTATTTCTTCAATGACATCATTTATCACTAATTTTGTCTGCATGTTTTTAATGCAGCACATTTTATATTATAATATATTTAGACACAATCTATTATTATAATTTTATAGGTATATTATTTGTTTACAACAACTCTTATCTATACTTTCTTCCCGTGCTGTGACAATTCTTATCTGGTACACGGTTCCGTTTTCACAAATTGATCAAAAAGATGCTCTTTCTTTATTTATATATCTTTCCACATTAATTTTTTTTTAATGTTAATTTAAAATACCTACAATTAAAAAACAATCACGCCGTAAGAAGCCACAATTTCTCTTTTTTTGTCAGTATAATAAAATCATTAAAACGTCGAGCCAACCAATGTCCAAATACTAGCAAGCAAAACTCACTAAAAAAGTTGACGCGCAACCAAGCATACACGTGTAAGTTAGGTTGCATACTCTTGGCCATCTGTTGACCACATGATCAACTACAATACACACACCTTGACATCTAGTGAACAACTCATTTTTTTGGGGGGTGGGGGGGGGGGGGGGGGCTATGCGGTAAAATCTTTTATAAAACTGGCAAGTGTCGGATTTATTTCCTCAGGTTAAAATGCCTACCGACTAAAAACCGCCTAATAATGAATGCCAAGTGGAAGTTTGAGAACTTAAGGCTCATGTACTTTCCTTTAATTAGAATAGATTGTATATTGTTAGATTTAAGCTTTATAGGCTGCGAAAGATGGTGGGTTACCTGGTCCTGTTAGTAATATTAATAATTAGAGTGCGGCTAATTGATTAACCGGGCGTTTGTAAAAGAAAATCTCCCTGTCTGGCTAGGCGAGTTGGGCCAAATCAGGGTTCGGATGAAACGCGAGATTATCGAAGTACTTTACGGCTAAAGTTTCGGTATGTTGGCGCAGAAGAGGCAACCTTAGGTCCGCCCAAATATCTTTATTCTGACAGTACCATGGAGCACTGAGGAGGCTCCTCAGAGTGATACTTTGGAATGCCTCAAGACGACCGAGATGACAGCGCAACGCCGTGCCCCAGATCGGGGATGCGTATGTCAGCATAGGCCTGATGGTAGAAGTGTAGAGCCAAAATAAGAAGATTTTTTGCCGTTTTGGCTTTATCGAGAATCGGCTACACGTGTAGTTTTTACGTGAATCCCTTGTCTAAGATAACCCCAAGATACTTAGCAGAATCAGACCACGGTATGGGAACGTCGTTAAGACTGACGTTCTCACCGGGAGTGATTTTCCGGCGTGTAAAGAGAACAGCTTTGCTTTTCTCTGGATTTACTTTGACTCGCCAAATAATCACATCGGGTGATTTACAAGAATACAGAAGAGCTGTGTAGTGATCAACTCGACAACCGACAAGACGCCAACCCCCCTGCGGGAGGGGGTGGCGCAAAAGAATACTTCCGCTAGCCTCTTTGTTGGTCGTAAAAGGCGACCAATAGGCGAGGAGATAACCTCGTTAAAAAACCCACAGTTTGTCTGGGACAAGTCAAACTTATTTGTGAGTTTATTTTTGACAATTTTCACATAACACCTTGTGTAACTCACCTGCGTGTTTGTCGTGCGCGGTGACCCGAAAGTCAGGAAAAGGGGATCCTGGTAGTTGAGGGGCTAATACTCAGGTTTAAAAGAGTATTAGTTCCAACACACTGCTTTGGCCCTAGCTTCTGGTAAAACGGGAGGTTAAACCTAACCCAGTTTTAACCAATCGGCTCGTTATCTAACTTAAGGGTGAGGAATTATTTATGTGGTGATCGATGAAAAGTTCACAATGTGCTACGGTTGGTTCCCGATAGTATTCTTTGTGTTCGCGGAAGTCTTTCATTTACATCTATAAAACCTATATCGCTTGATTAGCCTTGGCGACTGCATTAGTTTGTGATGTAGCGTCCCATATGTGGCTCCGTGGTGGGTGGGGAGATTGAGCGATGAAGTTGACGGAGTTTATTATGGTAGATTCTAAACCTCCAACCAAACGATCTCGCCCGTTTACGGACGAGAGAGCTAATGAAGATAGAAATAGTACAAGCAGAAAGTTTGTTAGATATTTGATTGTTAAATGTTCTAAAAATGGCCAGAGTCTAAAGGAGGTTTCTCCCTTCTTAATTCATAGGACCATTTCCAATATTATTAATGGAACTTTAAATTCATGTAAGAAGTTAAGAGACGGTACCTTGCTTATTGAAGTAAAAGATAAATTGCAGAGCAGTAAAATGCAGGAATGCACGTCGTTAGGTAACAGTTGAACCGCATAAATCCTTAAATATTTCGAAGGGAGTAATTTCATGGTATGAGTTGTTATACACAACTGTAGACGAATGCAAACAGGAACTGGCGTCGCAAGGCGTTATCGATATTAAAAAACTAACCCGTAGAAAGGATGGTGAAGTCAGAGATACAACATCTATGATTTTAACATTCGATTCTGAACGGCTCCCAAATGAAGTTAAGGTGGCATATGTTACTCGCCCGGTTCGCCCGTTTATTCCTAACCCTATGAGGTGTTTCTAATGCCAACGTTTTGGACACACTGCAGTTAGGTGTCCAGGTGTTGCAACATGTGCAAAATGCAGTAAGGAGAAACATGACCCTGATCCATGCAACAGTTCACCTTTATGTGTGAATTGCAAAGGTAAGCATCCCGTTTATTCCCAAGACTGCCCAAAAATGAAAGAGGAAAGGAAGATAGCCGAGATCAGAGTAACAGACAAACTCTCTTACTTTGATGCTCAAAAGAAGTATAGAGCAATTACGGCTCCTACCTTTTCTAGATCGTTTGCTTTAGTTGCTGAAACACCTATTATTCAACAAACACCGATTATGACATTTACTGCTATTTCAGAAACTTCTTTAAATAAAGACAAGGACTCTAATGTGAAGGGTCAAAAACCGGTTGCAAGCCCATCAGGCTCAAAACCAAAACCGACTACGGCCCAATCCGGTCCAAGGTCACAACGAGTGGGACTTCAAGCAAAACCTCTCAAGATGGGGCTTATTTAAAGCCTAAACCATCTAAGGTATTGGCTCGTATCGGGCCAAAACCAACTAAGGTTGCGACTTCCAAGTCAAAGCCTAATCAGGCAAAGGCTCAGTCCGAGTCAAAGCCTGCAAAGACGGCAGCCCAATCTAGGCTACCGCCACCTGAGGTGCAGGTTTCTAGCGATCCTGCGCCCACAGACCCCAATATTGACGTGTCGTTAGAGTCGATGGATGTGGAAGTTCTTTCCGCGCCATCTACTCTGACAGATGAAATTATGCCAATTAGTGGGAGTTCTACTCCCCCAGACGATAATTTTGAAGTTAAACAAAAAAACGCTAATAAACAAAGAGTTAAAATTACGTTTGCAACATAACATCAAAAATGGTTTCAACCATTATACAATGGAACTGCAACGGATATAATTCACACTACGAATCCTTTAAAATATTATTATCCGAAAATTCACCTATCTGCGTTTCCTTACAGGAAACAAATTTTAAGGTTGAATGTTCTGTTAATCTTCGTGGTTATACTATTTATAGAAAAGATCGTGCAAATGTTGATCGTGCTCAGGGTGGAACGGCTTTATTGGTCCGTGATACGGTTTTCAGTAAAGAACTCCGTGTCAACACTGCATTAGAAGCAGTAACCGTTCAACTACATATCCCTTTTGCACTGATTATTTGCTCAATTTATATTCCGCCAAATATCAGTTTGGACATTCGTTTGATTGATCAATTACTTGAATAACTTCCGTCCCCATTCCTGCTAATGGGCGATTTTAATGCTCATAACACTATGTGGGGCTCAAATCGAACTGATGTGCGAGGTCGTAACTTGGCCAATCTTTTTTCAGAAACGGATTTAGTTATCTTAAATAAAGGTAACAATACCTACTTTTCTCTACATCCAACTAAGCGCAGGTACAAATTATGTTATATGTACAGACTCGTTGAGTGCATTAAACCTCATAGATGACCAATATCCTGATCATTACCTGCTAAGGCAAATACATTCAATTTTGCTTCAGGTGTCTCAGATAAATGTCACTGTTAACTTTGTCTAGATTCCCAGTCACGTAGGTATCAGTGGCAATGAACAAGCTAATGCGCTTGCCAAATTGGCAATAACTAGCGCTGAATATGTTTCATTTAAAGTTTGCGTTAGGAATATTTGTAATTTTCTACATCAAAAGCTGCTGTCTAGCTGGCAAACTGAGTGGTTTGCTATTCAAGACAACATGCTGCGATGCACTAAAAGCGTTATTACACCGTGGAGTTCGTCATGCAGGCCGAAGCGTAGGGAAGAGGTTATCCTCACGCGACTTCGCATCGGTCACTGTCGATGGACTCACAGGCATTTGTTGGCATCTGAGATGCCGCCAGTTTGTGATACTTGTAATGTTCCATTAACTGTTCGTCATATCTTATTGGATTGTCGGCAGTTTTCGGAACAAAGAGTTGCGTCTGAATTTTCACCCAGTTTGTCGATCGTCTTGGGCGATCAGATCGTTGAAGTCGATTGTCTGTTCGAATTTATTCGACGGAGCAAATTGGGTGTATGGATATAATTGTTAATTTATTATGATTAATGTTTGTGTATCGTAAAATCCAGCAGTGTTTAGGACTTTTTACATCCTAGATATTGTTGGAATTATCTAGTCATTATTGCTATAGCCATTAAAGTTTGTGAACGTTTATTTTATCTTGTTGTTTATTTATTTATTTATTTAATTTTATTCTTTAATATGCCATTTTACAGCATATTATTTTACCTTTTTTTTTTATAGTTAGAAAAAAGAATCGGCGTTAATAGTCTTATTAGGCTGATACGCCAAAAATCTAAACTAACTAACTGACAAGACGCCATCTTGAAATATTTGCGCCAACGACCAAAACCGGACGGTGGCGCCCGGTGAAAGCGGAAAAAAATTAAAATTCGATTTACCTCTATAACTACCAATCCTCAACACTTACAACAAAAATTCAAAAACGTTTTGAGATAATCAGTTCCCTATGACCATCCTATAATTTCAATGCAATCGAGCCAAAATCGACCTAATTAGCACCCAAAATTGACGAAGCAGAAGTGTCATGTTAATCTTATGGGTTCTCAAGTTCCAAATCGGTATTTTTACCTTACTCATGTCAATACCGGTGTCGTCATAGCCTCAAAATCAGCGTATAATACAAACGGCAATTTTATGGTTGCCGTATAACTTTAAAATTGTTAAAATGAACAATGCATCTATGGCAGATATTTATCTTATGCTTGTGATTATTAAATTGACTTAAACACAACTTGGATAAATCAGTTATTAAACAAAAATGACCATTATTTATATGGTATTTAGATAAATGTAATAAATTAACCTTCATTGAGCCATCATGATTTTTGAAAATATGCAATGGATAAATTTTGTATTGCTTGTCACCGGTATCATCGTAAGAGTACACATTAATTGAAAACAAAATATTTTGTTTTTCTACTTTATCAATATTTGATAATTTTATTGAGATATCAATCGTATTTAAACTAAATTTTTCATAGAAACTATGGAGGTAATTACTACAGTCCGTAGGGTCACCTGTTTTGTTTGGATGTATAGCAGCAACTTTTTCTCAGTTTAAATTCTTCAAGCTAATCAAAAAATATATATAACACAAATGTTCCGAATTTGATGATTGTTGATTTACTTTTGCCAAAACTTTGCTAATTAATACATAGAGTAACAGGTCGTCGTCGGAAGAAAACAGAATTTTTTTTGTACAGCAGAATATTTCCATTTTTTTTAGTAATTGGCATAACAAACTCACCGCACAGGGACAATTTGCATTTAAAACACGGCTCATTCTACCGTCCGTGTTCTAAAATATTCATTGTAATTGACATTTCTTCCGCAAAGTCCACCACTGTTCTTGCCAGTGATCTTATTTTTGTAGCACATTTTCGACAGCAGAGATGCCAGATTAGAATTAGTTTGCTGTTGATGCTTACCGCCAATGTTAATAGAGGAATTTTTTTAAATAAATTTAATTTTAATTTTAAAGTGTCATGTTTTCTTTTATTTTTTTGTTGTTGTTGTTGTTTAACAAATTCTACGCAGTGACACCAATGTCTTTTATTCCCCCATAGACACTTGCGAGGCGTTTATTATGTATAAATTGTTTTCGGTTGAAAATTGTTGATTACAACGATTGGGTAGAAATACTATTGTGTTTAGTTTGCAAATATTTAAATTTAGCAACAATATAATGTTAATTTTTTTTCAGTTGACGTAATGACACAACTGGTAGCTGCTGTATACCATCAGGGTTGACTTCATTCAGCATTGATAAAGCAGTATCAGTTTTTGATCATCTACACGCAATCTCATCTGCAGCGTGCTCTTCATCACTTTCAATGCTGAACAGTCGACGCTTTAATTTCATTTTAGACGCCCCCGTTTTCTGATTTAACGATTTTGAGCTTCATGGTGCGGGTTCCTTTTCATTGATGATAATTGGTGTATCCCTATCACTATCACTATACATTTTTTTGCACCGCGCCACACGTTTTTTATTTAATTTTTTGGTGCTTCCAGGACTTTTCCGGAGTTATATATTATTAGATTATATTATTAAGTTTGTAATAAAACACTTTATTTCAATTTAACACTTTATATTTTACTTATAAAATATGCTCTGTATTAGTCAACAGAGTTCGACCGATTTGTTACCGAGTAGACCTTTTTTGTTTTTAGAACATTAAAAAAAATGTATTTATGTATAATTAGAGCTACAAAAAAAGGTCATTTAATTTTAATTTGTGTATATATAATTAAGAGTAAAGCTAAAAAAAGGTTAGGCTCATTTCATTCATGTATAATGAGCTAAACAAACTCATTGTTTGTTAACAATATCTATTATTTTTATTTATTTTAACACAGGCGTTTAGGACCGTATTTTCTTTGTACGGTCCGACCTTTGGACCGTAAACCGTATTTTGGGTGACAGGACCATAAAAATACGGTCAAGACCGTATGATTGGCAACCCTGCTTGCTACACAAATGATAAGGGGTACAGGCTGCATTTTTTTTATTACAAAGGGCAGTTCAAAGAATTTCGTCATGAGATCTAGCATTATCTTGCATAAAAGTACCGCGCTCGTCTATACTGTCTATAGTTGTCATGAAGGGCATAACATCTTCGAGAACCTCCATAATGTATATGTGAAGTAGTAATGGGGGCGCTTGAGCGTGGGAAAAAAAGTAGATAAGCTGATAATATATTAAAAAGTTATTATTATCTATGAAAGGTTGCAATTATTATTTATATAAAATGAATATTAAAACAAAATGAAAATACAAATAATAAAAAAAACAATATTTACTTTTTAAATCAGATTGGTAGATGTTACAGTTACAGAAAATATTTATAACGGAATGCAACCAAACATCCATCTGTTGAAAATCTGCCGTAATGCCGCGATTTGCAATACTCCATAATTATGTTGATTTTCCTATTTTGTTTTCGATCTACGGGTCACATATTAAATCAAACAATATGACATGAATAGAATTGGCAACAGTGTTTAAATATTCGACGATACAGATATTATTTTTTAGTATTAAAATATGATTATAAAGTAAATTGCAGACGCTTTGTGGTAAATATTAGATTTGTCGGCAAATCGCCGGATCATCACCACGCTGAAGCCAGTTATTGTAATCGTAATAGTTTGTCGTTATCATTAAATTGATCTATAATCTTACGTTAATTGCTTATTGCGGATATTAGGACCAAACAGGAAGAATACAATAAGGCCACACAGAATCTTAGGTAAGTGTAGAATCCGATACCAATATTATTTTCATACCCGCGCGGCATTGGAAAATCTTTCCGCGAACGATAGATAATAGATGGAGAGACCGGACACTTTTTGCTGCAACTCATAAGATAAGTCTTTATTTATTTTTGATTTTATGAATATCATTGCTTTTATTATTGTACTTGAATTATTATATTTGTATTAACGCTACTATTTGGTGATGATAATTAATAATCATTAATTTTGTTAAATTTACTTTTATAACTTATTGTAATTATTTTATAAATTTAATAATAAAATAAAATTGTTATATTAAAGGGAAAAAGAGTTCTATAAAATTGTTTTGTGATCAGTAATACATCAGTATGCTATATATAAAAAACCTGCCTACCTATTAACTCATTTTACCTATAATAAATAAATAAATAACTAAATAAATAAATTTAAATACATTTTATAAATATTTTTTTAATTTAAGCATATATAATTTTTAAAATACATTTAATAAAAAATATTTTTTTTTTATTTAGCATATTTAAACAATTTTAATTAATATTGTTAATTAATATTGATAAGTAGTGAAGCATGTTTCAGAGTGGCTCAAATAAGGGTGCAGCAAATTGGATGGGGCAACTGTTTCAAAATAAATTAAAAAATAGTTTTAAATATTAAATTGATGAAAAAAATGAATATAACAAATATGTTTAATACTTACATTTTTTAACCTACTCGGTCGATTTTTACGATTGGAAATTTTTTGCCATTAACATGGTCAATCATCGTAACTTCGAAATAGCAGGCCTTTTTATAGTTCTCATTCAGGTCGACGATGGCCTAATCAGTGGAATCGTCTAAAAATTTTTTTGGTAGCCAGGCAGCGAAATCAAAAGTTGATACCAGGATTGAAGGTCCATATCTGGTTTCAATTTTGGAAATTTTATCTATCGTAAACTTATAGCCTATCTGTAGATCTACAAGGTTACGTATCGGTTTTGTTGCGAGCTGCTCCTGCTCCTGACATAGTTGATTTAATTTTGAAAAATCCATTTTGTATTATGTAGTAGTAGTAATGTAATAAAACTAAACTAGATAATAATTAATTTCATTTATATACTCACATAAACTTTGATAAGGAAAAATGGTAAACCAAGACAGACACACTATCAGATACTATCTATATTAAAATATATAATAACAAAAACAAACATATAATATAAAACCGCAAAATTTCATAAACTAAATTATCTATTAGATTTAATAATAAACCGCAATTACATTTTTATAATAAATCAACCTTTGTAGTAACTAATCATAACACATTATCAATCAAAACATCAATTTTATTAATATAAATTACATAACAAGTAATAATATTAAACTAAAATTTTATTCTTTTGGTATATTTATGTTTCCCCAAGGTACGTTATTAATACCATCTGGACATATATATCGCTTATCATCGTGAAGTGATAGAGCTAATTTATTTTGACTTTGAGTAAATATAACATGTTTTATCGACTTAAATAAAATCTGCTTTCTATATATTATTTCATTATTAAATAATGATTTTTTATAATTATCAAAATCTATATTATTATTTACAACATTTCTTTAGCTTTTTTCACGCATTCATTTTCTACATTCATAGCATACATTTTTGATCTCATTACAACAAATTCAGTCATTAGTCTACCCACCATTCTCATCTTTCATTAAACCTAATACTGCTTTATTTATTAATGGAATATTATAAACATTATTAGAATTAAAATTTGATGTATCAAATTAGTTTAAGTTTAATTTCATATCTAAGTATATATCATGGGTTTAAATTAACATAATTAAGCTATCTGTATCCATATAACATAATTTAATATTATCTCCATACTTAGGTTTCATATAATCATAATAAAATTCATACATTAATAACTTCGATAACTCTAAAACAGCAAATCTAATATAAATAGGTTTATTGTAAACAACTTTCAATCGATTCAATTGAATAGCACATAGATTTTCTAAAAATATTCAAACAGAGTTAAAATTTGGTTTTGCTATTAAGGTTTGCGCACCCCGTCTTTTTCCAATATCGTTCCAATTATTTATCAGTTTTACATCAACGCGTTTGTCTACATTTTCCATTGTTTTACCAAACACACTATTATTCATTAACTTATAGAAATCATTTCAAAATCATTTTTAGCAGCTTGTCTCATTGATGTAAATAAATCAATGTATTTTTTTAACCAATCAGATTGTTTAAATTACTCAACAAAGTAAAATCTAAACAGCATAAATCACACTTCATCTTTATTTTTTTTTTGTTATTGCTATATCAACGTTTCCATTGTTATCGGAATCGGGAGAAGGTCTCTTGGATGTAGCTTTAACCTTCATGGTTTTCTTATGACTAACATAATCACTGCCACAATTAAAAATTACACCACATGTACCACATAAAATAGTATGCTGATAAACGTTATCTAAATGTCGTTTAAAAATATCTTTTCGAGAGAATTTAATACAACAAATTACACATACATAGTTATTTATAATAATATGTGTTAATAAATGTCTGTTTAAATTATCCCGACGTGAGAAAGATTTATTACAGACAGTACAAGAAAACATTTTTACAACTTATGTAATAATATGTTTATGTTATACCATGGGCGCCGACTTGTGATAATGTTAATGGAGGCAAAACTTTTGGATCATTAAATGGGTTCTGCGCACAAGGAGATATTTGGGCTGCATGACTGTGATTTTTGTGAATTGCACTTTTAATACTAAATTCAAGAATGTTTTATGCATTTAAGCAAATATTCCAATAGGGGCGCTGCTTATGGAATATTTCAATGAGGGCACGCGCCCCGGTGCCCCATGTACTCGACGCCCATGTGTTATACTATTGTATCTCAACTAACCTTCTTCTTCTAGTGCTCCTCCTATCGGAGATTTGCTATCATCATGGCAATGCACACTTTGTTGACGGTAGCTCTGAACAGTTGGATGTTGGTACAGCCAAACCATTCTCTTAAGTTTTTGAGCCAAGACGTTTGTCGCCTGCCGATGTTTCTTTTCCCGTTTATCTTCCCTTGTATTATCAGTTGCAGAAGTTTGTACTTGGGGCTTTGCATTATATGTCCTAAGTATTGTAGTTTTCTCGTTTTAATGGTGTGAATGATTTCGCATTCCTTTTGCATTTTGTTTAGAACTTCGATGTTGGTAACCCTATCAGTCCACGAGATCCTCCACATTCGTTGGTAACACCACATTTTAAAAGCTTTCAGTCTGTCCATGTGCCATTTTTTCAGCGTCCATGCTTCCACCTCATAAAGCAACGTGGAGAAAACGTAGCATTGCAGCATTCTTATTTTAAGCTCTATGTTAATATCTCGGCTTATGAATAACTTCCTCATCTTTGTAAGGAAGATCTTGCTACCTCAATTCTCGATCTAATTTCTTTTGTTATGTCTCCCGTTTGTTCCATCCATGCCCCTAGGTATTTATATGTCTGTACATTTTCTATTATGGTGTTTCCAATTCTTAGATTTAACTGGTGTGACCACTTTAACTTCCTATAAAGGGGGAAAGGTGAGGTGATGACAAATAATGCAACATGATTGCAATAATAATGTTTATTCAATAAACTAAACTAACCTAACTAATAACTAAACTAATAATATCAAAAAATGTTTACTTTCGAACGACGTGGAGGTTGGAAAGCGGGAGTACGATCCAATGTTAGATGGAGACTCGGATGAGCCATCTAAACATCCAACATTGAATAAATCAATAAACATTGCCAGGAAACACGTATGTGCTGTCTAGACAAGCAATGCTTAGTGATGAGAGAATATTAGAGGTTTAATGTTAAAGGGAGACTCAAATGTCTCCCTTTAACATTAAACTAATGAAGCTGGTCTGACTCTGAGGAAAGACTGCCGCTCTTTTTTTTTTCTCGCAAAGTGTCGGATTCACCCTCGCGGGCGCCTACCGACTAAACTCCCCCCGACTTTGACTGCTGGAAGTTCGTCCTCAAGTGGATATTGCCTTCCTGAATGGTTGTGTGTTTAACACGGGAAATATTTGCGTAATGCACATGTGTGCCAACCATATAGGTGTGCCTAGAATGAGTGGGATCTGGTTCTACTTCTAGGTCTGAGTTTCAGACTGACGAGCCGGGTCTGAAATTATTAGACGTCTAGTCGTCTAATAGAACTTTAGAAGCTTTTAGTAGCTTGACAAAGTCATCATTACTTGCTTGACTGCTTACGGGGAGCAGGTGTCTTACCGGTGGCCTGGCTGTTGCGGCTAGCCTTTAGTTTCTGGTAAACCAGGCAGCCCTTATAACTTGCCGTGTGGTCCCCACCACACGCGACGCATTTTGCTGAATGGCCGCTCTTTTTGCCGCTCGGATGAGCTCCGGCGCACTTGACGCACCGATATGGTGCGTTGCACCGGGATGCCCCGTGGCCAATCTCGGGGCCTTTGCGTTTGACCTCAATGGTCACGCGAAGCCCGAGCAACTTAGATAAAGACAAATAACATATTTTAAAGTCTTTTCGGACCCTAGTTGGTAGGTGTGGTGAAAGATGTCATGCTCTGTGCAATAATCGATCACCGCCCTGAAGTCATCCTGCGTTAGGGGGTGGAGGCGAATGCCATCGACCACGTTTATTGCGCGATCAATGGTGATGTTTAACGACTTGAAGGTCGCCTTTAGCCCTAGATACACATCCTTATCATGGATGGTAATAGGAGGAGGGCGGCGTGCACCGGCTCCCACTGTGGGCGCCGGCTGAGTTGACAGGCGTAAGGTGCAAGTAGCCGGACCAGAGTTGGTCGGCTTCGCCTTAGGGGCGGGCCGAGTTAAAGACCCTTTGGCCTTGGTGGCTGATGGCCTTGATGGTGCTGAAGGCACCTGACGTGTGGGGCCGGCTGAAGGTCTATTTGAACAAGAAGGTTAAGAGGGCTCACCTAGTTCCTTCCTCATCTTCTACGACATCTTGCCGTCGGGGTCCATGCTGGAATAAAATGTTTAATTCATTAATTAAATTAATAATTAATCAATTAAACAGTAGAATTAGTTGTGGATGGCAGTATCTTTCAACTGTTCATCCGCGCCTAGCGTGCAATGATAATTGCATTTATCCTCGATTGAATCCAGTAGCAGGTGCGTCTCTTGGATCGTTCTCGTAGTGGACTGGTCTGGTCGGCTGCTGGCAGTACTGCCGCTCTTGTGTTGGGTTCGCAGTTTTATACCCAGTTCTGGAGCGGTGGGGTCTGCTGTTGTCATCTTCCGCCAATCCCTGCTCTCTGTCCTACGTCACTGGAGTGGGAGATGAAGTGGGAAACTTTGTGCGCGCTTCGTCCGTTTGGAGTAGGGGAACGTCACGCGCCGGCTTCATTTGTTGCAGTAGGGGAAGATCGCGCGCAGCTCATCTGGTAGAATATGAGGTAGCGCGGGAGTTTTAAGTTGTAGTAATAATATGTTATTACACTGGTTTTGGTTTTGTAAAGATTTTGTGACTAGCATTATTTTGGTTTTATTGTAGTTAATTTTCAGTTCATATTCGTTGCAACGATCATTTAATTTATTGACTAGTTGTTGCATGTCTGTTATATTGCTGGCTAATAGGAATGTGTCGTCAGCATATCTTATATTATTGATCGCTTCTCCATTTATAATAATTCCCATTTCCTCTTCCATGGTTTTTGTAAAAATAGCTTTACTGTACAAGTTAAATAACATTGGTAATAAAATACATCCTTGTCTTACTCCTCTGCGAATCTCTATTTCCTCCGTTAGTTGATTTTTTACCTTTATGTTTGCATTTTGACCCCAGTATAAGTTGTTAATTATTCTTACGTCTCTCAAGCTGATGTTTTTACTAATTAATATCTGTTGTAGTTTGTCGTGTCTTACTTTGTCAAATGCTTTTTCAAAGTCAATGTAACATGCCAGCACATCTTGGTTCATATTCAAGCAACGTTGGAACGTTGATCTCGAAAAGCGCTTCTCTTGTTCCGAGTCCCGCACGAAATCCAAACTGTGTGTTGCTTATGTCTTTCTCGAGTTTCTTATAGATTCTCTTATGAATTATTTTGAGAAACAATTTTAGTGTGTGGCTCATGAGCGCGATTGTTCTGTATTCTGAGCATTCTTTTGCGTTCGTTTTCTTGGGAATAAGTATAAAGGTCGACGTTAACCATTGTTTAGGGTTTTCTCCTTTATCGTAGATGATGTTGAAAAGGTCTAAGAGGATATCTATTGCTTCTTTATCAAAAAGTTTAATAAGTTCTATCGGTATCTCATCGGGACCTACAGATATTCCAGACTTTATGGAGTTTAGGGCATGTTCTAGTTCGGTTTTAAGTATTTTTAGGTTTGTGTTGTCCACTTCTATGGTAGGCTTGGGAGATCTTACGTCATCAAATAGTTCCATCACATATTCCTTCCATCTCTTTAATTTAACTTTTATATCAACTATTATATGTCCATTTGTATCTTTGAGTACATTACCAGTATTATTATATTTCTTGCATCCAGTCATTTCTTTTATCTTCTTATGCATATGGAACCAGTCAAATCTCTTTTCCATTGCCTCTATTTCTGTACATTGTTCGGTCAGGTATTGTTCCCTAGCTCTTTTAATATTTTTTTGTATTAGTTTGTGTATTCTCTTATATTCATCAACGTTGTTTTTGTTTTTCCTTCGTTTCTCCATGCTTTCCAAGATGTTTGTCGTTATCCATGGCTTTTTCTTTTTGCCACTCCTATTTACTAGCTGATCTTTAGTTATTGTTTCCAATCCTGTTTGGATACATCTCCACTTATCCTGTATGCTGTTTTCACTTGTTGTATTGGTGGTTCTCATATACTCGATTACTATCCCTTTAACCCTATGATGAATTTTCGGGTCCTTGAAGAGTTTTGTGTCTATATAGTTGTTTTGATATTTTGTTATCTTTTTCATCTTTATGTTGATTTTAGCTACTATCGGATTATGGTCAGAATTAATGTCAGCATTCGGATATGTTTTTGTAAACTTGATTGCGTTCTTATAACGGTTGTTTATGATAATGTAGTCTATCTGGTTTCTTACAATTTTTTCGGGTTTATCCGCTGGAGATTTTCACGTGTACAGTCTTCTCATTGGTAGTTGCTATCGTAGGGTCTTTATCTTGGCAGAATTCTATCAAACGGTCACCTCTATCATTTTTTTTTCCCAGACCGAAACCGCCAGTACATCCTACAACTTCTTCATTGCCAACTTTTGCATTAAAATCATCCATTATGATCATTATATCAGAACTTTTGATGTTTCTAGTGATCTTTTCTAATTGCGTATAATATTTTTCTATTTCCTCATCTTCCTTATCTGCCGTTGGTGCATATGACTCTGTCTGAGTATGAAGTGAAACTTACCACTGATCCTGCTATTTTCTTGTCCACGATCATTCCGACCCTATATAAGTGTTTAGAGTCGTTGTTTCCCAAATAGTAAAATGTGCCATTGTTTGTTTTGCATGTTCCACTTCCCGACCATCTACTATTGCTAATTCCTAGGATGTTTACTTCTAGTCTTGTCATTTTCATTACTATGTTTGTCCATTTTTCCTGATGCGAGTAAGCTTTGTGCATTCCATGTTCCTATTTTCATGTTGTTTGGTGATACTGTCATATGTTTGTTCTTAACTGTTCTCCCCGGAGATCCGAGTGGAGAATTTTTTACTCCGGTATAATAATTAATATTATTAGTTCTGAACATTTCCATGATGATTGTACTAAGGATACCCTTGTGGGTCTTTAATGCAGTAGTTTGCCATTGCTTTCTGCATGCCGTTGATCATTCTTGATTCGTCCGCCTTTAGGATTGATTTCTCTTTCCTAGGACAAGTAGGTGCCCTAACTTCTACTCGCTCTTCCACCCAAAGCTGTTGGCTTGTAGGAGGGATCTACTTATTCCGGTAGATGTTTGGTCGACATTGCCTCTTTAGTTTTCTAGCAGGGTGTACCACGTGCAGGCGAGGTTGTCATTTGGGTTTCGCTTCAATGCTAGCTCCTTACACCTCAACTAACCACAAATATCCTATTCCACGTTATTATAATAACATCACGCGTGTTTACATATTAAAATGGATATGATATTATTGCACGTCATCAAAGTGGAAGGGCACGTTTTACAACTTCTTATGCACATTATAACACAGCACCGGCAGCGGAGGGCCCCGAAGCCGCTTATTCTATCTACTGTCCTCTCGAACACGCCGCTGATGATGTAGGTGACGTTCAGCTCCAGTTCCCCCATCTTTATTCACTCTCTAAGCTGAGTTACCTCGTGAGTTACTTTATTTAGGGCGGAAAAGTCCATTTTTAATGTTCACTGCGTTTATAGGGTTTAATTTTGTACACTTAATTTCGTCTTATCGATTGTGCACGGATGCACCGTCATCGTTATGTATTAATTTACAAAAGTTTTTAAAAATTGTTATTTTTATAACAAAATGTAATAATAATGTATATATATATAATTTAATTATTATTACCATGACACACATAACAAAAATTTCTTGGTATGGCGACACTAAGATCCGCATTGCACAAGTTACACTTTATAGCGTGAGTATAAAAATTGTCCAAAAAAACAATTCTGTGATCGGAAAATGCACCGTACCCATTATCAAGTCTATCATCTTTATCGGTACCAAAGTAATAACAATATGCAATAAACACATATGCCGTTTTCTATACATTGTTTCATGAATCCGGAATTAATCATAGACACTATTAAATTGCGTGATTCTAATATATCAAATCGAGCACTACCATATTCCGTATGTTTCACAACACATTCAAATTCTTCCTCTGTACTATATCCTCCGTCGGAATCGGACATTATTAAACAACTACTCAAATTAAAACAAAATAATAATACTAGTTTGCGGAAATGATTGTTTTATTGTGATTGATAAGATTTTTTAAAGTGTTCATTCTTTTATGAAACCATATGGAATGGAATCGTAATTACTAATTCGACGCCGTTTTGTAAAATATACTTTAAATGTTTTTGATTCGGTCTTTGTAACAACTGTGTGGTCTCTTGTTCGGCATATATTTTGGCTTGTCAGTTTAAAATTATCGTTATCATCACTGAAAATCATTTTTTTTAATTCATAAAAATTAACGTATTTTTCTGCTTTATAGTTAAAACAGATACCTTTTACTTTACAAACTGTTATATATGATTGTTTGTCAGTGGAATATAACTTACAGGCATAATTTTTTGGACCGCCCGATAGAAATTCCTGTATGTAACTTCAAGGGCCGTACTTTTCTAACATCATTCATATCTCCTAAGAAGTTTTCCAATGGCGGATCATACTCTCCAATACGAGATATGTATATTACGCTCTCTATATCATAGTATAGAACATTTTCCCCTAATTTTTCCAGGTAAGTGAATAGTTTTGACCGTGCTTGACAATTCGTATATGCTGCTATTGCTACATTTACTGTACTCAACGACTCTGATGCCTCTACTCGATATTCTCAATTCACTATTAGCGTATGTTTTTTATCTGTTCTATGTGATTTATTAAAATTGTGGGGTTATATAGATGTTTTAGTTTGATTTTTTTTGTCCAAATTTACCCCAAACTGAATTGAGAATTAATTTAGCGAGCGAGCGTAACGCTTCATTTTTACATATAACATCGCTTTCCAGTGTAATTCCCTCTTTCTGATGGTATTCCGTTACGTAAACTAATCGACTTTCTGCAGTTTTACAATGAATAGGCCAGTCTGAAGCCCGTTGTTTTAAAAATGTATTAATAACATTAGTAAATAAACCTTCTTGGTAATTTTATTTAATTGTACAACTTCATATTTTCATAGTTCGCCAAATTTCTATGATTACATACCCCAATTCTATTGCTTTTCGAATTTCGTCTATTACCCACGTACCAAATATAGTTCTTTCATCATCATTGTGTGTACACTCGTCTGTGTTATGTTCACTGCCACAAGTGTAACATAACAAAAACATTAGTTTATTGTTTAATTTGATTGGTAGCGGAGAATGGTATAATTTTCTTGGGGGTAATATATTGCATTTAATTAATCCATCTATTTCACATAAATCTAGTTTTGAACAATTTGCATATCCGAATATAATTTATTGCCATCCACACCTCTATTGCTCGGAGTAATCTCCAGTGATCAGAGATTGTTGGACTGATTATGGTTGAGTTCATATCATGGTCGTGCTTAATCGTTATCAAACTTTTTAGGGTTTTAAGCCTCCACAAAAAAAAGCCTGCAAACACCTAATTACAATACTACACCTAACAACTTTAAATATAACCTTATTGTAAGGCTTCCGACTGTTTGTCCTTATAAGACATAAAATTGATTGATGATAACATCCATAATGATTATTTAAATAAGTCTAAAATTTAAAACTTGCCAATAATATTGTTAATAAATTAATAAATTTACAATACCTTAATAATTGTTAACACTCTAGATTACCACGCGGCATGGCATAGTTTCGCCGTCTTAAATGTTATGGAAGTGTCTCAGCGACCAACACAACTGAAGTCGTCACAACCGAAAGAGAGTTATCATAATTTTGATTTTAGTTTTATTCAAATGGCAAAATTAACAAAAAAAACAATTGATATTTCTACGCATGTCAACGCATATACGTCTCAAGTTAAGTATTATTTCATAAACAGTAACCAATTTAATTTGAAGCCAAACGACAAGATAATATTGTACAATACATTTACAATTAATTAATAAAGTTGGCTACATTAGCCAAGTGCATTTAACCGCTAGGTTTTACAACAAAAACTGTATTTTAAATAAATTCGCAACCCGCAAAAATTAAAAAACGATACGCCAATGACCACTCCAACTTCATGCTTGTATTAAATGTCAACAGCTGACTGCCACAAGTGAACAATACCTACAATACATCGGAGCAGTTTTCCATAATATAAGGTAAGTATTTTAAGGGATCGTAATACCTTAATTAATTGACATATATTCTTACTAAATCTAATCTAATTATACTAAATTAAGTAATATTTAATAATATATAAAGAAAAGACGCAATGTCCTCAAATGAGACAGTTGTAAAAGCAATAATTTCGAATAAAGCCTAGTTAAATAGGTAAATTTATACGAATGCCACAACGACATATGTAGCGCTCGTTACTATTTGTTCAATCGGACAACCCAATAATAATATTAAAAAATTAATTTTATGAAAAAATATTCTAAACTAAAAACATCCATAGACGCGTTTCGAGGTTTACCTCTCATCAGTATGGCTTTATTTATTTAAACTTAATAAATTATTTTTAATTTACTTCGTCAACATTGTTCACCACCACAATTCAAAGTGAATATTTTAAAGAGTGTATTGACTATTTATACTAACTGACTAAATGACTTTATTTAATGGCTATGGTTAATAGCATTCTGAGAAACTAATTATTTCGGGATATTTAGCTGATGGTAATGACATGAAAGAATTAAAAAGGAAATTTGAAAATTAAAAATAGAATAAATTTTTTGCATAAATTATAATTACTATTATACAATTTCGTGTATATCAGAACATATATAATATATATATATATATATATATATATATATATACAGGGAGTTTATAAATGAATGGGATTATGTAATCACTTTAAATATGCCGCCTTTTTAAAATAGTTTACTATACTACATATGTTTTCATATGTTTGCTTGACAGCTGTCAAAGTTGATCTGTCAAAACAAATAATATAGTAGACAATTTAAAAAAAGCGGCACATTTAAAGTGATTACATAATCCCATTCATTTATAAACTCCCTGTATATATATATATATATATGTTCTGATATTAAAGTTAAAAATAATTTATTAAGTTTAAATAAATATAGCCATACTGATGAGAGGTAAACCTCGAAACGCGTCTATGGATGTTTTTAGTTTAGAATACTTTTTCATAAATTTAATTTTTTAAGTAATATTTCTATATCCCAAAATGGTTTAATAACCCCTATTAATTATTTAATGTGTATATTTGGTTGCCTAACGATCATGCCTACGCAACATTAAATTCTAACTATTGTAAGTTTACAGATGTATTAATTAATTAAACCTTTTACCAATTAATTCTTGTCAATCTAAATGGACGTCTCCAAAGGATTGAACAAGAGGGCAGTAGTATTTATTATCTCGACATATCCTTGTTTGGCCAAACTGAAGATAAGATCAGGTAATTATGCCATTGCTGAACTTCATAGTTTTAATTTCTTGTTATTTTTTAGGAGACGGCATGGACGTGTCAAGTGGCACGCTACAAGTGGATGCGGGTGGAAGCACGCTGTGTGTGTGCGTAGTAGTAGCGTTTTGGGTGAACGGGTTTGTTGCTCTCTGTGTGAGAGTGTTTGAGGAAAACGTGCTAAACAAAACCTGTTATTTCCTTTTTGTTGGCCAGGTATTGGACTCCGTTCGTATCTTCTGGTTTTCCGCTGCTAAAGAAGTTTTGTAGGCCTCCAGCTTCGCGACCTTATCAGCCTTCCCGTTGCCATCCTTTTATATCCCTACAACTGTGATTAGTCCCTGTAAACATTGTGTAAATTGTACATTGTATTGTTGGTTGATTGAGTTCAAGTGTTATAATTATGTTTAAATGGGAATAATTTTTTTTTGTTTATTTGAATTTTTATTTTTATTATTTTTTTTGTTTTTCACCTTTCCACAAAGTAATTGTGGTGGCGCCCGAGGCAATAAATTAAGAATCCTGTGGATCACGATTGATTGCTACCCCGCCGTCTCCTACAAAGTAGAAAGCGTTACAAAGTCTTAATTTTCTTTAGACATCCACGGATATCCTTCATAAAGGAGAAGTTGACGCATAGCCCAACCATACAATTTATTAGAATACCAATTACTTAGGTATTTAGATGGCTTTGTTTTATCAAAATCATTCATGTATTTATTATTAGCTTTAGCATGACGTAAAGAGCATTGACAGGGACCTCCACGTAAACCTCATTTAACAAATTGGTGCGTCTGTATATCTGTTAATAATTTAAGTTCACTTTTTGTATGCTTCAGAATTGCATCCCAGCTAAGGCCAAGAGCGGTAAAATAGTGTGCAGGGTCTAAGTTGTAAGTGTTTAAGCATACAGTTCTAAACGTCTCAAAAATATTAGATAATAATAAAATGTCAACTTTCAGGTGTAAATTTGAATAGTCTTTTATAGTATTACATTTAAATAAATTCCAAGTTAATTTTGCATGCTCATAATCAGCGCTTAAAATGTCAGTGTTTGTTAAACTGTTAAAAAATCATTTTTAAGTGGTAATTGTTTTTTTTTTTCTAGTTTTTGATAAGAATCAACATACTGATAAAGAAAAAGCCCCTTTCTAGTAACATATTTAACTTCGTTAAGAAATGTTTTCATTCATGAAACGCAAAGAATCTAAAAATCTTAATTTTAAGTATTTGTTACAATATTCACCTTTCTTGTTCTTATATGTGTCAACAATTAAATGTTTTGCAACTAAAATATATTTTTCTTTGGTTTGTGGAGTAACATCTATTCTTTCTTGATTGATACCAAATTATTTAATAAATAAATGTACGTCATAATTGCTTAAATTATGAAAAAATACTGGTATCATCTTCATTATTTTATAACTCAAATTATACTTTGAAAAAGCAACACCGACACCAGCACTGTATCTTGAGCATCAAATTGTTTTATAATAATAATAATAATAATAATAATATAATTTTATTCCTCTCGATCTTTACAGACATGGGATACGTCAGGTACATAATATTAGTATAAAATAAAAATAAAAATAGTAAAAATAAAAATATTACAATTACAAACAAGTTAAAATATGTATATATAATTTTTTTTATAACAATCTATCATGCAGTGCTGTATCGTTCAAAAACTCTGTAAACGAATAATAACAGTTGCTAGTTAGCAGCTTTTTGAGTTTGATTTTATAAGAATTTAAATTCAGCATTTTCAAAGATTCTGGTATTTTGACTTTTTTCGTAAATGCTCAATTTATGATGTGGTACTTCAAAAGTGCTTGAACCATACCTGGTATTGTATGTATGAGAAAAGTTTAAAGGTCTAAACTCGCCGTTTTTTTGTTTTGCATATATTAATAGCTAATAGATGAAAATGCACGGCGCAGTTAATATATTTAGCTGTTTAAACAATGGTCTACATGAAGTGCGGCTATTTACAGCCAACATAGAGCGTATTGCTCGTTTCTGCAATACCAATACTCTGACAGACTCGTTAGAACATCCCCATGCAATATTTCCATAAGACAACACTGAATGAAAATGTGCGTAATAATATTTTAAAAGTACATTTAAATCTAAAATTCGCTGTAATTGTTTTATTACATAACAGGTAGTTGATAGTTTTTTTGCAACGTAGTCTATATGAGCACTCCAGTTGCATCCCTGATCAATAATTACACCTAAAAATATTGTGTTTGTTTTTTGTGTTATACTTAACTTATTACATCGAATAAGTAAACTACTGTCACCTTTTATATTTGTATTGCAGAATCAAAGAAATACGGTTTTCTCCTTATTTAAATGCAAACCGCTTGCATCAAACCATTGCTTAACTTTAGCAATTTTCATGGTCAGACAATTTTAACATTGGATCAATCGGTTTTAAATAATTATTTTAAATTAATTTAGCGTCAGTAAACAATCTATCTATAAAAACTTTACAGCAATCTTCACCCATGTACGTTACGAATTTATTTAATGTACAAGGTGATTAAAAATGTTTGGGATTATGTAACTATCTAATGTACGTTTGTGCCGCTCTACAGCTAGACACGAATTGAGTGGCCGGTATAATAGGCAACTTAATATACACAAAAATTATGTTGGCTGTTGTTAAACTCATGCCTTTGTCTGTTTAAGTATGTTTCAATCTCAGAACAACGTCGCCAATAGAAGGTGTAAATTGTAAGCCCAAATGAAAAATGCTAAAACAGTTAAAGGCATGAGTGCAATCACAATAAACATATTTTTGGTGTATATTAAGTTGCCTATTATACGGGCTACACTTATTGTGTCTATAAAAATATTTTCATATGTTTACATTGTTTATAATTATCAGTAGTAAACTCTCGAACACAATCCCAAATATTTAAAGTGATTACATAATCCCATTCATTTATAAACTCCCTGTACTATCGAAAGAACATACTATTTAATAGGCAAAACTATGGGGAGTGTGTATATGAGTTTTAGTAATACAGTAAAGTTAGGTTATAACAAACTCGAAAAATGTACCAAAACCAGTTCGTTATATCCGAAGTTTGATATAAACGGTTATTTATTATTCTATGGTAAAAGTAACGTAAGGATCGTTTTGTAACGCTTCTTTGTCGCTGACGACCGGAAGCGGCTGAGTAGCGATCAATCGTGATCGACAAGGCTCGATATTGGCCTAGGAGTCTCGGGCGCCACCACCTATTGCAAGATGGACGGATGCTTATGAATAAAACAATACAATGTAAGGAGGAAATAAATTCATATTCAGTAAGTAAACAAAACAACAGAAAATAAGCCTAAGTACTAAGATAATCAGTGTCCTGTCAGGGTCGGGCCACTGGTTAACATTTAACTAAACTAACACTATGTACAGAATCAACCAGTGTCCTGTCAGGATCGGGCCACTGGTTAATATTAATTACACTAATACTATTTACAAAATCAGCCAGTGTCCTGTCAGGGTCGGGCCACTGGTTAATAATAACTAAACTATTACTATTTACAAAATCAACCAGTGTCCTGTCAGGATCGGGCCACTGGTTACTATTAACTAAAACTAACATGTACTAGACTTACGGCTCTTACTTCTCAGGACTTGTAATGGTGAGAGTAGTCGCACTATGACCTTTCTCACTCTTACGCATCCGATTCGATTCTTCGGGTCGATTGGTTGCTTGGCTGAGTGCAAGCTTCACTCACTGTACCTGGCCAGGCCACGCGTATTTATACCCGCTCCCGAGGAGTGGGGATGGCCCGCCAGGCTTACCAACATATAGTTGTTAAACATAAAATAACTAACCTAATAATTAAACTCTAATTACACTAATTACAGGACACCCTCGGATAAAATTCCGCATTGCCTAACAATCCGGACTCTTATCCGAGGGTCGGACATAGACTCGCCAGATGGCAATAGCCCCGAAATCGGCACAACAGCTGATTATCTCCTGAGACCTGTTTACACTTGTCTCAACGGCACGTGTAATTAAAATAATGTTTTTGTGCCAAGGGATATATCGGGAGAGTGTGTGGGTGTCAATGTGTCCGGTGAAAACAGTAAGTAGTATTTTTAAATAAACACGTGGCAAGAGGTTATGTCCGGCCCCCTTGGGTTAATTAGGCGTTTGCGGACATAATGTTTTTAATAATTATTTTTCCTGGCATTACCCCGACCACGAATATCTAATTTGTTTTGCCCTATCATTAATTAATAAAATCCTTATTTTAATTAACACAAATACAGGGTGGGCAAAACAAATTAATTTGACAATTGATATACGGGGGGGTCGAAACTTGGGAAAAATACCAGGATTAATAATAGAAGTAGTTTATTATGCACAAAACGGACCCTAGGTCCGTTACAGTTTTTACAAAAAAAAACGGTATATGTCAATACATGTATGAAGACCTATAATTTGTAAACAAAAAAAGCCGCATATGTTTTTCAAAAATTGCATATCACAAACACTTACAAAAACTGCAAAAGCATGGGGTAATGCATTTGTAAATACATTTAACACGTTTGATGATTTTAAATTGGCTTTTATAAAGCAATTTTGAGACCCAATCCGGCAATCCCAAATCAGATTTAATTTAGAAATTAATAGGTACAATCGCGGTAGCTGTGTGAAATATTTTCTAAACATACATTAATTCAGTGTTAATCACTATTATTAGCCGCGGTTTTCCACCTTATATAGCATCGTGTCTAATCGGCAGCAGTAGTTTTCACAACGTCAATTCACGATCATACTCTCCTAACAACTAATCTAGCAGCCCACAGCGTTACTCTATTAGTGCTACAACTAACCTGCAACGGTATTCTACTAATGCTCAACGCTATAATACCAACTTACAGCGTTCAGGTAGTCCACACTGCGTTGCATTCCGCGAAACGTCGGAAAACTAGAAACCGTAATTCCGGAACGCCCACGAGTCGTGGTTATAGTAATTGGGCACAATACTAAAGCATCTCATAACAATCCCCAATCTGCAATTATTGCAAGCAGCGGAAAATTTTAAAAATAAAAGCCCCGGATGGATGTCATTTCGTCAGGCAGATATAGTTACATTTGAAGACGTTTGGGAGATATTACAAAAGATATTTCGTATGGCTGTAATTGCTGTTAATACGCCTCGAGGAAGAGGTAAGTTCGAAAAAACTTTTATTCTACATACCAAACGGAGTGTAAGTCGCGTCAAGGGGTTATAACAATAAAAAATATTGACAACAAGTGTTTTGTGCGAGCATTAGTGGTTGCATTAGCAAACATAAAAAAATCGGTACATTTTAGAAATATTCGATTAAATTATTATAAAGAACAAGATAAAGCCATAGACAATCTTTTATCTCTAACTAATATCGAAATACCCGAAGATGGAGTAGGAATTGTAGAAATACAACGATTTCAAGAATACTTTCTTCAGGAATACCGAATCGTAATATTTGAATATGTAGATAACGATAATAAAAGGAATGTAACTTTTGAGGGTAATAATATAAATTATCCGTCTGTAAATTTATTGTACAGCGACGAACACTACAACGTAATCACATCTTTAACAGCTTTATTTTCATGTTCATATTATTGCGAGTTGTGCCGTATGACATATAACACAAAAGATCGACACCTGTGTAAAAAACAGTGCCCTTGTTGTCACAATGAATCAGCATGTGAAATATCACTAAATATAACATGCAAAAACTGCAATAGACAATTCAGAAGTGAACAATGTATTGACAATCACAAAATTAGTGGATTGTGCCTTAAGGTACGTCGTTGCACTAATTGTTTAAGGTCGTATAACTCTAACTCGGATCACGTGTGCTACGAAATATTTTGTAGTGTGTAAAAAAAAACAACCAAAAAATCATTTATGTTATATACCGGTCAATGTAAAAAAACCTCCATTAAATGACATTATGTTTCTGTTTTTTGATTTAAAAACAAGACAAGAAACATTTGTGGAGGAATCCACAGAGATAAATATTTATGAACCTAATTTGTGTGTAATTTGTCATGTATTGCGTTGATGAGGAACAATTAGTATTATGTAAAAAATGCGGTATAAGAGAACATATATTAATAGGAGATAATATAATTGAGAATTTTGTAAAATATGTTTTAAAACTAAAAACTAATTTTAAAAGGGTTGTTTGTTTAGCTCATAATTGTCAGTCGTTTGACGGACAGTTTATACTAAAATACATTATAGAATGCACCCATATGAGACCCGAATTAATAATGCGCGGTACAAAAATTTTATTGCTGAAAATTGATAATGTCCATTTTATCGATTCATTAAATTATTTTCCAATGGCACTTTCAAAACTGCCACAAGCCTTTAATTTAAACTATCAATTAAAAAAAGGATATTTTCCACATCTATTTAATACCTTACAAAATGCAAATTACGTGGGGTATTACCTGCCGCTCAATTTTATTCTCCAGATCAAATGATACCAAAAGACAGAGATGCATTTTTAAAATGGTATCAAGAAAATAAAAATAATACTTTTGAAATGGCTAAGGAAATTGTAGAATATTGTCAATCGGACGTAGAAATTTTAAAATGATCTTGTCTTACATTTCGTCGAATGTTTTTAAATGAGTGTGGGGTATGTCCTTTTAGTGAAGCCATTACAATAGCATCAGCCTTATGTATCGTCGAAATTTTCTAAAAGAAAACATGATCAGTATCATTCCACGTGGTGGATACCGATGGAATGATAATCAATCAAAAATTAGTATTCACTGGCTTTTATGCGAAGAAATTATTCGAAAAATTAAAATCAAGCACGCAGCTAACGGCCGAGAACAGGTGATTAGCGGAGAGAAAGTAGACGGATTTTGCTTGGACACCAAACAGATTTTTGAATTTCACGGCTGTTATTTTCATGGTCATACAAGGTGTCTAAGTTATTTCCGTGATACGCCTCTCAACGACACGGAAGAAACTCTTAATATTCGTTATGAGAGAACCGTAAAGAAGATGGAACGTTTACGTAACAGCGGTTGTGAAGTAATTGAGATGTGGGAATGTGAATTTAAAGAATATTTACATAAACACAAAGAAATGCTGTATTTAAAAAATCATCACTTGTTGAAAAATACTCCGCTAGATCCCAAGGATGCTTTTTACGGTGGTAGAACGGGAAACACAAAGTTATACTATAAAATTAAAGAAAGTGAAAAAATAAAATATGTAGATGTCTGTTCTGAATATCCGTGGGTATGTAAATATGGTAAATTTCCGGTTGGACACCCTACTGTTTTAGTTGGTGCTGAAGAATGTTCAAAAATTAATTTAAGTTAGCTAAACGGATTAATTAAATGCACAATTTTACAGCCGACAAATTTATATCATCCTCTATTGCCAATTAAATTGAATGAAAAACTAATGTTTTTGTTATGTTACACTTGTGGTAGCGAACAAAACGCTGATGCCTGTACACACACAGACAACAAACGGGCTATTTTTGGTACATGGGTAGTAGATGAAGTTCAAAAAGCGTTAGAATTAGGATATAAAATGCTAGAAATTCATGAAATATGGAAATACGACGTCGTTCAATTAAATAGAGCTACCAATCAGGATGGCTTATTTTCCAGTTTTATTAACAAATTTTTAAAATTAAAACAGCAGGCATCAGACTGGCCAAAATATTGTCAATCAGAAGAGAGTCGTATACAATACATCGTAGAATATTTAGAAAAAGAAGGTATACAACTAGATAGTGGAGACATACGTAAAAATGAAGCGTTACGCTCTCCTGCTAAATTAATTTTAAATTTGTTTTGGGGAAAATTTGGTCAGAGAGAGAACCAATCTAAGACATGCATTGTGAGATCACTTGATGAATTTTTTAAAATGTTACACAACCCCACTATACAAATAAACAATGTATTACCAATAGGCGATGATACTTTAATTATTAATTGGGAGCATAGGGAATCGGAAGCAGCTTACACGACTTGCCAAGGTAAGAATGTATTATACTATGACACAGATAGCGTAATATATATATCGCGCGAGGGAGAATACGAACCAACAATTGGAAACTTCTTAGGAGATATAACCGACGAGTTAGAAAAGTACGGCACTGGAAGTTATATAAATGAATTTGTTTCGGGTGGACCAAAGAACTATGCATACAAAGTATTTTCAACTGAAAAGAATATAAACATAACAGTATGTAAAGTTAAGGGAATATTTATTAATTATGATACAAATAATAATGTTAATTTTGACGAATTAAAAAATATGGTTTATGAAACTAATGATAAGGTAATAATTGTATCGCGAAATATACGACGAACAGCTGAACACACCGTCGTCACCAGACCAGAACCTAAAACTTTTAGAGTTAATTTTTCAAAACGACGCCGTATCGATAATTTTGATTCGGTCCCATATGGTTTTTTAAATACTTAGTTAATAACAATCAAAAATAAAATCCTATTAATATTATGTATATTTTCTAAAACCGCAATTTTTAAACGTGTAATCTTATCACTAGTGTATTTCCGCGTACATTTTTTAATAGCGGTGTTTCATTCTTAATCATGTCCGATTCCGAAGAAAGTGTTACGGACAGTTTTATTCAATCCGATGGCGGTTACAGCACAGAAGATGAATATGAAGGAGTAATAGAACGGGCCGAGTTTGGTTTTGCACGTTTTGACATTCTAGAACCTCGCAATTTTACTGTGTGCTTAGTTATTTCGGGGTTCATGAGACTTTGTACAGTGACCGGTACTTGTGAACGATTGTGCGTGTTTTGTTATTATTTTGGAACGGAAGAAGCGGAGAGACGATTTGGTGGGTACGCCGCATTTTCGGATCATAGAATAATTTCATTGGACTGTTATTTCACACATGAAATAAAGTGTGAAAAGTGTAATGCAACTCTAAGTGTCGTTATACCGCGAAATTTTTGTTTTATTTGTAACATTAATTAAAAATCAAGAAATATCGCGTGGTATTGTGTGTTAATAGTGCATTGGTACAATGTGCGAATATATTTTAAAAATTATTGGAGATTATTCTCGCTCGTTTAAAGTGGTGTCTATTAGCTATAGCGGCGATATAACTTTTGTTGAATTTGAAGTGGATGATTATCTATTCTCCCGTGAAATCGAAATTAATAGAAAAATAGACTGCGAAGAGCATTTGCTAGAAATTCTGAATTCAAGCCTTCTTCGATAATAACCGCGAATTGCTATACGTTTATTATGTGGAAGAAGACAAGTTTGAACATATCGCCGGCGAAATTCCATCCACGTGTGCGTTCGTTGCGGAGTATATGAGATATTGTTAGATACATAGGCCGAAGAATAGGTAACGCAACTCTAAGTGTCGTTATACAGCGAATTTTTTGTTTTATTGGTAACATTAATTAAAAATCAAATTGAGAAATATTTATTGTAATATTTAAGATTATATGTTAAGTCAATTTCAACCATAAAACACTGACGCTTGAGGTTTTTTCCGTTCTATGTGAAAATATAAAACTGAAATTAGCGGTTTATAAGCAGTCGAAATTGTGTGCGAAATTATAGAATTTTGCCAGTTGCATTGGAAATATTACATCAACAACACACACGGTCGTGTAATTAATAAGTTTTTAATAAAAATATAATACTTTCAAAATGAACTTTACGGCCTTAAATAAAGTGTCGCAGCTCCGTGAATCCAAAAAACTGACGGAGTTGCAATTAAATACACCCTATGTAATCATAGGGGTATTTGAGAGGACCACCATATTTGGAAGGACCATTCTCCTGGATCTGGGGGAATACGATGTTTGGATGCCCAGGCGAGTCAACGAAATCTTCACGACGGAGGCCATGGAGGAATTCAACACCGTGTTTCGCAACAAGAAACACCTCTTCATAAGTGCAATTAATGTGATGCACGGAAAAGAAGTGGCCATCTTCGAAATTCGGGACAATTAAAAAGTAAGTAAAAAAAATAATACGAGACTAGTTTTATTAAATGTTTAATACTAAAATTAACATCTTGAACTTAACCGTTTTGCCGAAATTTAACTCTTAATAATAATTTTAATAAATTGTAATTAACCGCATCTCTCTATTAATAAATAATTGTTTTAAAATGTACTTATTAAATGTTTTCTTTTTGTACAAGTGTTTCAGCTGTGTGTGCGCGTCTTGATGGTAAATAAAAATATAAGTAAGTATAATTTCATATTAATAATAATCAAGTATCATATGTATATGTTCTTTAATTTAAATAATTTCTAAAATGATAAGACGGTTAGTAACTTTTTTTTATTGTAATTAAAAATAAATGCTTATCTCAACTATAATTTCATATTAATAATAATCAAGTATCATATATATATGTTCTTTAATTTAAGATAACACCACCATTTCCAAACAATTTAATTAAACAGTTTTATTTTAATCAATTATTCATCGCCACAATACAACCTTCAACAAATGATAAGCGCATATGGACGCAACGGTGTCTTAATCATTGATATTTCCTTGAGCATTCCTATCAAAATAAATTATTTATTTGTTATAACAATATCACACGACGTCGCTGGGCCGCCGCCGACGCCGTCACGCAGCGCCGTCGTGGCCGCCGCAGTGGCAGCCGCTGTGGCCGCCGCCGCCGCCGCCCCGACGGCTTTTTTTATTTTTTTTTTTAATTAACGTTATGGCATTTACGAACCGAACAGACGGACAGATTGTCAAAATTTTTATTTTATAAACGCTAAACGTAACATATTCTTCCCATGTTAAATTCTTCGATGCTAAATAGCGAGTTCTCCCGTGCGCGCGCGAGGCTCTGGGGACAAGCGCGCGCACCGCCTCGGAACACGCGACGAGAGCGCGTCGAGCCGTGACTCACCGCTAACCCCCAGCGGTTTTAGACTACCCTTTACAGATACGGCCGTTTTGACCATTTTTTACAACTTTTTTACACCGACTCCATCGATCTCAACGCCAGAACGGCCCAAATCGGACAATCCGCTAATATTATAATAATATCATAACAACCGATTGACAATATTATCAAGGATGAGTCAAGGATGAGTCGGCGGCTTACTACACACGCTCATTCAGTTCCCATGCCCAAGGGTCCCCTTTACTACTTAAATACACATAAAACAATAATACTTGCATCGGGAACCCCGAGCGAGCGCGAGTTACGTGACCGCATTCTGCGATTCAGCATGTTCTTATGTTACAAATTGTAAGAAGCTGCAAACACATGCAGCGATAATCTAATCTTATTGTAAAACATTTTATTGTATGTAGTTCAGTTCTATTTTATTGTTCACTCTGTAAGGAGCTCAAGAACTCCGACTTTAATCAAAATAAATACTTTTTAAAAACTAAAGTTAGTCGTTAAACAAATTAACTCGCGCGACTCTGTGCATCGGCGCCGCGGAGCCATCCAGTCGCGCGGTGACTTACGCTCAACCCCGAGCGTCAACTCAGCCCCCTCAACTCCTACGGCGTTCTGGCTTAGTTATTTTATGAATTTTCCGATCGATCCTCCATCCCAATGTCATGCGACCCCGTCAGATTTTTATTTCCCTTCCTCCCCGCACCGATGTGGAGGTAATGTTCGTTATCAAAGTGGTGGGGGTAATTTTGATACGTTTCACTACGTCGTCATAGGCTACTATACATGTAAAGCGGATGTGGTGGTGGTGGAGGTCTCAGGACCCGCTGTATTTCCCTACCGTTTTAGATATATAAAATGAATTGTTTTTATCAACGCCGTTTGTATACACGCTTATCAAGCTCTGAAGGTTGTATTGTAGGAAGAATAATCGATTAAAAAAATAAAAAAAGCAATTTAATTAAATTATTTATTATAATAAAATGATAAAAAGATATGAGATGGATATATGTATAAAAATGTTATTTGCATAATATAATTAATTATACAATAAAATATACCTATTATAATTTTTTTTTTAAATAAAACAAAAATACATTAAATTTGATTAAGAATATTTTTGTGACCCCAAGCATATGTATATGTAATTCTATCATCACAAATAAATCGCTTATCATCTAAATAAGATAATGCTATTTTATTTTGTGTAATTGAATATAAGTTATGATTTACAGATTTAATTAAATTTTGTGATGAATATAATACCTTATGATTTAAACAGTCTAAATCATTTAAAAGGTAATGTTATTTTGTACAATTTTATTTTTAACACCTTTAGCTTTTTTACAATATTTATTTTTAATTTTCATTGCATACATTTTTGATCTTAGTCCTACAAATTCGTACATTACTTTTCCGGCATTCTCATTTTTCATTAGACCAAGTACTGACTTATTTTTTAGCGGAATTTTATATGGATTATTAATATCATAATTAGATGTATCAAATTTTGATATGTTTTTTTTATATCGTTATACACATTTTTTGTTTTAATATAAGTAGTATGTGGGCCACTCTGTGCTGAGAAAAAAGTGTATGTTAATAGCATTGGTAGCTCCGCCCCCTTCCGGTGGCTCCCACTGCCGCAACACTTGGCGCGAGCTCTTATCAGCTGTTATCAGCGACTTCCTGTTTATGCAAATTTTCTAGTGATGGGCATAATCGATTATTTCAATAATCGATTACCTAGTATTCGATTAATTTAATAATCGATTAATAATCGATTATTTACCCCCCTCCCCGATTAGTTAAGTTAGTATAAATTAATTTTTAATGTTAAAAATATAATGTTTTATTAGGTTTACTCTGTAAAATTTTAACATCGATGTTAGTTTTAGCCAATCAGTTACCAAGTTTTTTTTAAATTATCTAACAACGTTCTAAATATTAATTAACATCGCATACTTTTATAATCCATTACGGGACTAGCATCGGAATCCATACCCGAGCATCGAGAAGTTCAAGAACGGCTCTCTAGAAAGCAATGCGAGTCCCTGAATCGATTATAAAATGCGAGTCCCTGAATCGATTATAAAATGCGAGTTCCTGAATCGATTATAAAATGCGAGTCCCTGAATCGATTATAAAAACTGATAGACGAACATAGAAATTATTATTTTTAATACAGTTTGTGTTGTTTTGTTTGCACTAAATTTATATATCTATAAAAAATATATTATTTATTTTATATTTTAACTTGAATGGAACCACCATTCAACGAATCAAGACTATTTATAAACTATACCGAGCCCACTGAATAAAACCGAATAAATTTGCACGTTTGTGTTAGAGCTTTTATGCAAAGCATTTTAAGGATTATGTCTTTTGTTTGGGACGTGTGAAGTTTATATTTCTTGATTTTCTTGAATTCATTATATATTTTTAAATAGATAAATTTTCAAATTTAAAACATCTCGAATCGGCAATGAATTGAGTTTATAATGACTCGAGTCGCTAATGACTCGAGTTGTCAATGACTCGTTTTCAAAAATAACTCGAGTTGTCAATGACTCGAGTTGTAAATGACTCGAGTCCTCAATGACTCGAGTTCTTAATGACTCGAGTCCTCAATGACTCGAGTCCTCAATGACTCGAGTTGTTTAATTTAATGACTCGAGAATCTCGAGATGTTTTAATAATCGATTCAGAATCGATTAATGACTCGAGTTTGCCCATCACTAAAATTTTCCATAAGAACTAATGAGTGCGAGTATTACGAAAGAGTGGGATGGAGAACTATGACGTAATGCTTGTATGAACATGTATACAGGGTGTTCAAAAACAAATCCAAGATGGCAACCGGAAGTAGTTATCTTTATGTCAAAATCAAAAATAGCGACCAGGAGGCTTAGTTTTGAAATGTGTTAATATTTACCGCTAGCGGTATCCGTGTCGATATCTAAAAATTGCAACCGGCGTTCATACATCATTCCATTATAATAAAAACCAATCACATTGCGTTTTGCACGATTTATTGGAATTACTTTTTAAGCTCTTAGCGCCACAGTGGTTAAAATGTCAACTACTGCATGTTGAAAAAAATATACGTGTTTATTTATTTTACGTCATTTTTGCTTATATTAGGTTATATTAAATGTCATGTAAACAATACATGCCAATAAAATTTATTTGTATGAATACTGTGCAGACGTGACGTGATGTGAACATAGCAAAATTTCAACATCGGTTTGGTGACAAATTAAACGCGGGAATTTTAAATTTATTATTACAACATTTAAATTAAAAATTAATACATAATGAATATGTATACAAAAATTTAAAAACTAATGTATAAAATAACACTCCGGACATTTGGTACTTTTCATAAAATCTGAAATGTATTCAGTATATAACAAATTTATTTAGAAATTTAATGTAATAAATGTACTTTTTTTAGCCATTTTTAGGGCTTTGAGCTCAAATAAAGATTTTATTCATTGCTTGGCAAGATAATTATTTATACCAAATGTACTAATTTGATTACAGCGTGCTGAGACATTAAGGCTGCAGCATCTTTGCCAACCAATAATTGATACCCAACTTGGGCATAAAATCGAAGAGTGTCAATAGTCTAAAATTCTATTTGTTAGCATTATACAGTTTTACCAGTGGTAAGAACATCATTTTTGATACAACTTCATTGCTCCAGTAACAAGTATTGTCACAAAAATTTTGTAGTTACATATTATTTTTATAAGATTATAGACCAATCATTCTTTTTAAATTATCTGATACTAAGAAGAAACAAATAAATACAAATAAAATTAATAATTTTAAATTATACTACGTTTGTAGACAATTTTTATTTATTTTTTCAATAAAATTAAGTTTTTATTTTTATATTGTTTATCTAATAAAAAATCTAATTAACAATCTGTTGTATTGAGAAAATTAAATTGAGATTATTTAAACAGGCCATTTTATTTAGTTAAATTGAAAATACTGTCAAAAATATGACGATAACACGAGCAATTGGATAGTGTTATTTTTATGGCGGTATAATACCGATTTAACACGTGACGTCACAAACGTGATAAATTACCGCATGCGTTATAATATAACATATTTCAAAACTACCAATTTTTAAAAACGTGTAATAATGAATTACGAAAGTGACGCAATGATTGGTTCCTATTATAATGGAATGATGTATGAACGCCGAGTAGCACTTTTTAGATACCGACAGGGATACCGCTAGCGGTAAAGATATCACATTTCAAAACTAAGCCTCCTGATGTACAACTTCATTGTACTCAAATGAAAGCGCTCGATGCGCACATTACGAATATAAAATAAAAAGTTCCGCTTGACCTGCTCCTAAGCGCTAAAAATACGAAAATGTGCTTGTGTGTGTGTGTGTATGTTAATAGCATCCGTACTAATTACTCAGCGTTGGCGCCGGCGCTAACCTTAACGCCGGCGCTAGCACGAAAATTCAGCAGTATTATACAAAAATTTAGCAAGATGAAATTTAAATTTTAATAACATATAAAATTGGTTATGTGAAAAATATATTGCTTTAAAATAAGAATTTAATCAATATGATTTAATATTGAAAGTTTCATTATATATTAAAAGTATATCATAGCATATGGTCTTACAGTGTGGGTTAGCTCGACACAAACTGAGCGTGTGTTTAAAATGAAGAAAAGAATTTTACGAAATATGTTGGGCAAAAAATTAAATACACCATGTCGACAATTATTTATTGAACATAGAATATTAACTGTGTATAGTCTGAATTTTTATAAATTACTTGTTAATGTTAAAAGAAATAAATGTGATTACAATACAATAGCGAATCTACACCACAAAACTAGACATGGTAATACCACACTTGAGATTTCAAACCATCAATTAGCATTGAATGAGAAGGGTGCAAAATATATGTCAATAAAATGCTTACATTGCATTTACATGTTTTACCGGTAAACATAAAAGAACAACCATTAAATAGATTTAAAATTATTTTAAAAAGTTTGTTAATTTCTAAGGCGTACTATTCAGTAAAGGAATACTTAGATGACAAGTTTTAATTTGTAAATTGTTTTTTATTGTATTGTAAATGATTATTTTGTAAAATGTTGTAATATGTGTAAATTTTAAAGTGTTTTAACTTATAACTACATTTTAATTTTAATTTTTAAATTGATTTTTCATATCCAAATTGTATTTTTGGTGAATTGAAAAAACATTATTATTATTATATTATTATTATATATTTAATTTGTACTTGCCTTTAATTTCATTTGCTCCGTAGAAAATATAAACAACCCTCCTAAATTAAAACGAAGAATAAAAAGTGATTGTAATAATAAAAAATACAACAATAGATAATTATAAAACAATAGAAATTTATTATTTAATTTTAATATGTAACATGTTAACTGTTATTAATTACACGTGTCTGAGACGAGGCGTAGGTAAAAGTAGAAATCTGAAAATAAAAATATTATAAATAATTTTATTATTCTTTAATATAGGAAATAAATTCAAACTTACTATTGCAAATCTTTAATTTCGAAAGTTGGTACGTCGCGGCCATGCATCTTGCGGATTTCTTTAATCCATAAGATTTTTTCCCCGTGTGATGCTGGTTGAAGTCCGTCATGGCTTCCTCGGTGAAAAACTCATTAATTCGACGAGGCATCCAGACATCAAAGTCGCCCAAGTCTAGAAGAATTGTTCTACCGTACATAGTTGATCGTTCATACACCGCTTGTATGATATACGGATGTTCAATTTTTAACTGATAGACGAACGCACTCTTTTATTGTGGTTACTTTGTTTAATTCGGAGAAATTCATTGTTGCGATGTGTATTGTTCGATTGTTTGTTTGTAATTAAATATTTTAACATTTGCACACTTCAGAAACTGCATTGTTTTAACGTATTTGATAAAGTAACCGCAGGTACTTCCTATTGTAGATTAAGACATTTATAATTGCGTGTGAAATGTGTGTGTGAAAACAAAGCAAGGTTATTCAATCACTTTCTAAATGTAGATTAAAGCGACTTTAATTACGAATAAAACGTACAAAAAGCGATTAGAAATAAGTTTATACATAAATGTTATTTTTATTAAAAATATTTTATTAAATAGCTACTAAAACTACGTAAAACCGTAAGGCAAAGAATCGTAATTATTATATCTTTTTCTCTTTGTAAAATTATTACTAAATGTTTTTGTAGAACGTTTAGTAATAATTTCATGAAATGTACTACGCCGAAATTCTGTAAAAGATATTAAAATATTATTAGGTTCATTATTTAAGGCTGGAGAATAGTTACGCTATTATAAGGGTTTACAGGAGAAAACACAGCAAGAAAACGCCTAAATATAATTGAATAAAATTTTCACACAATATAGAAGAAAGTCCAACCAGTGTCCTCAAACTTTTAAAAATATCCGATAAGTTGTTTCTTCTCAATTAATTTTTAAAAAGAGAAGTTATTATTTAATGCTTCATTATTTTTTTACTCGTTAAATATAACTGCAAATCTTTAAGTCAAAGCATAAAGACATAGAATATTGTATGTAGTTCAACATAAAATATGTGATGACAGAAATCGTATCGTTTGGATATTGAGTTGGATGGCGTTTTGTCCCATAAGAACCAATGTTAGTTTAAAAATGGCGCCGCGATGTAGTTTATTTTTCTTGACTAAGAAGTATGATAGATAGACATTCATTAATACAATTACGCACACATTATTTCATTCGGGTGGTGAAGTGACCCTTGTAGGAGATAGCTAGCGTTCCAACAAGAACAGGTGCTGTCTAATTTTAATATCCCGTATCTGCACATATATCAAAATGATTTTTACGTTTGGCTGTTTCGTGCGGCGCGCAGCGGGTCGGGGCGCTGAAAGTGATAGGAATTCTCAAGAGGGGAATCTTTGGCAAACTATAATCGAGGGCCTAAACTATAAAACTTATAAAAAATGTTTTAAATATTTAAAAAACATAATCTATCAAAGTTGATAACAACATTTTTTAATGAGGTAGATAAATAACAAAAGGTAATTTAAAAGCAAAATCTTTATTTTGTTTTATTTTATAATTTAAAAACATTTATATTAAATGTTGATTAAATTAGTATTAAATACGTTATTGCATTTATAAGATAATAAAATTGTCTGTATTTAATTTTTAAATTTTTCCTTTTACTCTAAACCTGATCTGTTCTACGTGATAATTCATGTTTATTAAAATAATAAAACAATTTACTATATTTTTTACCACAAATTTAATCTTACGAATTATAATAGTAAGAATAAATTTGTGATTAAATACATAGTAAATTGTTTTATTATTTTTATGCTTTATGCTAATTGAATTCTAGATTCAGTTTTTGCAAATACAGATCAAATAAAAAAAACACTAATTGTCGCAGCATTTTAGTGTCTTGAGACGGGTCATCTTTGAAAACCGTTTTTGTTTATATTTCTTTTGATGTTTAAATGCAAAATAAAGAGGTATAAATAATAAGATTATGTACACCAAAAAAATTATGTTTTATATATTAATATGTATATTCACTATTTATTATTTTTTTTTTCTTGGTTGTTCTTTAAATACATTTTTTGATTCATTGATAAATACTACAAAATAACAGATTTTCTTATTTGCAATGTGCAGTTGAACTTGTATCCAAAAATATCCAAAAAAAAAAAAATTAATTACTATTAACTGTTATTTTTGACAAATCATTAAAATAAAAGTGAAATAATTACAAAGTCTTTATCAGGCTTATATTTCATTCAAACACATTGCTAATATATTAAAAACTCTAGCAGAGTCAGAATTAGTAATGTAACAAAAATAATAAACGTGATAAATAGTTTTTTTTTAAGTAATTGTTTCAATTTGTTATAAGATTTTAATTAAAAAATTCAGTGTACTTGAAAGTATGGCGTTCTACAAGTGAAGAGTACCATTTGTTTCTTCTAAGCATACTGTACTATTCTTCAAACCACTGAAAATGCCTTCCTCTACATGAATCCTGATTATGTGATTTTTTTCAGTTTTTTTCAGTGAGTCAATTCCGAGTAATAATAAAATTTGAAAAAATTGAAATTTTTAAGTTTTTACATTTTTTGATCGTTTGTAACTTTTTAAGGATTTTATTTTTAGGAAAAAATTATAAGAAACTTTTTTTTACCGAAAAAACCTTAAGAAATAAAGAAAGGCAATTTTAGTGGTTTGAACAAAAACAAATTTTCATTCCGTACACTTGACTCATGGCCATAAAACTTCAAGAATCCCATAATTAATGCCTATGAATGCCTTGAACACACTTTCAACTCAGTTTCTTTGGCAAATTTTGCAATAGCAACGGATTCCATTACTTTTCCACATTGTGTGCAATGTGGAAAAGTAATGGAATGCATCGGAATAATAATTTTGAAGATTCAAAATTGGTTTTATTAATGTATGGCATGACGTCCATTACAGACTAAACCAAAATTTGAAGCCGTTTACCTAAACATTTTTTGGGACCGATATATAAGGTTATCAAATTGTCCTTCAGTATCAACGCTGATCAAATGTTAAACATCCGGTGTAATTTGCAAGCTATCCAGTATTTGATAACATTATGTGTCTATTTCAGCTTGAGCTATTAATGGTTGTTCAGCCATTGGTCTATTTATTTATTGCTTTACACGTTTCTGGTTTTTTTACTAACATGAGGTTATGGCAATTTTTTTTTTGTATTTAGTTTGTCTTTCCTTATATAATTTAAAATATTTTTCTTGACTAGGTGCATAAAACCTTTATTGTAATGTAGAGCTGCTAAATAAGTTCTAGTATAATATGATCCTCTACTTGTTATGTTGATCGTTTTTTCTATATTAAATTGTGCCACAATATTTATGAACAATTATGCTTGATTATTTGTTATAGCACTTTGAATGAATCTGAAGAGGCCACTTGTTTTGGCTTGATTTAACTCCTATGTTGGAGATATCAGCAAAAGTGATATTTCCAACATAGTTCCTTACAGTTGTCATGGTGATTAAATATGTGGTATAGCCCTTGTTCCAAATCAGTTACAAGACTACTAACTTCTGCACAGCTATATATTACACTTTTTGTGCATTACGTACCAGATGATGTTTTCTGCGAGAAGATGAGCAAAGCGCTGGAGGTAAAAGGATATGATGTAAATGCAATCTCCAAGTTGCATAACCAAACAAGAACCTACAATAAATTGTACATACAATTAAATAAAAACGACAGAAGCAACGAAATTTTGAATTTAACCAAAATTTTTGGCCTCAAAGTTAAGGTTAAGTTTAAGTCTGGCAAACCGGCTCATTGCCATCGCTGTCAAGCCTGTGGACACTCTGCATTAATGTGCACAAACGATGTGTGTGTTAGATGCGCCAAGAACCATTCATCAGCACAATGCCATCTTACCTCTGCAGATAGGAAAAAAACTCTCTGTGCCAACTGCAGTGGTAACCGCCCCGCGACCTACAAAAGATGTCCGGTTTACCAGAAAATAAAAATAAAAGCAAAACATAAAGGGCAACTTTTTGAAAAAGTTAATTATGTAACCACGCTCACAACTTACGTCATACGCAATAGCTGTGCAGCCGCAACAACAATCAGCACCGTCCATCAAAGTGAAATTCAATCTCAAATTAGAACTCACAAATGCCATCAATAGTAGCAGCAACAACAAAGATTTACTAAAACTGATCTTGGTCGTTTTTCTCAAAAATCAACTCCAATAATGGAAGCACAAAATAATATTATATCAATAGAACACTGAAAACCAACTGCAATGCTAAATATCCCAAACAACTTAAATTATTCATTTCGGAACACGACATTGATATAATTATCAGAAACCGGGTTAAAACCCAAAGACCACCAAAAATTTCCCAACTTCAATTTATATAGAAACAACAGAATAAACCAAGGCTGTGGCACAGCTATAATTATCAAGAGAACAATAGACCATTCAGAAATTGAAATTCCAAACTTTACCAACTTGGAAGCGACCAGGGTAATCATCAACCTTTCCCGTATCGGGAAAATCAAAATTCTTTCGGTGTATCAACCATCAACAAAACTACTAATAGTAAATGATTTAAAAATGACTTTTGAAAAAAATATTCCCACTCTTATCGGAGGTGACCTCAACTCCAAACACTTAGCATAGAACTTCCGCGCCACAAATACCAAAGGCAAGATTCTAATTATATTTATAGATCAAAACAACCTATCCATGCACAGTCTAACTGCACCAATGTATTATAGCCATGTAAGTCACCCTCCCGACATACTTGACATTGCCTTGTCAAAAAGCATACACAACGCCACCACTTCTGAAGTATACAACAAAATGGATTCAGACCACCTTTGTGTCGTATTAACAATACTTGAAACTTTTGTAAGAAAACTGAACACAACTAAAAAGGAAACAAACTGGAAACAGTTTCATCTGTTTGTTGAAAATAATCTTGGCCCGTTTAGAAAAATCTCTTTCACACTGGATATAAACGCAATTGTCAAAAACCTAACTTCCTCTATTCAAACTGCTCAAGATAAAGCTATTAGCAATACCATCATAAAAGATAACAACCCACTTGGACTTCCCTCATACTTAAAACAGATTGGAAAACAAAGTAAAAGAGGAAATAAAATTATTCAAGAACCAACAGTGGCACAACTTATTTTCAGCAAACAGAAGACAAAATGCTCAAAACCTGAAACATATCTAAATGTCTAAGAAAAAAGCCCAAGACCATTCCCACTATCTACGGTCAAAATAGCTTAGCTCACACCATATTAGATAAAACCGAAGCTATTGCTTTGTCTCCAGAAGACCAATTTAGTCCGGCATACAACATCTTAGATGTTGACATAATGGAAGATGTGGAAAGAGAGCTAGAGTATTATGAAAACAACACCAAAGACAAAACAATTCCTTTTACGAACCCTTTGGAAGTGGCTAAAGCAATTAAATACACTAATTTTAAAAAAGCTCCCGAATATGATAATATCTCAAATGCGGCACTGAAAAACCTACCAAGAAAAGCCATAGTAGGTTTCACTAACATCATAAATGGCTTTTTAAGACAAGGATATTTACCACAAAAATAAAAACATGCCATAATTGTTGTATTTTCAAAACCAAACTAGCCAAAATCGTTTCCCCAGAATTACCGTCCAATAAGCTTGCTACCAACTCTGAGCAAAATAGCAGACAAAATTATACTTATTCACTTAAGCAACTACAGTGAAATTAAACAAGTAATTTCAAAGCATCAGCACGGCTTTAGGAAACAACACTCTTCCATTCACCAACTGGCAAGAGTGGCAGATCACATTTCCAAAAGATTTAACAACAAAAATTCAACCGGAGCCGTTTTCTTCAACATAGAGAAAGCGTTCGACAAGGTATGGCACGATGGCCTGATAGCCAAACTATATCGAGCAAAATACCCTTATCTCAACACTTTTTCTTCAGTTAAACCTATGACAGCCGGTGTTTCTCAAGACTCGATACTATCACCTGTTCTATATAATATGTCGGAGATATTAGGGCAATCACTAATGGAACCATTCTTGCTCAGTTTGCAGACGATAGGGCAATAATTCATTCATCACACTTAAAAATTCTTTTGTATGTTTAAATGTACTACCAATTGACATAGTGGCCTAGACAGCAGAAGTGTCAATAAGTGCTTTATTGATTTTTTGTTGGTCTGGGAACCATTCTTCTGTTTGAATTTTGTATGTGTTTTCTCAAGCAGCACATTTTAATATTACAACGCTATGAAGACCAAGTCTAATTTCTGAGTCAATTTTCAAATTTCCACCTGTACAAATTTGGGAATGCTAGCTTAGCTAGATTGACAATGCGATTGCAAGTAATTTTGCATCAAGGCATCTTTTCAGACATGATTGTTTCATATTATGTATGTATGATGCATGCGTCAGCATTAACTGTTGACGAATTTAAAATTGTCTCTTGCCAAAACAGGATTGCAAATTATAAATATTATAATCATAACTTTTATAAATATGTAGAATTTAAAATAAACAATTTATTTATTTATTCATATACTATTTATACAGTCAGTCAAAATTACCGGATCACCTAAATAATTTTCTAACCGTAAAAAAATTAAAAAAAAGTTGTTTGGTTTTAAAGAAACTATCGATTAAAAATATTATTAAATATTAAAAATATTATTCATTTTTTTGTAGAAATTTGGTAAACTTTTTTTTTCAAATAAAACACCTTGTATATTTTTGCATTTATTGATTTTAAGATTATTTTTTTTATACATATAATGCACCATCTTTGATTTATGTATAAGCAAACTCCTAAACTTCAAATAAAGAACATTTTTCCACAAACATACACATTTATTTTAACCTAACAAATAAGAAAAAAACAACATCAAAAAGAAATAACAAACCAATAATTAAATCATTAAAAAAAAGTAAAAGTATACAAGGTGTTCTATTTAAAAAATAAATAAAAAATCGAAATTTCTATAACAAAATAAACAATGTATATTTTTACATTTTTTAGTTCTAAGATTAGTTTTAAGATTAATTCTAAGTAAGTAAACTAAAAAATGGTGTATTATATATAAAAAAAAAATTGCGAAAAATACAGGTATTAGAATCAAAAAATGTATAAATATATGGGGTGATCTATTTGAAGAAAAAAATGAACAAATTTTCCCGATAAAATGAACACCCTGTATATTGAAAATATTTTTAGTTAAAATTAAACAACTTTTGTTTAAAAACATTTTTGAAATATTTTACGGTTGAAGAATTAATTAGGTGTTCCAGTAATTTTGACTAATGACCCAGTATAATAAATTAAAATACAAATTATAATCAACATGAAAGAACGTGAACTAGCGAGGCCATAATTGCAGCTATCGATATTCAATTTGAAATTTATTTATTTAGTAATCAGTAATCAAAGTTGTTTATTTATATATTATATATATGAATTGACCGATTTTGCACCGAGTTTGGTATTCTTGTAAAAGCAAACCTATTACATATAAGTATTATATCACCTCTCAACTATATGTTCTGTTGGTAAACACAAACTTTCAAAAATAAAGTCTTCAACTGAATTATTGTGTTGCCTGTTGATATCATCATCTTGAGAATTACTTTGTAATTTAACACAAGATTCCTGCTTTGCTTTATTGTTATTTTATACAGTCTAGTTTTATTACTTCTAGAACCGACAGACTTTTTCTTGCCACTATTTTTTACCACAAAACTCACAGCTTACACAAAAGCACTATTAAATAGTATAATATAAATGATATAAATATATTATCAAATATATTTATAAATAAAACTTTGTTTACTTTCTTACCCTTGAGTGAGTCTTGGAACGATTCTATCTTTTTTTTTTAAACGGTGTGGTAGACCGAATATTTTTGTTACGTCTAGCGCACGTAGTCAGGCGCACATTTATAGTGTTTTTTGCAATTATTATTATGTATAAAATGGCAAAGTTCTGTTGTGCTTACGAATGTAAGAACATATGAACTTTTAAAAGGTCTATAATACTTCATAGATAAGTTAATTGCACAACTTATCTATGAAGTAGTAGTAGCAATACACAACATTTTTTTTAACTTTCAATCAATTCCTATTTTGTTTTAAAGTTTAAACATTGACCAGAAACATGTTTTATTTTTTGTTAAAATTATAATATGTAAAATAATAATTTTAATAAAAACAAAGTAAGGCACGCGTTGCAATATCTTAGACGTACGCATTGTAGACGAATATCTCACGAATATTGTCGAATGCCCACCCGAGGCAACGTTTGGCTCGTCTCCGTTGTCTCAATCAAGTGTTCCTTCTATATTATATTATTTGTTACTGCTAGCGCCATCTAAGCGGCTTGTGATGGCCCAACAAAGAAATTCTCCAGCGTTAAAATCATATCACGCATAACGTCAAAGTATATTAATTGAGCTGTTTTATAATTTAACCGAATTCCTTTTACTTTACATATAAAATTATAACTGTTGGTATTTGGAGAATTTTTTTTGTAAGCATACATTTTTGGTCCACCTGACACAAATTCTACGATATAAGCCTCACTCCCATAATCCTGTAATTCGTTAGTTAAATCACCGAGAAAACTTCCTAACGCCAAATTGTGTTCATTATCCCGAGATATGTATAGAACCGAGTCTGTATCATAATATAATACGCGTGTATCTAATACTTCTAAGTATGAGTATAGTTTCAAACGAGCTTGAGTGGTGACGTAAGCCGCTATTACCACATTAACAGTAGGCAGTGCGTCAGCATCATCTTCATTATGTTGCCAATTTAAAATAAGTGTGTCATCATTAATTTCTTCTATATGATTAACTTCCACAAATGGTAAAGATAGAATATTAAATAATTCTCTGGAGGAGTGTATTATTTGTGTTTTGGGTAGATTTTCTCGCTGTCCAAATTTGCCCCAGAATGAATTTAATATTAATTTAGCCAATGAACGTTTTCTTGCGTTTTTTTCTATTTTATCTTTCTCTAATAGTACACCTTCTTTTTGCTAATATGTCTGTATATACTCGTCTATATTCTTACAATTTAAAGGATAACCTGACGCCTCCTGTTTCATTTTCAAAAAAATATCTATAAAGTTAACAAATAATCCCGATTCATTTTTGTCTCTATCATATTGACAAGTTTCATATTCCCAGAACTTGTATATTTTTATTATTTTATAACCCTTTTCTATGGCTTTTCTTATTTCATCTACCACACAAGTACCTACTAGAGCACGTTCTAAATCATTATGTACGCACTCAATAGCATGTTCTATTCCGCATGAATAACATAATAAAAATAACATATTGTTGTGCATTTTACAAGGCAAAACAGGATGATATAAGTTTTTAGGTGGCAATATTTTACATTTTATAAGACCTTCAACAATATTTATATCTAACGCATTGCATTCATCTCCTAAATATATTTTGGGGTAACCAATTGGAAATTTTCCATATTTACATATAAAGAGGTACAATGAACAAACATCAACGTTTCTAATTTTTTCATTTGATTTTACTTTATAAAACAGTTTGGTATTTCCTGTTTGTCCGCTATAAAATGCTTTCCGAGGGTTTAAGGGTTCTATTTCTAGTACGGAGTGATCATTTAATACGGAATTTAATTTTAATATACCTCTAAACTCACATTTCCACATTTCACTTATGTTATAACCCCAAGATTTTAATTTATCACTTCTGCTAATTGTTTTTTCATATCGAGCATTCATTGTGTCATAATGTTTATCAGAAAGTTTACTGTCGCGCTTAGTGGGGAAACAATATTTATTCAAAAATTAACCATTTTATAGCTATACATATATATAACACTTGATTGGTATAATACCAATAATATTAGGTTTTAAAAATTTTAAATTACATGCAGATGCAATAGTGACCGATTCTGTAAAAGGACAAACTTCACACTCATTAATAAACATTTTTCTAAATATTAAACAGGTTTTAGAATTTCTTTTGACATTTCAAAATATTAATTTTTGTGTTCATTGTACCATTTTAAAAACTTTTCCCTGTTTTGCGGCATTATGTTTTCTGAATCGTAAAATTTTATATTCGGTGTATTTCCAATATATGATTGAAATTCATAGGTGTTAAATAAATAAGAAAAATAACCTTTTTCAAATTCATCACCTAAATCAAAGGCTTTCGGTAATTCAGATAGTGGCATAGGAAAGTAATTTAACGAATCTATAAAACGTATATTTGATATCTCAATTAATAAAATTTTTGAACTTCTCATTATTAATTTTGGATTTAAAGAAGTTTCGGTTACTATAAAATTTAATATAAATTGAGCATCAAAGATCAAACGCTTGTGCATTATGTGCAATACATATTATTTATAAATTTTTTGTTATAGTCTAATAATATTTTAAAAAAGTCTTTAACTGTTTCTTTACCGTTTAAATGTTTATCTCTGTAATTGCAATTTTGACAAAACAATAATATTTTTTCTGAAATACATATATCGCATACTGAATTAATAACGCAAAGATTAGGAAATTGTTTGCCATTTTCTAATTCAACTGTTTCAAAATCATAAAACAAATACAAAAATTTTTTATCTTTCGGTTTTCTTGTATCTACTTTCATAAAACAATTGTGATTTTCGATCACGTAACTACGACATATTTTACAAAAATCTTCATCGCATTTATGTTCATTTTGCTTAACAGTGTTTATAATTTTACAGCATTCATTGCATTTTTTTAATTTCTGACATGTTGATATATATTTTAAACTTTTCATTAAATGATTATCATATCATTCTTTACCTAGAAATACACGGATACATTCATCACATGTTATCCAATTATCTGTAAGACTGCATTTTGAACTTAGATGACAGTAACAACATTTTTTATTACATATATGGGCGTTCTTATTATTATAGGGTTTAAAACAGCCTTCGCAAAAGTAACGACACACAAATGCCGCTGTTAAACTAGTTATTACACTATAATGATGTTTATAAAACAATAGGTTAATTCTTGCGCAATCACTAGATTTTGTGTCATCACTGAATATAACATTTCTTCCTTTTGATCCATATTCATAAACCGTTAATTTAAAATCATTCAAATGTTTTTGTATTTTTTTTAACTTGTTTATCCCCGCACCCTCATTAGGTATAATTAACTCTGTTTGTTCTAGTAATTCTTTGGATTTAATATCTAAAATATTACCAACGTTTTTAATAATTTGTTTAAAATTGTCTACTTTTGTTCTATGAGCTATAGCAATTACAATGGCTCTTAGTAAACACAAATTATTGGTGTAATTTATAGATATGATTCCTTTTCTTTTTTTACATTCTTCTTCAAAACTGGCAAAGTTTAAGGACTTGACACGTCCGCGTCCTTCTGGTAGTTTGATACTAGTTGCAGTGATTCTAAATTTATCAGTATGCAAACCACTAGCATTACTTTGAAAAATTGCCGATAAAACAAACCATATATCATCTACAGTAATAATAGATGCACGACGAAATGATAAGTACCCTGGTTGTTTTTCTTTGAAGTTTTCTGAAGTAAATGTAAATCCAACTAAGTCGGTAGGCTCCAATTCACTACATATATGTTTAATTACTCCATATATGGCATCTTTAATCCATTGCACATCATTTTCTAAAGGTGGAATGTCTTTAATTTTAAACACAACATTTTTACCACTTAATTTAAATTTAGGTAGGTGTTTTGAATATTCTTGAATAATTTGAAAACGTTCCAATGTAAAATATATATACACACTAAATTTACTTAACGTATGGATGTACTGATAGTATTCTTTGATTGTCGACTTGAATAATTTTTTTTTTTTAATTTCATTTATCTTAAAATATTTTTGTTGGATCAAATCAAAAATAACAATTTCTCCAATTTCTATAAAAATATTATATATAATATCTTCTGATAGTTTTAGATAATCAAGGGTTATGTTATCATTTAATGCTCTACTAAATAAAATCCAATGTTTTTTTTTCTTGTTCTTCTGTCACTATTAGATATAGATACTCTAGAGATGCACTTTTTCCGAGCCATATATTTAAAGTTGGACATAACGCACCTTGTTGGATTTCAATTACTTTCTGACATAAACCGTACATTGTGTATAAAAATATTCTAATAACTAAATAACGGAATATTCGGGGCTATTTTCTATGCATATTGCCAGAATGTAAGCAAGATATATTGCTAACTAACAATATGAAATGTCATTTTAACAAATCTTGCTAGCTAACAATACAAACTGTCATGTTAACAAATTTTGTTTACTAACAATATAAATGGTCATCAGATCAGAAAGCGTGGCAAATCTCTAGATAAAATAATAATAATGTAATTAAAAATTAATTTTGTTGAAGTGACAGTTCATATTGTTAGTTAGCAATATATTTAGCTTACACTCTAGCAATGTACATAGAGAATAGCCCCGATTGTATAAATTATTATATATGCAATAAATAGCATTAATCACCTTACATTTCCTGTGTATGTGTCTCAAATCACAATCTTACAGGTTAAATTCGAATATGCGCTTATCATTTGTTGAAGGTTGTATTGTGGCAAGGAACAGCAACTCAACTAAATGAACATATATACAGAGTGTTCGAAAAACTTTGTTAGCGACCGTATAGCGACTTCCGGTGCTGCAGATAGGGCCTTCATTGTACTCAAATGAAAGCGCTTGTCGTGTAGATTGCGAATCTAAAATAAAAATTGACACTTGACCTGCTCCCAAGCACACAATATGCGAAATATAGGGAGAGAGAATATTAATATATGAATCGGAAACAAAATGGAAAGGGGTACAATTAGCAAATGTGTAGATTTAGTTGTCTAGGAATAACCAAATCTTTAGTTTATTACTGGCAATAGAGTAGTATACATCATGTCTGTCAACTCGAATTTTCTCGAAGAAATTCTCGAAGATTTTGAAAGTTTTTTACACCAAGAATCGCGTTTGATTAATGAAGTAAAATATGCTCTCAATAAAAATAAAACTGTTGATGTGTCGGTTGGGTTTAGCCCTAACAGAAAGTTTTATCACTGTAGAAAATTATCAATGCAACCGAAAAACATTTCGTTTATGCAAGACGAATGGAATAAAAAACCACAACTTGGTGGACAAAAGCGAAAACGAGTTTGTGAAACTTGCAATCAAAAGATAAAGAACAGCGAAAAAAATGACATAAAAATTTCTTTAGATCAACATTGTTTTGATACATTATGTAAATTGATTGAATTGATAGATTTACGAATGAACAGATTAAGTCAATTACGTTTTTTTGATTTTTTTAATCAGTGTTTGTTGGAAGTTAATATGCTCATTACTTCAGATACTACCGATATAGATAAAGAAAGTTTAATCAAGCAAGTGGCATTGCAGAACGAATCGTCGTATTACGAAAACAGAGAGAGTCTTTTTGAAGTGTTAGTGTTCAATTTTTCAGATGTGTTAAAGCATTTAGCTTCTTTGAATTACAATGAAATCAGTTCCATTTGAGATTTCAAAAAGCAAACAGCAAAAATTGGTTAGAAATTACGTGAGTCGTTACAATACACTTAAACAAAAAATCGAAGATCAAATTGTGAGCATTAAAAACATTAAACAATTGATAAAGACCTACGAAACGCAGACAGAAATTTGTACCTTGTTGAATAAAATTCACATATAATGGACGAAGTAATAATGAAAACCAATGCCGCCATAGAAGCTTATTATGTAGACTAGTTGATAGAACAACACATTCAATATTTACCACAATGCTTAAAATTTAAGTTAACTTTATGGGAATTAGAAAACTTTTGGAACTCTATACCCGATTGTTACAGAAACATGATTGATTTACAACAACGTCTACCATGCCCTAAACAATATAATAATTCTAGTTTTTGCACTTACATAGATGGTCCCGCACCTTCTAAAATGCATTGTCATTCGTGTATATATGGAGATGACCTCACTTGAAGAGATCAAATAGATGAACCACCCGCTTCAAAATACTGATGTTATGAACAATTCTGTGCAGAAGCAAGAAAGTCTTACCGAAGACTCGTGTTACACTCTTATAAACATTAGCAGTGAAAAATGTTTTGATGGGATGAATGAAAATATTAAAATTATATGTACTATTATATTAGATTTATTATTTGTAATTAGTTTGTTAGTGCTTATGTTTACATCTATAATTTGGGGGTATGATGCTTTAAAACAATAAATTATGCTTTATATTATTATTATAGATATTTCTTATGTACTTTATAAATTATATAAAAGGTATGTTTACAAAAATTAAAAAAAAAAAACAATATTATAATAATAAACTGCATTTTTATTTCATTATTATTTCATTACAATTTATTACATACTCATTATACAGGTTAGAATAAAATTGTATAATGGAGGTAAGTACATTAAAATAAAATAATTATTTATTAATTATTTTGTAAATTTTTTGTATTTACAAAATTAAATATTATTTATATATTCTCTTCGTAGTTATCAGAGTTACTTAAATCAAATTTATCGGATACTAATGTTTGCAAAAGTTTTTGAAGTTGCAGTAGCAGTCCCTCATTTGGACATTGTATTCCAAATATTGTAAGTTCAATAATACCAACACGAGTAATTGTATTAGAAAATTCGTTATATTCATAAAACATATTTATTTTGAAAAAATACAAACGACCGTTGGAAAATCGAAAAACTGAATCTATTTTTGAGGGAATTCCTCCAAAATCATCGATGATGGTACCAACGGCTGTTCTGTGATAACTACACTCATCAACTTGTAAATAATATCCATCATCGTAAAATACAAATGTTTTACCGCTATTTGAATTTACAATTCCAGTAATATTAGCTTCCGTATCAGGTCTCCAAATGGCTGTACTTTTTGTATGACTTAATTGAAAAGCGGGGAAATTAATAAAATACATTTTTGTATCAACAATTATAACAATTTGGTCGTTAAAGACAGTAATTTTAGTAAAATTATACGGTAAAAACGGAAACCATTTTGTGATCAGTTCAGGACGTTTATATGTATGTTCATTTAAATGTTTACTCCATACCCATAATTTTTGAAATACATATAAACAATTTTTAATAATTATGAATGTATTAACCTTTTTCAAAACACATAAATTTGGATACGTCTCAGTATTAGTTTTAACATTTGATTTTTCTGTAAATATTGAGTAACAGTTGTTCTTGTTCTTGTTGTATTTGTTGTTGTTGTTGTTGTTGTTGTTGTTGTTGTTGTTGTTGTTGTTGTTGTTGTTGTTGTTGTTGTTGTTGTTGTTGTTGTTGTTGTTGTTGTTGCTGTTGTTGTTGTTGTTGTTGTTGTTGTTGTTGTTGTTGTTGTTGTTGCTGTTGGTGTTGTTGTTGTTGTTGTTGTTGTTGTTGTTGTTGTTGTTGTTGTTGTTGTTGTTGTTGTTGTTGTTGTTGTTGTTGTTGTTGTTGTTGTTGTTGTTGTTGTTGTTGTTGTTGTTGTTGTTGTTGTTGTTGTTGTTGTTGTTGTTGTTGTTGTTGTTGTTGTTGTTGTTGTTGTTGTTGTTGTTGTTGTTGTTGTTGTTGTTGTTGTTGTTGTTGTTGTTGTTGTTGTTGTTGTTGTTGTTGTTGTTGTTGTTGTTGTTGTTGTTGTTGTTGTTGTTGTTGTTGTTGTTGTTGTTGTTGTTGTTGTTGTTGTTGTTGTTGTTGTTGTTGTTGTTGTTGTTGTTGTTCTGGAATCAAGGTTTTTTCTATTCAGTAAGAATTTAAAGAAAAATTTGTATAAAATGAATTCATGATTGCGGTATGATTAGAACTGTGATCAATACCCAAACTGTGTCGTGTCGTGTATTAAAACTCTTAACATGCTTCTTTTATTTGAACAGTTTGAGTTTGTCAAACTTAAATCTCAATCTTCGTCTTGATCCATATCGTTTTGTTTCTATTTGGATAATATGCATGAGTAAGAACTTCACCTCTACCATCAAATTGATCTGTACAAAGCAAACCCGTGTTAACACAATAATGAAATTGTTTACCGATTGAAATAACAATGTTATAATTGAACTTGAACAAATTTAATATGTTTTTTCCAAGCTAAAGCTTGGCGATATTGATTAACGTTCTATTAGCCAAATAGAAATGCCATTTTATAGGGTTTACGTTTTCCCATTTAGTATTGACAAGATTGTACGGTATAGGATTGTCACGTACTCTACATCTCGGTCGTTTCATTAATTCCAAGGTTTGATTATTTAATGTTCCATCTACTGGATACTCTTGAAAAAGTGCAAGACTTTTCGCCACGTCATTATCCGAGACAATCTTTAATGCCGAATTATTTTCAGGTAAATCTAAATATCCAAATCGATTTAAATAATTTATAGCAAAATTATCACTTTTAACAAAAGATATTATTATCAAAACGTAAAAAAAAATAAAACATTTTATACGTGTTTACGGTAGAACTGCAAATGAAACACTGGAATGTTTTTTAAATATATTATTATTAATATTTATAAAATTATAATACAATTTGTTTGTTAATCCAACTGTTGTGCGAAGCATCAAAACCTAATCATTTTACAAATAATTTATTTCCCTTCTTTTGCAATATTTTTTTCACTAAATATATCTTAGGATTTGATGTTTTCTGCAATTCTTCAGCGTAAAAAGCTCCTTGTATAAGATCTTCTTTTTCATCTTCCAATAAATACGTCACCGGGTTGGTAATTTTAATTTTAATAATTTTAAATAATTCAGTTGTCCAATTGGGTGTGTATCCTTTTGCGAACAGCGTTTTTTGTTTACTCAGACGCACCATATCACCCACTCGGAAATTCCCATTTCCTGCAATATTTATATGCGAGTAGACAGTTTTCAAAAGCGCGGTTTCCATATCACCGCCCGGGAGTACATCAGCTGGTCGCATTTCTATTGTACGGTGACGTTGATTGTTGTATTCTAGCGTAACCTTGTTCAAAATATCATACCAGCTGTAACGCCAACGCAAACTAAATTGTCTGTATAGTTTATCTTTTAGCGTGCGGATTAGACGCTCGACAATGGCGGCTTTCATTATCGTATATATGATTAATATTATATTTTTTCATTAATGCAAAAAATTGACTGTTATAAAATTCTTTGCCATGATCACTTTGAATATTTATCGGAGTCCGCCCGCGCCATTTTTCAATATTTCCTTCATGGCTTCTGCAACAATCACACCGGTTTTATTTTTTATAGGGGCAGTCCAGGCGTATTTTGAGAAGCAATCAATTACTACTAGTATATTTTTATATCCTTTATTTTCACAAGAGCATAATTGAAACTCTGCAAGATCAATAGATCTTCCACAGATCGTCAACACCTTTAAGTATTGTATTTTTATACGCTTCGAAATCTCTGGATAAACTATTAATCTTTTCAGCCAGATTCTCTTTTAATAGTAAAATTTTTGAGTTTATAATTTGAAGAATACTATCAATAACTAAATTAACTTTTGAATTAATATTTTTAAATGATGTGTTCAAATCTTGCGACTGAACGGCACTTACATTATCGACATATTTTTTGTTTGCGGCATCACTTTCATTAATCGGTAATTGTAAATATTTTATTCTTTTACCATCAAGGTTGAAATGTCCATCAGCATCACGTTTAAATCTAATACCTGGCGGTCCTCTTGCAGCCGTTAAAGGTTTATTTATTTTAATCTGTGATGAATGACGTCCGAACTTATCGATGCTCATAATGCGTATGATCTGTAGAAAAAAGCGTGCTTTGTATTTATTTATTAAAAAAGTACATCTTCTTCACGCAGTTCCTCCTTGATTGAAGCAATCCCATTATTGTGCAAATTATTCCCTGCATTCCTCGATGCGTGCAATAAACACAAATCATCAAACATCAACAAGTTCGCTTAAATTGTTCCAATACTTGTATTGCGTAGGGATATGTTGTACTCGCAATTTAGAATCAAAACCTTTGCCGCTGGTATGAGAGCCGGTTGAATTTTTGCGAGATTTTGTGAACGTCGGTGTTCGATTTTTAAACATATGCTTAATAAGATCCGTATATTTTTTACATTTTGAACTTTGTTTTTGATTCCTTGGATCGTAATTGCGGTGCAATGCATGTGTTTTTTCTAATATTATTTTATAGTTTTTCAAATCATCTTCGTTAAAAATCCGATTGTATAGTTCTTTCATAAAGAGAAGTTCATACAAGCCTTCAGTTCCAACGTACACGGAATCACCAATTTTAAAATTTTTACCATTGACAAACTCAACATTATAATTTTCAATCGTCTACTTTTTTGTACGACTATTGATATTTATGCCGGTGGACTCATCAAGTTTTTGATCATCTGAAAATCTCTTTCTAACATATTTTCTAGGCAAGTCCTGAAAGGTATCCAATTAAGCCGCATCCCCATATTTTGTTTTATCTGATCCATGATGTACCTCTTCGCTACCATGCGCTACATCTTTATCTTCATGAGGTTTGCGAAGAGGTTTATGAGACTCATGAAGAGGTTTATGAGGCTCATGAAGAGGTTTATGAGGTTCGGGAAGAGGTTTATGAGACTCATAAAGAGGTTTATGAGCTACCTCTTCGTCGTCATGTGATTCCTCTTTGCTCTCATACGGTCTGCGAAGAGGTGTGTGAAATTCGTTGGCATCATGTTCATCATACAAAGGCTCTTTTTCATAATCCTCTTCACGCTTTGAGATACCATGCCATTTTGGTAATTTTCTTTTTCGCTGAACCGGCACTTTAACAATATATTTATTTGCTCGACTGTGAGTAATAATTTTCTTCAGGGATTCCAATAATGGCTTATATCTTTTGCTCAAAAATTCATCATTTTCTGATCGATTTATTTTTATGGCAAACACTGTTTTTCTTATAGCCTTTTTAATATTGATCAGTCGATGTTTAACCGTTTTGTCCGTCATGCTCATTCAAACACTTGTGTGCATTTGATTATTATAATCAATTGTCAACAATTATATAACGATCAAAACATTTGCGGTATCCCTTATTCGGATCACAATCTTTGTTTTACTATGAATCCGTTTTTATCTGCCCAACACAGTCTACAATTTTTTTTAAATTTTTCAAAATCCATGTCACTGCTTACATGATCTGCAAACGCATGTTTCAAATTTATTTTATCTTGTTTGAATAATACGATAAAGTTAGCATTATCACGTATCAAGTGTTTGGGTATTCGTGTATAAGTCTGACATAAATAAAATGAATCAATGTTATTGTGTCTCCCCATGCTGAAATATTCCTTGATTTTCTCTTGACCGTCGCATGCAACATCATCAAAAAAGATTGAATTTCCTCATTTTCTTTGAACTAAAAATATTTTATTTTTTGTATTGACTTCATAACGTTTTTCAATAGACGATACTTTAGTTGATATAACAATTTCGAGTAAATAGAATTGTTTTCAAAATGTAATCCGTTTTCACTAAACAATAAACTTAACATTGTGTTTGATTTTCCACAATTGGACGGTCCACAAATTAGAGCTTGTACCGAATTTGGCAATAATTCATCGTGACGCATCTCCGTCGTCAAACCCATTCCCGAGACGAACTCATCCATGTTCACGATCAGTAACGACATTTTCTGCTTGACCACCTTCATCGTAATGACATAAAATGGGGTCTGGATCTAGGTTATAAATAGAAGTGCTTCATAGTAAATCTTTTAAATGCATTTGTATCGCGGTGCAGGTATTATCAATTCTTTTATAAATAAGTTACCCATTGAATTACATCTACCAGGGTATCAATACTGTGGACCGGGTACAAAATTAAAAAAGCGTTTGCAGAGGTGATCCGGGCGTAAACAAGTTAGACGCCGCATGTAAACTACACGATATCGCATATTCACAACATAAAAATTTAAGTGATAGACACGTAGCGGATAAACAGTTAGCGGAGGTCGCTTGGCAAAAAATCAAATCTTCAGACGCATCGTTGGGTGAAAAAGCAAGCGCTTTTGCGGTGACGACAGCAATGAAAGTTAAAAGAAAATTGGTTATGGGTATGTCATCAAAGAAAAAAAGAGGAAAGAAAGTTGCGAAAAAAAGAGTAAAGAAAGTTGTGTTGCAAAGCGTAATTATGATGAAAGCAAAAAATGCACTAAAATGATTTAAAAATAAAATGAAGCAAAAGAATGCTATAACTCAAACATCACACATAGCCCTTAATTATCCTACCATTGATACCTATTCTTGCAGGTCTCAGCGCATTGGGTGCGCTTGCGGGTGGTGCATCCGGTATCGCAAAAGCGGTGAACGACGCTACAGACGCTCGTAAAAAATTTAGTGAATCTCAACGTCATAATAAAACTATGGAAGCTATTGCTCCTGGTGGAAAAGCGGGGAACGGGCTCTATTTAAAACCGTATAAAAATGGATTAGGACTCTATCTTCAAACATCAAAAAAGTTCGCTACCTCGACGCCCGCTAACCGAAAAACACATAAACATGTTTGCACTTAAAGCAAAAATATCATATTTTAGAGGAGTCTTTATGCGTGATACCTTACCGATTTGATCACATAAAAACGAGTCCGGTATTGTTAATCTCGATCGCGTGAGAGGGAACGGTACGCATTGGGTTGCATACAAGATACGTAGAAATTTCGAAAATACTTAGACAGTTTTTGTAATCTTTCTTCCCCAAAAGAACTCTTAAAATATTTTTGAGGTAGTGAAATAACATATAACCATAATAGATACCAAGATTTTAATACATTTAACTGCGGTCATTTGTGTTTGAAATTTTTAGTATAAATACGATAGTAGATTTTAAAATCACACCCAGTCATGTCTCAAACGTTTACTCTGCATAGTGATAATAGCGTGCTCTCAGAGAATTATTATCCACTTTAGACCCTAACAAAAATTATTATTTAGGTCTGATTGCTTTTCAATCTTACAACACTATTCCCAATATAGAAGACGGTTGTAATAAGTTTTACTACAAGTATAACGGTGATAAAATAATTGAGATACCCACCGGTTTTTATGAAATTACCGATATCAAAAAGTTTTTGCAATCTATCCTAAAAGGTAGATCAACTAACAAGGACATAGACGACAAATCGCTAATTAACCTAAAACCAAACAATAATACCTTAAAGTGCAAGATTTTGTGTAAATACGACATAGACTCTTCACCGTCCGACAGTATCGGTACATTGCTCGGGTATTCTAGTAAAATTTTAAAAGCAAACAACTTTTATTTATCTGATCTACCCGTTCAAATTAAAAAAATGTCAAGCATTAGACTTGAGTGTAATATTGTGACGGGTGCCTATTACGGTGATAAATTATCACATACAATTTTTGATTATTCACCTTCCGTCAATCCGGGGTTCGTTCATAACATAGAACCACGAAATATTTATTATTTGCGGGTGAATGTGCATACCATCGACAACATTACTATAACTCTTAAAGACCAAAACGGGTTGTCTGTAAATTTTAGAAAAGAGAACATTTTAGTTAGACTCGAATTAAAATTGTAATGGGAATTCAATTTCACAATTCGGAACCAATTAAAGGAGCGATGACAACAATTAAAAATATCACTCGTCGTTCGTCATCAATAGGACTAACACGTCACGATCTGTTAAGACTTGCGTCGTTGGGTTACAAAGTAAAATGGAGAAACTAGGTATTTTTGAAAAATTCAGAGAAGACGAGACCATTGTTAAGGAAGAATTTCATAGTTATCAACCGATAACACAATCGTTTAACAACAACGATGAAATTCGCATTATAATACAACAACAGGATATACTCACGCTGCCTTCCAATAGCTATCTATACATCTCCGGTAAAATCAGTAATCCTGCTGACGCTAATTTTAAATAGACCACAAATGCTTGGGCATTTTTTTTTTTAGTGAAATTAGTTATAACATTAATGGAGTAGAATTCGACAAAACTAAAGATGTGGGAATTACCACTACAATTAAGGGATACATCTCGTATAGCAAGGAAGATCTGAGAAGTTTGGAGTTGAGTGGATGGAATGAGACGTTAACTCCGGAATGAAAACCTATTATGATACAAACCAAAAGTTTTACGCAATTTTACCTCTCAAATGTCTTTTGGGGTTTGCTGAAGATTACAAAAAAGTTATGGTAAATGTAAAACAGGAGTTAGTTTTACATAGGGCTACAACTGATACAAACTATTATACAAGCACTAAAGATCACAAGATTATCATAGACAAAATCAAGTGGCACATACAACAAATTCAACCGTGCGATGAAGTAAAATTACAATTGTTATCCAACATTCAATCAGACGCTCCTATTTTAATACCGTTTTGCAGATGGGATTTACACGAATTACCATCTATTAAAAAAACTGATAAGGATGTTTGGTTAGTCAAAACTTTGACACATCTAAAATAACCTCGGTATGTAATAGTAGCATTTCAAGAGGATAAACTGGGGAAAAAAACATAAAAATGCAAGTCATTATAATCATTGTTCAATTAGAAATTTAACTGTGCATTTGAATTCGGAATCTTATCCGTATGATAAATTAAATCAAGATGTGTTGAACGGTGAATACACTGCTTCTTATTATGCGTATACAAAGTTTCAAAACAGTTATTATGGACGTTTCAATCTACCGATGTTAAGCTACGCGCAATTTAAGACTCAAATGCTATATGTATTTGACGTTTTGAGGCAAAACAAGAGCATAAAATTGTCCACGGTAGACTTGAAAATTGAGATGGATGGATGGTCATCACGCATTTCAAAAAACACTCGAGCATATTGCCTTATATTGTACGACAGTGTAGTCGAATACAGACCGCTATCGGGGTTGGTTTGAAAACTAATGTGATGGGAAAAAGTTTCAATAAACCTAAAATCAATCTGAAGAATGTAACACAAAATAAACGATTCCAACATAGAATTAGAAACTGTATATTTAAACAGAGAAGAAAAAATACATCACCACCTCAATTGAGAGGAGCTCTTATTTAGTGCAGTTTATACCGTTGAAGAGTACATTCATATAACATGATTATTATATTAGCCGTCGATATGCATGATTTGTAATTGCAAATCAGTTTATACCAAAGGAAATAAGTATAGCTACAAATTATAAAAATATTCACACCTATTTGATGAAACCGACAATCGACTACTCATGTTTAACATCGAAGGAAAAAATTCAAACCAGATGGTTCGAAAACAATTACCACTCAATACAATATTCCGGTGGGCACATCGATATGGTAGAGATTAACAACATCTTTTACTGATTTACCTAGAATTTATCCGATGTAACGTGTGTAGTTAAGGGTGTTCAAAGAAAAGATTTTTTTAAACAGACATTTTTTGAATTTTTCTATATTAAATTTAGAAGGTGAAATTAATGCCCCAAAGTTTGAAAAATGCACTCATTTCTGTGTAAATCACATGGACAAATTTAGTAATTGCTCATTTCAGAATGTTAAAAAAATTTGTGCTTATTTAAATAATAATTAAATTTTATATAAAGGTTTTTTTTACTATATAAATATTAAGAGTACATGTGCTGTTGACAATGTGTCATCATTATGTAATTATCTTAGAATTAAATACAAATAAAAAAATAAAGTAAATAAAATTGTGTTTTTATTTTAAAATAATATAAATGCTTAATAAAATATAATTTATTATTAATAGAAAATATGTGGTAACAAATTTACATATAAAAGAAGAACAATTAGTATATATCCCATATTGAATAAGAAAGTTATATTATAAAAATCATGTTTAACTTATAATTTTTTTTTAAATAGCTACAAAAAAAGTGATAAATCAAATGAAATGTAAATATAATATTTATCAATTACAAATACCTAAACCTGTACGCGACAGTTTATTGCAATATTAGTATGAAGATCCTTCCTCAGTTTTCACATGTTATGAGAACATGTCATTTGAGGTAATTCAGTCGTGGAGCACCAATAATTTAAAAATAGTGATATATAAGTCGTTTAAACTTTTATGAAAACATGCCCAAGGATGACCCCAATATTTGCGTTTGGGAAAAATATTACGTAAACGTAAAAACATTGGAAAAGGTGTGTAGGGCCTGTAAAGAAAAATATAACGCCGCGGTAGTGTTTAATTATGCACCAAGGGTTCATTTTATAAGTGTCACAGATCATTATAAAAATTACACCAAAGAAAACATCTTTAATTTTTTCGTATGGAGATCGAGCGGATGGTGCTGCAGCTGTCTAAGAAAAGCTCATTTTTTATAACCAGTACCATCGAGTGTAACAATATAGTACATAATTATTATGGGTATGAATCTATGTTTAACTCATGGATGACTGATGATATTGACGAATAAACGTATTGTAATTATTTTATAAATTTAATAATAAAATAAAATTGTTATATTAAGGGGAAAAAGAGTTCTATAAAATTGTTTTGTGATCAGTAATACATCAGTATGCTATATATAAAAAACCTGCCTACCTATTAACTTATTTTACCTATAATAAATAATAATAATAATAATAATAATATTTATTTCAAAAAATACCAAAAGGTGTAGAAATACATAGTACATAATACAAAATTTAATACACAAACAAAAACATTTATAAAACTTAAATAATATAACTAGTCTATTTAAAAAATTAATAATAAATAATATTAGTGATCTTTGTTAAAATATTCAGATAAAGAATAAAAAGAGTTTTCTATCAGATAACGTTTAAGTACTTTTAATAAACTAATTTTTAATTTCATTTGTTTCATGTCTTCAGGGAGTTTATTAAAAATGTTTCTTGCTACAATATAAAACGATGTTTTTACATATTTATTTGCGGGAATATCAGTTAATAAAAAATGGTTTCGTGTGTTGTGGTTATGTATGTCTTTATTTGTAGTGAGGTCTGCTTTATTAGAAAAAATATATTTTGATGCATGGTAAATATAAATTGATGGAACCGTCAAAATACTTAGACTTTTAAAATATGATCTACAAGAATCTCTAAAACCTATGTTTGCTAAAATTCGAATAGCTTTTTTCTGTGTCTTAAGGACGTCTTTAAGATTTAACTCGTTTCCCCACAATAGAATTCCATACTTAACTATTGCGTTAAAATAGGAAAAATAAACTATTCGTAGTGTAGATTTACTGCAATAATGTCTTAAAGTTCTTAGAGAATAAATGCTTTTATTTAATTTTACAGACATATTACATACATGACTTTTAAACTTTAAATTATTATCAAAAGTCACACCTAATAATTTAAAATCTAATGTAGTTGATATTAGTTCACTATTAACACGAACATTTAGTTCTTGAATTTTGTTGGGTGGAAAAACCATAATTTGCGTTTTGTTCACATTTATTGCAAGTTTATTACAGTTAAACCAATGCGATATAGAAACTAAGGCTTCTCTTACTCTATCATTTAAATCGTCTTTATTATCGGCATATAAACAAATAGTTGTATCGTCAGCATAACATGTCACATCAAAATTCATATTAAATGATACGTTATTAATGAAAATATTAAATAGTAGAGATCCTTGTGGAACCCTACAATTAATATTAGTTCTAATAGAATTGTAGCTTGTTATTTCGTTGTAATTGTTTGAGTAATTAATGCGAACGTATTGTTTTCTATTTGTTAAAAATGATTTAATCATATTATAAGCTTTATCTCTAATTCCGTAATAATCAATTTTTTTAAGAAGTAATGAGTATTTAACAACATCAAAAACCTTTGATAAATCGATCCCAACAACTGCCACCAATTTATTAGTATTAATCTTAGAGTATATTTTATAACCTATTTCACACAGAGCTGTTGCAGTAGATTTATTTGTTGTGAACCCATGTTGACGAAGAGAAAATAGTTTTTTTTTTTAATCATAAAATGTTTTATTTGTAATTTTAATACAGTCTCTAATATTTTAGAAATACAAGGCAAAATTGATATTGGACGATAATTATTTATGTCAAACATAGATTTGCCTTTATGTAGATGAATAATTGTTGCAATCTTAAACTCATCGGGAAAGTATCCATTTTCAAGGCATGTATTAATTAAATTAGTGAGTGGCAGTTTTAGAAATTCAATTGCATGTTTTACTATATGTATTGGAATTCTATCAAACCCTGTAGCATTTGTATGTTTTAATTTTTTTACAATATTTAATATTTCATTTTCGTCTACCGGTTTTAAAAATAAGCTTGATGAATTGTCAAGTTTGGCTCTATTCAACATATTAAGCGAGTCGGTGTCGTTAAAAACGTAAATTTGTTTAATTAAATTTGTTGAGATTTCACTAAAGTAGTGACTAAAAGAGTTTACTATTACTTGAGGGTCAACTACAAGTTCATTATTTATAAGTAAATTAATGTTGTCGGACGGTTTTGTTTGATTGGTTTCCGATTTAATAACGTCCCAGGTAGATTTAACAATATTATTAGATTTTAGTATTTTATTGTCGACTAACATTTTCTTGGCTGCCAAAATAACTTTTTTAAAAATATTACTGTACTTTTTATAGTACTGAACAAGAACATTGTTATACAAGGATAAGTTTAACAGCAAATACAAATCTTGTTTGGTATCACTGGATTTTCTGATTCCCTGTGTTATCCATGCATTTTTCTTTTTATTCCATAAAACTTTTTTTCTGGAAAAGCGTTATCATGTATTGCAGCTATATTATTACAGAAAGTTGTACATTTTGCTGATGGCTTTTTGTCATTAAGTACATCTATCCAATTTATGTCTTTTATTAAGTTTATAAAATAACACTTGTTTTTGTCATTATTACATCTTATAAACTTGTAACTACTATTAGTATTTGGTAAATAGTCAAATCTAAATTACAAGTTAGTACATTATAGTCAGATATAGGAACAATATCATTTTGAGTAAAAATTGATGTATTTTGTTTGACAATTATATTGTCAATACATGTTCGCAAAGAATTGGTAATTCTGGTTGGATCATTAACAGTAAATTTTAGATTAAATGATTGTAACATATTTTTAAATGCATTTGATTGGTTTGTGGATTTTAATAAATCTATGATGTAATCACCGCAATACATTACATTGTTACTACTTGTGTTGACCTGAAAAAAACTTTCAAACAAATCTAAAAACAGTTCAACGTACTTGGAGTTCTATATATTGAAAATATGGTTAAATTTATATTAGGTATTTTAACGCCGCAATACTCAAAAAGTTTTTCTGTACATTCAATATTACACGAAAATATATCATGTTTGATATTGTTCTTAATTAATATTAATACTCCTCCGCATTTATATTCTATTCTACAAAAACTGCTCGCTACTACATAATTAGTAAAACTCAGTACATCTAACTCTTGATAAGTATACCAATGTTCCACTATACAAGCTATATCTACATTATAATTTTCTAAAATAATTTCTATTTCTAATTTTTTGTTTTTAAAACCTTGACTATTTAAGTGCAATACTGTGAAGCCTGGCTTATTGTTAAAAAATGTTTTTCAACTGCTGCCGTGTTGTTGCCTGTGGAATTGAAATTATCTTTCATATCTTCAATTGAATCTTCTTTTTCTTCCTGTGATATGAAGATATTATTTGAAGTAGATAAGTCGGCGTTTACTTCGTTTTTATTAATAGTAGTATTATCATCTAAGTTTTCTACTGTTGTGGCTGGTTGGATGTCTAGATATAAAATGTTTTGTTGTTTCATTACAATTTGATGTTGTTGGCTCATATTGATATTCAAAAGATTTTGTAAACTACCGATAAGTTTGTTTTTTCCTGTTGAGTTTAAGTATAGTCCACGTTTTGTATAGTCAGCTCTTCTTAAGTGTTTGTTGAAGTTTAATAGTTTTACGTGTTCGTATCCCTGAGTAAGTTCTTCTAATTTTTTATTGAATTTTTAAGTGTTGTAAAATGATGTCGGAGTTTTTATGTCAAAGCGGAAAGGTAAAGTAGACAATATCAGATTTGTATGGGCAGTAGTTTTAATAATATTTTTTATAATCTCAAGAATTTTATTAATGTTTGTAAGAAAATCATTTATTATATTGTCTTCTATTCCTCCAATTATAAGTAAATCATCATTTTTCGAAAGTATTTTAGCTTTATTTTCTAGATTTCTAACAATTTCCTCTATACCAGCTCCTGGCTTACATATATTTTGTATTATGCAATTTGTTTTATTTACTAGCTTATCCACTAATCCAATTCCATGTCCATCTGACATAATTAACAAAACTTTATTATCATCAGATTTAATTGTTTCAGAAGTGGCCTGATTAATTAATAAATAAATAACTAAATAAATAAATTAAAATACATTTTATAAATATTTTTTTTATTTAAACATATTTAATTTTTAAAATACATTTAATAAAAAATAAATATTTTTTTTATTTAGCTTATTTAAACATTTTTAATTAATATTGTTAATTAATATTGATAAGTAGTGAAGCATGTTTCAGAGTGGCTCAAATGAGGGTGCAGCAAATTGGATGGGACAACTGTAACAAAATAAATTAAAAATTAGTTTTAAATATTAAATTGCAGAAAAAATTGAATATAACAAATATATTTAATACTTACATTGTTTACCCTACTCGGTCGATTTTTACGATAGGAAATTTTTTGCCATTAACATGGTCAATCCTCGTAACTTCGAAATAGCAGGCCTTTTTATAGTTCAAATTCAGGTCGACGATGGCCTCATCAGTGAAAGTGTCTAAAAATTTTTTTGGTAGCCAAGAGGCGAAATCAAAAGTTGATACCAGGATTTAAGGTCCATATCTGGTTTCAATTTTGGAAATTTTATCTATCGTAAACTTATAGCCTATCTGTAGATCTACAAGGTTACGTATCGGTTTTGTTGCGAAGTGCTCCTGCTCCTGACATAGTTGATTTAATTTTGAAAAATCCATTTTGTATTATGTAGTAGTAGTAATGTAATAAAACTAAACTAGATAATAATTAATTTCATTTATATACTCACATAAACTTTGATAAGGAAAAATGGTAAACCAAGACAACAAACACTCGGGTCTATTCTGTAACTTTTTAACACCACTGTTAATTTTAGCGGCGACGTTAAAATTATTTTAACTGCTTTGCGTATTCTGTACAAACAAATCTGATAAAATTTTGACGTTTCGGTGTTAAATTTTAACCAAACCACGTTAAAATAAACGGCGACGATAGAGGTGCCTTTAATTTTTAACAGCCTGGTTAATTGCTGAAGTAATAAAAATGGCTGAGTTTGGTTTGCTAAATTTAGTGCTTCTAGAAAAAATTGAAGAAAATGAAAGACGGTAAGTACAAAACTATTACTTGTATTAATAAGAAATATATAAATAAATTATAAACATTAGAAAATTGTAAGGTTATGTCAATGTTGACTTTAATTTTAAACTTGTTTTAATGTATTCAATGTATAAAACATTATCTTTTGTAAGTACATGTTCAAGTAGGTAGATATGTTCTTAAATAATAAATAATTAAAGCAACTGTTTTATTTTTTAGTCAACAAACACGACTTCTCCGAAGACACCTACGGGATTCTAGCAATCCGTTTGAGTTACCACAGCAACATTTTAGAACGCTAATTCGTTTGAAAAAAAGAAATAGCTACATATTTAATAAATGAAATTAGTCAGCACTTAGTTTTAAGACGAATAACAAGAATTCCTGATTTTATAACGGCAAGTAGAGAGAAAATGTATATAATTGTGTTTTAATTACATTACATTTTTTTGGAAGTGGAAGTTATCAAGTTGCGGTAGGAGATAATAATTTATTCGGATTGAGTCAACCTTCGGTCAGTAGGTGTATTGAAGTGGTGACTCGGGTTATTGTTAATAATTTAAGTAACAGGTGGATTAAATTTCCAACATCTGAACGAGAAAAGAATTCAAAAAAATTCGGTGAATATTTACAATTTTGTTTAAAATAATTATTATATATATTTTTTTTTAGTTATCGACATTTTTTAATTTTGATAACATCATAGGGGCTATCGATTGTACACATATAGCCATAATAGCACCTGCTGCCCATGATGAACAATATCCAGGACGTGTGTATTTTAACAGAAAAGGATATGCAAGTATCAACACACAAATTGTAATACTATTTTATCGACATAACTTCACAACTTCTAAAATAATTCTTTTTTAATGTATAGATATGCGATGCAGATTTAAATATATTAAATATAAATGCTCGGTTTCCTGGATCAACACATGATTCTGCTATTTGGATGGTTTCCGCAATAAGAAATCATCTTGTCAATAATTATTTAAATGGTGATGAACATACTCATTTGTTAGGTAAGTAAATAGATTTTTTATTAGTTTATGTGTTAATTACTATACAAAATTAATATTTTTTTTCCATAAGGTGATTCCGGCTATCCAACAGAGCCTTGGCTTTTAACTCCAGTAAATGATGCAGTTGATGGGTCTCCAGAGAGTCGGTACAATAATAGACACATCAAAACAAGGAATTGTATCGAAAGATTAAATGGCGTGCTAAAAAGCAGATTTCGTTGCTTACTTCAGCATCGTACATTAAATTATCATCCTATCAAATCAGCAAATATTATATATTCCTGTGCCGTACTTCATAATATGGCAATATTTTATAATGATCAACAATTTGATTTGGCAGATGTAGATATTGATGATGATTTACAAAATGTAATTATAGGTATGTAGTATTTTATTTTTGATTAAATTTTTTATTTATCTGTATATTTTTAGATTTTCCAAAAAATGGAGGTTTTTTGGTAGAGGGTAAACAAACAAGAAACAACATAATACACAATTATTACAACTAAATACTTTTTAATATATAGTTAATACGTTTATGTATTATAAAACAATAATAAAAATTAAAAAAAAATCTTAAATAAAAATGAACTTTAAATAATTATATGTTTTTTTTATTGGGGCAATGTTTTAATTACAATCTCAGCTAAAAGTTTGATGGAATTACTTAAGCTGTGCACTGCCTCCGCTAAATTATTACTAGCAACCACTTGTTGTTCAATTACAGCTTCTAATGTAGATTTTTGGATGTTCCTGCTTATTCTATTCCGTCTTGGATTCCTCACCGGTGTCTGTGTGTTTTCTGATTCTAGTAGCTCAACCTATATTAATTAATTATATGTTCTTATTAAAATATCAATCTAATCAGAAAACATATTTACCTGCACAGGGGGAAGAGAAACATATTCCTCTTCGGTTTGAATTTGTATCGGGTTAGCTTCATACAAAAAAAACAATTTATTTAACTTGACTTAATAAGAATAATAATTTTGAAATAAAAATTACATATTAAGGTTTTATTAATATTGGATATACGTGTATAAAAATTGTATCTGTTGAGGTACCAACATTTTCTTGGGCTGTCTGTCCTACTTCTAAAATATTTGGCTGAAATTAATATAGGTAAGAAATTTTTAACATTATAATATGCAAATTACAAATACTTCTATATTTGCAATTTGCACTTCTCTTGCTTGCCTTTTTGCATTGGTTTTCAGTTCTTTGTATACCTGCATAATTAATCACATTAGCTTGATATATACACAATTTAAAGTTATTACCTTTTTCCATTCTCGAATTGTCTTCTTCGAGCCCTTTTCACATTCATTTAAAATATTTTTAATTTCTTTCCACTCATTTGCATATACATCATCTGGGCTGCTTTCAATTCCGGGCATTTTTTGGATTAAAAAATCTACCAGAACCAGTATCTGATATTTGGTGGTTCTTGTCCGCTTCCTCTCTGGTACTGTTAATATAATAAATATAAAATAATAATGTGTTCATACCAAAATAAAACAATTAATATGGTTTTTCTACAAATAATATAACTCTGACAAAATTGTAATTAAGTTTTTTGTGGTAAATACATTATTTTATTTTAATTTAAATTATCCAGATTAAAAATAATAATAGTCTTGCTTACCAGATTTATCCATTTTATCCAAAACAGTTTGCACACAGTTTAAAATATTACTATTAAAGTTTGGTTAGTTTTGTTTTTTTCTATATGACTGAAGTGCGCATAGTAGGCTTTTTCCCCTCATTTTATAGATTCCACTGCTAACTTCACATTGATTTTTAACGCCGCAGTTATAATGTACAGTTTTAACGTGAATATTAACATACATGTTAAAATCAACTAGAGAATAGCGTTTTGGTTAATAATTTTAACGTCGCTGTCATAATATTAATTTTAACAACGATGTTAATTTTAACGTCGTCGATAGAGAATAGACCCGACTATTAGATATTATCTATGTTAAAATATATAATAACAAAAACAAACAAATAATATAAAACCGCAAAATTTCATAAACTAAATTATCTATTAGATTTAATAATAAACCGCAATTACATTTTTATGACAAATCAACCTTTGTGGTAACTAATCATAACACATTATCAATCAAAACAACAATTTTATTATTATAAATTACATAACAAGTAATAATATTAAACTAAAATTTTATTCTATTGGTATATTTATGTTTCCCCAAGCTAAGGTATTAATACTATCTGGACATATATATCGCTTATCATCGTGAGGTGATAGAGCTCATTTATTTTGACTTTAAATAAATATAACATGTTTCATCGACATATGAAATTTTAATTCACAGCCAATCAAATACCGCGAATAGCCGATAAAGCCAATGAGCATATGCGGGCCGAAAAAGATGCTTTCGGTAGAGGCAGGCAAAAAATACCTTTTAAATATAATGTTGTTGTGTAGTGAGGGTATGATGAAATTCTCTCTGGATGTTGACCATGTGGAACTGGATAAAGAACTGCGTTGATGGACCAAGCTAAACATGCATCATCATTTTTATTTTGAAAGTTTATGCATGCCTGAGTTTTTCTTATTTGTGTTGGTAGTTCTATAAATGAAGATCCTCGAATAGCAAGAGCAGTATATTTATTAATATTTATTTGAAAATGCTATATATTTACAAATGCTCATCCGCTACCTTTTTCTTGAAACTCTTCACTCTTTTTACATATTATATCGGAGAATTGATCTAATATTTCATTTAAATCTGAAGTGGGTGTTATAATTGTATTTTTTGTATTAAAGATTTTAAGTCGGTTTCATAATCTTCCCCATCTTTATTTCTTATATAATCAGCAAATAATTGCATATTCACTTGTAAACCTTTCTCCGATTTTCTCAGTGGTTCTATTAATGATAGTATCGAAGCTTTATGTTTATTAATAATTGATGGTATATCTACAATAGTTGATGAACTTGGTCTAATTCTATATGTAGCTATTCTATTTTTAAATGCTGTTTCAACCATTTCTATTCCATCTAGGTCAGTTACTTATGAAGACGTTTTATTCAAATGTTTCTGCAATCGTAGATGTCCTTTATATTTACTCAACGAAGTAAAATCTAAACAGCATAAATCACACTTCATCTTTATTTTTTTTGTTATTGCTATATCAACGTTTCCATTGTTATCGGAATTTGGAGAAGGTCTCTTGGATGTAGCTTTAACCTTCATGATTTTCTTATGACTAACATAATCACTGCTACAATTAAAAATTACACCACATGTATCACATAAAATAGTATGCTGATGAACGTTATCTAAATGTCGTTTAAAAATATCCTCTCGAGAGAATTTAATACAACAAATTACACATACATAGTTATTTAGATTATTATGTGTTAATAAATGTCTATTTAAATTATCCCGACGTGGGAAAGATTTATTACCGACAGTACAAGAAAACATTTTTATAACTTATGTAATATTGCGTTCAATGCAAATAAATTTATTCTCATATAGTCGTGAAACATCCAAAACATCCAAAACATTCTTTGTTAACTTGTAGTAACACAAACTCTAGGTCATTTAACTTCAAAAAAGCTAATTTTATAAATTTATATCAAGCTATTTTAGATGTGGATTGGTCTGATGTTCTTTTAACAGTTAATGTTGATGATGCCTGCGATTTATTTTACAATAAACTGTATCAGATATTTCATGATCATGTTCCTTTTGTGTGCCGCGCTCCTAATAAATATCCTGTGTGGTTTTCTAACAAATTAAAGGAAAAATTGCGTAAAAAAGGAAATATTTACGTTTAAAAAATCAAAACCCACTATCTCAGTATTTCAAAACAAAATACCAATTGTTACGCCGTGAAACCAAGTTGCTTTCTAAATCTGATTTTCATATATTTGTTACAAATTCAGAAAAGAACCTTTTCAAAAATCTTGGAAAGTTTTGGGATTATATTAAAATTATTCGTAATGATACGTCAATTCCTACTAATATGGAATACGAAAATAAGTCTCCCTCTTCACTTAACGATATAGTTAATGCATTTGCATTTTTAATAACTATGATAAATCAAATAGCATTAATAGTTTCGAGAGTCTTAATATATTGAAGCTAGAAGCTATTGAGGTTGATATAGCACTCTGTAAGTTAGGTAACAAATTAAATGCTGGTCCTGATGGAATACCTGCTCTTATCCTTAGAGATTGTCGTAGTGTATTAGTTACACCAATAACACATATTTTTAATACGTGCTTAAAGAATAGTAAGTTTTCGTCACGTTGGAAGACTACTCGTATTATACCTATTCATAAATCAGGCAGTAAAAAAAGTATCTCTAATTATCGTCCTATTGCTATTATTTCTAATTTATCAAAATGTTTTGAATTATCATTGTGCACATATATCAATCCGTATGTAAACAATAAATTATCTGTTACCCAACATGGCTTTAGACCTAAAAAGTCAACAATATCGAATTTGCTATTGCAAACACAATTATTTTCTAAATTTTTGGACAACCGTACGCAGGTTGATATTATTTATACAGATGTCTCCAAAGCATTTGATAGAATTAATCATGGAATACTTCTAATTAAACTATTGTCATTTGGTTTTTCTTCGGCACTCTGTAATTTACTGAGCAGTTATCTTATTAACCGAACACTGTTTGTTGAACACAAAGGATTTAAGTCAAAACAATTTATCTCAACATCTGGAATACCACAAGGTTCAAATCTTGGCCCAGTTTTGTTTAATTGCTTTATGAATGACATTACTAATAAAATTGACCAAAACGTATTAATATTTGCTGATGATTTAAATTTTTTTAACCCATTTTTTAATTTAAATAACTGCTTAGATTTACAAAAAAAATCTTAATTTCATATATGCATGGTGCAACAACAATAATATCTCTTTGAATGTTTCAAAATGTAAGGTCATGTCATTAACTAGAAATGAAACAAAAGTTTTGTTTGATTACCATATTAATGGAACTGTACTTGATAGGGTTGTATCTTTTAAAGATTTAGGTGTGTTATTTGACTGCAAGTTGTCTTTCAATGACCATGTTGAATCAATTGTAGCTGCAGCAAATCGTTCACTTGGATTTATTATACGTAATATCAAATTATTTCATGACATTCATGCAGTTAAAGTTCATTATTATGCATACGTTAGATCTTAGCTAATTGTAAATGTTATTATTGTTCAAATTTGCAATAAGCTTTATGTTTTTCAATTTGAAATGTGGTCGAATAATATTTTCAAGTAAAAACGGTAGATCATTGTATGTAAATGTTTGGGATAATCAACATCTACTTCTAAATAATATCCTGTTGGACAATCATCTGAAATATTTGTTACATTAAAATTACGAATTTCATCTTGAGTAAACCATCTAATTCCACTACAAGGTAGACGTTGAGACATAGCCCAACCATATAAACTATTTAAATTTTCATGAAACAAAAACTTGGATGGTTTTGTTGAATCATAATCATTCTTATATTTGTTGTTAGCTTTTGCATAACGTAGTGAACATTGACAAATACCACCACGAATATTACGTTTGATAAAATGATGCATTTCAATATCGGTGAGCAATTCTAAATTTACTTTTGTATACTTAAGCATAGCATCCCAGCTTAAACCAGGTGCAGTTAAGTAATGTGCGGGATCAAAATTATATGTTTTTAGACATAGAGACCTAAACGCTTCAAAGATGTCTGCTAATAATATTGTGTCGGTTTTGAGATCCGAATAGTCTTTCAAGTTTACACATTCAATTTTTTTCCAAACTTGACTTGCATGTTTATATTCTGCGTTGGAAATGTGTGAATTGGTTAAACTATTAAAAAACTTGTTTTTCTCAGGTAATTGTTTTTCGAAAAGTTTTTGATAACCATCAATATAATTATAAGGAAATACGCCTTTTTTAGTAACTAATTTAAAATGATCGTCTCGTGGAAAATGATTTTTTACATGAATAAATTGATGCGGTTCTAAATTACTTGATAGTTTTTCTACACTTGAATTCATAAATCGCAAAGAATCCAAAAATCTTAATTTTAAATGTACTTTACACTCTTTACCTTTTTTATCAAGATACTTTTCAACCGTTAAATTTTTTGTGAAAGCAATATGTTTCTATTGTTTGAGGAATTATGTCAATTCTTTCATTATTAATTCCAAATTCTTTAATGAATAAATGAGCATCATAATTACTTAAATTATGAAAAAAAATTGAAATAATTTTAGGAATTTTATAATTTAAATTACATTGTTTATGTGCAATACCGATAAATTCTCCGGTTAAATGACAATGATCCAGTACTTTTTCATGTCCTTCTTCAAACACACTCTCACATATATGACATTTAAGTGCAGTATTTAGTAATATATTTTTGTCTATGGGCAATGGTTTCATTGGAACTACTTTACTGAGTATTATAAATATTTATTTCATCGTCACTTAAACCCTCCATAAATACTTTATAAGAATCTTCTCCCGTGTATGTCACAAATTTATTTAATTTATTATCAAATGAACATACAATGTAATAAGCAAAACTAAATGGTAAACGAGTATGTGTTTTATTTGTAAATGATGTTGAAGGATCCGGCTGACAAGTATGTATAGGTTTTAACATACACTCAAAATCTGCATAAACGGTAAAAGGAACTTTCATTTTCTTATTATAATTTTCAAATTTTAATAAATTTCCGGGAACTTCTTCACCAATGTGATTTTTTATTAATTCATTTGTAGGTAATATTGTACAAATTTTATTGCAATCTTCAGATATGTGTTTATCTAGTGATAATTTTGAAGTGAAAAATGTTAAACAGTGGTTGCATAGATGGGTTGCATGTTCATGTTTAGAAATTTGAGACGCTATTATTCTTGACATATCTTTTATCAAGCAATAATGATTTCTATTAAATTTCTCTATAAATAATAAATCAACATGTCGTTCACAAATATTTTTGCTAAAGTAAATTGAACCTACCACCTCATGACATTGCATAGATTGATTGAACTCTAATCCATAAACATTTACCGATATATTGTTCATTGATTCAATTTTTTTAATGTCTTTTAATTTTAGGGGGAATTCTAATCCAGTTAAAACCAATTGTTCGGAATAGTGTGGGTAGCTGGTTGTTCTATGTGGATTGGTAGTTGCAGGATTCAAAACCGCATTGACAGCCCGAGCAAAACAAGCTTCATCGGTATTTTGAATGTTAACACATGCGTGTTTACGTCTTACGTTATCTGGTAAATTGATAAAAGATGATGCGCGCATGGGACAATACTTGTTAATATTACTGTCGAGATGATATACAGATACTAATGCCCAGCCACTATCCCGTTCCTAGAAAATTAATATTATTAATATTCACATACATATTTGATATTTTATTTATTATTTACCTGAAATTTTTCAGATTGAGTTTAACATATTTTACACTGATTGACGTCATTTGATTTATTATAGACTAATTGATGTCTATACAGCGAATCTTTTCTTGAAAATAAAGTTTGGCATTTATCGCAAGTTAAACTTGAACCTTGATTCAATATATCTCTAGTTGTAACTAATTTTTTATACTTACATTCAGATTATATGTGTCTTGCGGATGCGGTTATCTAGATATACACCGGGTATTAATATAAAGAAAAATGAACCATTTACAAAATCATATAGTTTGAATAATAGTTTTTAATAAATTTCAGAAAAATATGGATATTTATTACATAGATTAAAAATTAATGATGATATGAAATTAAAATTAATAATATAATAATATGAAGAATAAAATTGTATAGCTAATATATTTAATTGTATTTCTTTTTTTCTTTTTTGAAATATTAACATCATTTTCCGATGGTGATGGCGACTAGTTGATTGAGCTGAAATTAAAATATCACGTATAAATAAATGACTTAATAAAACTTAAATGAATTATCAAACATTCAAATTTATATTATGTACTTACATTATTAAAATTTTTCCAGTTTAACAATCGGATATTGACGATCTCCAATTTCGTCGATCCGCTCTAAGATGACGTATAGACTTCTTGAATAATTGAGATTGTAATCGTCAATTCCCTTCTTGCCGAACACCTCGATAAACTTCTTTGGAAGCCATACCATCATTTCTCCCAGGCCTGCCGCAATTGATCGTCCGTAAACAGTCCCTTTGACCTCCACTCCGAACAGCTTGTACTTTATTGTTAATTCCAAGTCGGCGACTTTTATAATTGGCTTGTGTGTTGATATTTTATTAATAGTTCTCAATTTTGAAAAATCCATGATTAACTGTTTAATATTATGATGTGGTCACTTCGAAAACTTTCTTAGTACTAACAATGCGAATGTTTAATCTATGCAATTTTATTATTTCCGTGTAAACTGACGTATTTGTGATAAGCAAAATATGTGTGTGGTTAATTAAAATATGTATCTGTGTTCTTATATCAAATTAGTTATCAACGGCGTTGTTGTAATTGCTCATTTTTCTAACGCATTTTGAACAAATAATCATTTCGCTTATTAGTCTAACTGAATTTTCAAACCTTAAACAATATTTATATGCAATTTCTTCAAATAACATGTTACAATGTTTAGCGTAAAACAATCTAGTACTCCAATCTTGTCTTGCATAATAACATTCTACACAATAATTATTTGTCCCGACTAAATAATAAGATTCTCGTACACAAACTGTATGATGAGCTTTCATCTCATCAAAGCTTGAATATTCTAAACCACCAAATGTGATTTTATTGATTTGATCTTCTTTCTCTATAAAATTAATTATAATATTTTTTATTTTCAGATTTGTCTGTGTTAGTTAAAAGTAGATTAACTACGCCCCATCACAGACACGCCATTAATAACAGTTAACATGTTAAATCTTAAAATTAAATAATAAATTTCTGTTGTTTTATAATTATCTATTGTTGTATTTTTATAGTTACAATAACATTTTGTTCTTCGTTTTAATTTAGAAGGGTTGTTTATATTTTCTACGGAGCAAATAAAATTAAAGGTAAGTACAAATTAAATATATAATTAAACTTTCAATATTAAATCATATTGATTAAAGTCTTATTTTAAAGCAACAGGTTTTTGACATAACCAATTTTCTACGTTATTAAAATTTAAATTTTGTCTTGCTAAATTTTTGTGCCCCGCGCCCCGAGCGCCGGCGCCAACGCTGAGTAATTAGTTTAACATAGAACGTGTCACAGCAAGGCGTGCGCGCAGGAATCTGTTATGAAAATTTATGAAACGGCCGTCAGATGACCACAATTTATCCATCCTAAATACGTTTTACGTTTTCTGATTACGTAACAAAAAAATTAAATTCTCCATCCCACTCTTTCGTTATATATTAGCACTCATGCTTCTTATGGAAACATCGCATAAACCGGAAAACGCTGATAACAGCTGATAAGCAACTGATAAGACGCACATTAACTGATAAGACGCGCCGCCATCTTGCAAAGGGGGCGGAGTTACCAATGCTATTAACATACACTTTTTTCTCAACACAGAGTGGCCTTTATACTACTTAATTTGATTTTTACATATATGACACGTTAATGTTGATACATAATTTTTTTTCTCATCTTTGGTTATATTAGATTAGATATTGGTACAACTATCTCAAGGTAATTATTATAAATTCTTACTACGCCTTTGTAGAAACGTTCCATAAATACTTTTGTACAGCCTAGACCTGTATATGTTTCCATTTTATTTAGAGAACAATCATAATTACAAGTTATATAATAAGCAAATCTGTATGGTATATGTCTATGTGTATAATTTGTAAATGAATTTGTTGGATCTTGAGAACACGATTGAATAGGTTGTAAAATTGATTCGAAATCAGCAACAAACGGAATTTTAAACATTCTATCATGATTTGAACATTTTAAAATATTTTCTGGTATTAATTTACCATTTCTTGTTTTTTTTTTAATTCCTGGTTGCATGACTGTATATACTTTATTACACTCATCACGATCCACAAGTTCATTTAAATTTTGAAGTGAATGGAAATGTATTAAACATCCGTCACACATAAAAATTTGATGTTGATTTTTTGAAATTTGTGAGCTGATTAGTCTTGACAAATTTTTTATTAACACAAAATGAGATTTAGAATTATTTTCTAAAAAGAGTAAATTGATAAGGTTTTCACGTTTGTTTTGTGTATAATAAATAAGTCCTACTACTCCGTATTGTTTTTTATCATAATTATATTCAATCCCGTAAACATTTATACTTATATCATTATTGTTTTTCATAAGTTTAACGTCTTTAACTGTAGATGGAAACTGCACACCTTCAATATTTAAAACTTGCAAATAATGTTATTCTTTCTTGATTATCATTAACAGGATGGAGAGCAGCAGTTATACACCATGCTAAGCAAGCGTCGTCAGTGTTTTGTATATTTATGCAAGCTCCTTTCTTCTTAATTTGAATTGGTAGATCTATATTAAGTAGATGCATGCAACGGTGAGTAAGCGTTTATGTTTATTTCGAAGTGAGAAACTTGTACTAGGGCCCATCCACTGTCCTTTTCTTGAAATTCTTCGCTTTTAATACACATTGTAGAACAAAAATCATCATAAATATCATTGATGTCGCTGGTTTGTGTCATTATTCAAACGTAGTGTTAAAAGATTTCAAAGATGTTATATTAATATCCTTTTCATTATTTAATGATTGACTTGAGTTGCTCCCTAACCGTTTTGTTTTCATCCATTCTCCATGTTTGGTAACGCAAATGTGATTAATATATGATGCTATGCCGTTTATTTGCAGACATCCACATTTATCACAAAAAACTGTTTCACCCTGTTTTAATCTTATATGTCTGTTGTAATTGTCTTTTCTATTAAAAGTGTTATTGCACAAACTACATTTTAAATTATTTTGATGTATTAAACAATTTACTGTATGTCTGTTTAAGTTATCTTATCTTGTGAATAACTTATTACACTTATCAAACAAACAGAACAACATAACATATTTTAATAAGTGGACTTATGATGTCTGAGATTGATTGCCAAGAGCTACTTGTATCTCATCCCTTTCAGATATTCAACAATAATCACCAAACTAGACAGTCTCCATTATTTAAAGAATTTATACATTCTACCAACTATGGATTCAATAATCTATTGGCAGAATGTGTAGAATTACAAATAGCTTTTCTAAAAACATCGATTTGTTTTGCGTTTTTGAATGTACATTTAAAAACTAATTAAAATGTGTTAATAAATAATTTTATATTTTGTTTTACATACAGGGTGTCCGGAAAATACGTGTACAACGTTTGACGACAGACTCCTGACGTCAAAATAGGTCGATCTAAGCCGACTTAGTTATATCCAAAATTGTCTCGTTTAGCCGGTAGAGGGCGTCAAAAAAAACAAAAGTATAACAAAGTTGAAAGTATCTATTTTAAGAAACTAAGTAAAACAAAAACATTACTTAAGCAAATGTGTAAAATGACCGCCATCTTGCTGAATACACTTATTAACACTCTTTAAAAAATGATATTGGACCCTATCTAATGTCTTGGGATTATTAAAATGGTTGCCTGCATTTAAAATCCGCTGCAATAAATCATCGCGTGTGTTTACCGGAGTCTTGTAAACTTCTGTTTTAATAGCGCCCCACAAAAAGAAGTCACACATATTTAACTCAGGAGAACGTGGTGGCCATTTTACTGGTGCATCATTGCCTCTTCCAATCCATCGGTTGGGATATTGATGATGTAAGTATTGCCGAACGGCAACGGAAAAATGGGGCGGGGCACCATCATGCATATACCACATTTCCCTCCGAAGTAAAAGGGGCAAATTCTCCAGAAGAATTGGTAATGTGTCTTGCAAAAAATTTAAATAAATATTTCTATCTAACCTGTCTGGAATAACAATGGGACCAATAAGGTAGTGATCAATAATACCTGCCCAAATATTAATTTTAAATTGATGCTGATGATGTGCAACTTTAATGGCATGTGGATTTTCATCGGAATAAATATGTTCGTTGTGCAGATTGGTTACCCCAGATCTTGTAAAGCATGCCTCGTCAGTAAACATAATTTTTCTACAAAAATTTGGAACAAGGATTCTTTTGTTTCTAATAAATTGACAAAATGTAAGCCGCATGGGGGATCAGTCGGTAAAAGTTCCTGGACTTTTTGTATGTGGTAAGGATGTAACAACTGTTCTCTTAAAACCTTATTGACAATCGTTTTAGGAACATTTAACTCACGTTCTAAGAGACGGGTACTGGTACTTGGTTCTTCTTCAACTCTTTCCAGAATCATCTCTTCTGTTTCCACAGTTCGAGTTGTTTGCATACGACCCCTGCCTTCAAACTTTTTCTCAAAACTGCCCGTTTCCCGAAGATGACGCTCAATATTGGCAAATGTTTGGTGGTTTGGTATTCGACGGTTAGGAAACCTCTCCATGTAAACCCTAACACTCTGACGCCCATTTCCTTGACAAAACCCGTATACCAGGAGCATGTCAACTTTCTGAGAGTTTGTATAATTTTCCATTTTTAATGGTAAAATGAACTTGTAATTCAAGAATGTTGATCGTATACTTGAGTTAATTTCATAGACTGGTGACAATTTGTCAATAATTGTCAAATTATTAAACGCCATAGCAACAAGGTCACTTAAAAAATTATTGTTACAGGTAATTTCTTTTTAATATTTACAAATTTTTGACGCCCTTTACCGGCTAAACGAGACAATTTTGGATATAACTAAGTTGGCTTAGATCGACCTATTTTGACGTCAGGAGTCTGTCGTCAAACGTTGTACACGTATTTTCCGGACACCCTGTATAATTTATTTTCTGTGTTTATTTTGTATTTTTTATATTTATTGTCTAATTTTAATGTATGTTTCTTTTCAACGTTGCAACAATGTATTACTTATTTTAATAAAACCGCTACCTAATCAGCGCGAATGCAGGTTTCATTTCATCGTTGCAACAAAGTATTATTTATTTTAATATAGAGGCATTTGGAAAAAAAATTTATAACGGGACATTAATTTCTTATGTTTTTTGACAACTTCACGATGTGCAACGCTGTTTGAACAAATCTCCCACATCCATAGTTTGGTATCCAATTTTTTTTTTGAGAACAAAAGTTTAAAACTTTTGCACCTTGATGGTATTTATCCACCATCTCTTTTTCACACTTAAAACATTTCTGTGATAATATATATGTTACTAAATCGCATTCACAGTTTAAACATTTTTTAAATTGTATTTTATAAACAGAAATCTGTGCACTTTAACGGTTTCTGCATCCACATATAATATTTTGCTACACGCTTTACAAAGATATTTGTCTTTGCCAATAAGAAAATATTTTTTAGTAACGCAATACCATGAGGCCGCACCTTTGTCCATATTTCCAGAAAATAATAAAAATATCTATACAATACACCTATTCTTCGGCAGTTGTTTCTAACAATGTGTTAAACGGTATGCCATCTTGATCTCGATCAATTTGATAACATACTCCGCTATGAAAGCACTCGTGGATGCAATTTCGCCGTTCATATGTTCAACTTCGTCATCTTCCACATAATAAAAATATAGCAAATTATCGATGAAGACTTGACTTTCTAGCAAATCGCCAAAGCAGTCGTCTGCTCTTTTAATACCAATTTCACAGGAGAATAAATAACCATCTAGTTTAAATTCAATAAAAGTTATATCGTTGCTATACCAAATAGTTGCCAATTTAAACAAGACACAACTGTCTCCAATAATTTTAAAAATATATTTGCACATTGTACCAAACACGCTTTAACACAATTCCATGCAAAGTTGTTATACATAAAACATCCGCGCCCTCTACCGTAAACTAAATCGACATCAAACGACATATTTAAATTTTAATATTACCAATCTTCGTGCGCGACATCATTCATCAATAACAGAAAATAATGATTCAATTTGATTAGGATTTTTATTTTAGATTCGGAATCCACGCATCGAGCGCTTTCATTTAAGTACCATGAAGTCGCATTTCCGATTGTCATTTTTGATTCTGAAATAAAGATACTCATTTCCGGTCGCCATCTTGGAATATTTTTTTTGTCGCCATATTGAATTTGTCGCCACATTCAATCTTTAGTCGCCATCTTGGTTTGTTTGGTCGCCATATTGCATTGGTCGCCATATTTAATCTTAAGTCGCCATCTTGATTTTTTTGATCGCCATATGTTGTTGTGGCCATCTTTAATTTTTTTACACCCTGTATAACTTTTTTGTATCTCCCGCCATATCGATCTCTATGTACTACATTTGCCGATCCAGCAGTTAGGCAACCACACTTGCACCTACGCGCGAGAACGATGTCTAATGCGCGCTACATTCGAGTGCCCTTTATGCAACTACCTGACCACCCCCCTCGACTAAACAGACTCCAACATAAATGCATGGAGACCCCCTTCATTTATTTCCAACCGCAAAACCAACTTTACATTGATGCTTATGCCTTAAGGGATGACAAATCGGTGAACCGGAAATGCCATGAATTTCTTATGGGAGTTTTGGCCTATTTTCCCCTTTTTTACCTACTGAGGTAGCCCTTAATTGTGGTCGTAATTCCTACATCTCGAATTTTATCAACATCTACTCCGTTAGTTTTAGAAATAATTTCTTCAAAGAGAAACGTAAAAGCGTTAGTAGTCCATTTAAAATTGGCATCTGCTAAATTAGCAGTTTTACCAGAAATGTATAAATATCTATTGCAAGGTAAAGTGCAAACATCTTCTTGCTGTATTAAAATACAGATTTCATCGTTGTTGTTAAATGATTGTGTTCTTGGTTGATAACTATAAAATTTCTCTTTGACAATGCTCTCGTCTACACCAAATTTATCAAAAATGTTTCATTTTTCCATGTTTTTTTCACTTTGTAACCCAAAGACAAAAGTCATTTTAGATTGACACTTGTTGACCTTTTGAACGGCAAACGACGAGTGATGGTTTTAACTCTTGCTCCTCTTTTAATATTTTTTACAAAACCATGTAATTGAATACCCATCCTCACGATTTTAATTCAAGTCTTACTAAAATGTTTTCACTTCTAAAATTGACCGGTGCCCCGTATTGATCGATAATTTTACCTGTAATGTTATCGATACTACGTGCGTTTACAGGTTAGTATACAATATTTCGTGGTTCAATGTTAATTGCAAACCCCGGATCAACAGATGGTTTAAACTCAAAAAGTGTATGAGATAATTTATTACCGTAATAAGCGCCCGTCACAATGTTACATTCTAATCGAACGCTTGTAACTTTTATAATTTTGACTGGTAAATTGGATGAATGCAAATTATTTGCTTTTAAAATTCCATTACCGGTAAAGCCGAGTAACTGACCAATACCGTATTTACATCAAATCTCGCACTTTAAAGTGTTATTATTAGATTTTGATTTAATAATTTGTTTCGATTCTTGATTTTAAAACGGTTTGTAAATATATTTCAATATCTGTAATTTCATAAGAACCTGAGGGCATTTTGATCACTTTGCTACCGTTATGTTTGTAATAAAACTTATTACAACCGTTTTCTATATTTGGAATGGTATTGCACGTATATAAATTGGCGGATAATAATTTAATATGCAATGTCGTGACGTTTGCATGCAGCGCCTAACTTATTTATACCGGAATCACCTCTCTGCATACGTTTTTTAAGTTTTGTGCCTGGTCCGCAGTATTATCACCCTCCAGGAAGATGTAACTCAATAGGCAACTTATGTATATTAGTTGATGATACCCGTACCTTGGTATAAGTGCATTTACACGATTTACTCTGAACCGCTTCTACTTATAAAGCCTTAAACACTGCTCATTTTTTTTTCATTATCATGCGGATGGTTAAGCAAAAAACGTGTTTACTAATTGTGAACATGGGATGAGTACGTTCCAGGATTGGGTTTATCGGAGACGCGATGGCGTCACAGCGATTTATTGTCAAATTCTATAAGAGCTATAATTTGCGGACCGTCCAATTGTGGAAAATCAAATGCAATGCTAAGCTATTGTTTAATGAAAATGGACTACACTTTAAAAACATTTACATCTACTCAAAGTCGCTGTATTGTCACGAAATTATAAAAACATATTTTCATGTCTGTATAATTATTTATTGTTATGATTCACGTTGAGGAATCATATCGCGGTGCGATAACAATGAGTAAAACAAAGGAACTAGTTAAGTTAGAGACAGCATAAGTGTCCGCCCCCGAGACCCAACAGGATAATAAGAATATCAATAAAATAGCAATGTAAGTTCAAAACAACATGTTTTATTATTACCTATGTCCCAATTAATCATACCGTCCCAGTCAATATAACATACCGTCACAACCGCCGCCAAGCGAGTCGATATTTCCATAAATATCTCATTAAAGCTAAAGAATGTTATGAATCAAGCGACGTTGTAGAAATAATAATTGTTGCTATGTAGTATGGATTACTACTATAGTTACGTAAATCATTAGAGCTAATTAGTGCAGTTTTCTTAAATTAGATAAGAATTTAATTACATCAAACTCGGAGCTGTAATTAAAAATAAAGTTTTTAAATCAATTTTATTATTTTTTAAAAATACTGATATTTATAACATTGCTTCATTTATGATATGACTAAACTAAAAGGAAATGTACACCATTAAGTAAGATATCGTTACAAACGATGGGATGTATGGTCTGCTTGTCCTAATACGCAAGACAACCAACGAATTTATATCCTACAATTAATGACTCCCGCAATATTAGGAAACAATTTCATTTATATAGCCATAATATAATAAAATAAATTATTTTCAATTTATTAATAAAATTTATATGAAAAACTCTGGAAATTACAGCTTGGCACGCATGAGACTGTTGGGAAATATATTTTTTTAAATTTTATTGAGCGAATATTAAATAAATATAGAAAATAATAAATTCCCCTGTAGATCCTTTTTGTCCTTTACCCTCTGTTTTACTTTATTATTATTTTTTTACAGTATTGCAAATTTAATTCTATTGTATATGTATATATTTTGTTATGTAATTCTAATTTGTATATGTATATGTAATGAAAGTTATCTTTTATATCGCGATCGTATTATAAGTTCTAATGTGCAACAGTGAAAGTGATAGTGAATCAGATAATAAACAAATAATCACGCGGTCAGCGTCCAAATTACTAAAGTTAAGTATACGCGAAGAAATTAAAACAATCGTAATAAAATCACTTACGTCATTACAGGAAAACGCCGCTTCCGTTGTAAAATATACAGTCGATTTAATTACCGGGGACGCGGGTAGAGAAATTCCGAGACCGGGGAATATTCAGAAACCCCGCTCAGTCAACGAGATGACCTAATATTTATCTTGCCTATATCACCGGAAGGAACGGACAATTTTTATAGTTCCCAAAATTTAGTTAGATTTCAATTAAAAGAAATCATTAATTCAGGGAGTTCTTAGGCGCGGTGACATGCAATACCGTTTGTGTACCCAAAAGCAGAGGCAAACGGAGGACATACAAATATTTTTTTATAATTTCTTAAATATGTGCGAAGATGTCGATCCCAAGATGAATATCAATACCATCAGAGGTTATTTTGAGAGAGGTTTACACCCATCTTATTACGAGTATAAGATGTACCTGAAAACTCCCGTGACAGAGGATAGTTTGAGAAAGATGGTAGAGCTATTAAGCACTCTTAGAGCACCACCATGATGACAGGTATCGACACAGCTAAAGCGGGTACAAGCACCTATACCGAGAGGCCGAGATCGCCGGGATCACCGCGATATAATAGCAGCGAGCGCGACTTACCGCAAACGAGGTCATATGACGCACAGCCTAGATGCTTTAATTGCAACCGTACGGGGCACATAGTAAGAGCATGCCAAGAACCATTTGCACAGGAATATTTCAGTAATCGACAAGAATTATTTTCGGCGGATAGAGGACGCGACTACTTCCCAGCCGGCAGAGGACGCGGTAGGGGCCGTGGAAATTACTTTGGGGGAAGGTATTTAGGTAACAAACAACGTTACAGTATCGACAGTATGAACAAGTGGGGCATAACTCGGAGAAACAAGTGACTTACACAGGTATATCACCTTACTAGTTTTGGAATGGTGTACTATTATGTAATTTTAGCCGTAGTTATTATATATTTAGTTTTTAAGAATAAGAATTTAACTTTTGCTGCCATGCTCATAGGTACTCATGCTTTACAATTAGGAGAAATTATTGTGAATATGTAATAGTAATGGTGCTAACGATAGGAGCGTTGGCAAATTGTGTGTATGAATGCAGGAAAAGAAGAAAAAGTCTAAGAGCAGAACTAACAAACCTCACAGTCAGTGAAGTAAAGGGATGATGGAAAAGAAGCCGTTAAAAAATATAGATGCCATCAAACCAGGGGAAATGGAAGTCTTTAAGCTGCTAAATAGACGACAGTTTTTCGTCATTATATGGGATGCGCAGGATGAATCACAGGATCCGTCAATGATTCCTGGCATTAATTTCTATCAGATAGAGCCATGTGACAGCAGCACCTCCTTACTTGGGGAAAATTAATTAAAGCTTAAGCCTCAACGCGTTAAGTATAGGATATTTGTAATAGGGTTACCGCGGCAAGTGACCGATCTCTGAGATTGGAGTTTTTGAGCTAGCTAGCAAATGACTACAAGTAATTTCAATCTACACAGACGGCACCAAGTCTTCATACAGGTATATTGGCAGTATGCTGAAGTATTAATGAATAAATGAATGATTATGTCAAACAATAGCAACAACATATAAAGTATAAGAGTTACAGGTTATAATAAGTAGATTATCTTAATTTTATCAAAAGTTAGTAAGTAGAAGCCTAAGCACGTGATTCTCTTAAAATAGTGTGGCAGTAGAACGTAGTTAAGTATTCATGCCGCATGGGAGAAGAGTATAAAGTCTCTCCCAGCACCAAGTGGATATCAATGGATCCATGGGAAAGACAGTCAAACTGGATTCATTAGTCAAAAGCAATCGATACGATAATGGACAGAAATTCAATCTTCCACAATCCCTCGGTCAACCATTAAAAATAGTCATTCCCAGGAATTGCAAAGAAATGACTGACCGAAGGGCAAAATTTTTGAAGTACAATTATGTTGTTAACATGCACAAGAGTAGTGCAGCGGGTTGGCACATTATATGAATCGAATGGACATATCTTATGCGGCTCTTGATCGACTCAAAGCAAATTATAATACAAATATAGAAGATAGGTCTAGTGACATTCTTTATTCCAATGATTCTTATAGAATTCAAATATCTCTTTGACAGGTCTTGGAGTGGGGGATGTAAACAGAAATTTGAAGCACAGTTATGTTGTCAGTATGCATTAGGTCGACCGAGAGGAGCGTATATTATATGAATCAAACACCATATCCTATATGATATCTCGGTTGACTCAGGACAAATGAACATACAAAATATGAGAAGCAGATTATAGTAAAAAAAATTTAGGAGTTTAGTTTCATAGCCACCCCCTATTCTGGGATGCCCTACAGAGTAGAATTACCTTTGTGGTGATCCTAGATTTGGATGAAGCCAAAAGAATTATAATAGGTTGTCACAGTGTAAATAGTAAACACCAAGTAGTCTGGCAGATCCGTGCGTCATACAAATTCAAACACGTATGTTGCATGGTTTGTCAGACAACCCAATGCTCATCACAGTAGTACATTAAAAACTCTAGAAAAAAAGTAGGTTGTCTTTGGTGACCAATGGACACCAAGTTGTCTGAGAAACTCATATAGAACATGAGTCAAATAAGTGCTATATGGTTTGCCAGTAAACTTGATGCTAGCAAAAGTAAAGAATTTGGGTTACAAACGTAGCTTACCTTCACAATCCATTGTTCTGGTAATTGTTGATACTACTCCGGGTTTGCGACATATGCGTACAACGACACTGTTAAAAAAACTAGGGTCAAGCAGGCATATGTCTGCGTACCAAAAGCCAACAAGAAAGACCACATACCAGACCTTTTTGTAATTTGGCATTGAGCCTTTTGGATGAATGTTGAGAGTTTTTTTTATTATGTGATTATGGTTAATCACACGGAATGGATTACCCCATACCGCAGTAGGAGAGCTATGTACCACCTACTCGGTTAAAGGCCTGTACGACCAGTGGTTTGATCAGAATAAAATAATGTTTCCGATACAACAGGGTTTAGAGTAACACCGGTTAAATTATTCTAAAACTGGGTGTATTGAAGAGTTTCTCAAAAAAGGGTTAAATAAATAAAAAATAAGGAGATTTTTTTTTTAATAAAAAAAAAGAGGGTTACCAATGTATGGGTCGCGAGTAAAGAAAACAAATCAGTTATTAGGTTTCGCATCGAGATAAAAATAATGTTAAGTGCACCTATATTAATGAATAAATAAAAGAAGGTATAAAAGTATATATAAAAGAGTTATTAAAGGAAATTAAAGAATATATTAAAAGAGTATATTAAAAAGAGGTATTTTAAAGAGAATTGAATGAAATATGTAAAATAAATAAAGTATATTAAATGTATACCAAGGGTACAGTAAATGAATTCAGGTAAGATTTAAGGGAGTTATTAAGAAAATAATATAAAAAATAAAGAAGTAAATAAAATAATAGGATTAAGAAAGATTTCTTGGAATATGCATAAATAAGATACATACGAAGTATTAATGAAATATAAGGGTTAAAAGTTAAAATATGACTTTTAAGTTAAAGTTATAATGTATAAATATGTGAATGAAGAATGAATAATATATTATGTATGATAAGCAATGTAATATAAGCTTAATATTTGATAATTTATTTTTAAATACATGTTCACGACAATTGTAAACCTTTAAGGGTAAGTGAAACATAAAAGAATTTTTTTTGTAAAGTATAAAATAGCTTGTAAGATATATGCTGTAAATTAAAAGGAGAAAGGAAATAAGCTTAGATAATCTTATCATTTTTAAAGGGTTTTTTTCTTTCTAGACGTGGAGTATGAAGCATGAAAGCATGAAGAGTATAAATAACAAATAGAAAATAAAGGTGTATTGGGAATTAGTGATAGAAATAGTGAATAGACTAACAATTGTGTAAATTAATAAAATTGATAAAAAATGTATTTAGTTAATATCGTAGTATTAGTAAAATTAACAAAAATATCAAAAAGTAATCTGGCAATAGAAGTGACATCCAGATCATATTCACAATACTTACCGAATAATTCACTATACAAAATATTTATACCAGCAACAATTAAATTCGTGATGGATGGACCTAGCTGGACATGGTCAACGTGTATGAAAGAATTTCAACAACATTATGACAAAAATCATTGGTTTAATCTGGATTCAATAAAAACAAAATTTAACTTCATCAGAACATCAGAAGGCACATATCCAAATATCGCTGGGGATCCGAAAGAAGCGTGGTACTACAGAATCATCAAAAGAAACATTTATGGGCTGTTTACTGGGACAGGCTACAAAATAGAAAAAAAAAAAAAAAAACCAAATCCTATTGATGGATACTACCAAGAAGTCAGTCTAAAAGAATATTTGGGACCAATAGCAGAAATAAAAAATAGCACTACCAATTCCACAGAATGCACTCAGAATAAGACGATATGAGTCATCAGAGACAAAAAAGCAAGACATATTAAGCTGGTGAGCGATTTGATGATCTCTTGTCAGACTATCATCTTGCGATTCGGAGCTATAAGCGACGAAAATTCAACAAGCATGATTTGAGTGGCTGTATGTCAAACAGGCGGAGACTATCAGTTCGATTTTAAAAGTATATACAAAATCTACCAACACTCTCTTATAAACTGCCTAATCAATGACACTGCAATTAGTTTTACCATTAAAATACTCATGGTTAGTTTGCAAGCTACTAACTTTGACCTAAAGCAGGTACTATTACCTGACTTTTTTTAAAAAGGTCAAGAGTGTCATTTGCAAATGAGAACCGTGGACTTTGCAATAATACATCCACATGACAAACAAAAAATAATGAGAATCAAGGGGGGTGCAGTGTCCAAGAACCTACTTTGCATAACCTCCCCCACCAAGGTAAAAGATACGCAATCAATTATTTGCGCAAGAGCACTACTAATAGGAACCACGAAAGAAGAACTAGGACAAAAATGTCAATTAACATGTCATGCTAGAAGTAATAATTAAGGTCGTGCAATAAGACTCAAAGGAAACCTGGATAATAACGCCTGTGAGGGATATTATTTTGATTAGATTCTATTATCAACAATAACAGCACTTTTAATTGCATAAAAATATAGGACTGTTTAAAATTGAGTTACCATGCTAGTGCGCAATAAATATGACAGCGACTGAGGTACTCTATAATATGCCATGTATCCATTACAAAAGAAAATTAGTAGTAACATTAATATAAAGTAAAAAAACAAAATGGTCAAAACAACTACGCCTGCCAAGCAATAGAAGATGAACAGAAAGACAAGAGAAAATCATATACTAAAACCATAGTACCAACAGAAATTGCAGAAATAAGGAGGAAAACAAGAGAACTGCTCAAAGAAAATAAATTGACGGAATTGACTAAACAATTTCCAACCGTAAGATACGCCATCTCAAAGTTGACAGAAAATGCAACTTTTGAAATGGTTAGAGTATATCTGGCAACTAGGGGACACGAAAAACTAATTTCAAATAGAAATTCAAAAATTTCACTAGTTAAAGTTAAACTGGCAAATGCAGGAATAAAGGAATGCATTTAATGGAGTTGCACAAAATATTATTATAAAAAAAAAATACAACAAAGAAGAAGTTAATGAAGATATAGAAAAACTAAGAAAATGCCTAAGGACAATGCAAATATCTAGGCTGAATAACACAAGAATGTGAGAAAAAAGAGAAGAATGCCAGTGTAGAAAGTAGGACAGAAAAATAGGGTATAGGGAGAGATGGGCCGGGGACAGCATGTGTTGCCGCAGCAGAATGCGAAAATTCCGCAAGGCCAAAGCCAGCTCACCTCCAACTAGTACTACATTAGAGACAATGACTAGAACAAATTAACAGCAGAACTTATGCAGAGAAGAAAACCAAAAGGTATTGCCATTCATTAATTATTCTCAAAGGCCACTTGTTGAGGCCAACACCTCACTAGGTCCTTAGAAAAAATAACAAAAAAAAAAAGATAACAATAACTTTTAATAACATTTTTTCTATATCTGTAGATCAATTTTCTTTTTGAAAAATTATATATGTATTATCATTTTATTTATAGTTTGTTTTTCTCATTTAATTTAACTGTATTATTTTTTCGTCATCACAATACAACCTTCAACGCCTGATAAACGTGTATGTAAACGGCGTCTTAATCGCTACTAAAAAAAAACCTTTTATATGTACCTGTATATGTAAAACAATTATTATACATTTATATATTTCTTAATAATATTATAATTTCTATCTGTCGGTCTGTTTTAAAAAAATGTATTATTATATATTAAAAACACATCATTATATAATATTTTCTGTTCATTCATTCATTTCTTTCAATACATCACGCGGAATAATGAGTCACCTACTGGGGGCGATGCGCCCGTGTGTTATCTTTGCACGGTTGTACAGCCGTTCTGCATCATTTTTTAAATTTTCTCAACTTTTCTTCACACCCGCACCTCACACATAGCGCCCAATTGGGCTCTCAATCCCCGCGATCATTCAATAAAATTATAAATATTATATATATTCTTATACATTTATTACACACTCCAGCATGAGGAGGAGGAGGCGCTCGAATCGGCTAATTTACTCTACTACTGTATGGTGCGATGATGATGATGAAGAATCCAAAGAAATAAAAATTATAAATTTATTTGATAAGTGTAATCTGAAATTTGATGAAGTTGGTAAAAGCAAAATACAAAAATCTGTGTTTATAGAAAACATGGTGAAACAATAGATTTGAATCAAAACAGTTTTTTTTGCTTTAAATGAAATAATTGACCTAATAGAGTTCAGATTAAATCGATTAAACGTGTTAAATTTTTTTGATTATTATAACACAACACTAAATGAAATTCTCAAGTATGTTGGCGTTGGTGAACTAAAAGAAGTCGTTTTGAAACACATTGCATAAAATCCGCCCATCTACTCCAAAAATATTGAATGTCTACTTGAAGCTGTAACGTATAAAAGTGAAAAAATTGTAGCGGACTTGAAAGTAGTTTGCAAGTGCGGTGCATTATTTGAAAATATCACCATCGGGTGTTAACAGAGTATTTTGTCAAGATTGAAATAAAAAGAAGGAGCAAAAACAATTATGGAAGATTTAGAAAACTGCATGTATAAAAGAATGAGTGACAGAGAAGCAAAATTATTTTCCAAAATAAACAAAGCAATTGAGCAATATCTACCAAAAAAATATTTATGTTTGCTTTATGGATTAGAATTAGAGCGACTTTGGAACTTTCTACCGGAAAAATGTAAAAATACAACATATTTCCAAAGAAAATTCCCATGCCACAAACTTTATAACCTTCCTACCGATCGTTGTCGTATAGACGGACCTCCACCCCTGTAGAGAATTGTAGTCGATGTAAAAATGTTAAAAATAAAAAGCTTTGCGTTGTTGGTGTCATTGTTGAAACATACTATCATTATGACGCATCCAAAAAACACCAGGGAATGTTTTATTTCTATCGATTCAAACAATACGTTTAATGAAACTTAGCCCAATCAATGGACGAGGATGGGAATGGACAATACAACACAACCTAAAAGGTGTAGCATAGACGTAAATAAATTGGAGGATGCAACACATCTCAATATAAAATAGCGCTACTTCAATAAAAATATGGCATATATAACATCTCTTCGATGGCAAAAAATTATGTTAAAAGATGATAGTTTACATAGTGCTTACATTGTAATATATATATTAAGTATGTTTATATCATTATTTTTGATTTTATCATTAATTTTCTTTTATTCGTATGTGAAAAAAAACTATCAAATATAATTAATATTGCTATGTGAATAAAAAAATATTAATTTGGGTCTACCTAATAACTCGTTATATTTTGTTTTATACCTACCACAACTTCCTCATAAAAAATTAATTAAAAAACGCGGTTTCACGGTGTATCCTTATGCAATAGAGAAAGAATTCTTAAATATTTTTTGTGCTGATTAGAAATGCGGTTTCCACCGTATAAGAAGTTTAGTAAGTAATAGATTTTAATCAGTAGCATTTAAAAGTAGAAAGCAAAAAACATAATGTCTATGTGAAAAAAGTAAGAAATAAGCAAATGATCTTAAGTGATTGTGAAAGTGACTCCAAATCCGAGAAACCCACCATTAAAAAGAAGAAATTATTTACGGCGTCTTGTGAAAGTGACTCAGAATCTGAGAAAAGATCAATAAAAAAAAGAACTACTGGTACTATTGATGTATTTAATAATTTGAGTGAGTCAGACTTTTAAAACACGGTAAATTATACATTGTAGAATGTTTTAAATACACGCAGACAAAAAATGGACAGAAGTTGGTGGCCGAACTAAAGGGAGGTAAAATTGTCTTTCTCCCTGAAAGGTATAGTAAACGGTTTACCGATAAAGCTCATCTTGATGTCATGAACGCATCACAAGTAGCATTAAATTACAAGGAATTAAAACAGTTGTCTGGTGGTAGGAGTTGTCACGACGTTAAATTCGTCAAATTAACATTATTAATAATATGTTAACGGAAATAAAATCGTTAAAACGTAAAATAAATACCAGTGATAAAGATGTTTTACAAAAGTGTCTTAAAATAATAAAAATAGAAATAAAAATGCTAAACAAATGTATAAACATCGCACAATCATCTAACGTAAAGAAGCAGCAGACATCTCATCTTGCCTCGTTGTTGACTTTGAAAACTGCATATGCCACAAAATTAAGAAACATTGAAAATAGTGTGGGAACGGGTCTACGGTCTATTAAAAAAACTAACTATAGTGAAACAGGAGAAAAGGAAAAGAAAAACGCGTGATATAGAATGAGGTAAATATATATATTTTTTCTTTTTCAATTATTTATTTTCCTTTTTATATTTTTTTGGTTAAAATTTACTTTTTTAAATAAAATTCAGACTGGTGTTGCAATCAATGTAAACCATACCGATCCGAAGTTGTTCTTGGAAGACGCTTTAGTTTTGATCGTAAAAAGAATGAACAATTTGTTAAAGTCACGCAGTAACTTTAAGATGAACCTTGCTTTTTGCGGTCAATTTATACAACCGTCGTCTGAAGAGGTGGAATTCATGAGAATGATAACCAAAATCAAAACTTTTCTATCCACAACAGTAATTGAGGATTCTTTAAAAGAAATGAAGAATGAAATTTTAACAAAAGTATGCTCATAAACACACACACACACCTTTGCACACACCCGCACATACACACACACACACACACACACACACACACACACACACACACACACACACACACACACACACACACACACACACACACACACACACACACACACACACACACACACACACACACACACACACACACGAAGAGTTTCAAGAGTAAAAAAGCGGGTGGGTTTTATTCTCCATAGAAAATGTTGTCGTATCGTTCGCAAAATATTGTCCTTTGAACGCCAGTTTGCCATCATTCATGCAGCTTGGCACTTTATTCTTGTGCACAAGGTAATGATCCCATATGCACCGACTTTTACCCTCAAAATATGCACAAAGTAATTAATTTAACCTTTGAGCTCGCGCACAATTTTTTTTTTAACACACGCAAGCGCGCGTTTTAAATTTTACGTAATACAGTTTAAGGTTTTCAAATCCTAGCAGGCAAGACTCACTAAAAAATCTGACGCAACCAAGCATACAGTGTGAGTTGGGTTGCATATACTCTTGCTGTGTGTGAAGTGTATGTAACACAACTAACAGTGTAACTTAAGTTGCATACTCTCAGACATCTATTGACAACATTATCAACACCGAACATAGCGTCGATATTTAAAAATGGCGTTTCTATAACCAAGCGGCCATCTTGGAAAACACATTCAAACACTCAGTATGCAAAATTTAAATTTACCGCTTTTACCGATCATCCTGTATAACTACACAAGTGCTGCCATCTAGTCGACAACCCTGAATATGGCATGCAACCATTCATACATGCAGAAGCGCAACTAATCATAAACTCAGAAACAACCCGCCAAGACGCCATCTTGAAAAACGCCCTCGACACCAAACGCGTGGGGTGGGAACTTAGAACTAATCACGACGCATGCGCAGTACCTATTTGGACCGGATGCAAATATTTAGACCGGATATAAAATATCAACCGGATGTGCGTGTAAAATCCCATAAAAAATCCGACTTCCGCCGGCAATTCTTATCTACTAAAATTTTCAATAAAATATGCTTTTCCCAATACAAATTAATTCAAATTAATTAGAAAAAAAAGTATATTTCCTTATGATTATGTGAGTTCAATGGATAAATAAAGCGACACAATTTTTACAGTAAATTAAACGACATTGGCCGACGAAGACTATCTACACGCTTCACAAGTATATCGTACATTCAAATGTCAAACATTAGGAGTACCCTGACTTATATTTAAAAACGGACGTTTATTTTGGACCTTAATACTAAAAACCTAAAGCTTAGATCTTTGTGCATTTTTTACGGCACTAGGTCATGCTTTTTTGGTTGCTTTAAAGATATCAAAAGTAAAATTAGAGTTGATTACTGACATCCATATGGCACTATTTATTGAAAGAAGTCTTCGCGGCGGTATATGTCAGGTCAGCTGCAAGCATCCAATTTCAAATTTTCCGCATAGCATTGCTTATGATAAAACGAAAAAATAATTAACATTTTATACACTGATGCAAATGCACTGTATTCGTGCGCGATGAGCATGAGCTTGACATGCGGTGAGCTTCGGTGGCTTTGCAACTTTATAATAATAATAGATAAAACAAAAGAATATTATTGCGAATATGCAAATAAATTGTGTATTGTTGAGTGTGATTTGGATTATCCTGCTGAGCTACATAATAATCATATTTACTTTTCATTCTGTCTCAAACACGTGTCCCATTCAAATAAGCGTGCAGATAAAAAACTAATGTTGACGTTAACCAATAAGACAAATAATATTATTTATTTTAATAATCTAATACAATGTTTAAAACATGGTATGATACTGAAAAAATATTTCAAAGTAAATGGCTTAAAGCGTTTATTGATAAGCGCTTTATGTAAGAACTTGTATATTGGATCTATCAAAAACAGTTATGTATAGTTTTGTGTACGAATATCTAAAGATTTACGTTGAACCACATTTTGAAACTATAATTTGTTACTCTGCCGCGTTTAATAGAGCATATATATATATTCGTAGAGACGCATCACTCGTTTTTGATACATCCGATTACAAAAAAAGTAACTGATTTAACATCCCATTAGTAAAAAAAAAAAAATTAGTAAATTCAAAGATGAATTGTGCGGTAAAAATATACAAGAATATGTAGGAATACTTAGCAAAGTTTACGCCATTTTAACCGAAAATGAAAATAACGAAATAAAAGACACAGAGGTATCGGCAAATCAAGTATTAAAAAACTTACGTTCCAAGACTACCAAAGTTCAGTTTAGAAATCAACAACAAAAATATCATCTTTTAATACTATTGTTCGCATAATCATAATATTCAATCTATCGAAATAATAAAATATTGCTTAATAATTTTGATGATAAAAGATGATTGTTGGATGACAAAATAAATTCAGTGCCCCAAGGTCATTATTCTTTGTAAAAGTTTTTTATTTACTGTATATTGTTATGTTTTCACTTTTTAATGTTTTTATTATATCTTTTTATCTATCTTGCTTTTTTACATCTGATTATCTAACTTGAATGCTTATGTAATATTATTTAGTTTAATATGTCATTATTTTTATGTGCAATTTAAAAATTATAGTTTAGCTTATTTTAAAATAAAAATCAATTGTTTTAATTTTTTTTTTGTTACATTAATTACATTCTTAGTTTATAATAATATTCAACCTCCTTTTTATTGTATACATTGTTTGTTGTTGCTACCCTTTCGGATATGATTAAGCAACACTTTATCCAAAAATAGGTATTAGTATTCACCAACGTCTACTGGTAATATAAAATGACAAATTGGACAACTGAACACCTTTGATTTAGTCGATGAAATCCAATACGGTAAGAATGGGAGACAACTATAAAAAAAAAGTTTAATGAAAAACAAAGGTTTAAAATCAATTACCCAAACCCAATCCAACTCCAAAGCGGCCAACCAAATACAGACGATTGTTTCGGTTTTCTCAAATCCTTATCTGTGCATCTTGGTGGTACGGCATAGTTTGATAGTGAAGGATGAATTCGAATAATTGATTTTTGTGCTCTTAAACACAAGTTAGATAATAATTGGTGGTGCATTCATTAAACTATATTTGATTGTCTACCTCTTTAGACATTGCAAATTGGTTGCAAGTTGTGATACTGAAGTTTTATCGATGATTTTGATTCTTTGGTTAAATCAACATGATGGAGCTACAACTACTTTGCACCACCAATTATAAAAAAAAAGTTAGAAATTACATAAGATTTTGTTTTCACATAACTTACCATAATATACAAGTCAATGTGGCCAATATGTGTGTTTTGAAATTTATTTTTCTATTAATACATGGTTCAATTCATTTCTTGCAATATCTACACACTAATTTACATGTGTGCACTATAATGATTGTTTTTGAACTAAATGCATTTGTTACATCTGTATTGTAGACCTGACGGACCATAGTATTCCCCATGTCCATATCATGCTAGACGATCGATGTTTAATAATTTATAGTTTTTTTGAAACCAAATGATTTTTTTTTAAGATTACACTCAAGTTCTCAAAATTCTATCGGCAAATCCATTATAAAGGGTTTTCCAATAAGAAGTTTTATTTTGAATAGCAGGCTATTTGGGTAGCTGTCAATTTTAAAGCAATTATCTTTTGACATTTGTAAGTAAAAATAACGCCATTATTAAAAATGGAACAATATACGCTTCAACAACGCATTGAAATGATTAAAATTTACTACAAAAACGGTGAACATTTTTCAGTCACAGTTTGCAAAACTAAAGCACCTTTAGGTCGTCGTAAAGAACCTTCTCGGCAGGCAATAATAAACCTGGTACAAAAATTTGAGCTGTTGGGACAAGTTTGTGATGTAAACAATCGAAACCGTATGCATCGCTCAAGAACACATAAGAATATTACTGATGTAGCCCGTAGTGTTGAAGAAAACCCAGTTTTGTCGATTCCTTGTCGATCTTTGGAATTAGAAATTCCACAAACGACATTACATCGTATTTTGCATAAAAACTTAAATCTTAAAACTTTTAAAGTTCAGTTAACACAAGAACTCAAGCCGACCGATCACCATAAACGTCGTATCTTCGCTGATTGGGTCTTTCAAATGCATCAAAACGATCCGGAATTTCATCGAAAAATCATCTTCAGTGATTAGGCTCATTTTCACCTTGGAGGCTACGTTAATAAGCAGAATTGTCCCATTTGGGGCTCAGAAAATCCAAGAATGATTGTTGAAAAGTCTTTGTATCCACAACGTCATTGTTTGGTGCGGTTTTTGGGATGGCGGTGTACTTTTTAGAAAATGAGGCTGGTGCAACTGTTACGGTAAATGGATGGCGCTACCGAGCTATAATTAATGATTTTTTATGGTTGGAGTTAGAAGATATTAATATAGACAACGTTTATTTTCAGCAAAACGGCGCTACGTGCCACACAAGCAACAAAGCAAAGAGGTGATCACAATTGGCCACCGAGATCTTGTGATTTAACACCTTTAGACTTTTTTCTTTGGGGCCACGTGATAGATAAGGTCTATGCCAATGCTCCGCAAATGTGCGAATAGAAAATTTCATGAAAAGAATGTGGTACTGCAACCGTAACCGTGGCGGCCATTTGACTGATATTGTTTTCAAATGTTAATAGCATACCTTCCTTTTTACAATGAAATAAACATTTATTGATTTCTTTTAAAAAATATCCGTTTTTTTTTTAAATATCAAATTGAAACCTCTTATTGGAAAACCTTATATTATCTAGAGTAAGTTGATCGCTGATATCAATGCACTCCCAAAAACGTTTTGGTAAATATTTCAAGTGGTGGACAGCAAGGTGTCCTCGTAAATACGATTCGACAGCATCATTAATCATCTCTATTTAGTAGCAGTAGTTCATTCTACTTCGACTTCTTCTAAGTTATCAGCACTTAAGTACGATACGCTTGATGTGAATTTATTTAAAATATTTTCTACCCACAACAAAACAGCGCCACGTTTATAATAATTAATAAGCACGCAAGCGTCCTCATGGTTTGGGTCATAATAAATACACTAAATTAATTTTATTTGATGTTTTAGTTATCAAATCCTAACCACATAACGTATTGTTTTCCATTTTTACAACGCAAGATTTTTTCTACTAAATGCATGTCTGGATGTTTCATCTTTTGTAATTCCTGCTCATAGAAACAACCTTTTATCGGATGTTCTCTACTATCTTGGAGCATGTAGGTGATTGGATTAGTTATGTTGACTATAATAATTTTAAATATTTTGTCAGTCCAATTTGGTGTGTATCCTTGGCAAAGATAGTTTTTTCCTTGCTGATTCGAACTGGATTGCCAACCTTAAACTTTCCTTTACTTGCATTTTTTATGCGAGAGTAAATAGTACACAACAACTAAATTTTTTATCTGTGGTCGTTACATCACAAGGTCGCATTTGAATAGTAGAATGTTTTGTTTTATTGTAAGAACGCGTAATATCGGAAAGTTTATTGAACCATGTGTATTGCCCACGCTGAAATGACAATATAGTTTATCTTTTATTTATACATTTAGCAATATAGTAGAACAGCCGGTTCTGGAACCACTTCCACCTCATTTTTTTTACATGTAAAATGTCCTATGGTGACCTAACGCATAAGAGCAAATGACGTAAGTTTGTGTGTTACAGCTGAGTGTAAGAGAGAGAAAGCGTAAGAAAGAGCAAGAACAAAAGCCAAGAGCATAAGAGAAAGAAAGCGTAAGAAAGAGAGCGAGAGCAAAGTGAATGAGTATATACAGGGTGTGTAAAAAATAAATCCAAGATGGTGACCGCAAATGGTTATCTTTATTTCAGAATAAAAAATGGCGACCGGATATGTATTTATCGACCGATAAACGTGTTTGTAAACGTATAAATTTTGAAAAAGTTTTAAGAAAAAAAAGAAAAAAATAACATCAATAATAAAATTACGGTCGGTGTTTTGAAATATTCCAGAATTGGTCTCTTATTTTATATAATTAGAAAAATTCATTATTGTGTGGCATTTTATTATGCAAACATGAATTGGAATTTTCGATTGTTTTACTCTAAACATTGCAACATACTATTTCAAGATGTTTTATATAAATATTGTACAAACTGCCAAAATTCAATTACATTAATAAGTGAATTGATAAATTGTTCAACATGTGTTAAAAAAATGAACAATTACAAGAGCGCATTTAATAACTAGTACGAGATAAAATTAATAATTAACCACATCCATATTTCTGTTTATCAATTTTATCAATTTAAAATACGTTAGTTTATAAGGAAAATAATATTAAAATTGCAAAAGATTGCACACACATACAATTGATTAGTATAAAGCAAGACGTTAGAGAAAATACACACACGCACACACGCACACACTCTCACACGCACACACGCACACACGCACACACGCACACACGCACACACGCACACACGCACACACGCACACACGCACACACGCACACACGCACACACGCACACACGCACACACACACACACACACACACACACAAACACACACACACAATCGATCAACATGGATTTCAGTAAAATGACCAGTATCAATAAATGTTCTACATATAAACCGATTTTTAAAATTACTTAGAACTTACAACAAATATATACAAAATTTCCGGAGTAGACATTAAATAGACATTATATGGACCCTCAACAGCTGCAGACCTAGGGAAATTAATGGTATGGCTTCCCAAAAAATGTATTACAGTTTTTCACGGCAATGCTATTGAAGACTACAATCAAAATTATTCTGACAGCCTCTATGTAATGCTAGAACGCATTGATGAAGTTGGAGATCAGCAATACTCAATTGTAAAAATAAAAAAATACTAAATACATAATAATAATGTAAGTATATAATAGAAATTTTAACGTTACTCTGTAGACTTTACGAACTTATGAAATGGTTTTGAGTTTATTAATTCATTTATTTACACGTGTTTTTTTTAATTTCAGTTTAATCAACAATTCCAAGATTCAGTCCAGTCATCTGCGTATTATATATGTTACAATTATTGTGAATGTAAAATTGTAAATTCTGTATACCTAATCATTATTTTATATATATATATATATATATATATATATATATATATTATAATTTATGAATGTATATGTAATATATATATTTCTTAAATACTTAATGTTTAATTAAATATTATTTTAACTAATATTCGAATGATATAATTTTTCTATATTTATCCTTATATTAATTTCCGTTGTAGTAAATTATGGCAAGGTGACGTAACGACGAGTGCGAAAACCGCAAGTCTTATGATCTAGAAATAAGTAACTTAATATAACATATTTTTAAAAATCATTATGTCAGATACACGTTTAATTTGTGATAAGTGTAATCAGTTATTTTGAAGAAACCATTCGCTGTGTAGTCACCAAATAGTATGTACTCAATCAAATGTTAAGAATCAATGCACTGCAACAGTTTTCAAGATTTGATAATTTAAATAGATATTTTAAAAAACATTTAGAAAATATATTGTGTGACAAAGGTGGTGTAATAATAATTGGCGGTACAGCATATCTAGAACATATGAAGGTGTGTCATTCTGAAATTGATATTAGTATCGAGCAAAACAAGATGTCGAAACCACGAGTAAATGTTTTAGTTAAATTGTCCTGCGATTATTGCTCTGAAACATTTGATTCCAATTCATTTCATCAAACGTAATATTCGTGGAGAAAATTGTCAATGCTCATCACGCTATGCAAAAGCTAATAATAAATAAATGTATAATTTTGATCCAACAAAACCCTCTACGTATTTACATCATGTAGGATCAAACAATTTGTATGGTTGAGCTATGTCCCAACTCATACCTTATGGGGGATTTAAATGGCTTACTGCAGATAAAATTCAAAATGTTTCAAATATTTCAGAAAATTATGCAATAGGAAAGTTGATATATAATAAATTTGCATAAGCACCTTAATGATTTACCTTTTTTAGCTGAAAATATTGTTTCACCAATATCCTTTAATAACAATAAAGTTATCCCAAACTTGTTCAATAAATCTAACTATGTTATACATTACAAACACTTACAATTCGCTCTGAGTAATGTTTTAAAACTTAATAAAATTCATCGTATATTAATGTTTAATCAATCAGATTTTCTCAAAGAATATATTGATTTAAATAATAATTTAAGAAAACTGTCAATGAACAAATTCGAAAAAGATTTTTTTAAACTAATGAATAACTCAGTATACAAAAAAACCATAAAAAATGTTGATAAGAGAGTTAATGTAAAACTAGTTAACTATTAGAATGATATAAGTAATAGAAGAGGTGTACAAAGCTTAATTGCAAAACCAAATTTTTAAAATATTCAATTTTTACAGAAAATGTAGCTGCTATTCAATTAGAACGTCTTAAGGTTATATATGATAAACCTTTTTATATTGGATTTGCTGTACTCGAATTATCAAAAATATTAATGTATGATTTTTTCTACAATTTTTTATTAAAAAAATATGGTAATTATAAAATTAAACTTCGCTATATGGATACTGATAGTTTTACATAATTGATTGAGACATCTGATGTAGACGATGATATGAAGGAACATTTACATGTATTTGATACTAGTTAACTACAACCCCAATAATCCATATAAAATGCCAATACAAAAAAATACTAGGCATAATGAAGGATGAAAATCAAGGACGAATAATGCGCGAATCTAATGTGAAAGTGATTGAAAAAAAAGATTAAAGGTGTGAAGAAATGTGTTGTAAGTAGTATAAAAATCGCTTCTAAGCGATAAAAATACAAAAAACCTTCTGGATGGTTTAAAATAAAGAAACAAGTGTTAAATGTGTAATTATAATTTCATATGTATTTTATAAATTATATAAAAGATATATTATCAATCATTAAATAAAAAAATCAAATATATGTTATAACTGTGTTTTATTTCATCATTTCATAACAACATGCATGATAACATATCAACAGTTTTCTCTCTTTGGCTCTCTTTTAAAAATGTATACTGTTTATTATAAAGGTAGTTAAATTAAACACATCTTAATAACACATTTATTATTTAAAAAAAAATTATCAGATAAATTTGTACTTTTATCAATAAAAAATGTCACATAACAATCTAACATTACCAATTACACAATAAGTTACATTTAATAATATTTAATATTATTATCATTTAAGTACAAAAATTTTTTACATTTTGAAATGAACAATTACTAAACTCAATCGTGTGATTTGCACAGAAATGAGTACATTTTTCAAACTTTGGCGCGTTAGTTTCACCTTCTAAATTTAATATGGTGTTACGGTTTAGAAAACAATAAAAATTAATTTAAATAAAGGGGTCATTGTCTGTAGGCAACTATATAAACATTCGTACCAGTAAAAATCATGTTGCCGCGATTTCGGAAATTTCGGAATTTAACAACAATTATTTATTTTGCGTATTGGATAGGAGAATTTTATTACAATATAAAAGCGGTACTGGCAACAATGGAACAGCGCCTCCGCTAGTACATTTTTCAAAATAGTCATTTTTTTTGTCCTTATTTTGAATAAAACTCATTGCTCACTCCGCGGTTACCTTCTTTTCGGTTTGGGGTCCATTTGTAACAAGTATGGTATAATTCGTCGTTTTTCACAGTAACATTTATTAAATGTTGTGGATCAAACCATATACAAAGTTACGTAATTAATTGGGATTGTTCGTATTCAATTTCCAATTGCATCGTTTTGATGGATAAAATATTTTGGAACCCCAAACCAAATTACTTTGAGGCCGACTAATATCTCAGGTGAGCACGTGTGTTTTAATTACAATTAATGGTTCAATAATTCGATATTTATTCTGGTGTTAGCATCGATTACAATTACTAATTGTTTTTAGGCCTTTTTTAATACTTGATATTTTAATTCAACATTAAAGTATTCCACTCCATATACTATATGCAATAATATTAATTTGGCGAGGATATTACTTATTATACCGCGGACGAAGTAGACCGATTGTCGTAGTCCTGGGTGAGATCTATGCTGGCCGACAAATTGCAAAGCCGCGGAACTCTAACCATCGCCACGCGACGAATTACCGCATGGACCTCCAGGAGGATCATCATCGCTACTTCATCGGAGCATCGGATAAATAAGATAAGCTATATAGTGCTATTTCATTTTATTTGTATCAAAACATTTTATACGTGCAATGTATGCATGTTTAATTCCTTTTAATTGCCATTATTACTAATTTAAGTTGATTCGCACTTTTGTGCCCAATTTATTGTCCTTTTGTAATTGATATTGAACTTATCTTTTTTTATATATATATATATGAATTTCTTTCGTTAATCCTAATCGTAAGAATAATTTCAAATCACGACCTCGCGGTCAAAGTTATTATCATTTATTGAATATTTCTAGCAATCTTTTTTTTGTGTATTCTTTATTTACTTTAGAAATTATATATATTTTATGTTTCTTTTTGCACGTCGGATATTAAATAATTTTATGGGAAAATTCCAAGTGTTATTTATCGTTGTGCCCACTACTTCCAGTACCACACTTTATATTTATTTTTTGTTAACATTTAAAATCCTTTCTTTTTTTTGTTTAATAATTACCGTTGTCTAGTTTCGTAATTATGGGTATCGGTACCTAGGAAATATCTGGCTTTAAATAAATTACGTGGAGCCCTCAATTTTAGTCGTCAAACCCCCCCTTTCCCACTGTCAGCTACCGGCAAGCCAGATACTTCTTATATAACACCTCGAACTTTTTTTTAAAGAAATCAAACACGTAACAATGGAGCCCAACGTGATTTAAATCGTTTTTTTGTGAGTAATTTACAGAATTAAAATCGTATAGTTTCATGATTAGTATACGAGGTTTGGTATTGGAATAGTGTGATACATTTGAAATTGGATATTTTTGTATAATTATAAAAAAAATTGTATGTTAATCGTTGCCTATTTATTGTTTAATAGGAAATTAATTATTGTGTGTTATTGTAAAATTAGTGTACTAATAATGGCAATGAATTATAAATTAAGTCCACATAAGTTGTCACAAGACGAACTCATTTATGAATTAGCACTTCGAGGCTTTACCGATGAGAAAACTAACAAAGAAAGAATCAATTCACTTAGTAGTTTATTGAAATTGGAAAAATCAAGTCAAGTCTTAGCATACCCTAAATACCCTTTTTCATTCGATCAAGATTCGACGGCCGTGAAAAGTAAAATTAAGGAAATTTCAAAACTTTTGTCAGAATTTAATGGTGATTCAAACTCGTCGGTTTGTTTTCGGTTGAAATCGAAACTCAGCCATGCCTATAGTCGTATATTTCGAAGCATACCTGATGATTCCGAAGCGTCTACGGAACCTAAAACTAAAACCAACTTATCAGTTGAAATTTTAAATTTAGCATCCCAGTTAGAATCACGAATTAAGAAAGAAAAAAAATTGTCACTTCGACATACTTCTACTTTACTTGACATAACTGCTCACGGAAAGGTTAACAGTGGCTCGGAGTCGGACACTAGCTCGTCATCTTCGGAGGAATCGGTTATCACTCCCAATTGTTCGACAAAGAATTATAGCGGTGATAGTCAAATTTCAAAATGGAACATAAAATTTTCGGGTTCTAAAGATAGTTCGATTAACGATTTTATACAAAAGGTAGAAGAACTGCGAATAGCTCGAAATGTTTCGGAAGATCGTTTATTTAACTCGGCTACGGATTTATTTTCCGACAAAGCGGCTATCTGGTTTCGCGCAAATAAAGCAGAAATTCCCGACTGGACAACACTAATAGCTGCACTAAAGGACGAATTTCAGCCACCAGATTATAATGAGCTTCTTTTTGAGGAAATAAAAAGACGGACTCAAGGAAAAGATGAAAGCATAGGTATTTATCTGGCTTACGTAGCCAACATGTTTTCATATCTTAGAGTTAAAGTGTCAGAGACGACAAAACTAAAAATTATATTAAGAAACATACTGCCATTTTATCAATCACAGTTAAGCATGACTGATATTACGAGTATTAGTCAACTTAAAATTGTATGTCGTAAGTTAGAAAATAGCAGAATTGCTCTAGAGAAATTTAAACCCCCGCCCCATAAATCGTTGAGCTTAGAACCACATTTAGCATATGTGTCCGCTACCAGTAGTTCAAATTATGATTGCAATTTAGTAAATACAAATTCTAGTAGATTTGCAACAAATCCAGATTCGGGTATTGTTAATCGTAATCATAGTTAAAATCAGGTACAAAATTTTACAAAAATACCAAACCAAACAAACAGAAAAGTTTCCAACAACGATCGATGTTATAAATGCAACAAAACAGGTCATTTTGCCAGGGAGTGCTCAGACAAACAAATTAAGTGTTACAAATGTGGTAAAATAAACTTTACACTTAGGAATTGCCCAACTTGTTCAGATCAGGGAAACCTAAAACAGAGTCGATAGACGGTCGTATATCGGACTCCCCAAATAAAAATTCGACTAATAAAATTTCGTTTTTAATAGATTACATCATATCCCATGCGGGTAATGATCAAAGGCCGTATTTAAAAATTTCAATTTTTGGTAAACAATTTTTGGGTTTATTGGATTCGGGAGCCAGTCATACAATTATCGGAGAACCTGGCTGGGAGGTACTAAAACAATTGAATTTAAAACTAAATACTTCGTTGAACTCTGTAACCATTGCAAATGGCACAAATTGCAAGTGCATTGGGTATGTAAGTGTACCAATCTCACTTATGGATAAATCAAGGGTATTAAACGTATTAATTGTCCCATCACATAACATTATTTTGGGAATTGATTTTTGGAAGTCGATGGATATTATTCCTAATCTAAAGGCAGACATTTGGTCTTTTGGTCTCACAAATAATGTAGACGTAATACAAGCGCATTATGAACTAGATCATATGCAAACTGAGAAATTAAATAAAATCATAGATAGTTATTTTTCAAAAATTGGGGATAAACTCGGCTGTACAACGCTGGTGGAGCATGACATTATAACATCCGCCAAACTAATCAAGCAGAGATACTACCCAGTGTCACCTTTTGTCCAAAATCATATTAATTTAGAACTCGATAAGATGCTAAAGGATGACGTAATCGAAAAGTCAAATAGCCCTTGGTCGTCACCCATCTTATTAATACCAAAGAAAGATAAATCTTATAGATTTGTTGTAGACTTTCGCAAGGTAAACGCAGTTACGCAAAAAGACGCGTATCCGCTACCTTATATTTCGTCGATACTGGATAAGCTTCGAGACGCTCGCTTTTTATCATCTCTAGACATCAGATCTGCTTATTGGCAGGTTCCTCTATCAGAGAATTCAAAACAATATACCGCTTTTTGTATTCCTAATCGCGGGCTATTCCAATTTAAACGGATGCCATTTGGATTGCACAATAGTGGGGCAACGTTTCAACGTTTAATCGACAGAGTGTTAGGCCCCGAATTGGAGCCATTTGTTTTTAAATATCTCGATGATATTGTGATCGTAACAAATACTTTTGAAAAACATTGCAAAATTGTCGAAAATATTTTCAATCGTTTAATTAAAGCCGGACTTACTCTTAGCAAAGAAAAATGTAACTTCTGTAAACCAGAACTTAAATTTTTAGGTTTTGTTGTGAACAGATTTGGATTACATGTAGATCTATAAAATAGAGGCTATACTAAAAATTCCATCGCCCAGCAAAGTAAAAGAAGTCAAGCGCATCTTAGGAATGGCCTCATGGTATAGGCGTTTCATTCCAAACTTTTCCTCAATCATAGCACCTATGAGTAACTTGACTCGAAAATCTCAAAAATTTATATGGTCGGAAGAATGTGAAGCATCTTTCATTAAAATTAAAACCGCTCTTACCACGACACCAATCTTATCTTGCCCTGACTTTAATAAACCATTTATAGTCCAAACGGATGCATCGGCATATGGCATTGGTGCGGTGTTGTCGCAAAATTTTGAAGATGGAGAAAGAGTCATTTGTTATTTAAGTAGATCTTTGTCTGGAGCTGAGCGCAAATACAACACGACAGAAAGGGAGTGTCTTGCAGTCATATGGAGCATTGAAAAGCTTCGTTGTTATTTAGAAGGTAGTAAATTTTTGGTGATTACTGACCACCATAGTTTGGTATGGCTTAATAACCTGAAAGATCCTACAGGTCGGTTAAGCAGGTGGGCGCAGAGGCTTCAGCAATTTGACTTTTCAGTTATACACCGTAAAGGTAAAGATCTTGTAATCCCGGATGCCTTATCGAGAGCCGTCCCATATATTGATTGTTTGAATGTGGATTTTTCGTTAAACCCAGAAATCAAGGATATTTGGTATCGAAACTTGTTTAAAGCGATCGTAAATAACCCGTTGTATTTTAAGAATTATAGAATCGTAGACAATAAAATTTATAAATACGTAGAGTCTAGTTTTACGTTAGACGAAAACACTAAATGGAAAGAACTAGTTCCAAAAGAGCGCAGAATCAGTATTATTCGCCAATTTCATTGTCCTCCAACGGCAGGCCACACCGGAATATTTAAAACATATAATCGTTTGTTGAATAAATACTATTGGCCAAAAATGAAATTTGACGTGTCCAAATTTGTTAGGAATTGTACAATTTGTCAAAAGCACAAACCTGAACAAAAACGACCTTCAGGATTAATGGGACCTCATCCCATAATATCATTACCTTGGCAAATGATTTGTGCCGACTTTGTAGGACCACTACCTAGGTCGTCAAAAGGTTATCGATTTATATTAGTAGTCGCAGATACTTTTTCAAAATTTGCTCTATTCTTCCCTTTGCGAGAAGCAACGGCGGCAGCACTCAGTAGATGTGTTGAAGAGAATGTATTTCTAATGTTTGGTGTCCCCCAATATCTTATATGCGACAACGGTGTGCAATTTAAAAGCAAACTGTTTCAAAATTTATGTGCATCTTATAACACGAAGATATTATTTAATGCTAATTATCATCCTCAAGCAAATCCTGCTGAAAGGATTAACAGAGTGTTAAAAACAATGATTTCATGTTATATTTCGGATGATCACAGAACTTGGGATAAGGAACTTGCCAAAATCGGTGCAGCAATTAGAACATCCAGACATGAAGTGACGGGATATTCGCCTTATTTCATTAACCATGGTCGCGAACAAATACTATCGGGAGACGAATACAAAGAATTTGAAATCGCAAATAATATAACATTTTCAGATAGAACTAGTAGTATCGTGAAGTCTAAATCGTTAATCGAACTATTTCAAAACATAAAAAATAGATTAGTATCTTCATATGAACAAAGCGCAACGAAATACAATTCTAAACGTAGAGAAATGCATTTTAATGAAGGTGATCAAGTTTGGCGTCGAAATTTCGTTTTATCGGACGCTTCGAAATATTACACTAAAAAGCTAGCTCCAGCATACATCGGACCTTTTACAATATCGAAAAAACATTCCTTGTGGACGTACGAGTTAGTAGATAATTTAAATCGAGTTCGGGGAATCTGGCACATAAAAGACCTCAAACAATATACACCTGAAGAAGGTGATTCCAAATAATTTTTATTTATTTGACATATTATAGTTTCGTTGGTTGAATATAATTTTTTTTTTTTTTTTTTAAATAAATTTTAGGAAAATTTTCTTTTGCGGGGAAAGGGAGATGTGTTACGGTTTAGAAAACAATAAAAATTAATTTAAATAAAGGGGTCATTGTCTGTAGGCAACTATATAAACATTCGTACCAGTAAAAATCATGTTGCCGCGATTTCGGAAATTTCGGAATTTAACAACAATTATTTATTTTGCGTATTGGATAGGAGAATTTTATTACAATATAAAAGCGGTACTGGCAACAATGGAACAGCGCCTCCGCTAGTACATTTTTCAAAATAGTCATTTTTTTTTGTCCTTATTTTGAATAAAACTCATTGCTCACTCCGCGGTTACCTTCTTTTCGGTTTGGGGTCCATTTGTAACAAGTATGGTATAATTCGTCGTTTTTCACAGTAACATTTATTAAATGTTGTGGATCAAACCATATACAAAGTTACGTAATTAATTGGGATTGTTCGTATTCAATTTCCAATTGCATCGTTTTGATGGATAAAATATTTTGGAACCCCAAACCAAATTACTTTGAGGCCGACTAATATCTCAGGTGAGCACGTGTGTTTTAATTACAATTAATGGTTCAATAATTCGATATTTATTCTGGTGTTAGCATCGATTACAATTACTAATTGTTTTTAGGCCTTTTTTAATACTTGATATTTTAATTCAACATTAAAGTATTCCACTCCATATCTTATATGCAATAATATTAATTTGGCGAGGATATTACTTATTATACCGCGGACGAAGTAGACCGATTGTCGTAGTCCTGGGTGAGATCTATGCTGGCCGACAAATTGCAAAGCCGCGGAACTCTAACCATCGCCACGCGACGAATTACCGCATGGACCTCCAGGAGGATCATCATCGCTACTTCATCGGAGCATCGGATAAATAAGATAAGCTATATAGTGCTATTTCATTTTATTTGTATCAAAACATTTTATACGTGCAATGTATGCATGTTTAATTCCTTTTAATTGCCATTATTACTAATTTAAGTTGATTCGCACTTTTGTGCCCAATTTATTGTCCTTTTGTAATTGATATTGAACTTATCTTTTTTTATATATATATATATATGAATTTCTTTCGTTAATCCTAATCGTAAGAATAATTTCAAATCACGACCTCGCGGTCAAAGTTATTATCATTTATTGAATATTTCTAGCAATCTTTTTTTTGTGTATTCTTTATTTACTTTAGAAATTATATATATTTTATGTTTCTTTTTGCACGTCGGATATTAAATAATTTTATGGGAAAATTCCAAGTGTTATTTATCGTTGTGCCCACTACTTCCAGTACCACACTTTATATTTATTTTTTGTTAACATTTAAAATCCTTTCTTTTTTTTGTTTAATAATTACCGTTGTTTAGTTTCGTAATTATTGGTATCGGTACCTAGGAAATATCTGGCTTTAAATAAATTACGTGGAGCCCTCAATTTTAGTCGTCAAACCCCCCCTTTCCCACTGTCAGCTACCGGCAAGCCAGATACTTCTTATATAACACCTCGAACTTTTTTTTAAAGAAATCAAACACGTAACAATGGTAAAATTTGGGAAATGTCTTTTTAAAAAATCTTCTTTTTGAACACCCTTGACCACGCACGTCACATTGGATAAATTCTGAGTAAATCCGTAAAAGATGTTGTCAATCTCGGCCATATCAACAATTCCTTTGGAATATGGAATTGAGTGGTAGTTATTTTCCAACCATCTGGCTTGGATTTTTTCCTTCAATGTTAAAAACGAGTAGTCGATTGTCGGTTTCATCAAGTAAGTGTGAATATTTTTGTAATTTGTCGCATTATTTATTTCCTTCGGTATAAACTGATTTGCAATTACAATTCCTTGCATCTGTACTCTACTAAAATAAGAGCTCAATTGATGGGTATTTGACGCATTTTTCTATGTTCTGGATTTACTACTGATTCCAATGTTATTGCAATCTTTTTAATTCTACGTTGAAATCGTAGTCTATTTTGTGCTTCAATCATCCATTCAGCACCGCTTTTATAGTCACCACACTCTTTAGGCAAATAAATGACCGTTGACTCGGGCTCACTGATTCTCACTCTTTTTACCATCACACGAGTTTTCGAACCAACCCTGATAGCGGTGTGTATTCGACTATGGTATCGCTCAAAATGAGGCAATAACACCTAGTATTGTCTTTAAAAATCTGAGAAGCTTCCATTTCAAGGCGCACCTCTACCATCGAGGACTTGATGCTTTCATTTTGTTTTGAAACGTCAAATACAAACATTGTGTGATTCTTAAAATCAGTAAATGAAAAGTACGGCTGATTTTTCGCATTATCATAGTAACTACTTTGAAACTGACAGTACATCTCGTGAGCGGTTAAATATTCGCCATTGTCAAAATCCAAATTTAAATTTTCATATGGATATGTTTCAGAATTTAGATAGATTTTTATGTTTTTAATGTTACAATGATTGAATGTGGAAACGTCTTCACTCGACACACCCTTTTTGTTGACGTGAAAAGCTATGATTACATATCGTGATTTCTCCAGACTGTTTGAGGTTTTTACGGACCAAACACTATCTATAGATTTATTCATAGAGGGTAGTTCGTGTAGTTCCCATTTGCGAAATTGTATTAAGATTCTAGGATCGGTTTTAACTTGTTCCAACATTTGTAATTTAATCTCATCATTTAATTGTATATGTGGTACTCTCCACTCGATTTTGTTTATTTCAAATTTAATCTGGCTAATTGCTTTTTATCAGTATCATCGCTTATGAAACAAATCACATCAGTAGACGCACGAAGTAGAATTAGTTCGTGTTTAGCAAATCCCATTATTTTTTTATAGTCTTCGGCAAATCCTAACCAGCACTTTAGCGGAATAAGAGCAAAGAACTTTTTATTCACAAAATATTTTTATTTGACTGGTTTTGCTCCACCCAGCAGTTCCCAAAACTTTTATTTCTTCGGCGTCTCCGTAAGAAAGGAACCCCTTCATAGTGCTCGAGATACCCAAATCTCTCGTTCTATCAATCTCGACACTGTTTAACTCATATCGGATTTCTTCAAACAAGAATGAGAAAACGTTGTTGGTTATGCTAAATGTTTTTCCTGCTGATGGCTCTTCTTTGATTTCTCCAACCAAGTATATACTGCTTTCGCTTGGACATGTAAAAATACCTTGGTTCTGAATTGTGATTCTGATTTCATTGTTATTATCAAAGTTTGTAGTCCTTGGTCGGTAAGAATGATACTGTTCTTTAACAATGCTTTCATCAAATTGCACTTCATCAAAAATGTTAATTTTTCCCATGATGTTTCACTCTGTAACCTAGAGCCAATAATCGGGATAAATTAAGACGTGTCACCTCTTTCGTAGACAAAGGGGAACTGATGGTGAACGCATTGTTCTTCTTCTTTTTATTACCGAAAACAATTCTCATCTTACAGAGGTTTTAATTCCAATCTTACTAAAATATTTTCTCTTCTAAAATTAATGGGATCCCCGCTTGATCCAATATTCTGAGAATGATATTGTCGATGCTATTGCGAACGTTTACCGGTAAATATAAAATATTTCGAGGTTTAATATTAATTGCGTAACCGGGATATACTGCAGGACTAAATTCGAACAACGTGTGCGATAGACAATTGCTCCAGTAACGATGTTGCACTCTATTCTTATACTTTCCACTTTAATTATTTGCACGGGTAAATCGGACCTATGAATAATTATGGCTTTTAAAATTTCTTTTCCGGAAAATCCCAAGAGACGCCCGATGGTGTTTTTATCAGGTGTAAAATCAATATCGTACTTGCTCTTGATTTCGCACTGAAGAGTGTTGTGATTGGGTTTCAAAGACAAAATTTGTTCTGCTTTCGACTCGGGCAAATTTAACCCTCCTATTATCATGCGTTGCAAATACAATTCAATGTCTCGAATTTCGTAAGCGCCTGTAGAAAGTGTGATCAATTTATTATCGTTGATAATGAATTTATTGTTGATTCCTTCTTTAATGTTCGGTATGGAATTATATGTGTGAAAACCAATGAGTCCTAAACATTATTCGTGTTGCGGATCTAACTCGATCGGAGGATAATAGTTGACCGATAGTTCGCTGCCATCACCTTGCATGGTGAACGTTCGAGACATGACTAGCATAAAATTAATTTTAACATCTCTATATTTATATAAAAACTCTAAACATAAATGTCCGCAGTTGTGAGAGTTAAATTTCTGATATTGATTGTGATTATATTTTATCTCGCATGCGTTGAAAAATTTTACAACTTCTAGCGACGGGCTTAAATTTTCAAAACTGTCAAAGTATTGCACGCGTCTGCCGTTCTTCTTGTACGCTACCCAATGAGTGCCGGGTCCTGCCGCCCTATCCACATTTATTATGCCTGACTCTCTATAATGAAGGTGATGCGGTAACTGATCTCGCATAAATACTCCTCTAAATGTTTTAATATGTTTTGTATATTTTTTCCAGTCTAAATCTGTGAGCGGTCTATCGGGCAGCGAACTTAACAGTTTTTTGAATTTTTTTAGGTACAGTTCCAAACCTTTCTTATATGGTTTTAAAAATAAACCGCTTCCCTTCTTTCCGAGAGCGATGGCTTCCATCGTTTTGTTGTGACGCTCGGACTCTTGCAGTTTCTTTTGTGCCTCCTTAGTAGATTTTACTGCTCGTACAATAGCGCTAATACCCCCTGCGATCGAACCTAAGGCTCTTAATCCAGCAAAGAGGGGTATGAGTGGCAGAAAACCACCTTGTTTTGGAATAGGTAGAACTCTTGATTTGCGGACTTTATTACGCCCTCCCGTTTTCTTAACAGCATCCTTGGCAGCAATCAAAGCAATTTTAGCACTTTCTCCTATAACGTCTGCACTTTTAATTTTTTTTGCTAACGGTTTTAACGCATTTCGTGCTTTATTTACTACACCTGCGCGAAGAGCTACAGTTTTAACGCCCATTCCTAATTTCCTTTTGGCTCTCATAATTCCAGTCACCGCTAGAGCGCTTGCTTTTTTGCTTAACGAAGAGTTCTTAGACGTAACTCTCCCCCAAGCAGATTTTTCCAAACTTTTATCTGCCTTATGTCGATCCTCTAACTTGGATGAATTCGAATAGGCAATGTCGTGCTGCTTACAAGCTTTGTCCAATTCGTTTATACCGATATTTCCTCTGATCAAACGCTTCTTCAACTTGGTGCCGGGACCGCAATATTTATATCCGGGTAAGTGAAGCTCAACAGGTAACTTATCTATAGCGCTGTTGATGATACCTCTACCGTGGTACATTGCTTAATAATGATGTGTATATATAGCCATATTAATTAGAGTTTTAGTTAGTATAATGAGAACCGTCAAGGAAAAAAGTACTTTACCAATTATAAATATAGACTCAGTTGTGGGGGATACGACTGGACAATCTGAAAAACATGGTCCATTAATTCCAAATTCTGTAAGAGCTTTGATGCGGACCCTCGAATTGTAGCAAGACTAACGTTTTATTTTCAATGCTTTTCCATGAAAACGGTTTAAAATTTGAAAACTTGTACATTTACTCAAAGTTGTTGTATCAACCAAAATATCAAATGTTAAGTGACGTTTTAAGCTCGATGTCGGAAGTTGGATATTTTCTGAAAACTGCAAAATTCTCAATCCGAGTGATGCCAATAATAATTCAATTTTCATATTTGACGATTTTGCTTGTGACAAACAAGATAAAATTAGAAATTTCTTTAGTATGGGTAGACATAAAAATGTTGATTTATTTTACCTATGTCAAACATATACACGTATCCCTAAGCATTTGATTTGCGATAATGGAAATTTTATAATGCTCTTTAAACAAGATGGTTTAAATTTGAAACATGTATACCAAGACCATGTGAGCAGCGATATGAGTTTCGAGAAGTTTAAAACTCTATGCGCAGAATGTTGGAAAGAAAAGTATGGTTTCATTGTGATAGACAAGGATTCTGATGCCGGCAGATACCGCAAAGGACTCGACGAGTATATAATAATAAACTAATAATTACCTCAATCAGTACAGCGCATGCGTTAGAGGGGTGTGGTTAATATTTCTATCTCTATTGAAGTGGAGCAGTATAAAGAGATTAAGCAGTTATATAGCGATTGATATAGCAGTATAAAAGCGGTAGCTATTGAAGAGCGCCTGATATAGCGCGCAGTATAGCGGAATAGCGAGCTATTTATAGAGATGCGGTATAAGAAGCGTTCTCTATTACGACACCCTTTCAATACGGAGAAACACAATGTTGACAAGGAACTCATAACTGTAAAGCATGCAATTCGCAAGAAAGTAATGGCTCTCAAATTGAATCAATCCGATGATAATGAAATCTTGAATAAAACTTACAAGCCTTTTATTGAACCAATTTAGGAGTTAATAAAGAGTTCTACATTGCCACCGGGTCCTGCAAATGTTCTTAATATAACGCCTCAAATTAAACAATCTCCTACGCAACCACCGCAACAGCAAGTGACTCTGATTAGACCTAAGAGAAAATATGGTAGAACTTCTACACCTACGAAACCTGAGGAAATGGTCAGCTTTGGTCAATATGAACCCAGTATGATACAATTTTATAAAACACAAGGGGGTTTAGGAAGAAACTTTTACAAGGGTATGTCAGATGCAACCACACTTAGGGAGGAAAATTATAAACACAAAGAAGAGACTTACGAAAGTAGGTTAGAGTCTTCAGATGATACAGTTGATAATACAGTTGATAATACAATTGATAATACAGATGTTGAAAATAATGAAAACCTAGAACCTATTACTAAACGTGGTTTGAGAGAATAGGATCAAACAGTATCCTAATGTTTTAGTGCCTTTACTTATTGGATACGTCAAAGATGCTGATAAAATTGTTTATGATCGCTCTTCGGTAACAGGAGTTAATTATGATATTGATACCAGCAAGATAATCGTTGGAAACACAGAGCTAATGATTGATAAGATTGGAGATTTTTATGTGAGAGGGAAAAAATTTATAGGTACCGATGGATTGTATGAATTATTATTCAAGAAAACTCCACTAAAATATACTGAACAAGACAAAAAAAAACTATTTTGAAGTTTTAGTGGCTACTAATGCTTTATTTAAAAATCATAATCCTGCAGAGCAACATCAGGGAATTGGTACAACAAAATATAAAATGTTAGTTAAACCTATGTTAGATGAACGTAAAAAAGCGAGAGCAATGAGAGTAAACAAGAAAACTGTGGATGAAGAGATAATGGAAGCCTTTGCTAATACTACTACTACACACCGTCCAAATCGCAGCAGGAGTGTGTCAGATGCCAATTCGTACGCAGGTAAAGGATTCGATTCAACATTAGAAGTCGAAGATAAGCCTTTTCGATACACATACTGGGATAATCCTAACGAGTAAATAGAACGTTTATGGTTGCTACACGCTTCACGTAGAGTCGGAAATTCATCTCACGCTAACGAGATTGCCTCCATCGAAGAAGAGCTGAGAGAAGCAAATATAATCTATTAATTTTTATTTCAAGTCTCAATATCACTATGAGTGTAGACAAGTTCGGACGTCATTCGTCGCAAAATAAATCATTTGCTGGTGTAAGAGGGCCGCCAGGCAACGGTTTTAAGCGCGATGCTGATGGGAATTTCGACATTTCTCACAAGCGTTTGAAAAATGTAAATGCTCCTATCGATGATACTGATGTCACGACTAAGCTGTACGTTCACAACATTTCCGACTACCTCGACTCTAGAATTACAAATCTTCTTAAGAAATCTGATAATGATAAGAACGCTATCAATACTCTCTTGAAAAATTTAAACGCCAAAAATAAATCCGATTTTGATCAAATTAATATCAAATATGAGGATCTTGATAGGAAAATTCAATTATGCATTAATGACATTCCTGAAATGATTAAATCAAAGTTACTGACATTTAAGAGTGAATTGAATAAAAATGAACAGAATATGAACTTGGTTGGTAATGCACATGCAAACTTTGAACTGAGTGTTAATGATCGTATTGAAGCCAGTGATAACCTAAGAGCAACATACGACAGTGTAAATGTTCAAATTAACAGCATTAATGATCGAATTCACAGTATTAGCGAGCGTATAGACAAATGAACTAATTCGAAGTGACATTCAAATAAAATGGGGAGAGTTTGTTATTAAAAATGAATTTGTTATTGGGAGTTCAAGCAGAGAGCAACAAAAATTAATTTCTTCAAACAAGAATGAGTAAAGTAAAACAAGATATCGTTACTGAAATCCACAAGCCCGCGCGAATAAATTTCTCTAGAAGACGAACCATTTTGAAAGGTTTAGATGATCTGTGGCAGGCTGATTTGGCTGATTTTATACTGTATTCTCGCAAAAATAAGGGATATAAACACATTCTAATTGTAATCGATTGCTTCTCTAAATACTTGTGGGCGGAACCTCTAAAAGATAAAAGCGGACCGTCAGTGAATAGTGCATTTGACAAAATTTTTAATGGTGGTAGGATCCCGAAAAACTTGCAGACCGATCTGGGTAAAGAGTTTTACAATAAGCATGTTAAAAATTTGCTTAAAAGGCGTTCGATTAATCATTACTCTACGTTTACTATTAAAAAGGCAATGGCCGAGCGAGTGATACGTACTGTTAAAGAAATATTATATAGAAAGTTTAGTTTACGAGGCAAATATAAATGGATCGATGTATTACCTGATATCACAAAAGATTACATCAATCGTAAGCATAGTACCATCGGTATGAAACCAAATGAAGTCACTAAAGATAAAGAACCGATGTTGTTGAAAACCGTTTATTTACACATCAAGATTGCTGGACTGCAAAAATTTAAAATTGGAGACTTTGTGCGAATCAGCAAGGAGAAAACCGTTTTTGCGAAGGGATACACATCTAATTAGTCCACCGAAATATTTAAAGTGATTTCAATTAAAATCACAAATCCTACTGTGTACCTGTTGGAAGATTCAAGGGGGAGTCCAATCAAAGGAGGATTTTACGCTGAGGAAATTCAACTTGTTAAGCATAATGATGCATATCTAGTGGAAAAAATTATAATGAAAAAAAGAACAAAAGTTTTCGTAAAATGGCTGGGACTTGATAAGACTCATAATAGTTGGATTGATGAAAATAATGTTTTATAATTATTTAATCGTATACTAGTTTAGTTTTAATAATAATAATAATAATAAATATATATTGTAACCCACATTGTTTTATTTATGTAAAGGAGTAAATAATAAGATTAATTTTTTTTTTACATTTATTTCATCAGGAGTTTATATTCATACATTCATAGTCATAATACATTTTACCAAAAAACATGTTCAGAGTTTCCATTATAAGATACTCGAGCTCTCCTTTTGTATCGTTTTCACTCAATAAGCGGATAACTTTACCATACAAATTGTTATCTTCGTGAGCCAATTTTAAACATTTAGCCATAATTACATTATAATATAAATCAAATTCATAGAATTTTAATAACGTTAATTTAAAGTTTATAAGATTTTTAAAATTAATCAAGTTGTTGAACGTCATTGGAGATATTAATATTTTAAAATTCCGACACTCAAGGGATATAACATCCAGTTTTTTGTATGAGAAAATGCGGTGATCGCAGTACTTCCATGCGCCCTCATCTCTAATTTCGGTTATATTTATTCTGGAGAATGCACTCCATTCTTCTGCGGTGAAGAAAACCCCATTGCGTCCAAAAGTACCATTATGCCCACAGTGGATTTTGATAATTGGTATAAATCCTAGTGATGTACTTAGACCAATGGACACAAATTTTGTTCTAGAGTTATTGATTGCATAAGAGCTCTCTCCAATCAGCTGCATCTCACGCTTGACGTCATCATCGTATCTACGAATGCCTTCCTCCACTGGATCTTCGAACTTTAGGGGATCTGAAAAGAATGATTAGAAGTAAAAATAAATTTCACTTGAGAAAAATATATTTAAAACTTACGTTCAATAATAACTTGTGACTCCAGACTTTTCAGGTTAATCTGTTGCATGCACACATCATCTAAATCTTACCCCACGTTGTAGAATTTTTCTGCATCTTTGCGTGTTAAACCGTACCTTCAGGGTTGATGTACTCGTATAATAATTTAGGTTGTAGATCTCTCGGCCGACTCTCCATATACTCAACGAAAGGTTTAAAAATAGACTTTTTTGGGGTCTCGATTGGATTTACATGTGGCTTTTTAACATCGTACTTCCGTTTTAAAGGTGTAGAATAACTCTTTTTGAGGTTAGACATTATGAACATTATTGTAAATGTAGCTAAACTATCGTGAACTGAACTGCGCAAACACTGAATCAACTGTGAAGTTTTTTGCATCATGATCACCATGTTATTACTAATTTAAGAATCATTTTTTTTAATTTCAACCAATCAGAGCGCTGATAAAGATTTAATGATTCATATTTATAGTGAATCAGAAGGTTGGTATGATGGTGATAAGAATTTTCTTGTTGATTCTTGTATTATGATGCAATTTTTCTGTTAAAAGCGGATGTTACATCCTGTTACTTCTGATTATATGATAATTTCCTGTTGAAAATTGGTGATATGTTATCATGCATGTGGTTATGAAATGATGAAATAAAACGCAGTTATAACATATATTTGGTTTTCTTTTATTTATTGATTGTTAATATATCTTTTATATTATTTATAAAATACATATGATTATCAAGATTATTAAATGATTTGATACATTTATTACGTATCGATTTTTATCGAGGAACATAAAAGTTACAACGTTCTTGGATGAGTGGTATTGTCGAGGTGGATCATTTTCCACTCCAAAGGCCAACTATCATTGATTCCTCTATCGATGGCGGTTATGTAGCATTGTCTGGCATCTTTGGGTTTCGTGATGAACAAAGTTCCATTAAGCAAAGTTGAAATATAATTCATTTTTACATTTTTCAGGCAGGAAGTCCCACAATCTTTCCAAATTTTGTCCATATAGCGATCGCAAATATTTTTCAGGCAGATATTTTACATATTCACTAGTTAACTTGTATTCATCATACAATTCAATGGTTTTATTTATATTTTCAAATAAACTTCTCTCGACATCGCTAATTTCATCGGAGCTGTATCCCGCCGAGTTTTGCACACAGTTGCTTTTGCAATTAATAGACTTTCCAATCGATAGTCTAATTGCTGTTTTTGTTTTTGCATTCGATTATTTAAAAGGCATCGTTTAATGAATGACGTTCTTGACATCACCATTATCTATGTCTAACTGATTTTTAATTTTAGTGTTTCCACTTATACAACGTATTGTTTGTAAATCCCACTTTTTTCTTACTTGGGAACAAGTCAGGTAAACATTTTTAATTTAAATATGCAACCTGCGCAACAAGCGCTATCCCTCTACATTAAAGCCGCAAGCCCGCCGGGAGCCTGCTGCCGGTAACCTGCTGCTGCTATTGCTATTGCTGCCATTGCGGTTGCTGCTGCTATCATTTGTTTCTTTATTTTAAACCATCCAGAAGGTTTTTTGTATTTTTATCGCTTAGGAGCGGGTCAAGTACAAGTTTTTATTTTAGATTTGTGACGTACGCGACGGGCGCTTTCATTTGAGTACTATGAAGGCCCCTTTTGCATCACCGGAAGTCGCACTTCCGGTCGCCATTTTTTATTCTGGGATAAAGATTGCTACTTCCGGTCGCCATCTTAGATTTATTTTTGACACACCCTGTATATACAAAGTCCTTCGACCACCCTGTATATATGCTAGTTCGCTTGCTGCCGGTGGCTGCTGCTGCTGCTGTTTGGGTTGCCTGCTGCTGCTGCTGCTGTTGTTTGGGTTGCCTCTTACGCCACACGTCATAGTGCCGTTTTGGTATCGCGCGTTGCATTCGCACACTTGAGACAAAACATTGGAATTTCCCCCTTTTATATTTACCATCTTTCCATTTTCGATTTCGGGTTCTCACTCTCACACAAGGGGCTCTTATGGAGGTATAACGAGAAAGTGCGTATACCGGATGCACCCCTTGATCACCCCCCTTGACAGAATGTGAGGTCGGCCATATGAACAACTCGCTACATTTGAATTTCGCGCCAAAAATAATGTCGGTAAAGTAGGGAGGCCGATTGCAAAAAGTCATATTAGACCCCCCATGTAAACCTTATGGGATTTTGATCCAGAACCCGCATAGCCCCTCTACTTTTAATGTTTGAATAAATCCGTTGGAAGAGTCGATTTTGCAGGTAAGTAGTGTTGTTTGGTATTTAATAAAAGAGAAAAAAAATTAGATTAAAAAATGGCTATGAAAATGTTTGAAATGTCACGTTTGAATTGAATTTTTAATTTAAATTAAATTGTATTGATAAGAGGTTGGAGTGATAGGGCAATAAGAGTTCTCGCTTGCTAATTTGTTTCAATGGGAGACACGTAGTTATTAATACGCATTCGCGATTGTGGCGCTGCAGGACGTCACAGTGACTCGAACTAAATAAAGTTAAATCTAATTGCGGGCAAAAATAATAAATCTGCAGTATCAATAGAAAATTTTGCATTAAAAATAATTAAAAAAATTGATCTTGGAATATCAATAAGTGCTTTATTTATTAAAAACCACATCTGGAAATCTTTGGCAATTGGTCATGCGGTTGATGTTAATCCCAGCTGTTCCAACTTAAGAAACTTGACTGAACGGAGACGGAAATATGCATTTAGGACGGTGAAAAATTAAATGGTATAAAAACATTTAAATTTAGTTTAAAATTGCGCTTTGCTTCGTTTGATTCAGTATTTTTTTATTTTTTTGCTTGCTTTTAAATGGCATTATAAAATATGGTTGAATATATATTTTTATTTAAATTGTCAGCACCAATAATAATAGATTTCAATATTAAATCAATACATTTTCTCAAAAATCAATCGTTCGTAGAATTTAAAGTATTTGATTATCACTTTTCATATCAACTAAATATAGAACGAAATAATTGTTATGAAGATATTTTAGAAATTCAAATTTCACGCAATAATTTGTTTGTTGATTTTGCTTATTGGTATTATATCGATGAAGATATACTAGAAAAAAAGCAGAATCATATACCATAAAGAAATACGTTTATGAAATGCGATATGAAGACGGTTAATATTATCACAGATGATTCAGAGGAATAATAATAATAACGTATAGATCCGTTCAGTCATGTCTCAGAGTAATAGAAAAAAAAATGTGTCCAGCCCCATGGTTTTGTTTAAGAAAACATTATTTTAAAACAAATAATAATTATATTTGTGAAAATTGTGCTAAAATTACTAAAAATTACAATAAGAAAGAAGCACACTATTTAGTATCTATTGATGACATACAATTTAAAAAATGCTATTTATGTAAGTATGAAGTCCAGCATTTACATTTGCCAGAAATTGTTTCATATGCAAAGAAATTATGGTTGAAAAACATGGTCAAGGATATAAGTGTCTCAATGGATTAAGTAAAAAAAAGCGGGTACAATATTCATACATAATAAATAAATACAATGAAAAATGAACGGTCCAGGAACGGTTCTACTTTGGTTTATTTTTATAATGAAAAAGTGCTTCCTATTAACTACGTCGACGAAAAGTAATTCAAAGTAACAGGCCTCTTTATAATTTTCATTGAATTCATTAACCTTAAGTTAATTCTTGTATGCGCGCGCTTATTTCTATTCGGTCACGTGTCTCGCGCGTGTCTCCGGTGTGTGTTTGCGTTTGCGTTGCGCGTAGATCTAGCAAAGAAATTTGCGTACGGGTTAGGAGGAAATATAAACCACGGCTATTGTTGCAAAACCATACCCTCCATTTAATAAGTCAGAGCACACCACCGCTAACCCTCTGCCTGTAAAGCTTGAGCATCAACGGCCTAGCAGTCAGTCACTAAAGGCAACAAACGTCCACGGAACTATAGAATGGAACTCAACCGTCTTCCTGCGACCCTCAAGCGACAACCAAAGCTATTTCTACGACCGCGGCTATGTTTATGGTACCTGCTGGCTACCCACTCACACCAACGCACGCACTAAGGGCAAACCAAAACCTTCTAGTCAACGTCTGTACCTACGGCATTGCACCTCACGCTGTAGGACAATTCCCGAACCCTGGGGAAACACAATTGACGCTATTGGGTGTGCAATCTGAATGCGAGTACGTACCTAACCAGAACGCACCTTACCCCGCGGTGCCTAGAAACACAACCTAAGCCAAGTCATCTGCCTTTACTAGGCGAACACCAGGATGTACCTTACGTGCAACCTCCTGGCAAATACAGCAGTAACACCACCCTACCTTCGGGAACGGCTCAACCAACGGTTAAGGTGGAAACCCGGGGCCTATGGTCTCAAACACTATCAAACCACATGGAGAAGGGCCACGCCGTCTTCTCTACAATTACCACCCCCCCACCTTTATTACCTGCAAGGCGGGGAGACGGTAACATCGTAGTTCTGCGGCTTTGTGGCTTTTATAATTGTGAGTTTGATTTTGAACCGATTTTTAGCTTGCACAGGTATGTTTGAATTGGTTTTAGTTACTATGTTACTCTATAAAATAGCAATTAGTTTTTTGTGTTTTGAAATATTGTTAGTTTATCTTTTGAAGATTATGTATTATTTTTAGAATTCCAATTGTAAGATATTAATAAAAGTTACCTAAAAATTGATGCATTTATTTAAATATCGAAACCCACTTCAGTACACCATATAAACCACAATATATCCATACTTTAAAACCAGGAGACTACGACAGACGACTAGAATTTTATTTTCTTATCCAAGGAAAGCTAGAAGACAATCTTTTTTTGCTTGAATAATATTTTTTTCTGACAAAGCTACATTTACGTCGTTTGGAACAGTGTTTTCACAAAATTGTTGGTGGTGGAATGACTCCAATCCTCACTTTACGATAAAAACATGCGATCAATATGATTTTAAAATTAACGTTTGGTGCGGCATTTACAAGGATAAAATAAAGGGCTTTTTTTTGACAATCTATGACTTCTCAAAGACATCTAATTTTTTTACAAAATCAGTTGCATGATTTGCTTCGTGATCTTCCAAGACATGAACGGCAACAGGTATGGTACTAGCAGGCCAGCGCAACATGTCATAGTACGATGAAAGTAAGACTATATCTTGAAAATATCTTTAATGGAAGGTTAATTCATAGATATTCCAATATTTTTTTGCCAGCTATGTCGCCAGATTTAACTTTATTAGACTTTTTATGGGATTACTTAAAAGGGAAAGGTATATCAACACAAGCCATTCACAAACGTAGAATATTTGGAAACAATTATTTTGGAAACAGTTTAGGGTATAAGTCCGATTGTAACTAGAAATGTATTGAGAAAATTTTCTTCTAGAACGGAAACTGTATTGTAAGAGAAGGCGGATACGTTAAAGCATTATCAAAATAATAGAGATTAAGAGACGTAAAAGTTATTAAATTTATAACGAATAAAAAGATAACAGATAAAAATTTTTGATATTTTTAAAAATATGTTTTTTTTTACATTTGAACAAAATTAATATTTTCTGATAAACTTCGTATACGACTAAAAAAATTTGATATCTGATGATTGTATTTTAAATTTTAGAACATGCAAAACTTTTTATAAAAATAACTATGTTTTGTAAAATTAATAATAAAAAAGTTTTCTATATGGTGCAAACTTAAGCAGACACACTGTATATGTTGGTCTATATTCCTTAAAACCTGCATGTGTCCAGCCTCTTTTACTTTCAGTATCTACATATGTTGATTTGTGATCCCTTTGACTACTATTGTTGACATTTCTATTTACTTCCGCATCTAATCTTGAAAGTTACTGCTTATGTTGATGTTTGGTGGGAGGCTGATAACAAAATAATTAGTAATTTGTTTATTGTTTAACACATGTTCACATGCATGTTCGTTTGTTCCATCAATTCGTACAAGTCGTTTATGTTTTGTTTAAAAAATTTTGAATTTTAATTACATTTATATGTTTTGGTATTGCCTCTGATCTAGTATCAATTGCTGTTTGACTGGACAATTGATTGTTGGGTTCAAAAAAATTCACATTTTTATTTGAGAAACAGGCAAGGAAAAGTTAAATCTTGTTGATTTAACACTATTGTTATGATATAATTCTTAAATTGTATTTGCATCTGGTGGTATTTGTTAAGGACAATTACTACCAAAAAATTAATTTTAAAAATTTACTCTTATCATGCAAATGATTAAGCTTATCTGTTTCCGGTTGGTATCTTGCTGCTTTCTCTTCGGACTCCGGTTCTTTTTTTTGACTTCTAGAACTAAAATATTCCTTGTTGTCTTTATTTTATATTTAAAGATTGTTATCCATCTATCTATCTCGAAGATTGTAAAAGTTTTTTTTTTAAGTGGCCGTTCAAAGATCATTTTTTCCATAGATTTTAATAATGAGCTCTGGGTGCCCGTTGGACGCCAAGTTGTAACAAAACGGTTGACTGCCACTTGTTTTGTCCGGGATGGATTATCATAATTGCCGGGAAGTTGCTTCAAGAAAAATGGTAAACGTCTAATTGTACAGTTAAATTGTAAGTATATTAAACTCACTTAAGGGCAGACGCATCTAACTTGAATTAAGTTAACTAGGTTAGCCAGTATGCCACTTAGCTTATACCGCAAAAAAATGCGTTAACCTGCCTTACCAGATTGTATTCTTTATTACAAGAAAATAACCGCCCGGGTGGTGTAGTGGTTAGCATACACGACTCCTGTACCAAGGGTCTTGTGTTCCAGCCTCAAGTCCTCTATCTAGAGGGTAAGTTTTTTTAGTAAAGAAAAAATGTGTTGTGATAAGTACGCCTTCTTTTGGATAAGAAGAGAAACTTTAGTAGGTCCCGTGTACTACCTTGATGTTGCGTGCACGTTAAAGAACCCAATAATTTAGGTTAGAATTTCTGAATTTGCGGCAAAATTCCCAGATGTGGTAGTTTTAACCTCTGGCGTCGGTAATTAGCCTTGGCAGCAGAAATAGACCGACGTTAAATAATTAAATTAAAAAAAAAATACAAGAAAAATAACGTATACTTTTAGTGGTCTATTTGCCATTCTCTATGCGCTACACGTTACAACACTTTTTGGTACAGCAAAAAAAAAATTTAATACCCAAATATTAACATTTAATAAACTCTGCCTTAAAACACTTATGCACACTCTTTAACTCATAATCGAGCCTATTCTGTATAATTTTAACATCGATGTTAGTTAAAATTGCTGTTAAAATCAATGTTTAGCCAATCAGTTACCGAGTTTATTGAATGTTACCTAGCAACGTTCTTATTATTAATTAACATCAGCGTTAAAAATATACAGAATACGGCCAAATGTGTTTGAATCTACTTTGTTTTTGACTCTACATTCTATTCTAAATACCACTTTAGCTAATTTCTGCATCTGTAACACTACTGCTATTTTTACTACTCGATTTATTTTTTTGTAGGGTTTGTCTGTGGGTGGTAAAAATGTGTAAAGCTGGGAGGCACAATATAATTAGTGCACAAGTTTTTGAAGGAACGACCTACGTATTGTCTTCTATTATCTGCAATTTTTATTTGTGGAACGCTATACTGTAATAATGTTTCAGACAAATTATAATTTTGCAGATTTTACGGGAAATAAAAAATAATTCTTTGTAAATAAGCATAAAATAACTAATATTCACCTAATTCTTTTTAACAATAAAGGTAAAGATCCCATAAAGTCTGTACATAATACTTAAGATAGTTTATCTACAATTTTACAGGACATTTGTTTTGGCTTAATTTATGCTAAAAACATATCTTACATTTCTTATTATATCCAATTATATCCAAAATCATCTGTGTTCAATAATATTTTGCAATTATGCGTATCTGTGTTTTAAAAATACTAAAATGTCCTGCCATCGCATTGTCGTAATTTTCCTGTAAAACCGTGTTTCGTAATTCTTTTGGTACTACAACTTTTTAAGGGTTTTTGTTTCCAATTACATAAGCTCTCAATATAGCATCGAATACTGTATAAAGTACATTTTCTGTGATTTCTTGTAAATTTAAACTGTTGTAAATGTACTAACCACCTCTTAAGCGGTTTAGTAGATCTTTCATTGTCATGAAAATACTGAATTTCATTCAATAACGCCCGGATTTTTCGAAACGAAAACAAAACTCCTAGATATTCTAGTTCCATTGTGTGATATTTCTTTTTTGCCGCAGTTAAAACGCTACTTGCATATGCGTCTACTGCTCTTAAGCCAATGGTCGATACATCTGCCTGTACAATAAATGTCAAATTCAAATATAGCGCTTAAACTAAACAAGTTTTGATGTCTTCAAAGGCCGCATTAGTTTCTTCTGACCAGCCATAAACTAGTTTTTTTATAACAAAGTTAATGGTGCTATGCGTGTTGATAATTCTGGATAAAACGTTCATACCAACCTACTATGTCAATAAACCTTAAAATTTCATTATTTGTTTTAAAAACTTGGAAATTTAAAATTGCCTTTACCATTTTGCCGCTATCTGCTAGTAAATTTAGAAAATTTACAACATAACCTGAGTATTTTAATACTTCACGGCTAAATTTACATTTATTTTTATTTAATGTTAACCTTACTTGGTATACCTTTTCCGTTTTTGTCCGTAATACGATCAGATGCTCTTCTAACGTGCTTGTTATTACAATTATATTGTCTAAGTAAACTAAGACGTTGAGTCTACTTTCTGGTCTTAATATATGATCCACTAATTTTTTTATGAAAGAATTTTGTCGTTTGTTAATGTGTTTACAATTACTATAGTACCAGCTATTATTAAAATATTTCTTCAGATCAAATATTATAGTTGTCTTTAGCCAAAAATCTAAATTTAAAATAATATCTTGTGCTAAGAATGGTATAATTAGATATTCAAATATGTAACACTATATTAAATAACAAATAAAACATGTAGATACCTTAAAAAGTTATTTTTTTGTTTATTACCAATAAATGTATTCTGAATTACTTTTATGTAATTTTAAACCTAACTTTTTCACTGAATACTATACATTTGAGTAATTACAGTAATTTTGGCCTTAAAAATATTTCAAGCATATGAATATAACGTTCAGAATTAATGGTAACCGTTTGATCATTTTCTTTAAATAAATATGGTCCCACAATTCCAAATATTAAAACAACGCACCAAAGTAGTTTTTTTATGAAACTGGTGTGGATTTTTTTCAGTTTAGGAGCGAAAGTTTTGCTTTGATAATATATTCATTAAGATGGAAATGAGTTTTTTTCATTTTACAAAATTTGTAAGAAACCACACTTTTAGCCTAAATTTTATATAGGTAGAAATGCAAATCAGAATTCAAAATTCTTAGTAAGCTATTTTTGTAAGTTTGCAATGCAATTGAATGCCTTGTTGCCGATTGTGTTAGACTTTTTCTTTCAGCTTGTTTGATATATTAGATATTTTTGGGTGTTATTACTATACGTATGCCTCCAGTAAATTTTGAACAAACGTTCCCAATAACTTTAAAGTTTTGCACCCACGTTATTATTGTTTGTCGTGTTAGTAATCATCCGTGTATTCTAACATCAAACTTGCAACAAAACCAAATTTGAATGTTTATAACTGATTGACTTTGTATGAAGCTTACCAACCACGTATACGCATTGATTAATTAACAACTTATTCATGATCTAATAAAATAAAAAAATATTGCACACAAATCTGAAAATAGAATTGTGAACAACAAAATTTTGTTTTTGTAACAGCCTATTAAAAACAGGGGATATCATTTGCCGGTCCTGTATATAGCAATAACCATCGTAAACATAAATGGTTATGTTTTCAAAATAGTTTCTTGAACTAAAAATATAGACATAAAAATTTGTACCAAATTTTATGAAAACTTGCCTTTGGACTGGATAGTTGTCTAATTGTAGAAAATCAAAAGCAATGTTAAGTTTATATTTGTTTATTTTTTGTTTGTTTTAAAAACAAATATTGTGTCTTGCGTTTCTTCTTAATATTTCATCACTTAACAATATTAGTCTGTTATAAAACCTAAATAAGTATTTTAATCAAAATTTATGTTTAACTTTATTAAAAGTTTGTTCATCATCTCTAAGTAAAGTAATAGTAGCGTTACTTGACGAATTAATAAAGTAAAGTTAGTTATAACATTTTGTTACTTGATAATACATCTGTGGGCTATACATATTTGTACTAACCAACTTATGCAATTTTATGTAAAGTTCCAACTAACTTAATTACTAGGTACTTACGATTAACTTTACTTAAAGATTTAAATAAATGGCTTAAATCTTTTACCTGGACACGCTTTCTCGTCAATACATGCGCCTGTATTTTCATCCCGTATATAACCATGGATACAATCACAACCTTCTCGGCAATTCGTTGGGCGTACGATTGTGTTGTTATGTCGATTTTGACATGTTTTGCCACATGAAAAGATACACTTGTTTAATATTTCATTCTCACCAATACAGATTACTAAAAACTATTATTAATTTTTTGTTTTACAATTTTTAAGTTTGTTTACTTGGACATTTATTTGCTAATATGCATTTTCCGCTTTTGGTGTCTTTAATAAAACCAGTTTTACAAAAACAACCTTTTGTATCAACTTTTGTACATATCATCCGGTCTTTATAAAATTGATTTTGGCAAGTTGTTATGCATCCTGGACCTCGTTCTTGATATTCCGAATTAATATCCGGGCAATATTCTGGACATTTTCTTATAGGCACACATTCTCCAGTGATTTCGTTTCTAATATATCCTTGTTCACAGACACACGCTTTTTTACAATACTTAGATTTTTGTTTTATATCGTAATTAAATTGATTTTGACATGTAATAGGTTGTGGTGGTGCACAATCACTAAACCGTTCATTAGGATACATATTACATTCAACTAAAAAATGTGAAAAATTTATGTAGATTAATTAATATAATTTTATTAATATACTTACGTATGCATTTGTTTTTTGGAATACACTTATTTTCTAACTCGTCTAGTATAAAACCATCTTTGCAAACACATTTTTTTTGGTGTTTTATTAAATCTTTTGAAATTCTACTTTGACATGTTTCTGGATATTCCGGGGCATTTAAAGTATGTATTGAATTTGGGTCAGAACATTTGTCTATAATAATAATAATAGTATTCTGTATGTATACGGTAAATGTTAATTCTTACTAGAGCAATCTACATATAGTACGCAACTATTAGTTTCAGTATCTTTTACGTAACCATTTATACAATAACAACCTCTCTTATCTTCTTTAGTACATGTAACCTTTTGATTATAATTCATGCATGTAATGCAATTATAATTATACTCTTTAAAAGTTTCGTTAGGAGCACACATTGTACCTTAAATAAAAAATTATTTACAATTAAATTATTAATAAAATAAAATTATTACTTGGGCATTTATGGTCTGCTATGCAATATCCAGATACTTCATCTCTAAAATAATTAGCTTTACAAGTACATCCTGCAGTACAACGATCGGATTTTTTCTTTTTGCTGTCATACCTATTTTGACAAGTAATTTCATCATTTGGCACGCATGTGTTATATTCTTCATTTGGTCTAGTACATAAACCTAAAAATCAATTAAAATTAATAATCAATAATTTATATAAAACAAATTATTTAGTACCTGGACATTCGATAGGTCTAACACAATTACCAGTGATTATATTTCTAACATACCCATCCTTGCAATAACAATTTGGTTCTCGTTTAGGCGGAAGAATTCTTTTATGATAATTTTCGCATGTTTTACAGTTGTAGTCTATTTTTTTAAACTCTTCATTCATAATACAATCAGGCTCTAAGATTTGTAATTTACATTAGATAGGTTAAATTTAAAACTTATTTTTAAATTACTTTCAGAGCATTGATCTTTTGGAATGCAGCGGTTTGATATATCTCTAACATACCCGTTTGCACAATGACATCCTTTTAAACAATTATATATACAAGGTGGTGGATGTGCCCAATTTTGGCAAGTAATTGGGCATCTTGGTCCACAAATCATTAATACTTCATTAACAGAACAATTTTTGGAATCTAAAAAAAAAATTTTGTTAAAATAATATCAAACTCTCGTAGACCACACAAGAGTCTAAAATTTTTAAAACAATTTAATTCTGAAAATAATTGTTGATAAGTAAAACAGATTATCAACTGAACTCAATGGGTTTTGGAACAAAAAATGTGTTTACGCGGCTACTAAATTTGCCAAAAGTTAACTTTTGCTCAATCTAGTATAATTTTTAATAATGGCATTTATACAATTAGCAACTACAAAAAGAATTAGATGTTATACCTTATCAAATATTTTGGAATTGTTAAAGTAGGATGCAAGGGTCGGTTTTTTATGTGCAACTTCCGGTAAAGAGAAGACAAAATTTCTAGCTGTTTTAGACAAACACCGAGTAGGTTTAATTTAATTTTTTTGTTTAAATTTAAAAAGTGTAAGCATTTATGCAATAATGTACTTAGTAATAGGAATTCAAATAATAATAATTTTTAAAATAGACAAGCAAATATATTTTTTGCAAACTATGCAACGCTTTGTTTGCTTTCAATGGATATAATATGCACCCGTTTTTATTAGAAATTAGAATTTGTAATCAAAAGCTACTTTATTCCAATTCTTTTATTATATTTGGGCAATTCTATTTTAAATGGACCAGAGCTGGGGAGGGGGGGGGGGTGCATTAAGAAACTTGATTATGTATTTTTTTTTAGTTTCTATAACTTATTAGTAATACTTTGATCGGTATATGAGGGTATAAAACATGAAACCCATACAAAAAATTATCTTTTGACATTTGACAAGTAAAAACAACAACAACGCATTGAAATTATTAAAATTCACTACAAAAATAGTGAAAAATTTTTAGTCACAGTTTGCAAAACTATAGCACTTTTTGGTCGTTGCAAAGCACCTTCTCGGCCGGCAATAGTAAACCTGGTGGAAAAATGTAGGCTGTTGGGACAAGTTTGTAATGTGAAAAATCGAAACCGTGTGCATCGCTCAAGAACACATGAGAATATTGCTGATGTAGCCCGTAGTGTTAAAAAAAAAACCAGGTTTGTTGATTCCTTGTCAAACTTTAGAGTTAGACAATTCCACAGACAACATTACACCGTATTTTGCATAAAGACTTAAGTCTTAAGGTTTTTTAAAGTTCAGTTAACACAATAACTCAAGCTGGTCGATCACCATAAACGTTGTATCTTTGCTGATTGGGTTTGGATTTTATCGAAAAAATATCTTCAGTGATAAGGCCCATTTTCACCTCGGAGGTTACGCTAATAAACAAAATTATTGCATTTGGGGCTCAGAAAATCCAAAAATGTCTGTTGAAAAGTTTTTGCATCCTCAACGTATCACTGTTTGGTGCGGTTTTTGGGCAGGCGGTGTGATTGGACCTTACTTTTTTAAAACTGAGGCTGATGCAACTGTTACGGTGAATGGATGGCGCTACCAAGCTATGATTAATGATTTCTTATGGCCGGAATTGGAAGATATTGATGTGGACAACGTTTATTTTCAGCAATACGGCGCGTAATTTTGCAAGAAAAATTTTCTGGCCGTGTTATTTCTCGAAAAGGTGATCACAATTGGCCACCGAGATCTTGTGATTTAACACCTTAAGACTTTTTTCTTTGGGGCCACGTAAAAGATAAGGTCTATGCCAATGCTCCACAATCGATTCAAAAAGTCAAAGATGGAATTTGTGAAGTTATCGAGGACATACAGCCGCAAATGAGCAAATTAGTCATAGAAAATTTTATGAAAAAAAATGTGGTACTGCAACCGTGGCGGCCATTTGACTGATATCGTTTTCAAATCTTAATGGCATTTCTTTTAAAAAATACTCATTTTTTTTAAATGTCAAAATGGAACCCCTTATTGGAAAACCCGATACATATTTTAAATAGGTAATTTGATGGTGAAGAGAATACGTTAATGGATTGGTGAAAGAATTCTATTTTAATATTTTTCATTATTATTGTTTTATATAATTTTTTACATGCATTTATTATCAATATCTTTTTTATGCACATATTAAAAAAATTACATTTATGTGATTTGTTTGAATCTTGGAGTTATCAATTTTCCTTTTTCTGTGCTTTAGTATAAATGCAAGCTGACTAAATTATTGCACTTATTCCAACAAAACAACGCGAATACATAAGGTCTGTTTCAACATACAATTTGGACAGTTTGCAAACAGTCCAAACTGTGCACACAAACAGATATTTGTCATCTTTATGCAATCTTTTATACACAGTAATTTGTTTGTGTGCATAGTTTGAACGGTTTGCAAACTGTCCAAATCGTATGTTGGAACAGACCTATAATGAATTGTAATAATTATATTATTCTTAAGGCGTTGGATGTAATTTTGAGGATTGATGTAATTATATTATTTTTATTAATTATTATAATTTCAGAACTCTACTCTAAAACGCCCTTGCTCGTACAACTTTGTTTTTACCCCCGAGCGGGGTGATATTTTGTATGGGGTGTTGCAACATAGCTGGGAGTTTTACATTTAGGTCTTCAGTTTACAGGCTGTCCCAAATGTAATTTACGTATCAATAGAAAGTGGACGTCGGCATGTGTAAGTAAATTTAAGTAAAATTTCAATCTGTTTAGCGTAATATAGATACGTATATATTGCAAGCTTAGTTTATTATTAAATTTTATTTTATTTAATAAAAATATTTGTTTTTATTTTATTTTGCAGCTACACCTCTGTCCTAGACCTACTATGTATCTGTGACCCGGTCTACTGCTTCATTTCATCCCCCGGCTTGGCCCACTACATTTTTTTTTGCTTTTAGATTTTTAAAAATATTAATACTTTGTATTTTATTCAATACATATATATATTATATATATATATATATATATATATATATATATCAATATATTTGTTTAAATTTTTTTTTCAACATTTGAAATTTATTTAAAGGGATAAATGATTAATAAAAAAAAACGATCCGCACCATGAAAAATTGTTAAGTGTTCTGCTACTTTTTCTGCTATGAGTTCATCATTATCTCTTGCCAATTTTACCAAAAGACACGTTAAGTGTAATGATAAATTAACCGGACGTTGTTAGGAGATACGAGATACATGTGTGATAATATTAGCAGACAATTACATCTGGAGCGGTATTCTGGCGTTAGCAATATATTGCCGTTGCTATTTTATAAGGCAAGAGCATGTGTTGACAGATATTTTCATGATGTCACATAGTGATATGCCTTATTCCGTTGCCATTGTTAGGTATTGCTAAAGAACTGCAGGCGCTAATAATAAATTAAATTTTAAAGATATTTAATGAATATTTCTAGTTAATAATACGTTTATTTCTTGCCTTTCGGCCTTGAGAATTACATTTACAAATACATTTACATCTTTTCAAAATAATAAAACTTAATCCTTATAAAATTAACACAATTAAGAATATTTTCTTCTCTGTTTGTCTATTTCTTTTCTTCGTTTTTTAACTGCCCCCATCCATTCTACCCCTCTTCCGTCCCCTTTCAATATCTCATTTTTTCCGATCTGTTCTTTTCTCATTTCGTTACACTCTTTCAACATATGTTCTATAGTTTCCTTAGTCTCTCCGCACATTCTGCACATTTTCAAATCCTTTTCCATCCAAATCTTGTCACTTGCTCTTGCTTCTAATGAATATTTTTAGTTAATTCATGGTTAATAAATTTAAAAGTTGAAAGTTAAATAGTTTCCAGTTTATCTATATTTTTTCACATGTTTTTAAAACTGATTTATATTATATTATTTTAGGATGGTAACTAAGTGATGAGTTTTAGAGATAGGTGTAATACTGTCATCACGAATCAAAAGTAGATGCAAGTAGATTGAAAGTGGATGCTAGTGGATGGAAAGTGGATGCAAGTGGATGGAAAGTGAATGCAAGTAGATTGTAAGTGGTTGGAAAGTGTATGCAAGTGGATGGAAAGTGGGTGGAAAGTGGATGGAAGTGGATGGAAGTGGATGGAAAGTAAATGCAAGTGGATGAAAAATAGAATCAAGTGAATGGAAAGTTGATGCAAGTAAATGGAAAGTAGATGCTAGTGGATTGAAAGTGAATGAAAGTGGATTGAAAGTAGATGCAAGTAGATTGAAAGTGGATTTAAAGTGAATGCAAAAGGATTAACCACCGTAGACCACCAATTAACCATCGTTAGCCGCCAATTAGCCATATAATAGCCACCGTTAACCACTATGCTGATGTGACACCTCTTTGCTCTGATGTGGTACCTCTTTGCTCTGATGTGGTTCCTTTTTGCTCCGATGCGCTATTTCTTTGCTATAATGAGATACAATTTGGAATTGTTCTATAAAAAGCCTCGAGAGTACATTGCAAAAAGATTTGGGAGGTTGGTTCAAAAATTTGTGTGATGGGAAAAAGAGTGAGTTTTAGTGAACCCGAGTCAACTGTCATTTATTTGCTTGAAGAATATGGTAAATATAGTAGCGGTGTTGAATGGAACTCAAAATAGACTACAATTTTAACGTAGAATTAAAAAGATGACAATAACATTGGAAGCAGAAGTGAATTTTGAGCATAAAAAAATGCATCATCAAATACCCATCAATTGAGAAGCTTTCATTTTAGTCGAGTACAGACCGATAAAGTGTGCATTTCATATAATATGATGATTATATTAGCTATCGATATGCAAGGATTTGAGATTGGAATCAGTATATACCAAAGGAAATAAATATTGCAACAAATCGACCACTCGTTTTCAACATCTAAGGAAAAAATCTAAGCCAGATGGTTAGAAAATAATTACCACTCAATTCCATATTCCGGAGGAATTGATGATACGGCCGAGATTGACAACATCTTTTAGGGTTCAGCCAGAATTTATCCGATGTGATGTGCGTGGTCAAAAAGAAAGTTTTTTAAAAAGACATATCCTAAATTTTACCATATTACATTGTGAAAGTGAAATTAACCCATAAAAATTTGAAAAATGTACTCATTTCTGCGCAAATCACACGGATGAGATTTGTAATTGTATATTTCAAAATGTTAAAAAAAATTGTATTTATTTAAATGATAATAATTATAGTAAATAGTTTTTTAAAGATTATTTTCAGATGTAATTTTATTTTATAATAAATATGAGCATAATAATAATCATAAATTTGTTTTATATTTTAAGTCTGTATGTAGTTTAATTAAAAAACAAATAAATCTATTTTTATTGTAATAATATTGTTTTATTTTATCTACAATACATTAATCTTGTTTTATTATTTTTCTCTACATATCATTCAACTTATTACGTAATAACCAAACTTTATATATTGGTTTCCTATGGGAAGTAAATTGCTTTCTCGCTTAATTAAAACTTCCTGCAAAATACTTAGTTAATATTTCTCGCGCAAAAACTGGCGGTTTTTATAGCATATAAAATAGGGGGCTTCAAATATTTTCAGAGGTATATAAGCACGCTTAATTAATTCAATCATGGCATTTTTAAGCGATAGTGATGATGCGATTTTGTCGCAATATTTAACTTCACCGAAAAGAAATATATTAGTGCCAGCGTCACCTAAAAAGCAATTAAAACGCGCGCTTAGTGATACTAATATTATAAAAGTTATTGAGAGAAAACTTTTTTATTCAAATGCGAATGATGCGCGAAGAAAGCAAGAGGATTTAAAGAAGAAGAAAATAAATCCATTATCAATCGATAGCTCATTGGTGGAAAAAAACGTAGAAGAAGAAAAAAGTAGAAAAGTGCAAGACAAAGGTTTAAAACTATTGAACCAAGTTGACAGTAGCTCTTCATGAAGTCCGACCTCATCATTAGAGTTTTTTTTTTTCAAGCAACACAATTGTTAAGTTAGGTCTGTATAAATATTACGGTATTCGAGCAAAGCTGTACGCTGTTAAAACTATTGATAGTCACGCACAAACACATAGCACATCAAACGGTAAAAAAATTAATATTTAACGACTATAAATCATCGATATTTAATAACAGATCCAAAATGGTTACATTCAACACCATACTAACTAACTAACTAAGTACTTTAACAATAAACAAAATCTGTTTGATTAATTTTGATAATAAATAATAACAATTGCAGGATAAGATAAACTGTATACCGTGGGAGTAGATATAAAATGCCGCCGGAAGTCGGATTTCTTATGAGATTTTACATGCACTTCCGGCGGATGTAAAAATGAGCTCGTTTTTCGTACTGCGCATGCTCGGTATTGAAGTTAATCAAGTTGATCGTAAGATGGCAGCATGTGTATTATGTACAGTATGATCTAGAAGGGCGGTAAATTCAAATTTCGCATACTCGTGTTCGATAAGTGAAATTCAAGATGGCCGCTTATTTGTGCCGGCGGGAATTTCAAACTGAGTGCCAAAAGGGCCGTATAAAAAATCCAACATGGCGACCGGAAGTCGAGTTATGATTTTGGCCAAATCAAAAAATGGCGACTTCCGGTCCGACTTCCGGTCTTTTAAAAGGGGCCTTCCAGGTATTCAAATGAAAGCGCTCGACGCGTACGTCACAAAACTGAAATAAAAATGGGCACTTGACCTGCTCGCGGACGAGAAAATATCGAAAAACCATTTGGACACTCCCAAACGAATGAATAAATATTAAGGGGGGGGTCTATATAATGAAATGTAAACATCCATGTTCTTTAGTATTAAGAAAAATATAAAAATGGATAGTGTTATTAAGATAAGCGAAGAAGTTGATAATTTTTCTCTGTGTGATTTTGAAATTCAAATTAAAAAGGAACATAGTTTAGTCAATGCTGTAAAATACTATTTGAATAAAAATAGAACAATTGGTATTTCTGTTGGATTGAGCCCATTACGTGGATTTTACCCTGCAATATTGTTGCAAACATCCAAAGACAAAATTTCCTTAACGGGTGTAGAATGGAAGTGCTTCTTGCGACACAAAGAGGAAATAATTGAATACTTTACATGTGCAAAAATTCCAAAATCGCGGAAACGAAAAAGACATCTAAGTGAATGTTGCAACAGAAAAAAAGAACCTATCAACGATGATGAATCCGAAGAAATAAAAAAAGTAATAATTTTATTTGATAAGTGTAATCTCAGATTCGACGCAGTTGGTAAAACCAAAATACAAAAAGCCGTTTTTATAGAAAAATATGATGAAAAAATACATTTGAATCAGAACAGCTTTTTTGCTTTAATTGAAATTATCGACTTGATAGAGTTCCGGTTAAATCGATTGAGTGTGTTGAAATTTTTTGATTATTATAACTCAACACTCAATGAAATAGTACAGTATGTTGGCGTTGGTGAACTAAGAGAAGTCATCTTAAAACACATTGCTTTGAAGCCACCCATGTACTCCGAAAATATTGAGTGTCTACTTGAAGCTGTAACGTTTCAAACTGAAAAAATTGTGTCAGACTTACAAGTTGTTCGCGAGTTAGGTGCAGCATTTGAAAATAATACTATCGGGTGTTAACGGGGTGTGTCAAGATTGGGAAAAAATAAAAACAACGGCTATGGAACGAGAAGAGATGTGTTTGGAAGACTTAGAAAACTGTATTTATGAAGGAATGAGTAACATTGAAGCAAAATTATTTTCAAACGTGAACAAAGCAATCGAACAATATCACAATCGTCAATTGGATGTTGAATTTGTGAAATATCTACCAAAGAAATATTTATGTTCGCTTTATGGATTGGAATTAGAGCGACTTTGGAACTTTCTACCAGCTAAATGTAGAACTATAACATATTTTCAAAGAAAACTCCCGTGCCACAAACATTATAACCTTCCTACCGATCGGTGTCATATAGATGGACCACCACCACCTGTAGAGAATTGTAGTCGATGTAAAAAAAAAATCAAAAAATGTTTAAAATAAAAAGTTTTGTGTTGTTGGCATCATTGGTGAATCATACTATCTTTGTGACGCATCCAAAAAATGCCAGAGAATGTTTTATTACTATCGATTCGAACAATACGTTTAATGAAACTTGGCCCGATCAATGGATGAGGATGAAAATGGACAATACAACACAACCTAAAACGTGTAGCATACGCGTAAATAAATTAGATGTAACACAACTCAATGTAAAGATACGCTACTTCGATAAAACTATGTCTTATTTAACATCTCCTCGATGGCAAAAAATTGTGTTAAAAGATGTTAACTTGCAAAATGCTTACATTGTAATATATCTATTAAGTATGTTTTTATCATTATTTCTAGTTTTATTATTAATTTTTTTTTATTTGTATGTGAAAAAAAACATTTAAAATATGATTAATGTTGATATGTGATTATATAAAAAAAAAACTGTTAAAAATATATAAATTTAAATGTTATCAGTTCTTTATCACTATGTGAAATTATGAAATAAATAAATATTAATTTGTCTGTGAATAAGAACTTTTATTTTTCTTGCCTCAACTTCCCCATAGAAAAAAAATTAATTAGAAAAAGTGGTTTCCTCTGTGACGATAAAAAATGTGATTTTAACAGAAAATTGGCTTAAGCATGAGTAATAGGAAAAAATTAATTAATAAATGATTTCTTTATGCTGATAAGAAAATGCGGTTTCCACTTGTTATCAGTTCTTTATCACCATGCGAGAAATTATGAAATAAATAAATATTAATTTGTCTGTGAAAATAAGAACTTTTATTTTTCTTGCCTCAACTTCCTCATAGAAAAAACTAATTAGAAAAAGCGGTTTCCTCTGTGACGATAAAAAATGCGATTTCAACAGAAAAATTGGCTTAAGCATGAGTAATATGAAAAAATAATTAATATATGATTCCTTTATGCTGATAAGAAAAATGTGGTTTCCACCGTATAAGAGGTTCGGTAAGTAATATAAATTAGTCAGTTCAATTTAAAAGCCGAACACACAAATATACACACATAATGTCTATGTCCTTTGACGAATCGGGTGATGAACTATTGAGTCAGTTCATAACACCCACTCAAAAAAAAAGAAAAAGCGTTACCTGAGCGCCCAGTGAAAAAAGTGAAATCATTAAAAAGGAAGAAGCCGATGGTGATTGTCAGTGATAGTAACAGTGAAGAAGAATTTGAGAAACCAGTGATTAAAAAAAAAAAATTATTTACGGACACTATTGATGTCGTAAATATATTAAATGATTTGGGAGGCTCAGACTTGCCTATAATCCCGCTTCGTGATTTGAAACAGGGAAAATTATATGCCGTTAACTGTTTCAAATATATGCAGACTAAGAATGGTCAGAAGTTGGTGGCTGAACTAAAAGGGGGTAAAACAGTCTTTCTCCCTGAGAGATATAGTCAACGGTTCACCGATGATAACGATCTTGATGTAATCAACGCATCACAAGTGGGATTATCTTACAAAGGATTGAAGAAGTTATCTGGCGGCAGAAGTTGCCACGACATTGAATTTGCCAAATTACCCTAATTAACCAATTAAAATAATAATAATTAAAATAAAATGGAAACCGATAACCATAGTGATAATATGTTAAATGAAATAAAACTGCTAAAACGACGAATAAATACAAGTGATAGAAATGTTTTACAAAAGTGCCTCAAATTAATAAAAATTAAAATCAAAATGATAAATAAATGTATAAACATCGGAAGATTATCCAACATACAGAAGCAACAGACATCCCATCTTGCCTCGTTGTTGACTTTAAAAACTGCATGTGCCACAAAATTAAAAAATAACATTCAAAATCGTGTGGGAACGGGTCTACGGTCTCTTAAAAAAATAAACTATAGTGAAACGGGTAAAAGAAAAGGAAAGGAAAAACGTGTAATATGGAATGAGGTAATTATAATTATATATATTTTTTTATAATTATTTATTTTTGCTTTCTGTGTGTTTAGTTAAAATCTGCATTTTTAAATAAGATTCGGACTGGTGTTGTAATAAATGTCAACCATACCGATCCGAAGTTGTTCTTGGAAGATGCTTCAGTTTTGATCATTAATAGAATCAACAATTTGTTAAAGACGTGCAATTGCTTTAAGATAAACCTGTCTTTTTCCGGCCAATTTATTCAACCGTCGTCTGAAGAAGTGGAATTCATGAGAATGATCACAAAAAACAAAACGTTTCTAACGACAACACCAGTTGGGGATTTTTTAAAAGAAATGAAGAATGAAATTTTAACAAAGGTATGTACACACACTCGCGCAATTTTTGTTTTTTTTTTTTGTTTTTTTTTTTTTTTTTTAATTTTTAATATTTTTCAGCTAGAAGAATTTCAAGAAAGGAAAAGCGGGTGGGCTTTATTATCGATCGAGAATGTGGTCGTATCGTTCGCAAAGTATTGCCCATTAAACGCTAGTTCGCCTTCATTCATGCAGCTTCCACCTGAATTGGCCAAAAAGAAATCCATATTAAACATCAAAAATGCGGATAATAAATGTTTCGGATGGAGCATCATTGCGTCACTTTATCCTTGTGCCCAAGGTAATGATCCCACATGCACCGATTTTTACCCGCAAAATATGTATGAAGTATTTAATTTAAAAGGAATAGACTTTCCAATGAAACTTTGCAATTTACGCAAATTTGAAAATCAAAACAAATTAATTTCATTAAATGTCTATTCCTTTGAAAAAGATACTGATTGTGATGATAAATATTCAATATATCCAATTTATTCATCTAATAATTGTAATAAGTCTGTCATCAATTTATTATACATGTGTAGTTATCATATAAATTCTGGCGGGCACTTTTGTTTAATAACAGATTTAGCTAAATTATGTTGCAAACAAATATCCAAACATAAACACAAATTACATATATGCAATAGATGTCTGAATTATTTTAATTCCAATGAAAAATTAATTGTGCATTCTATCGATTGTTGTAATACTGATGCCGTTAAAATTGTTTTACCCGAAAAGGGATCTGTCGTTAAATTCACTAATTATAGGGCAACAATGAAACTACCTTTTACAATATACGCAGATTTTGAAGCCATTACTAAGCCCGTATCATCATGCATTAACAATCCAAGTATATCGTTTACAGATAAATACCAACACCATGTTCCGTTTAGCGTAGGGTATTTACGTGTTTGTTCATATAATAATAATTTGAACCATTTTAATTTATTTCGCGGTGAATCACCCGAAAAATGGTTTGTTAAACAATTAATAAACGAATGTAATGAGATTTCAAATTATATTAATAAACACGGAAATAAGCCAATGAAACCTTTGGCGATATCAGAAAAGATTAAACATGACACGTGCGATAGTTGCGGATTATGTAGTTATGTATTTGACGAGTCCAATATAAAAGTTGCACATCATTGCCATTTTACAGGCAATTACATAGATACAATTTGCAATAACTGCAATTTACAATGTAAAATAAAACCTATATTGCCGGTGGTCATACACAATCTATCTCGATACGATGCTCATTTTTTTATTGAAGATCTATTAAATATTGATAACCAGCCTGTTAATATTATACCGTCTACAAATGAAACTTATATATCGTTCACAAAAGAGGTGAATAATATCCAATTACGTTTTATCGACTCTTTTCGCTTTATGCCTTCTTCATTAGAAAAACTAGTAAATAATTTATCAGATGAACAGATGTCACACACAAAATCGGCTTTTCCCAATAACGATAATTTCATATTGGTGAAAAGAAAAGGGATATTTCCCTACGATTACATAAGTGAAACTGATAGGTTACTTGAAACCAAGTTACCATCATTAGAATGTTTTTTTAATCAATTAAATGGTTGCGGTGTAAGTGAAGAGGATTACGCACATGCTGATAAAGTCTGGAAACAATTTAAATGTAATACATTGGGCGATTACGCAGACTTATATTTAAAAACTGATGTGTATTTATTGTCCGATGTGTTTGAAAATTATCGTAATTTCACTTTGAAAACGTATAAATTAGATGCGTGTGCATTTTTTACCGCCCCAGGTTTGGCGTTTTCCGCTGCATTGTTAGTGTCAAAGGTACAATTGCAATTATTAACCGACATCGATATGGTACTCTTTTTTGAGAAGGGGTTGCGTGGTGGTATATGTCAAGTAAGTAAAAAATACGCAGTATCAAATTCGCCATATAGCAAAAATTATGACCCGAAGCGAAATACGTTAGAGATTTTATACCTGGACGCAAACGGGTTGTATGCTTTTGCAATGACATTTAGCTTGCCATATGGGAATTTTCGGTGGATTGAAAATTTAGATTTGTTAAAATCACAAATATTGGACGGTTCTATATCTACAATATATGGTGACAAATTGGATAAATCTTGTATGTTAGAATGCGATATAGACTATCCTATCGAATATCATGATGTTCACATTTATTTCCCGTTTTGTCCCGAGCATCGATCACATTCGGATGAAAAATCAAACGTAAAATTAATGTTAACTTTAACAAATAAGAAAAGTTACGTTCTTCATCTAAATGTATTATTACAATGCATGAAACACGGGCTTGTTTTAAAAAAAATTAATCGTGCCATCGAATTTTCCCATAGTAAATGGCAAAAGACATTTATCGATCTTAATGCGGATCTACGTGCTAAAGCCACTAATAATTTTGATAAACAACAATACAAAGACATTTCAAATATGTCGTTTGGTAAAATGATGGAGTCGGTAAGAAAATACAGGCACATTCGGTTAGTTAATAATTGGAAAAGTGCAAAGAAATTGATAGCTAAACCAAATTTTAAATCATTCACTATCTTTAATAATAACCTTGTAGCCGTAGAAATGAATAAGACCAGTATAAAATATGATAAGGCACTCTACGTGGGTGCATGTATATTGGACTTGTCAAAAACTGTACTGTACAGTTTTATATACGACTATTTAAAAACTAAAGTGGAGCCGCATTTTAAAGTCGAAATTTGCTATAGCGACACTGATAGTCTTATCGCAACATTCGAACCTCTCGACGGTGTACAAACTTATAAAAGCATATATGATATCATGCGAAGAGATGCAAATTTAATATTTGACACATCCGATTATATAATTGATAATAAGTTTGATATACCTCTAGTAAACAAAAAAGTTTTAGGAAAATTTAAGGATGAACTTGCAGGAAAAATTATTTATGAATATGTAGGAATTCGCGCAAAAGTGTATGCAATTCGCGCTGACGGGGATAAAATAAATCAATACAATTGTAAAAAAAAGCATAAAGGTATTCCAAAACAAAGCTTTAACAAATTGACTTTTGAAAATTATAAAAATTCAATTTTTAATGACACATCAATACACACAATGTTTAAAACAATTCGATCACAAAACCATACATTATATTCATTTACACAAAACAAAAGTGCCCTTATTAACTTTGACGACAAACGAAAACAATTAGATAGAATAAACTCGGTGCCGTGGGGTCATTATTCCCTCTCTCCCCCACCAAACGATTAATATTTCTATTATATATTTTATTTCATTATTATTATTGTTATCGGTTATCTATTGTTATTATTATTATATATTAATATTAATTAATGTATTTTTTTGCTTTTTCTTTGCTAATGTTAAACATACTTCCAATATATAAAAAAAAAAAAAAAAAAAAAAAAAAAACTAATTTGTTTATAATTATTTCTTGTGTGTGTTTTTTTATAGGGTAGTGTAAAGAAAAATAAATGTTTATTTTTTATTTATTTTTTGTTTATTTAAAACAAATATTCACTCAACATTTTAACATTTTCTTTAGCACAGACGCTATTGGAAATAATATGATTAAAACAGTTATGACTAACAATTTCCGAGTGAGAGAGATCGTCTATCTCAATTTCTAAATTAACAACATTTTTATTATGAAATAAATTTTCAATTAAATATTTTTGTTGATGACCTTTTACATAAATGTGATCGCACTCGTCGAGATGTGATTTTAGAATGTTTTCAAAATTGTGTGACGGTAAGTAGCCGCTGCTGTATCAAAGACTGTGATGATGACTCTCTAAATATCGAATTTGGGTTTTTTCGTCATTACTGAGTTTTTTGAATGGTCGTTCGGGCTTAAATAGGTAAACATAGAAGTCTTTGCCATTGACAGTTATACATAACTCTTTTGGGACAAGACGATCTTGAAGATAAAAGCCTTGTACGTCAACAACGCCGATCGGATTGAAGCGATGTTCCATTTTTCGACGATGTTCAAGTGTAAGTATAGGTCCTAATACTGTGGAAGTCTGTTTTATTCTTCTTTCAAAACAAATTCTATTTCGTGCTAATATCATCCACTTAATTCCACTTCGATCGCTGCTCTTAACATCACCAATATAAAATATATGCGACGGTTCAATACTGTTGAATCGGATCCGCTTCATTCAGAAAAAAAACTTCAAAAGAGTGGAATGTCAAATGCTTCCGGATCGTAAATTAATAACGATTGACAAATAGGACAACGGAACACCTTTGACTTACTCGACGAAATGCAATACGGTATGCACGGGAGGCAACTGTAATTGTACATATTATATTGCAAACTATTTTTCTTTTTAAATAAAAAAAACTTACCATAATATACATGCTAATGCAGCTAATAAATGTGTTTTAAAAGTTGTTTCTCTTATTAGGACGGGTTTGACTAATTGTTTGCAGTGTCGACAAATTTTACATGCGTACCCCATTAGGTTTGAGAATGAACTGAGCAATTGAATACTACAATCGACAACTACAGCAACTAATTATCCCCCTCTTCTTCATCTACCGCTTCTAAATGATCCATATTGAAGTACGATACACTGGATGTTAGTTTATTTAAAATATTTTTTAAATCATTTAATATTCCTTCATTTGGGCACGAAATACCAAACATTTTTATATTAATTTTTCCAACTTGCACAAGAGATTCTGAGTATTCATCGTACTCATAAAAAAGATTTTTTTTGAAAAAAAACAAATGCCCGTTTAAATGTTTATATGATGAGTCAATAGTTGTGGGTAATCCGGAAAAATGTTCATCAATTCTCCCAAAAGATTGCAATTGAAATGAGCATTCATTGATCAACGCATACGTATTATCGGTATAGAAAACCAGCGTTTTACCCGTATGGGTATGAATCATAGTAGTAATATTATAGCCCCCTCTTTTGATAGTAGTATCGGGCATGGTATGCATTAATTTTAAAGATGAAAATAAAAATGTAAATATTTTATTGTCGATAATCATGACAATTTCACCATTTGGTCTTTGATATATTGCTTTAATTTTTTTAAATTCTTTTGGTATAAATGGTAACCAATCTGTAATTAACAACGGCTTAGCGTTAAACTTGTGTGAATTCAGTTTTTTTATCCATACCCATTGTTTATAAAAAACATAAAGTTTTTTGTTTAGTATAAAAAGTTTGTTTATTTTATTTTTTAAAGTACACAGATCGGGATAATTTTCTATATTATTTCCAAGCTTCGATATTGGTTCTTTTTCTGCAGGTGTAGTATTAGTTGTTGATATTGTTGTTACTATTGCTGCTGTTGTAGAAGTTGATACAGTTAAATTTTTTTTTCCGTAAAGTGATTGTATTGCGTTGATATCATCTTGTTGGAGATTTATTGAATCATTCCCGGTAATATATGGAAACATTATTGAAGATGGAACATCGCTATGTTCAATACCGAGAGCGTGTCCAATTTCATGAACCAATGTACGATAAAACGAAGTTTTTTTTTTATTAGGTATGTTATCATCAGGATTTGAATAATCCCAATCTTCATCTTTGTCAAAATGAATTTCGGTCACATTACCATGCGGGTAGAATGCATGTGCTAGAACATTACCTTTTCCGTCAAAATCAAAACCGCAAAGACCTTTAGACAATCTATAAAAAGTGTGCTTTTCAGATGCAAACTTAATGATTATGTTGGGATTTATAAATGATTTATTAAATTTTAATGTTGTGTGTTCACCCCATGCAGCAAATGATTTTAAGGTTAATTCGATTTGAATAGGGGATGCTTTGTAAAAGTGCCAGTTAAGAGTGGTCTTGTTCTGAAATTTATTTATATTGTGTAATGCAAAATTACTAACAAAATCATGATTTCCGCATCTGGTTGTCTTCATAAGATTCAAAGTTTCATTGTTTAGTTCTCCATCTACTGGTAGATTGTATTTTTCTTGAAATGATACAATACCTGCAGTGATAGTATCATTATCGTATAATATTAATGAGTCACCGTTATTATGTTTAATATAACCATATTGCAATAAGTAACTAATGGCGCGGTCTTTATCGCAACAACACAACACCACATCTACAGTAATCAATAAGTACGCAAGCGTCTTCATGGTTCGGATTACAATCAAACACTAATTTGAGTACATTTATTTTATTAATAATATATAAAAAATTATACATATATTTTACAAACTATTCTAACATATTTTTTATCCAACTATTGTGCGAGTTATCAAAGCCCAACCACTTGACGTATAGTTTCCCATTTTTACGTCTCAAGATTTTTTCCACTAAATGTATGTCGGGATGTTTTACCTTTTGAAGTTCTTGCTCGTAGAAACAACCTTTTATCGGATGTTCCTTGCCATCTTGAAGCATATATGTGACTGGATTAGTTATGTTGACTTTGATAATTTTAAATATTTCGGCTGTCCAATTTGGTGTGTATCCCTTAGAAAATACCGTTTTTTCCTTGCTAATTCGAACAGAATCGCCAACCTTGAACTTCCCTTTTCCGGCAATTTTTATGCGAGAGTAAACAGTACGCAACAGCTGATTTTCTTTATCTTTTGTCGATACGTCACAAGGTCGCATGCGAATAGTAGAATGTTTAGTTTTGTTGTACAAGTCGGTAATATGGGAGAGCTCATTGAACCATGTGTATCGCCCACGCAAACTAAAATGTCGATATAATTTATCTTTTAGAGTGCGAATTACACGTTCAGCTATGGCGGCTTTTTTTGTTGTATACGTTGAATAGTGATTAATTGAATATTTTTTCATAAGTTGACTAAATTTTTCATTATAGAATTCTTTACCGTGATCGGTTTGTAAATTTTTTGGTATTCGATTAGTTTGCAGTATTTTTATCATAGCATTTGACACGGATACTGCACTTTTATCCTTTAGCGGTTGAGTCCACAGAAATTTTGAAAAATTGTCTATCACCACCAATATATATTTATGACCTTTATTTTCCCGCGCGTATAATTGCAAATCTGCCAAATCCGCTTGCCATGTGTCATCGATTCCTTTCATAATTATTTTTCGTGTAGGATATTTTTTTCGAGCCGGTTTATGCAATTCACGCACAATATCATATTTTACACTATCCATTTATCCCAGCGAATTTATCCTGAAGGTTTTGTATTTGTTCTTTTACACTTTTAAAAAAATAGTCAAGATTAGTTTTATTAGACTGTAAACGTTCTTCAAAGTTCTCAGAGTACTTTCTGTGAATTACATCCCAAGATATCTGGTACAACTCAACGTGCTTACGAGAAAACATCGTCCCCAACTTTATCAAAATCAGAACGCGTTCGACTACACCAGCAGCAAAAGCAGCCGTCCATGCAGCCCAACGTACATGGTTAAAAACCGAAATCCAACACCTACATCGGAGGAGAGATGCCATTCAGCATTATCTAAAGGTATTGCATTCGGAACTATCATTTAAACTTCATGCAGTAGAATTTAGCATATTTGATGATTTTGTTAGAGAAAATGTCAGTAAAGTCATTCATAAAAAATATACTATCCAAAAGAAAAAGTTAGAAAATCTTCGTAAAAATCAAGTAAACTCAGTAAACTCAGTAAATCCAGCAAATTCAGTAGACCAAATTTCAACTTTTATTAATCTTTCGGATACAACGTTTAGTGCACTAGAACAAACCTTTTTATCCCAAAATCCTAATTACAGTCCGTATATTAATAATAAAGCCGACAAAACAATAATAGTAGTAGAATCAGAAATCGCGTTACGAAAAATTCAGGAACCTCTTGTCTCACAAGCATTAATTTCAAAAACCTTAAAATCGCACTCACAGCATGTTTCAACAGATTCTTCAATTATTAAATCAATCAAGGGAAAAATTTTAAGTGATGAACTAACTGTCACAAAAGCAGATAAATCTAATTCAATAGTCATTTTAAAAAATAGCCAATATAATAACAAAGTACATGCTTTTATTACAACCGAAAATTTAAGTCTATTAAAGAAAGACCCAACAACGGCCTTTCAATCAAAAATTAAAGAACTTTTAGATAACACTCATGTTATTTTTTCAAAAGCAGATAAATATCAAATCAAAAATATGAATCCTCAGGCGCCAAGACTTTACGGCTTAATAAAGACTCATAAATCAGATCTTCCTATTAGACCTGTAGTTTCATATATTAATAGTCCTTCGCGAACTTTAGCAATTAAATTAAATACTCTATTTAAAAAGTATACAAATTTTACTTCAAAATACGCTGTAAAAAACTCACTTCTCCTATCCCAACACTTAAAATCAGTAACCACTCCAAAGAATTCTAAACTAGTATCCTTTGACGTCACAAGTATGTTTTCTAATATTCCAACAGATGAATGTCTTGAAATTATTCAGCATATATTAGATAAATCAGTTAAAGACCCTATTACTCATTCAGAACTTTATAATGCATTTAAAACTTGTTTAGCACAAAATTATTTTCAATTTAACAATCAATTTTATCAGCAATCTACTGGCCTAGCAATGGGTTCTCCGCTAAGCCCTTTGCTAGCAGATTTATTCATGTCAATTGTCGAAGATAAAATATTTAATTTAGACTTTACCAAAAAACATATATCATTCTGGTATCGATACGTGGACGATATAATTGCATGTTTTAGCGGAACATCACGTCAACTTGATCAATTCTTAAATAAAATTAATGACATTCATCCTAAAATTAAATTTACAATAGAAACAGAGCAAAATAATCAAATTAATTTCTTAGACTTAACCTTAATTCACAAGAATAGTAAAATTGAATTCAATATATTTAGAAAACCAACCAGCGTCAATACTACAATTCCTTTTAAATCCAATCATCCCATGTCACATAAGCTAGCAGCTTATCATTCTATGGCACAAAGAGCAGTTTCAATTCCATTATCAAATCATTATCGTAATTTAGAACTAAATAAAATTATATCTATAGGAAATATGAATGGTTTTCCAGTCAATATTATTCAAAATTTAATTAATAATAAATTGTATCAAAATACAATTTCTCACATTTATCCAAAAGTTTCAAATTTAAACAAAGAGTCATTTACAACATTAACTTATTTTGGAAAAACCACAGAGAACATAGCGCACATCCTTCGAAAACAAAATCAACAAATTGCTTTTAGACCAAGTTGTAAATTATCAAATATATTATTTAATGCTAAAGATAAAATTAATCCCTTAAGGAAATCGAGTGTTTATGAAATTTCATGTTCCGAATGCAATAGTGTTTATGTTGGGCAGACTGGCAGAAGTTTTGAAACACGATATACAGAACATTTTAAAGCGTTTAGACTTAATCATGACACAAGCTCATTTGCAAATCATATTATAAATTCGAATCACACTTTTCCTGAAATTAATCAAATCAAAATATTACATACCTGTACAAAAGGCACTAAGCTTAATCTGTTAGAAGCCGCCGAAATTCACATAAAACAATGTAATCCTCTTGTTAATCTTCTCAATGAGCAAAAGGACTTACCACAATATAAATCACCTCTTTTCAAATCTCTCTAGACCACTAGTAATACGATTTATTTTTCCCTCACTTCAATTTTTATAATAATTTTTCTGTATAAATGTATTTCTTTGTTAGTTTGTTTTCACTTGATAATGGCCTTCAAAAGTCGAAACTCGAGTCGTGAACTTTTGTTAATATTAATATATATTCTTTAGTAATATAGACTTATATCAATAAAGTATTTGTGGTAAAAAACGTAGACAGTGTTTTATTTTATTACTTTCTGTGTGTTTCGATGTGATCGGCGAGAACTCCTTCAATTTTGTGTGCGATGTTAAGAACTGCAGTATCACAATACTGTTTGACATTTTGATTTTCTTCCTTAATTGGCAATAGTTTCGATTCAATTATGCTGGGAATGGCGGAAATGCATGATGTAATTTTCTTATCTACATCGGACCATTTTTTATTATTATCGACTAAATTGGAGTTAATGTTTTCTTCCAAACGAGTTACAGTAATATTAATTTTTTTGAGAAGATTTTCAATTTTTAAATCGAGCATTTTATGAACGTATAATTTAGTTACTGCATCGTTATCGGCAAGAGGTACAATTACGTTTTCTAAACGTTTATGCAAAATGTCAAAATTTCCTTCAGAAGTTAAAACAAAACCGATTCCTGCCGGACCCCTTTTTGACACATACCGTTTTGATTGTGAGTACCTTCCAAACTTATCGACACTCATTCCGGTTTGTTTCTACTTAAACTGATTGAATTATATTTAATTACACAATTATATTGGCTTCGCGTAGTTCTTCTTCTATGGAAGCAATTTCATTAGCATGTGACGTGTTTCCAGCTTTTTGCGACGCAAGCAAAAGAACGAGTCTTTCTATTAATTCATTTGGGTCGTCCCAATACAGAAGTTGAATGGGATTTGAATTTACTATCAGTTTATTATCAAATATTCCATAACCAATCGCATGTTGATTCTGTCGATACGGTTTAATTATGTTGACATATTTATGGGATTTTATACCTTGAATTTGAGATTCGGCTTGTTGATTGCGTCTTAAGGCATTAGTCAATTCCAAAAGTTTGCAATAATTTTCAACGTCGGTTTTATTGTATGCAGTCTCTTCGGGTATTTTTTTAAATACTAGTTCGTAAATACCCGGAGTTCCCTCAAATCTTTTTCCTTTTACAAGTAAATCTGAACCTTCAATGTCAATATCTGAATCGCCTATAGACCACATGCTTGTGTTTGCATTATAATGAATGCCGGTATATTTTGAATTATCAAACGCCGAATTATTTGTCGAATCGTTAATTAAATTGCTAAAATATTGAGCAGGCAAGGGATCGTATTGCGCAGCAGGATTAAATTCATCTGTAAAACTTTTATAATTTTCATCATTTTCAACATTTTCGGCTTCAGGTTCTTCTTCTTCTTCTTCTTCGTCTTCTTCTTCAACCTCTTCATTTTCTTTTTCTTCAACCACAACAGCTTTTTCCACTTTTTTCTTTGGACTACGTTGCATCTGTACTTTAGCGGTTTTGCTTTGAACAATTTTTTGTAATGGTTTCAATAGGGGTTTATATATTTTAGTCAAATTTTCATTCACATCTACTTGACCAAGCTTAAGAGCTAATACTTTTCTACGTATAACATTCTTTAAATCAATAATTTGTTTTGCTTTTGAAGTCATGTTTGCAATGTGGGGTTTTAATTGGCTTTCAGTCGGTTTTTTTAATCAGCTTTTATGAGTTATAGATCAGTTTTTGATCAGCTTTTATGAGCTATTAATCAGCTTTTATCAGCTTTTATGAGCTATTGATTAGCTTTTATGAGCTATTGATCAGCTTTGATGGGCTATTGATCAGCTTTGATCAGCTTTGATGAGCTATTGATCAGCTTTGATGAGCTATTGATCAGCTTTGATGAGCTATTGATCAGCTTTTATGAGCTTTTATCAGCTTTTATGAGCTATTGATCAGCTTTTATGAGCTATTGATTAGTTTTTATTAGCTTGTACTCTGATTGTTAACACTAATCAACACCAATGTTAATGGACTACTAAAAAATCCAGTGTTACACATCTACTATAAATCTATCCATCATCACCCGATATCTACCTTTGTTGAGATCACTGTCCTTATCGATTGTCAGAAATCCGTATTTTTCTTTCCAACACTTTGAACAATAGTCTTTAAATTTTTCAAAATTCATATCACTGCCCACATGATCTTGGTACGCATGTTTCAAATTTAGTTCATCCTGTTTAAAGAGAACGATAAAATTGGCATTATCCCGTATCAAATGTTTTGGGATTCGTGTGTATGTCTGACAAAGATAGAATGAGTCGACATGTTTATGGCGCCCCATACTAAAGTAGTTTCTAATTTTATCCTGTTTGTCACAAGCAACGTCGTCAAATATAAAAATTGAGTTGGTGTTTGCATCACTTGGATCGAGAATTTCACAGTTTTCCCGAAAAGGGAAATATTCAACTTCTGGCATTGACTCTAATATTTTACCCAACATTTTGTACTTTGGTTGATACAACGATTTTGAGTAAATGTACACATTCTCATATTTTAACCCATGCTCTCCAAACAGCAAACTAAGCATCACGTTTGATTTTCCACAGTTTGACGGACCGCAAATTATTGCCCTGATTGAGTTTGGTAACAATTTACTGTGATGAGTTTTTTCTTCTTTATGACCGCCACCACAGACAATATCCATGTTAACAACTTCTAATGACTGGTCTTGTTTAATAGTACGCATTTTTCAAACGACTCTCAGACTGCGACTGCGACGAGGTATAAATACTTATATCAATTAGTATTTTTAATCATATGGGGGTGAGATACGGTGCAGGTTCATTCAACGCAGCTCTTAATAAACTCCCGTTTGAAATACACGCTCCGGGAGGTTATCAATTTTGCGGACCGGGAACAAAATTAAAAAAGCGGCTAGCTAGAGGGGATAAAGGTAAAAATCCTCTTGACGTATTGTGCAAAACGCACGATATTGCGTACAGTAAATCGAATGATTTAAGTGAAAGACATAAAGCCGATCAAATTTTGGAGAATAACGCTTGGGAAAGAGTTAAAGCAAAAGACGCTTCATTTGGAGAAAAAGCAACCTCTTGGTTTATCACAAATATAATGAAAGGAAAAAGAAAATTGGGCTTAGGACATAGAAAAACTTCACTAAAAAAACAACGAAAAAGTAAATCATCAAAACAAAGAAAGAAAAAATATTCCAGAATTTTACCAATTCCTAAAAGAGGTGGTTTTATACCGATAGTTCCATTAATAGCAACTATTGCGTCACTAGTGGGAGGAGCAGCTAGTGTTGCTAAAGCGGTCAAAGCTTCCAAAGCGGCAACTAAAAATGGGCAAGAATTGGAGAGACACAACAAAATGATGGAATCAATTGCAATGGGGAAACGTGGATCTGGGCTTCACTTAAAACGTTACTCCAATGGAAACGGCCTCCGTTTAAAAAATAAAAAAAACTAAATAAGCTACCACAAAGAGCATTGACAGATGAAGATATTCGAAAACATTCGTCAAATATCAAACAATTTCGGGGGATTTTTATGAGAGACGACCTTCCTCAAAAACCGAGACGTTTTGAAAAGGCGATTATAAATTTAGATTCAAAAAACGGGCCTGGAACGCATTGGGTGGCTTATAAAAAACATGAAAATATTGTCAAATATTTTGACAGTTTCGGAAATCTAAAACCTCCTCCAGAACTCTGTCGCTACTTTAGTGGTAGTAAAATTACGTATAATCACAAACAATATCAAAAATACAACACATTTAATTGTGGCCATTTATGTTTAAAATTTTTACATGATGATGATGATGATTCGTGATAACATATGGTATGAATGTTTAGTCATGTCGCAGACATTCACTTTGCAAGGTAACACACATGTGTTGTCCACAAATCTATATCCCCCAATTGAATTAGATGAGAATTCAATGTATTGTTTAGGCTTAATTGGATTTCACTCTTATAACAGTATTCCAAATATTGATGAAACAAATAATAAATTTAATTATGAAAATAAAGAAATTACAATTCCTACGGGATCCTACGAAATCGGTGATATTGAAAAATTTCTACGTAAACAATTTAAAGAGGAAAATGCTTTAAGTATAAAACCGAATAATAACACATTAAAATGTGAAATTACGTGCAAGTACGATATTGATTTCTCTGCTAAAAATACGGTCGGGCGGCTTTTGGGATTTTCCCCGAAAACATTATCGGCAAATAACAACCACGAATCAGACTTAACCGTCGACATTATAAAAGTCTCGACAATACGTTTGGAGTGTAACATTGTTACGGGTGCTTACTACGATAGCAAGTTAAGTCATACACTATACGAATTCTCCGTAAACGTCGATCCGGGTTATTCCATGAACATAGAACCCCGAAATATATTATATTTACCAGTAAACGTGAAATCCACCATCGATAATATTACCATAGCTATTCTAGATCAAAACGGAGATCCCGTTAATTTTAGAAAAGAACGTATACTCGTTAGATTGGAACTGAAGAAAAATGGGTATTCTTCATAATAGTAAAAAAAAATCAAATTTGCTCAGTGTTGGAAGAGTTCTCGAAGAGATAACACCAAAAAATCGTAGAAACTTAATTTTGTGGGGTTACAAATTACATAAATATGTTGCAAATATTCGATAAAGAAAAATTTGATGATTCAATCATCAAAGAAGAATACCATACGTATCAACCGCGTGCTCCAGGACTTTCAAATTCGGACGAAATTAGAATTTTGATACAACATCAAGATATATACACTGCAACTTATAAAAGTTATTTACACATTGAAGTTGAAATAATAAAACCAGACGCTACATCGGCTTGCTCATTAAGTTTGAACCCTTGGACATTTTTATTTGAAGAAATACGTTATGAACTGAACGGTGTTGAAATAGACAAAATTCGGGATCCGGGTTTTACAAGCACATTGAAAGGATACTTATCTATTCAATCGAATAATTTAAAAGATTATTACACTGCCGGCTGGTATGACTATGAGAGTAAAAATGTTACAACAAAGAACACAAATTATTACTGTATATTACCACTAAAATTATTGTTAGGATTTGTCGAGGACTATCAAAAAGTAATAGTTAATGCCAAACAAGAACTGATTCTTTTGCGTTCTCGGTCCGATGACAATTGTTACAAAGGTGTAAAAAACGTTAAAGTTAAATTGAACAAAGTAGAATGGAGAGTGCCACACATACAAGTAAATGATTCCATCAGGTTAAAATTATTGAACCAATTAAAAAACGACATCCCGATTCGGATGGCTTTTAGAAAAGCCGAATTACATGAACTGCCCACCGTAAGAGAATCAACAAACGACGTTTGGATGGTTAAAACGTCATCTAATCTGGAAAGACCACGCTATGTCATTGTAGCCTTTCAAACAGATAGAAAAGATAATGTTGCTAAAGACATTTCTCTCTACGATCACTGCTCCATTAGAAACATAAAAATATTTCTCAACTCAGAATGCTATCCTTATGACAATATGAATTTAAATATTACCAACGATAATTGGGTGCTTATCTATAAATGGTATTGCGATTTTTTCAAAAGTTATTATGAAGAAGATATATCCAATCCCTTATTTGATTATGACTCGTTTAAAAATTGAATGATTTATGTGTTTGATGTTTCCAACCAAAATGAAAGCGTTAAAACGTCAACAATCGATTTAAAAATCGAGATGGAAGCAGTAACTCCATTTAGCCCAAAAACTCGAGCATATTGCCTCATTTTGTGTGACAACTTAGTTGAGTACAGACCATTGTCGGGAACAGTTAGAAAAATTATCTAAACAATGACGATTATACTAGCAGTTGATATACAAGGATTTGTAATTAACAGGCAATTTGAGGCAAAAGAAATAAGTATTGCAACTAATTACAAAAATATCCACACTTACCTGCTAAGACCGTCGACACAATACCAGCTTTTAACTTCGTTCGAAAAAATTCAAACTAGATGGCTACAAAAAAATCACCATTCCATCCAGTATTCGAGTGGGTTCATCGATACCACGGAAGTAGAAAATATTTTCTATGCATTCACCAACAATGATGTCGATGTAACGTGCGTTGTCAAAGGCAGTGCAAAAGCAGATTATATTAAAAATAAATTTCCCAATTTTAATATATTAAATATTGAAGGTAAAGAATTTTCACCCGCGCCTATATTTGAAAAATGTATACATAATTGTGTAAATCATTTTGATAATTTTAGCTATTGTTCATTTGAAAATGTGAAAAAATTGTGTACTTATTTAAATGATAATTGTTATTAATCATAATCATTAGATTAGTTATGCTTATTATAATAAAATTTTTATAATGATATTTTTTTATTTTTGTTTTAATTTACATCCTGTTCCATCGTAGCAAACAGCGACTTTGTCAATACCGATGATAACAATCATTGGAATATTACAAAAAATTGTTAAATTACAAGGCTATTTGTTTAGTGTGCTTATCTTAATAACACCATCCATTTTTTATATTTTTCTTAATACTAAAAAACATGACTGTTAACATTTCATTTATACAACATCTGGATGTGGCTATAGACCACCAACACTACACAAATACATGTACTTTGGGTTGCATACCTTACAAATAACATACTTTCAAACATTAAACATAGATGGTACGAGTAGTCTCCGGCAGATCTAACATTTAAATTTATTAAGGTTCATAATCGAATAATAATCCTATTTGTTTACTGTCTTATTGAAAAATTTTTAGTTTATTAAGGGTCACAATTGAATTATTATCAATTAGTTCCCATTCACATTGTTAACTTATGCACATTTTAATATTTATTCATTCGTTTGGGAGTGTCCAAATGGTTTTTCGATATTTTCTCGTCCGCGAGCAGGTCAAGTGCCCATTTTTATTTCAGTTTTGTGACGTACGCGTCGAGCGCTTTCATTTGAATACCTGGAAGGCCCCTTTTAAAAGACCGGAAGTCGGACCGGAAGTCGCCATTTTTTGATTTGGCCAAAATCATAACTCGACTTCCGGTCGCCATGTTGGATTTTTTATACGGCCCTTTTGGCACTCAGTTTGAAATTCCCGCCGGCACAAATAAGCGGCCATCTTGAATTTCACTTATCGAACACGAGTATGCGAAATTTGAATTTACCGCCCTTCTAGATCATACTGTACATAATACACATGCTGCCATCTTACGATCAACTTGATTAACTTCAATACCGAGCATGCGCAGTACGAAAAACGAGCTCATTTTTACATCCGCCGGAAGTGCATGTAAAATCCCATAAAAAATCCGACTTCCGGCGGCATTTTATATCTACTCGTGGGATCATTACTCTATTATGTAATTACTACTTTCCATTACTTTGTTTGTTTTATTATTGATATTTTTTTTGTTTGTTATATTTATATTTTCTTTTTCATTTTACTTGTAACACATTATTTTTAGTTAATGTTTTGTAATAAAATACACTGGCCAGCAAAATTAACGCACCACTATTTTTGGAAATTTATATAAAAATAAAAATATTTATTTTAAACTGCCATAGTACACACATTCTAAATTTATACAGTTGGTTTTCTTTTATCAAAGTTTGTTTCTCTTATTTTCATTTTGTTAGAATTCATATAAAATTTAAATTAACATACCTCTTTTTTTTGTTTTGGTTTTATTGCTAAAATTTATCATTTGCTCTAAATATTTATATTTGTGAGGTACAGTGTTTATTATGAAACGCCAATCTAGAAATTTGAGCGCCAAAGAGTGTGCTCAGGCAGTCATTTTACTGTAAGAGGGATGGAGCTTTTAAAGAATTAGACAGAGATTTGGTGTATTGCATACATCCGTTTTCCGTATGATCGAACGTTATAAGGAGACAGGTCAACACTTAAGAAGACCTGGCCAAGGCAGACATTGCATAACTACGCAAGTTCAAAACCATTTTTTAAGAGTCTCTGCTTTAAGACTACGGTTTATGACAGGAAGATTGCTGCAGACACAGCTACAGGAAGCAGATGAACTCAGAATTTTAATTGATACTGTTTGTTGACGCCTAGCTGAATCTGATCTGAGACCAAAAATCACAGCGCAAGGACCAGTTTTGACCCCAGAGCATCGTAGAGCAAGGTTAAATTTTGCGAGTACATATTGATTGGCTGATGAAGATTGGAAAAGAATTCTTTGGTCAGATGAAAGCAAATTTTGTCTCTACAACTCAGATAGACGTATAAAAGTTTATCGAAGACCAAATTAAAGATATGCTCAAAGTAACTTCCAAAACACCAGATTATTTGGTGGATGGTTAGTTATGTTTTAGGGAGGAATCTCTTTAACTGCTCGTACTGACTTGGTGGTTATTAATAATGGCAATTTAACAGCAGATAAGTACATAAAGAAGATCCTGCAAGAACATGTGATACTATTTAGCTCTTACATTGGTAAGATTTTTTTGTTTCAGCAAGATAATGCTAGACATGTTGTTCAGATTGTGCAAAACTATGTTAATGAGGTTGGAATTGAAACTATGGATTGGCCAGCAAACAGTCACGATCTTATCTTAATTGAAAATGATTCGGACATAATCTACCCCTGTTTTCAAGAACTTTCTAACCCTCTAAACACTTTCAATGGGCTTACTGGAAATATTGTCCAAATATGGAATAATTTGGATGAAAACAAAATAAGGCCCGTAATTTTAAGCATGAATAATCGCTGCCGTGCTGTTATTCAAAATAGAGGAGGAAATACCGGTTATTAATTATTTTTAACTAAAGTTAATAATTTTTTAGTTTTTAAATTTTCATGTTTTTTTTTTATTTTTATATCTTTTGGAATTTTATTTTTTGTTAATATCTTTATTAAGTTTGAATAAGAATATATTTTATTAAGACATAAAAATATTTGATCAATATTATGAAATTAAAAATTATTTTCAAAATATAGTAGTGGTACGTTAATTTTGATAGCCAGTGTATATTCAGTGTAAAAAAGTCTTTGTTCTTTAACTTTCTTCTTTCTTTTACGGTAATTGAATATTTATTGTAAATTTTTCAATGCTGGAATTCAATATTTTAAAAGTTACAATAATATATAAATTGCAAGTGGTTGGGAGTGACTTATCAATCATCCTTTATAACAACACACGTGCTGCTATCTGGTAGACAGCCTTGACACTTAACTCGTGAAACTAACGCAAACAAACTGGTGGCCAAACGAAGAACTAATATTTTAAACCTACATCAGGTGTTAGCTCGACCGGAAGTCCATGGTAATTCCCATAAGAGTTATCAGATTTCCCTCATTTTATTATTCACTACTTTAGAGATAGACTTACTTCGTTATTTAATGCTAAGTTAGATTTTAGTAACAATATAGGGACACACTTACTTTATGGTGAGTCCTTTTATAATTTATATTATCTAGGAATTAACAATGACTCTGCAAGGTAACAATGTTGATGCATTGTCAGTGCAGCTCGAAATTGATTGGACAAAAAACAAACCGTTTTTTGAGTTGCTACAAGTACCGTGCAATGTTTCTGGTTCAAAAACACGCGATCCGCTTTAAGCTAGCTACGGTCTATTAAAAAAAGCGCTCTTCTGTAGCCTACAAATAGAGATTGACAAAATAGAGAAATAGAGTGATGAAATTTGTAAGCAAATTTTTATGTTTTTGAAATATTGCTCTTCAAGATTTTTGTCTTTTTTATTCTTTTTTCATGTTGTGAATAAGCCTTACAATCTTTTTTTGAACAACTTGAGCCCTGTATGATTTTGAATATTTTTTCATACATACATACATAATAATATTGTAGTTTATAAACAGAGACGCGAAAGCATAATGAATTTGCATACTGTATGGATACAATAGAATGTTTTAAATTTTAAAATGGAGTAATAAGCACTACTTAGTTTTTTGTTTATGTAATCAACATGAATAGTCCGTTTAAGGTTTGAGTATATTTTTTGCTTTGTATAAAATGCTTATTTGTGTGGTTCTGTTTTTGAAGAATTGCACAGTTACCGTTTTGTATCTGTTAAATATTAACTTATTATTATTGCATTATTCCCTTTATAATTCTTATATTGCCAAAGTAGTTTTAACTTGAAGATGGTTGTTTTTGCATTAACTACATTAGACAAATCATCAGCAAAGTTTAATACAGATTGTTCATGTATAATATAAATATAAAAGGACCTAATGTGGATCCTTCTGCTATACCTAATGTAATATTATATGTATCTGATTTGCTTGAATTTACTTTAAACAATAATTTTGCAACATGTAAAAAAATGTGAGATTAGTTGTACTGCCGTTCTTCTAATTTCAGTGTTCCATAGCTTGTTTTTAGTTGATTTAATATTTTAAATATCAAAAGCATGTTGTTAATGATATTTTTTATAAATTATGACCACTTTAGCTATTTTTGGTGATAATGCAAATATCTTTTGGATTATCATTTGATTAATTAATACTGTAAGTAGCTGCAATATTTCACCACACATATATTTTAATACAGATATTTTATCTGGGCCGGTAGTTTCTTTATTTTTTAGGTTTGTTATTACTGACTTTACTTCTACTTCATCCGTTTTATACAGTGTGAAAGTAGTGCCAGTAAGTGTATTCTGCCCAAAACGAGTATTAATATTTTTTTTACAAGATACAGCAGCGAAGTGCTCTCCAAAGACATTTGCTATTTTTTTTTATTGTAGATCTGTCAATGTTTAGTATAAAATTCTTCTTGATTTTTTTCAACTTAAATTGTCATTCAATATTTTTCACATTGTGTTTATTTTGTTTTTAGTATTTTCTTTTAGTATTTTTAACTAACTGTCTATGATTGGTTTTGTTTTTTATAAACGTCATTTTGTTAGTGTTTAGAGGTCTACTTTATTTTCTTAATAAGCTTCATCAAAATTTTCTAGAAAATTGTCAAATCATTTATTAATTATTTCTGATACGGTTAATTTACTTTTATTACGCTTTAGCATATGCTTAAACATATCTAAACTATATTTTTTGTCTGTGCTTTTACAGGTAACACAATCCATTTTGATACAGTTTCTGTAAAACAGATTTGCTGTGAGTAATAGTCCGCTAAACAGTGAGAATTTCAGATATGCATAAGTCTACGTCTAAATTAGCTGTAATGTAATCAATTCCCGTTACAGATATATTATCATTTTTGTTTTGACATATTTGTGTTGGCTCTGTTATTTTATTCTTTATTTTATACGATTTGAATAAACTGTAGAGAATGCTTAAGATTACGGATGTTCTTAACTTATCAATACTTAAATCACCTCATAAAATAATGTTGTATAAAGTTTTTAACGGTCTAATAAGCAATTTGTAAGAACGCTAAGAACAGCGTTGAAAAGAATGGTAACGCTTGACTTTATATGGCAGCAAAAAGAATGAGTTCAGAGTGATAGATACGGAGTTGCTAAAGCAAATTGAAGATTTAATGTTGAATTTGTCTAACATTTACTACATTTTATCATTGGATTTATTCCAAAACCATATACAAGTTTGGCCTAAAAACGAATATAATCTTATTTATTTAGTATTTAAACAAAATTTTAGGTTTAGATATTGATGCGTATGTCTAACCTTATGTAGATGACCATGTTTTAACCTCAGGTAAGTTTAAAATATATTTGCATCATTTCATTCTATATTTTGTTCACGACTAGTTTGGTACTTTTTCCTCAACGGGTTCAGGCAATACAAGATTTTCCAGTTTCAAAAAACAATAAGCAACTTTAAGCTTATCTTGGAATTGCACATTTTGTGTGAGTGTTTTGCAGTTTAGGTTTAGTAGAAATATAAAAAAGAAATAAATGAATTATTAAATATTTCTAAAGCAGTTTTAATAGTAAATAGTAGATGTTACCTCTGGAGTAGCTGATAGATTCAGATATAATAACTCTGTTTTACCAAAAATTCAATTATAAGGAAAATAGGTGGATTGCTAAATAAGTATAGTAAGATTATGAGAAACTGCAAAAATTGTAGCTTATTGGGCGGATAGTGTTGTAGAACATAAATAATTTAACCATTCAATGTTATGTACATTAAAATATATTAACAAGTCAATTTCAGTTTTTTCTTGAGTCTAAAATATGCTTGTTATTTGTGGATGTAAGCACAAACACCCTATTAGTCAGCAAATAAAAAATAATAATCAAAATTTACTAGATTCAAACAAAATTTATTGTTTACTTTGCTTTCAGTCAAAAAACAAATAATTTGTTTGTAAATATAAAAACTTAGCTTTTAAGACATAATTCGATTCATTCCAATTTAATTGTATTATAAGCTATCTTTGACCCTGTAAGCGGCTTGTTTTCTAGATTAGTGCCATTTACTCTACAAAAAACTAAGTTTTGTAATTATAATAGTGCGTACATAGTTGCACAAAGTGCCGTACAACAACATCGCGTAACACGTATCATCCTTGCGTAATATTACCCCGTAACACAAAATACATCTTTCTGTGTACTGCAACATCGTCGCGTAATATATTCGCAAAACAATACCGTGCTGCGCCGTGTTTATTGGGCCCTGCCGTACTAACTTGTACAAAGAATTGCAACATAGCCGTGTAACATTCGACATAAAACAGACAAGCAATGGAACGCTGCAAAAGCCATGTTGCAAGGTTATGTTACGCAATATTGTTGCGATACGGCAGTTTGTTAGAAGTGTGTACGCAATATTAGACGTCCAAGCATCTAATAAAACTCTCGTGTTGTTAAATTCCTTGGGTTGGATTAACATAATATGCGGCAGCCAAACACAGACAGAAGTTACAGGACCTTACACCTACAAGTAGTACACGTTTGTTTTTGATTTGAAATGATATAGAAGCAACTAAACCATAATTATTTAACATTTTGTAAAATTATACTATATTATATTATAAAACGTTTCATAAACATTAAAAAAATAATTCAAATGTAATATCAATTTAAAGTATAATACTTTAAATAAATATTTATATTTTTATAATTTGCCTTTCTTCTATTTTCAAAAGACGGTTATCTGGAACCTGTTACTTGGTTGGAACTAAAGAAACAGGGTGGAGTATACATATTTAGCATTAACCAGTAAGGTGCCGTCTGTGAGACTGATTTGTATATAAATTTGATGATATTTACAAAACAATCCCGACCTGCAACTTATAACTTCACCTAATCTTTTATCTACATCGCCACTCTCTACCACCCTATTTTCAACTGTCTAGCATACTGCATAATTAAATAATTAATCGGTGTTTGTTTGCATCAGTCTGCCAGACTGCACCTTACCGTTTCCGTTAGTTTTTTGTGTAACTCATCGTATGGCGGGACCAGCAACAATATTTTTGAGGAAACTTTATGCAATGGTTTAATAAAAATGAAATGTAAGTAATGCACATGGTGTTTTGAAAGATGAATTTGTTATATGTGAACATAATAGTGACCGTGTATTAGTACAAAAATTGCATAAATATTGTCAAAGTTTAGAAGCTGCTGTAATAATTGTTTATAAATATTTTTTAGATTTTTTGCCATAAATTATTTACTAGTTTTGTATTTTAATATCTGAGTTGAAAAAAATTATAATATATTTAAAAACTGTTCTATTTTGTTGCGTTTATATACTATCATGCGTAAATACGCATTATTTGTAACCTCCTTTCATTCAACTAAATTTTTTATTATATAAATATTTTGTTACTGATTTAGTAACTTTTTAAGGTCTCAAAAATGCAGTCTCACAGACGGCACCTTACCGTTAGTGCAACAATATTTCACCTTATCAGTTAATGGTTAAAGAGGGTTTTATAAACCAAAGGCTTATTAAGTGGTTTCCGAATTAACCCGGTAGATAAAGAGTTAATTTTTAGGCATAGAATGAACATTTAAACCAACTTGATAGTGTCCTTTTTTATGGTAATTTGATATAAAAAATAAAACATTTTTAAAACAACTCGCCAACATTTAACATAACATAATTATATAAATGTTTTGATATATTTATAACAAATTGTACTTACATGCAACCACAATTAAATATGCAAAAGAACATATAAAGTAACCGACGTTAAACATAATGTACGATATAGTAAACAAAAATTTGCCATTACATATATGCTATTTTTATCAATTTATTTTTACATATGTATATAACACGTGCTTAATTAATTTTATTTGCAATACTTATCAACATTTACTTAAATCAATTTCTGAAAATAATAAGTGATAACACAATTTTTTTAATTAAAATTCCTGCCTAAATGTTGTTCCAGAAATGACACGGTATATGCTAATCTTAGGTATTTCAATCATTATTTTTTATGTTTACTTTATTAAATTTATGTTAACAGATATAGATTGCTTTGTAAAATTTATGATTATAAAAGATAACAACGCAATTCCTAATCACAATATTTATTAGCTTAGATTTGCCTAGATTTCTAACAAGTTAACTAACTAACATGATTAAAAACGTTTTATATTATTTTTATTTTTAGTTACTTTAAATTGTTTCAAGTTGTTTAAATAGTTAATCAAATATTAAATTATAGTTTTAAAATTTGATTATTAATTGTAATATTTATCGTAGATCATACGTGCTTTTTTTTCATCTTTCTCAATTTTCTACACTTTTATGTATTATTATATCCTTATATAAGTTTAAAGTAGTCACTATTAATATTGATTGAGCTACTAAAATTGCAAAAATCTACCAAAGTGATATCAATTAAAAATAAAGCATTAAGTCCATACCGACAGCTACCTTGAATTGTAGTATATTAACAAAAACTGCAACTTTGGCTTTATCGCTGCTTCTACATTTAGAAAGGATTAAACTATGATATGTCGAAGTCTTTTTTTGTGAAATTATATTTGCAAATAGCAACAAAATGCATTCAAAAATACAGAAAAACGCATTTATTTCTATATTTGATGGGTTTTTTCGGCTATAATAGTTAGGAACTATTATTTGACTAAAATACTTTGACTGATGTTACGGTTTATTTCTGCTATCGGTTCCAAATATTTTTTTTAAGCTAATTTCTTGTTGGTAATAACTAATGATTGGTATTTGGTAATTTTGTGTTTTTACTTCAATCCTGTTCTCTGTTAGCAAATTGGCTATAAATATTTCTATCAATATTTTTGTAGAAACAAGTTTTTCTTGTATCTCTTGCAATGTTTGTACGTGTGCTTTCCGGCGTATCCTTAATGAATTTACATTTTGTCTTTATCAAATTCAAATTATCCCAATGCCTGTTGTTGTAATTGTATTGAAATTCTTTTAAGCATGTCGATCACGTCCATGCATCCACAGGCGTATTCCTCTGGGCTATAAACATGTTTTTGGTTTTATTGAATAAGGACAGCAGCCGAGCTTTAAGCCCGGATCATAACAGTTTTATGGCTTTTATTGGCAGTAACTTTGTTACCTTTGACTAAGTGCTTTAACAAACTGAAAGTATCTGCTGCGTTTAAAACTCCGAGTTCAACAACGTGCTGCTCATGCCTTGCTTCAATTATTCTAACTACATATGGATTTTTAAGTAAGTCGTAGAGCGCATCTTTACCGTTCTTCACACTTATCTACGTTTGATTGAGTATTTTTTCTAAACTTTTTTTGTCTGCATCACTATAGCTAATCGAATCTCTTTATCTTCGTGACATAAGAGATTCTCAGCTTCTCCTGAAACTTAATCAAGAGTCATAATAGGGTAAAACCCTGCTAACGTGTACAACATCTTGCTTCAAATTGACTCTAGTAATCTAGTTTATCATTATTTCTATATATTTTACGCTTTTTTTATTTTTTTTTTATTGAGGTAAATATCTTGATTTTATTACCTACTTTATATGTAATGCGTCTGCATTTAGAAACATATTTTGTTTTATCTTTGACGAACAGTAGATATAAACCCAATCAATTTATTTGGTGCCGGTAATTATATTAGCTAACGTTTTATTAAATCGCTCACTTAAAGCGTTACATTGAGGGTGATAACTAGTCGTGAACTGACTAGTTGCGCTCATTTTCCTGCACAATTCAGTGACCAGTTTTGACTGCATGTCTTACCTTTATTGCTAACAAATGCTCGAGAACTACCATGACTGTAAATAATTTCTTCTAATATAAATTTTGCAACTTTTTTAAAATAACTAAAAGTCTTATTTATAGTTTTGCAAATAATAGAACCCTTCATACTTTACAGTTTCTAAAAACCATATTAACAAATATGCCAGAACGTCTTAAAATTTCTAGGTTAGAATCTGTAGCTTCAATAAACAAAAACTTTTTAACAATATGTAAATAAAACTCCCAATACGGTCAATTTTAACTCTAAAAAACTAAACTTTTTACTGTTTTAAAATCAAAATTCGAGGTATCAGTACCAAATTTTAAACTAAACAACAAATCCGTATTTAAATTTTCTTCATTTTGTTTTTTATGGATTTTTTTTTGAAAAACCATGTTGTTGACATAGCTTTGATAGCTCCACATCATTGCGGGGAAGAAGGGAAGTAAAAATCTGACGGGGTCGCGTGATGTTGGGGTGAAGGGTCGATCGGAAAATTCAAAAAATAAGCTAGAACTGCCGTAGGAGTTGAGGGGGCTGAGCTCGGGGTTGAGCGTGAGTCACCGCGCGACTGGATAGCACCGCGGCGCTGATGCACGGAGTCGCGCGCTCACTCGGGGTTCCCGATGCGAGTATTATTGTTTTATGTGTATTTATATAGAATTAAAAAAAAAGAACGCGGTAATTAATTTATTAATTGTTTTTTTTTACATGCAAATATGTTTTATGTTATTATTATTATCAATATTTAATTAATAATTGTTTTACATAAAAACGGAATATTTAGCGCAAATAAACGTTTTAAATTATTTTATTATTCTACCCTATCTACATATATTATTATTATTTGCGTTTATTGTGCATTTATATTTTCAATAAAATAATTTGTTCCAGGTGTAAATTTGCTCAATTGAAAACATACTTATTTTTAATCGAAAAAGTCGTTATATTTATTACAGATATTTGTATATGTAATGTTTAGTATAAATATAAATATTTTTGTGGCTAACCACCGCATATCCGATTCGCATATTAAAATCGAATTGAATTAGTCGAAAAATTGAAAGCGACATTAACAGTGTAAAAAGTGTCAGTGTAAAATGGATAATAACAACGAATTATTTTGCAATGAAAATTTCTTCCGCATTACAATTATGCACCGACAGTTTCAACTGATCAACCTATTCCTCAAGCGCCGAAGAAACCAAAATTGATTTCAATCACCACACCCAACAGGAAACGTCGCTTAGACAAAATTTATCGAATAAATTTACAAATGAAGACGACGACAGTGAGAATGATGCTTATACTTTGTGTATAATTGACACATATTGCTTTTATTACAAAAATAAAAGTATATATTATTGCGTTGAGTGCTCTGAAGACGGGCAAATAAATTATTCCAAACATTATACCCGGAAGCTGGGGAATATAGAATATAAATCCTGCTGCAAATGAATTAAAACAGTGACAATTGCACGAAAATTAAGGAATTGGGAACAATGCAGGTCATATTATCTTTAAGAAAAAACCGTTATACCGCAATTTTAATTTTGCTTTACTTAAGGAGTTATCGTTAACCGCAACTTTTTTATAAAATCGTAATAATAATAATACTAATAAATATCATTTATAATCAAACCATTACTCGAAGCAGTTCATATACAGTGTGTTAAGTGCAAATTATATATTAAAAAGAAAAATTTCAAAATGGATTTCAAAAAATTGGCTGCCCTTAATGTTGTCCCGAAGCCCTATTTAAAAGCCGTGGACTTGGAAATTATGAAAAAATATGAGATTATATCATTTTCATTAAAATCAACAGTATACGGACCAAGCGTTTTAGCTGACATAGTGCAGGCGCTGGTATGGTTACCAAAAAAATACCTTGAAGTGATTAATCCGGCTGCCATCAAGGATTACAATGCCAATTATGCAGGTTCGCTGTACATTGTGCTGGAAAGAATCGATGAAGGGAACGATCGACAAATTCCAATAATGCAAGTTTTACCATACGAATAAGGTAAGAATTTTATTTATTTTATTATTTATATTAAAAAAATATATATCAATTTTTCTTTCTTAGAATCATTATCAATTATCGAAGAATGATGTCACCGCACCACACCCAAGCGTCCGCGTTATCTTCTATTGTATTTCTAAAAACATTTTATTATTGTTATTATTTACATTTTATTACGGTTTTTATATCATGATTTCATGCTTAATGCTTAATTAATTAATTAATATAATAATAATAATTTATTGTGGTTTTCTTATCGTTTTTTCCTTATTATATAAAAAGATATATATACTAATCATATTACATCATATAAAGTTATAACACATTTGAGTAATCATGGAAGTTTTTTTCGGATGTGATAATTGCGAGAAATTGTTTTCAAGACAAGATAATATGGAAAGACATCGAAAAAAATGTTGTGATTGTATCGATAAACAATTGTGTTTCGTGTGTTCAAAATCATTTTCAAGAGTAGACGCACTAAAACGACATTTAAAAAGTCACGATGGAGGTGTGTTACGCGATATATGTGGTGAAATGTTTTATGCCAAGGATTACATTTAACATAACAAGGAACATGCATCACATACAGGCGGTGCGTATAGTGTTGAAGCAATTATATTGAAAAAAAAAATAAAATTAGTTGTAAAGACTGCTGCGAGGAGTTCGAATCAAAATTAAAATATAATGGACATTTACGATCGCAAAATCATTTGAGTGTAGTATCAAAAAACAGTAAATTGAATAAAGATTCGGTAGTTATGGTTGATGGGCTTGTTTTAAAAATAGGATATCAACTTATCGAATTTATTCAAGTGAGAACGAAACTAATATTAGTACGTTTTTTGAAAGTGTGAAATCTAAAACTTGTGAATTATAATTAAAGAAATTTTACTAAAAACAAAAAATTTAAAAATCAATATTATTTTATATGCCTTTTATACAAAAAAATACTTGCAATGATGGAGAAGAAAATCAAAATGATGGAGATGTAAAGCTGAAAGCTTTTAACACCAAAAACGAAGTGTTCACAATATCAACGGAGGTTGGTGAAATTTATGATAAATTCACCAACAAAATTATTACACAAGCTGAAGAATTTCAAATAAGACTATTAATGATTTTTTTAATTACGTTTTTTGTTATATAAAATATATTTTTTAGGAAAGAGATAGCGGATGGGCTTTACTAAGATTGTCTCACCTGGACATTAACATTAATAAGTATAAACCAATTCGTGGGCATGCGTTTATTTACCTTCCAGATGAGATTCGATTAAAACATGCTTGCATCAATATACAAAATGTTGATGACGCATGTTTTGCTTGGGCGGTGACAGCAGCTTTACATCCGGCGAATATGTTACCTAACAGAACCACCAGTTATCCACATTATTCTACAATTTTAAATTTCAATAGTTTATCATTTCCGTTGAAATTAAAAGATATAAGAAAATTTGAAAAAATGAATAACATCTCAGTCAACGTATATGGGTTGGAAATAAATAGAGAATATGATAAATATGAGGTGGTAAGTTCAATTTATTTTACTGATCAATTACTTAATAATCTGGTTAATTGATTATATATTGAAAAAGAAAATCGATATCATTATTGCTTAATTAAAGATATGTCAAAGCTCATTTCATCACAAGTTTCGAAACATAAAAGCTTAACACATTTGTGTGATGGATGCTTAACATTTTTTCCCTCGAAAGGTGCTGTAGATATTCATCAAACTGATGATTGTAATCATATATACACAGTCTTGCCCAATACTGAATTAAGAAAAAATCAAGTAGGCGAAAAAGTTCCAGATAATTTATTAAAATTTGTCAATTATAGTAAAAAACTTAAAATTCCGTTTGTTGTATATGTGGATTTTGAATGTTTTCTAAAACCAATTAAAACCTGTAATAACGATTCTGCAAAATCATATATAACTAACACCCACATACATACTCCGCATAGTTTTGCGTATTACATTGTTTGTTCTTTTGATGGTTCCTTAAATAAATTTAAAACGTATATGGGTGAAGATTGATGTAAAGTGTTTATTGATAGGTTGTCAAATGATGATAAATTAATTTATGATACTTATTTAAAACCCATTGTTGCATTGCTACCAGATTACAATCAACATCTTATCATTACGGCTACCGAATGTCACATTTGCAATGAACCAATAAATATTCACGATAAAGTGCTTGATCATTGTCATTTGACAGGAAAGTTTGTGGGAGTAGCTCATTCAAACTGTAATTTAAATTATAAATATTAAAGATGATACCAATATTTTTTCATAATTTAAGTAATTATGATTCACATTTATTTATAAAAGAATTTGGCATTAACCAAGAAAGAATAGATGTTATTCCACAAACTAAAGAAACATATATTTCTATTACAAAACATTTAATAGTTGATACATATAAGATCAAAGAAGGTAAAGACTGAAACGTGTACTTAAAATTAAAATTTTTAGATTCATTACGTTTTATGAATAAAAGTTTTAAAAGTTTAGCCAAAAATTTAAAAATTGATCAATTTGTAAATATTAAAAAACACTTTTCAACGTAAGAATTAAAATGCGTTACTAAAAAAGAGGTATTTTCTTATAAATATGTCAATTCGTATGAAAAATTGGAAGAAAAACAATTGCCTAAAAAAAAGATTTCTTTAATAGTTTAACATGCACTGACCTTTCAAGTGACGATTATGAACATGCAACATTAACTTGGGATTTATTTAAATATAGTAATATAAAAGAATATTCAAATTTGTATCTTAAAGTTGACACTTTGTTATTATCAGACATTTTCGAAACGTTTAGGACCGTTTGCTCGAACACATACAACTTGGATCCCTCACACTATTTTACTACGCCCGGTCTCAGCTGGGATGCTATGCTAAAACATACGAAAATTGAACTTGAATTATTAACAGATATAGACATGCACCATTTTGTAAAAAAAGGTATACGTGGAGGTCTCTGTCAATGTTCGTTGTGTCACGCAGAAGCAAATAATAAATATATGTCAGATTTTGATAAGACGAAACCATCCAAATATCTGATTAGTTGGGATTCTAATAATTTGTATGGTTGGGCTATGACTCAACTTACGCCTTATGGTTCATTTCAGTGGCTCAATAATGATAAAATTCAGAGTTTTAATGTCATGGGTATTTCGGATGAATCAGCTATTGGGTATTTTTTAGAGGTAGACATAGAATATCCGGAAAGTTTACATGATGCTCATAATAATTTGCCGTTCTTACCCGAAAAGATTCTTCCTCCAGAATCAAAATTCAAAAATACTAAATTAATTGCTAATTTATATAATAAAAAAAATATGTTATTCATTAGAACTATCTGAAAGTAGATTTACAAAATGGATTAAAATTTAAAAAAATTTATCGTATATTACAATTTAATCAATCAGATTAAAAAAAAAAAATATGTTGACTTGAATACACTTACGTAAAAACGCTCTAAATGAATTTGAAAACAGTTTTTTTAAACTTATGATTAACGCAGTATTTGGGAAAACCTTGGAAAATGTTGATAAAAGAATTCATGTTAAAATAGTTAATCATTGGAAGGATATTGGTAATAGATGAGGCGCTCCAAGTTTAATTGCAAAACCCAACTTTAAATTTTCCTCAATTTTTTACAGAAAATCTGGTGGCCATACAATTAGAACATCTAAAAGTAGTATACGATAAACCAATTTATTTCGGCTTTTTGGTATTAGAAGTATCTAAAATATTAATCTATAACTTTTTTATGATTTTTTATTAAAAATTTATGACAATAATACACTTCAACTATGTTACATGGATACAGACAGCTTTACGGTGCTTATACAAACAAATGATTTATATGAGGACATGAAGGAACATTTGAATTTATTTGATACCAGTAACTTTTCAATCAATAACTTGTATAATATGCTTTTACAAAATAAAGGTGTTCTAGTCGTAATGAAAGATGAAAACCGGGGAAAAATATTACGTGAATTTGTAGGAGTCCGAGCAAAAGTATATGCAAGTAATGTTGAACATGAGTGAAATAAAAAAATTAAAGGTATAAAGAAATGTGTTGTATCAAATAACATCACTAGTGATGATTTTAAAAATTGTTTATACAATAATGAACTCATCTTTAAGAAACAAAATCTTTTTAAATTAATTAAACATGATATATTTACAATCACTCAAAATAATTTGGCCTTATCACCATATGATGATAAAAGATTTATTTGTAAAGACGGTATCAAAACTTTAGCTTGGGGTAACTATTCGATACCGGAATAATACATATTTTTTATTGTTACCAGCAGTCAAAATCTGTTATAAAAAAATGAATGTTATTTTGTTATTATTAGTTTGAAATGTTATTTGTTTACTCTTTTACATATTATAAAGGTAAGTAAATTAAACACGACATCTTAACAACACATTTATTATTATTATTATTATTATTTTTTTTTTCACAAAGTTTTCTGGTTTTTAGACTGCTGTCGGGTACAGCGACCAAGACTGACAGCTATTTTTCTATTTATTATATAAAAAGGACTTCCCTTACAATATTTGCAGTACTTAGCAGAGTGCTTTTTTGCATTTTCTTACAGATGTTAAATTCCAAGTCTATTTTTTGTAGGTTTTCAGCTAGGTTTAGTGGTACAACTCCAGTAGCTGATATAATCAGTGAGATAATGTGCACTGATTTTTGATTCCACATTTCTTTTGTTTCGATTGCCAGATCGATATACTTATTGTTCTTTTTGTCGTGCTTTCTTTGCAGGTTCGAGGATTCAGGAATAGAGATATCTATCAGGTAGGTATTGCGGCTTTCCTTATCTCGTATGACAATGTCTGGTTCTGGATTATTATTATTATTATTAAAATTACATCTAAATCAACTATAATTACAATTTTTAAAACAAATATTCACTTATCAATCTAACATTTTCGGTTGCACAAAAAAAAAAACTTTTTACATGATTAAAACAATTATGATTGGTATTTACAAATTTAACCTCTTCAACATATTCATCCTCTAAATCAACAACATGCAAATCAATTTGAATATTATTTAAAAACGACTTTTTCTGGTGTCCCTTGACAAATACGCATGTGACACCTTTGAGTAAATTTTTTAAAATAGTTAAAATTTTACGTGTTGATATGTATCCGCTGCTATAGCGAAGACCGTGATGATTTATCTCTAACCATCGAATTTGGTTTTTTTCATCGCGTCGCAATTTCTTGAACTCGGTTTCTGGTTTAAACAAATATGAATGAAAATGTTTTCCATCCGTTGTTACACATAGTTCTTTAGGTGTAAAATTTCCGTTCACTATAAATCCTTAAACATCTAAGGCAGCAATTCTAGAGCCCATCGCAGATTTTCGAATTTGATGACAAACTCTTAAACGATCTATTGTGGCAATCTGCCAACAGGTTCCGCTAATATTGCTACTCTGGCAATTTGTAAAAAATACTTCAAATTCTGCTGTGGAAAATCTAACCACACTTTTCATACTAATTTTTTCACTGTTCCAGAAAACGGTCGGTATTCGGCAACTTGGTCGCACAAAATGAGGCAATATGCTCTTGTATTCTCTGAAAAAGCCTGATGCTCCTCCATTTCAATTTTCAGATCGATCGTTGCTGGTTTTACGCTTTTATTTTGTCTTGACACATCAAATACGTATAACATACGAGTTTTAAATTCTGCGTAACTCAATAATGGTCGGTTGAATCGACCGTAATAACTGTTTTGGAACTGTGTGTACATGTAATAACAAGAAGTGTATTCACCATTTGTCACATCTTGATTTAACTTATTATAGGGGTAAGGGGACAATTACGTATCGAGATTTTTTCAGATGAGTAAAAGTTTTAACTAACCAAGTATCCTTATCGGTTTTTTTGTGAGTATACTCATATAAACGCCATGTACGATATGACATCAAAATGTGAGAATCAGATTTTATACCAGTCAATATTTGTAATTTTGTTTCATGTCACGGCTGAACATGTTGTATGCGCCATTCAATTTTATCTATCCGAATCTTGCAGTCTTTGGTGCTCGTGTAACAGTTTAAATCACTGTTGGCACGTTTCATGATCAATTCTTGTTTCACATTCACCATCATCTTCTTGTAATCTTCAGCGAATCCCAGAAGACATTTTAATGGTAATATTGCATAAAATTTTTGGTTTGTATCAAAGTATGTTTTAATTTTGGAGTCCACACTGAACTTTTCAAAAATGTTTAATTTCTCCATTTTACTCTGTAACCCAAAAACTGGAGTATATTCAAATTGCGACTTAATCCCTTAGATGTTAAACAAAGAGTGATGCTTTTAGCGGATGTTCTCTCTTTAATATTTGCGTGATGAAATTGGATACCCATTCCGCTACGTTTTTAATTCTAGTCTAACTAAGATATTTTCTTTTCTAAAATTTACAGGCAATCCGTCTTGATCAATATATTAATTGTAATGTTATCGATGCTACGTACGTTTACGGATAAGTATAAAATATTTTGCGGTTCAATGTTAATTGCAAACCCCGGATTGACAGATGGTGAAAACTCAAAAATTGTATGAGATAGTTTATTACCGTAATAAGCGCCCGTCACAATGTTGCATTCTAGTCGAATGTTTGTCACTTTTATAATTTTGACTGGTAAATGCAAATTATTTGCTATTAAAATTTCATTACCAGAAAACCCGAGTAACTGACCAATACTGTCTGCACGTGAAAAATCTATATCATTTTTACATAAAATCTCGCACTTTAATGTGTTATTTTTAGGTTTTAATTTAATGATTTGTTCCAATTCTTGATTATCAGAGCTTGATCTTGATTTTAAAACAGTTTGTAAATATGATTCAATATCTGTAATTTCATAAGAGCCTGTTGGTATTTCAACAACTTTGTTACCGTTGTGTTTGTAGTAAAATTTATTACAACCGTTTTCTATATTTGGAATGGTATTGTACGTATGCAAACCGATCAAACCTAAGTAATATTTTTTACCAGGATCTAGCTCGATCGGTAGATAATAATTTACTGAGAATTCGTCACTATTACCCTAAAGACTATGAGACATGACTAAACATAAACCACAAGATTTGCTTGCTTTTATAGTTTTATCATGCTTTGAAAAACTTCAAACACAAATGCCCGCAATTAAATGTATTGTAATTTTGATATCTATTATGATTATAAGTAATTTCGCTACCACAAAAATATTTTAACAGTTCTTTGGGTGGAGGAAGATCGCCAAAACTGTCAAAATATTTCACAAAATTTCCGCGTTTTTTATAGGCAACCCAATGCGTACCATTTCCTTTTAAACTATCCAAATTAATTATGCAAGACTCGTTTCTATATGCTTTAATCGGTATGGTATCACGAAAAAAACACCTCGGAAATAAGGTATTTTTGCTTTTTCATATTTTTATATCTTTATCAGTTAAAGAGCGTTGAGGTAGCGAACTCAAAAGTTTTTTGATTTTTCCAAATTAAGTCCTAATCCTTTTATGTACGGTTTCAGATAAAGACCGTTTCCAGCTTTTCCACAAAGTGCGATAGCTTCCATCATTTTGTTGTGACGTTGAGATTTACCAAATTTTTGTCGAGCATCTGTAGCAGAGTTTACCGCTTTTGCAATACCTGATGCACCACCTGCAAGCGCTCCTAATGCGCTGAGACCCGCAAAAATAGGTATAAGTGGAAGAATGCCTCCAATCTTAAGAATCGGAATTATACGAGGAGCTTTAATTTTTTTTTCTTTCGCCCATTTCACACACCGCAAGTTTAGCCGCATCCAGTGCCATATTTGCTCCTCCTATTACTTACACCATTTTTTTATTCATTTTACTTTTAAATTGCTTCAACACATTTTTTGCTTTTATTATTGCACTTTGCAACGCAACTTTCTTTTTTGACTGTTTTCCAACTTTTTTTTTTTTACCACGTTGCGTTCGTTTCTATTTTGATGATAATGTTGATGATTATACACCCATACCCATTTTTTGTTTTATTTTCATTGCCGTTGTCACTGTAAAAGCGTTTACATTTTCACCAAACGATGCGTCTCTGGATTTAACTCTTTTCCAAGCGGCTTCTTCCAATTGCTTATCTGCAGAGTGTCTATCACTTATTTCTTTGTTTTGAGAGTATGCAATGACTTGAAGTTTGCATCCAACTTATTTATACCGAAATCACCTCTCTGCATACGTTTTTTTAAAGTTTTGTGCTTGGTCCGCAGTACTGATACCCTCCAGGAAGATGTAACTCGATAGGCAACTTAATTATAAAAGAGTTGATGATACCCGTACCTTAGTATAAAAGGATTTACCCTGACCCGCTTCTATTTATAAAAGTGGTTCAGCAGAAAAAGTGCTTACCGATCGTAAACATGGATGAGTACGTTTCAGGAATGGGTTTAACGGAGACGCAACGGCGGCACGGTGATTTATTACCAAATTCTATAAGAGCTTTGATTTGCGGGCCGTCTAATTGTGGAAAATCAAATGCAATGCTAAGTTTATTGTTTAATGAAAATGGACTACATTTTAAAAACATTTATATTTATTCAAAGTCGTTATATCAACCAAAATCGTCTGTTGGAGAATATTATGCAATCAATATCGGAAATAAAATATTTTCCATTCAAGGAAAATGAGGAAATAATGAGTCCAGAGAAAGCTAAACCAAATTCAATTTTTATATTTAATGATGAAGCGTGCGATGGACAGAATAAAATTAGAAAGTATTTCAGCATGGGAAGTCACAATAACGTCGATTCTTTTTACTATTGCCAAACCTACACAAGAATTCCTAAACATCTGATACGAGACAACGCCAATTTTATCGTTTTGTTCAAACAAGATGAAATGAATTTAAAACATGCGTTTACAGACCACGTCAGCAATGACATGAGTTTTAAAAAATTTAAAAAGATTTGTAGACAGTGTTGGAAAGATAAGTACGGTTTTATCGTGATCAATAAAGATTGTGATCCAAATAATGGAAGATATCGTAAAGGATTCAATCGTTATATAATTGTGCACAGTTGATATATTTCTTCATATTGCAGCAAACAGTTAGACAGAGCAGAATGACAAAAGAAACTCTAAAACAACGTCTAATCGATGTCAAAAAGTCGATAAGAAAAAAACTTTTTGCAATGAAAATTAATCGTAGCAATGAAGATGAATTTTTAAATAAAACATACAAGCCATTATTAGAACCGTTGAAAACAATTATTGGTAAAACTCGTGGAAATAAATATATAGTTAAAGTACCGGCTCAGCGAAAAAGAAAATTGGCAAAATGGCATGGTATATCAAAGCATGAAGAGGATTATGAACAAGATCCTTTGTATGATGAATCTGATGCCAATGAATTTTACACACCTCGTCGCAGACCGCATGAGAGTAAAAAGGAATTACATGACGACGAAGAAGTAGCTTATAAACCTCATAATCTTCTTGATGAATCTCATAAACCTGTTTATAAGCCTCATGAAGACAAAGAGGTAGCGCTTGGTAAACCTCATAAACAAGATGAAACAGAATATGTAGATACAGCTTATTTGAATACCTTTCAGGACTTGCCTAGAAAATATATAGAAAGAGATTTTCAGATCATCGAAAACTTGATGAGTCTACCGGTATAAATATTGATAGTCGTACAAAAAGTGGATAATTGGAAAATATGATGTCGAGCTGGTTGATGGTAACAATTTTAAAATTAATGATTCTGTGTACGTTGGAACTTAGGGGATGTATGAACTTCTTTTTATGAAAGAACCCGACGATCAGATTTTTAACGATGATGATTTGAAAACCTATAGAATAATATTAGAAAAAACACATGCATTACACCGCAATTACAATCCAAAAAATCAAAAACAGGGTTTGAAAAGTAAAAAATATACTGAGATTATTAAGCCTCTGTTTAAAAACCGATCACCGACGTACACAAAACCTCGCATTAATTCAAGTGGCTCTCTTACTAGCGGTAAAGGTTTTGATTCCAAATTGCGAGTGCAACATACCTCTACGCAATACAAGTATTAGAACAATTTAAGCGAACTTGTTGATAGGTTGTGTTTATTGCACGCATCGAGGAATGCGGGGAATAATTCACACAATAATGAGATTGCTTCAACCGAGAAGGAATTGCGTGAAGAAGATGTAATTTTCTAATAAATACAAAACACGCTATTCTCTCCACATCATACGATGCTCATCATCGATAAGTTCGGGCGTCATTCATCACAGATTAAAATAAATAAACCATTAACGGGTGTAAAAGGACCACTAAGCATTGGATTTAAACGTGATGCTGATGGGCATTTCAATCTTGATGGTAAAAGAATAAAAAAATTGCAATTACCGATTAATGAAAGCGATGCCGCAAACAAAAAATATGTCAATAATGTAAATGCCGTTCAGTTGCAGGATTTTAACACATCATTTACAAATATTAATTCAAAACTTAATTTAATTATCGATAGTATTCCGAAAACTATAAACTCAAAGATTTTATCAGTAAAAGCAGATCTGTCGGAGAAAATTAATAGTTCATCCAGAGATTTTGAAGCGTATAAAAATACATCAAATCATAAAATAGAATTGCTTGAAAACTCAATACGCTATTATTAAAACAAACAAATAGCATCAAACAGTTTATTGCTCTATTAAAGAGTCCTTCAAGTCAAAATGAGTAAAGAGGATGTAGTGCGAGAGTTACACAAACCGGCGAGAAAGAATTTTGCTCGAAGACGAACGATACTTAAAGGTGTTGACGATCTGTGGCAAATAGATCTTGCCGAGTTTCAATTATTCTCTCGTGAAAATAATAGATATAAATATATACTAGTAGTAATTGATTGTTTCTCAAAATACGCCTGAACTGCACCCATAAAAAATAAAACCGGTGTAATTGTTGCAGATACCATGAAGAAAATATTGAAAAATGCCGGCGGACGGACCCCGAAAAATATTCAAAGTGATCATGGCAACGAATTTTATAACAGCCAATTTTCTGCATTAATGAAAAAATATAAAATTAATCATTACTCAGCATATACGATAAAGAAAGCCGCCATTGTCGAGCGTCTAATCCGCACTCTAGAAGATATACTATACAGACAATTTAGTTTGCGTGGGCGTTACAGCTGGTATGATATTTTGAACAAGGTTACGCTAGAATACAACAATGATGTACTCCCGGGCAGTGATAAGGAAACTATGCTATTGAAAACCGTCTATTCGCATATAAAAATTGCAGGAAAAGGGAATTTCCGAGTGGGTGATATAGTGCGTCTGAGTAAACAAAAACGCTCTTCGTAAAAGGATACACTATTTAAAATTATTAAAATTAAAATTACCAATCCGGTATCTTACTTGTTGGAAGACTTAAAAGAAGATCCTATACAAGGAGCCTTTTACGCTGAGGAACTGCAGAAAACATCATACCCCGACATTTAATTGGTTGAAAAAATATTACGAAAAAAAGGGGATAAAATATTTGTAAAATGGTTGGGAATGGATAGTTCACACAATAGTTGGATTAACACACAAAATGTATTATAATATATATATATATATATATATATATATATATATATATATATATATATATATATACGGAAGAGCACGAGTTCGAGACTGCACTAGTTTGAGGATATACATTGTATATAGCCAAATAACCATGAAATAGCCTATACAACAGTGACATTACTTAAATTAACAATAATTGTAACATATGTTACCTTTGGTTTCTTCTGTTTGCTTCTAATTTGTTTTTAAAATAGGTTTTTGTAAAATTCGAAAATATCTCCAAACTTGTGACAAGTTTGAGGATATATAACTTTAACAAATCTATAATAGATGGCACAACATGATATAAAACAGTTATTTGGTTATTTCTTTTTGTTGCAGACATATTTAATATTTAAAATCATAGTAAATGGTATTACTAATACTATTAAAAAAATATAATGAATTGTTATAAATATTAATAATTACCGTGTTATAAATTGATCTTAACAATTTATAACTAGTATAGTTATATTTGTTAAAAAATTAAAAAATAAAATGTAACAATTGAAATTAATAAACAAATTGAGTAAAATAATTTGTTTATTAATATAAAATGTTTTTATTTTTTATAAATATCATAATTTAATTATGTTTGTTATAAAAAACAAACGGTTAAATTAGTTTAGGTATAGCGCCATGTTCGTGTTTTTCTATATATATTCTTTATTTTTTATTATTAATATACTTTTATTTGTTATAAACAAGATATTTACAACAACACGAGTACAGCGCTATGCCTAAACTTGTGTTAATGTAGTTATACTTCTTTGGGGATATCTTCAAACTTGTGTTAATATAAATACATTTCTTTGGCGATATCTCCAAACTAATGTTTTCATAGTGAGACTTGTTTGACGATATCCCCAAACTAATGCTTTTATATTAGCACTTGTTTGACGATATCCCCAAACTACCGCTTATATTATCGCACTTCTTTGACGATATCTCCAAATTAATGCTTTTTATAGTAGCACTTGTTTGACGATATCCCCAAACTACCGCTTATATATTCGCACTTCTTTGACGATATCTCCAAACTAATGCTTTTAATAGTAGCACTTGTTTGACGATATTTCCTAACTACTGTTTATATTATCACACATCTTTGGCGATATCTTCAAACTAATATTTGAATAGTTTTAATAGCATTTCTTTAACAATATATCTCTGAATGGCTTTTATATTATTACATTATTTTATGATATTTTATAACTTGCTTTTATATATTTTTTCCAAATAATAACATTTTTGTTGTTATTTACTTAATGTTATTTCCCTTCTTGTAGTATAGAACATTCTATTATTTATTTATTTATAAAAATATCTTACAAGTTATAATCATTTTTGAAATTCTATGTCAGCCAGTGTATCAGTGATTTATTTGATAAATATAGACAATAAAATGTAATTGAATTGATTATTTATCATATACTTCTATTCAAACACTAGTGGTACTAGTACAATGACTCAACAAAATTTAACAATAATAATTATATAAATCAAGTTTTATGTAGTAAATATATTTAAAATCGGTGTTATATTACCATCGATTATTATTGGGAATATTTCTTACCAACTATAACATTCAAAATGTATTATCTTAACAGGAATGTGAGAACGGAAAGCCATAAAAAAATGTTTTTGTATTCTATGAATGAATATCGTTGAACCCTTTTCAATAGTAGAGCAAGGTCAAGTTTGCAGGCTTATAACATTATAAATAGATATGCATTAAGACTAAAAAATTTAAAATATATTTTCTGGTGCTTTAGTTACAATTATAAACTTAAAGTATATCATCGGATAAATAATATTACTCATTACTCATTATTGTTTTGAAATGAATGAATCTTTACAATATTATTATACTCCTACAAAACAAATCATAATCGATACCACAAATTAACTTAATTTACAGACATATTGGATTAAAGCATGGATAAACTTCAATAACATACGTCATCAAACTAGATAATTACATTCATTTTAAATTCAATTAAATTTAAAATTTGAATACATTTGTCTTCTAGTTTCATTATTACCTACAAACTTAGAAATAAGCAAAACAGTATCAGTAAAATTTTAGGAATAACATAAAACTTTATATTAAAGTCTATATTCTTTACAAAGCATAATTGGAATAGTTTAAAATGGCTGTTTAGTAAAATTATTTAAAACACAACAACTTTTATCAAAATACATTGTACATTAATGTTATAATAGTGCCGCCTCTGACAAGGTTTTTGTATTTTAAAATTATAATTGTAATTGGTCTACTTAATAAATACTTTGTCTATCAACTCTCATTGAAATAATGGAATGTTATATACATTTATGATATTATTGCCACCTCCAACAAGAATTTTGGTATACTGACTTTTCCATTATAATTAGAATACTTAAATATTCCCGTCTACCAAACTTCATTAAAGTCATTAAATGTGAATTATTGCAGCCTCCAAAAATAATTTTGTTATTCTGACTTTATTGTAATTGGCATACTTAAACATCTTTGTCTACCAAATTTAATAAAAATTGTTGAATGTTGTGTACATTTATGTTATTATTGCCGGCTCCATTAAAAATTTTGTTATTCTGACCTTATTATTGTAATTTGCATTCATTAAATTTAAAGAATGTTGTGTACGTTAATGTTATAATTGCGCCGCATCCAACAAGAATTTTGATATTTTGACTTTATCATTATAATTGGCATACTTAAACATCCTTGTATACCAACTTTCATTAAAATCATAAAATTTTGAGTAGTTTTATGTTATTATTGCGGCCTCCAAGAATTTTTTTTGTATACTGACTTTTTCATTGTAATTCACATACTTAAACATGCCGGCATATCAAATTTCATTTACATTTTTAGATGTTGTGTATAATCATTTTATTATTGCCGCCTCTAACAAAAATTATGTTATTTTGACTTTATCATTGTAACTGGCTTACTTAAACATCTCTGTATACCAAATTTCAATTATTTCTTAGAATGTTGTGTACATTTATGTTATTATTGCCGCTATCAACAAAAAATTTTGTACTTTATTATTGCCGCCACTAACAAGAATTTTGTTATTCTTATTATACTTTATTGCTGTAATTGGCATACTTTAACATCCTTGTAAACTAACTTTCATTAAAATCATTGAATGTGTGTCCATTTATGTTATTATTGCCGCCTCCAACAAGAATTTTGGTATACTGATTTGTTCATTGTAATTGGCATACCTAAACAGACCGGTATACCAAATTTCATTAAAATCATTGAATGTTGTGAACATTTAAGTTATTATTGCCGCCTCCAACAAGAATGTTGCTATAATGAATTTTTTATTGTAACTGGCATACTTTAACATGCCGGTATATCAAATTTCATTAAAATTATTGAATGTGGTGTATAATTATTTTATTATTGCCGCCTCCAATAAGAATTTTGTTATTTTGAATTTATTATTGTAACTGGCTTACTTAAATATCCCTGTAAACCAAATTTCAATAAAATCTTAGATTGCTGTGTACATTCATATTATTATAGCCACCTACAATAAGAATTTTTATCTATTGATTTTATCATTGTAGTTAAACATCCCTGCATACCAAATTTGATTAAAATTATTGAATTTTGTGTTTATTTATATTGTTATTGCCGCCTCCAACAAGAATTTTGTTATTCTGACTTTATCGTTGCAACTGGCATACTTTAACGTCCTTGTATACCAACTTTTTTGAAATCATTGAATGTTGTGTTCATTCATGTTATTATTTCCGCCTCCAACAAGAATTTTGGTATACTGACTTTTTCATTGTAATTGGCTTACTTAAATATGCCTGTTTACTAAATTTTATTAAAATCATAGAATGTTGTGTACATTTATGTTATTATTGCCGCCTCCAATAAGAATTTTTATATACTGATTGTATCATTGTAATTGGCAAATTTAAACATCCTTGTATACCAAATTTTATTAAAGTCGTTGAATGTTGTGTTTTTTATTTTATTATTGCCGCCTCCAACAAGAATTTTGTTATTTTGACTTTATCATTGTAATTGGCATACTTAAGCATCCTTATATACTAACTTTTATTAAAATCATTAAATGTGTGTACATTTATGTTATTATTGCCGCCTCCAACAAGAATTATGGTATACTGATTTTTTCATTGTAATTGGCATACTTAAACACTCCGGTATACCAAATTTCATTAAAATCATTGAATGTTGTGTATAATTATTTTATTATTGCCGCCTCCATCAAGAATTTTGTTATTTTGACTTTATCATTGTAACTGGCTTAGTTAAACATCCCTGTATATCAAATTTTATTAAAATCCTAGAATGTTGAACACATTCATGTTATTATTGCTGCCTCCAACAAAACACACACACTAGTTTTATCATTGAAATTGTCATACTGAAGCATCTTTGTATACCAAATTTCAATAAAATCATTTAGTATTGGGTATATTTATTTTATTATTGCCGCCTTTAACAATAATTTTGTTACTTTGACTTTATCGTTGTAATTTTATACTTTAACATCCTTGTGTAACAACTTTAATTGAAATTATTGAATGTTGTGTATATTTATGTTATTATTGCTGCCTCCAACAAGAATTTTAGTATATTGACTTCATCACTAAAATTGAAATACTATGACATCTCTGTTTACAAAATTTTATTGAAATCATAGAATGTTGTGTACATTCATGTTATTATTGCCGCCTCCGATAAGAATTTTTATGTACTGATTTATCATTGTAATTGGCATACTTAAACATCCTTGTATATCAAATTTTATTAATATCGTTGAATGTTGTTTTTATTTATTTTATTGTTGCCGCCTCCAACAAAAATGTTGTTATTATGATTTTATCATTGTAATTAGCATACTTAACCATCCTTATATACTAATTTTCAATAAAATCATTGAATAAGTGTACATATATGTTATTATTGCCGCCTCCAACAAGATTTTTTTTTGGTATACTAATATTTTCATTGTAATTGGCATACTGAAACATCTCTGTATACCAAATTTCAATAAAATCATTAAATATTGTGTATATTTATTTTATTATTGCCGCATCCAAAAGAATTTTGTTATTCTGACTTTATCATTGTAAATTACCTATTTACGAAATTAAATTAAAATTATTGAACATTGTGAACATTAATGTTATAAGTGTGTTTCCTCCATTATGAATCTCATTATGTATTATAATTATTATAACCGACATACTGAAGAATTCCTGTTTACTGAATTTTATTTTATTTATACAACATTATATATGAATGTCATTGTACCGCCTCCAATATGAAATTCAGTATTATTTACATTACTAGTGTACAAGACATTTTTAAAAACCTGTGGTTACTGAATTACATTTAAATTTATAATTTTGTTTCTTAATACTTGCAATTAAGATAATACGACATGTATAAAAAATATATACTGTTATTGTAATGAATTTCCGACTGATATATCAAATATAAATTCTACAAAGAAATCTTATGACGTCATTCTTACAAACTGTTATTCCGTACGAAAACAAAATCAAGAATATTTTAGAAACTTTATTATTATATTATCTATTCCCTAGCTCCACCTTTGGTTTAAACTAAAAACTGAATTTATACTAATATACGGAAATCGTATATATTTTATACAAATATCCGTTACACGATTTTGGCGATAAATATCCTCAAACACGTATAAATTGAAATAATTTAAACAAATTCAAAAATATTTGCAATTTATTGTAATCCAAGTGTAATGTGATGTATTTATGTCGACTGGATCTCCAAAATGCAATGATTAGCTTATACATTTGTTGTTAAATTGCAATAAACTGATTTCAAGTTTGGGGATATGCTCAAACTTGAAATATCTCCAAACTCGTGGTAAAATCTCGCCAAACTCGTGCCCAGTCAAACATATATATATATATATATATATATATATATATATATCTATCTGTTGGGGAGCATATCGCGGCCGGGCTTGTATGGGAGCTTGTGGCGCATGCACACGGCAGACCGCCCGCCGGGTTTTACGGTCTGTAAATAAGAAAAGGTCTCCATTGTATTGCTTTAATGGCACAAGCTAGACATAATTATTTATTTTTATTATTATTTCGTTTTACAAAATATTATTTCTTCCTTAATCAAATTTGTTTGTGATTGCAGTTAAATTTAAATGTCCAAATATTAATTATCATTTTATAAAGATGAATTTTAAAGATTCTCGTTATTAACTTACGGATATAATTAAAATTACTAACATCTTTATTTAAAAAAAGTAAAATAACAATACTGTTTCCAACTTGATTAAATAAATAGATTAATTAAATCAATCAACAACAACTTTATTTGTGTGTTAAATCATTTTTGTATTTAGTGTATTTTTTATTGCATTTTACAGTTTGGTCTATAAATAAGAAAAGGTCTCTATTGTATGCTTTAATAGCACAAGCTAGACAGTGTAGTTGTTCTACAGAATATTATTGCTTGCCTACATTTTTTTTTTGTAGTTACACTTAAATTTAGATGCAACATATCATAACAGATTTCTTAAAAACAAATGGATTTTAGAAGCTTGTTTAAAGACTAACAGATGTAATTATTATTTAGTAAAATATTTATTTCAAAAACTGAGATATTAATGGGTTTTACAACTTGATTGAATAAATAATCTAATTAATAGACATTAGCAATAACTTCAATTGTGTTTTAATATTATAAGTAATTACGTGAGAATACAATAGTTGTTTAGTAGTTTAGTAGTTGTTTAGATGTTTAATTGTTTAATGCACGTACTAATAGTCAGAGTGGATTCATAAATCCGAGATTCATTTTGCTGTTCTTTGATTAGCTCTAAGCCAATATTGTGACGGCAACTTTAGTTGCATTGAGCCAATGTATTCCTCGCTTAATTCTCGGATCGAGTTGAAAACTCTTGGGTGGTCCCAAGATTATTTAAGTCTAGAATTATATTGACGGTTGCATAGTTTTCAACTCGTTCTGCACCGTCACAATATCCGTGAATTACCTTAGAGCCAATCAACGACTATCAAAATAAATTTCGGATTCATAAATCCAGGATCAATCCGAGATTTTTAATCTCTGACTATTTATATGGACATAAATGTTTAGTTATTTAGTAGTTGTTTAGTTGTTGTTTAGTAGTTGTTCAGTAGTAGTTTAATAGTTGTTTAGACATTGTTTAGTAGTTTTTCAATAGTTGTTCAGTAGTTGTTTAGTAGTTGTTGAGTAGTTGTTGAGTAATTCTTAACTAGTTGTCTGATAGTTGTTCAGTAGTTGTTTAATAGTTGTTCAGTGGTTGTTGTTCAGTTATTGTTCAGTAGTTGTTTAGTAGTTGTATAATAGTTGTTTAGTAGTTGCTCAATAGTTGCTTAGTAATTGTTTAGTTAATATGTAGGAGTAGTTTAGTTAATGTGTAGCAGTTGTTTAGTTTATGTGTAGTAGTTGTTCAGTAGTTGTTCAGTAGTTGTTCAGTAGTTGTTCAGTAGTTGTTGAGTAGTTGTTAAGTAGTTGTTTAGTTGTTGTTCAGTAGTTGTTTAATAGTTGTTTAGTAGTTGTTTAGTAGTTGTTTAGTAGTTGTTTAGTAGTTGTTTAGTAGTTGTTTAGTAGTTGTTTAGTAGTTGTTTAGTAGTTGTTTAGTAGTTGTTTAGTAGTTGTTTAGTAGTTGTTTAGTAGTTGTTTAGTAGTTGTTTAGTAGTTGTTTAGTAGTTGTTTAGTAGTTGTTTATAGTTGTTTAGTAGTTGTATTGTAGTTGTTTAGTAGTTGCTCAGTAGTTGTTCAGTAGTTGTACAGTAGTTGTTTAGTAGTTGTTGAGTAGTTGTTCAGTATTTGTTTGGTAGTTGTTTAGTGATTGTTCAGTAGTTGTTCAGTAGTTGCTCAGTAATTGTTAAGTAGTTGTTTAACAGTTGTGTAGTAGTTTTTCAGTAGATGTTCAGTAGTTGTTGTACTCAACAATTGTTGTTTAATAGATGTTTAGTAGTTGTTTAATAGTTGTTCAGTAGTTGTTTAGTAGTTTTTTGTAGTTGTTTAGTAGTTGTTTAGTAGTTGTTTAGTAGTTGTTTAGTAGTTGTTTAGTAGTTGTTTAGTAGTTGTTTAGTAGTTGTTTAGTAGTTGTTTAGTAGTTGTTTAGTAGTTGTTTAGTAGTTGTTTAGTAGTTGTTTAGTAGTTGTTTAGTAGTTGTTTAGTAGTTGTTTAGTAGTTGTTTAGTAGTTGTTTAGTAGTTGTTTAGTAGTTGTTTAGTAGTTGTTTAGTAGTTGTTTAGTAGTTGTTTAGTAGTTGTTTAGTAGTTGTTTAGTAGTTGTTTAGTAGTTGTTTAGTAGTAGTTTAGTAGTTGTTTAGTAGTTGTTTAGTAGTTGTTTAGTAGTTGTTTAGTAGTTGTTTAGTAGTTGTCTAGTAGTTGTTTAGTAGTTGTTTAGTAGTTGTTTAGTAGTTGTTTAGTAGTTGTTTAGTAGTTGTTTAGTAGTTGTTTAGTAGTTGTTTAGTAGTTGTTTAGTAGTTGTTTAGTAGTTGTTTAGTAATTGTTTAGTAGTTGTTTAATAGTTGTTTAGTAGTTTAGTAGTTGTTTAGTAGTTGTTTAGTAGTAGTTAAGTAGTTGTTTAGTAGTTGTTCATAGTTGTTTAGTAGTTGTTCAGTAATTGTTTTTCAGTAGTTGTTTAGTTATTGTTTAGTAGTTGATCAGTTGATTTATTAAAATTGTTAATTTAGTTGTTTTTTTTTCATATATAATTAAAAGAAATGTTACGGTTATTTATAAAGCCTGTTTTATTTATCTAACTTTAGAATTTATAGCAATAAATAGTTTTAAAAACATGATATAAAAAATATCGTTTTTGAGTTCTCAAAAACCAAGTACTAAGTAACTAAGATATTAGATTCTGAAAGAAAACCATTTGAACAGGTTTTTGGGGAAATATAATTATTATTTGATAATTTGTATTCTATGTTGAATATTCAGCCAACCTAATTATTTACATTATAGTAAATCTTTAATAAATATGCAATGTTTTATATTAACTATTGATAAAATATTTGAGAAAAAAAGTTGTCATTTGATAAAGTATAAAAACAAACTAAAAAATGACAAGCCATATGATTGAAGACAAATTATAATTTATAGCTCTACAATAATCTTTTTTTTTAAACATTTTATTTTAATCTGATTATGTTTTCCCCACATTTTTTCTACTTCCTTAAGTCGGCTTTTGTTAGTCTAGCCAAATACTTATCGATTACCGTATTAGTAGCGGTTCCAATATTAATACTCAGTAAGGTTTAATAAAATTAATTTTTTTGTATTATATTATTCGGCACCAGCAAAGTAAAACTAGATTATTCAGAAACGTCAGTCGTGTTGCACGTATTTTAGCGTTGAATGCACATTTTGAATTTTTGAGTTCAGATTTTGGTTATTCTTATTGTTATTGTTGTTATTTTTTTTGTGATAAGTGATATTGTTATTATTGTTTCATGTTTTGCTTTTAAAGTGACATTGTTAAGTGTTATAAAAGTTTTGGACAATGTCATCGAGAACGAAACACCTGTAAAACTGGCACATGCCGTGCAGAGGTAAGTTATTTTAATATTATTTATTTTGATATATTTTCAATTTGTTTTTAATATCATGTTTTTGGATCTGTTTGGGTTAAAATAAATCACTTCATTATGATTTAAAAGTACTTGATTTGCATTTTTGTCATATTATTAATAATGATTCAATTTATATTTATTATTATGGATAATATTACAATTTCAGTATAACCAAGTATAATCATTCATTTATAACTTTTTTGACATTGTTTTTAGAAATCACAGATATTTTAATTTGCTACAATAATATTGCCAATACAAATGTTTTGATTTAGGGTTTTTGTGTAGTTCAAGTTATATAAATTGCTCTAAAAATAGCATTAAACCTTAAATATTGTTAATTTATATATTAAAACTGAATTATTTGTATCAATATACATTTGCCATTATAACCTAAAATGTTTATAATATAATTAGGTACTTGATTTATTTATAAATAGTTATAGTTAGGTTTGTTTATTAAAAAATATACAGACCGGTCTGTACATTAAATCAACAGTTAGCAGATTACAGTATATTTTTAAAAAACATAATTATTATACTTGTACATCAAATATATGCAGATCGTATCAAGCTTAGTTTAATTCAGTTTTAATATGTAAAATAACTATTGAAGGTTTAAAGCTATTATTCGAGCATTTTATATAACTGAACTACACAAAAACTCTAAATTAAATCATTTGTGATGGCAATATTATTGTAGCAAATTAAAATATCTGTAATTTCTAAAAAAAGTTATAAATAAATGGTTATATTTGGTTATACAGAAGTTGTAGTATTATTCATAATAATAAATTGAATCATTATTAATTACATGACAAAAATGCAAAAGAAGTACTTTTAAATCATATTGAAGTGATTTATTTTAACATAAACTGATCCAAAACTATGATATTAAAAACAAATACATATATCAAATAATATTAAAGTAACTTACCTCTGCACAGCATGTGCCAGTTTGAACAGGTGTTTTGTTCTCGACGACATTGAATTCCAAAACTTTGCTAACTCTTAACAATATCACTTTAAAAACAAAAAATGTAACAACAATAACAATATCACTTAAAAAAAATGTAACAATAATAATAATAAGAATAACCAAAAACTAAACTCAAAAAGTACATACAGCGCTAAAATACGTACAACACGCCTGAAGTTTCTGAATAATCGAGTTTTAATTTACTGGTGCCCAATAATATAATACAAAAGAATTAATTTTATTAAACATTACTGAGAATACCGCACTAATCCGGTAATCGATAACTATTTGGCTAGACTAACAAAAGCCGACTTAAGAAAGTAGAAAAATGTGGGGAAAACCTAATCAGATTAAAATAAAATGTCTTTTTAATAAGATCAAGTAAAAAAGATTATTGTAGGGCTATAAATTATAATTTGTGTTCAATCTTCAATCATATGGCTTGTCATTTTTCAGTTTGTTTTTATACTTTATCAAATGACAACATTTTTTCTCGAATCATTATCAATAATTAATATAAACCATTGCATAATTATTAAACATTTACTATACTCTAAATAATTAGGTTGGCTGAACATTCACCTTGGAATACAAATTATCAAATAATAATTATATTTCCCCAGAAACGTATTCAAATTCTTCTCTTTTAAAATCTATTATCTTAATTTACTTAATTTTTGAGAATTTAAAAAAAGTTATTTATAACATGTTTTTAGAACTAATTAATCCTATAAATTCTATAGTTAGTTAAATAAAACAGGCTTTATAAATAATAGTATCATTTGTTTTTAACCTGTATAAAAAAAACAACTAAATAAACAATTAATAAAACAACTGAACAACTACTAAACAACTATTAAACAACTACTAAACAATGACTGAATAACTGCTAAACAACTACTAAACAACTACTAAACAACTACTAAACAACTACATAACAACTTTTGAACAACAACAACTAAACATCTACTAAACAGCTACTAAGCAACTTTTGAACAACTACAAAACAATTACTAAACAACTACTAATTAACTACTAAACAAATACTAAACAACTACTAATCAACTACTAATCAACTACTAAACAACTACTAAACAACTACTAATTAACTACTACACAACTATTAAACATCTACTAAACAACTACTAAACAACTACAAAACAACTACTAAACAACTACTAATTAACTACTAAACTACTACTAAACAACTACAAAACAACTATTAAACAACTACTAAACAACTACTAAACAACTACTAAACAACTACTAAACAACTACTTAACAACTACTAAACAACTACTAAACAACTACTTTACAACTACTAAACAACTACTAAACAACTACTAAACAACTACTAAACAACTACTAAACAACTACTAAACAACTACTAAACAACTACTAAACAACTACTAAACAACTACTAAACAACTACTAAACAACTACTAAACAACTACTAAACAACTACTAATTAACTACTACACAACTACTAAACAACTACAAAACAACTATTAAACAACTACTAAACAACTACTAATTAACTACTAAACTACTACTAAACAACTACAAAACAACTATTCAACAACTACTAAACAACTACTAAACATCTACTAAACAACTACTAAACAACTACTAAACAACTACTAAACAACTACTAAACAACTACTAAACAACTACAAAACAACTACTAAACAACTACTAAACAACTACTAAACAACTACTAAACAACTACTAAACAACTACTAAACAACTACTTAACAACTACTAAACAATTACTAAACATCTGTTGAACAACTTCGAAACAACTACTAAACAAGTAGTAAACAACTACTGATAAGCTATTGAACAACTATTAAAAAACTACTAAACACTTACTAAACAACTACTAAAAAACTACTAAACAGCTATTGAACAACTACTAAAAAACTACTAAACACTTACAAAACAACTACTATACAACTATTAGGCAACTACTAAACAACTATTAAACAACTACTAAATAACTACTGAACAAGAACTACTAAACAACTACTAAACATCTAATTAACAATTACTAAACAACTACTAAAAAACTACTGCACAATTACTAAACAACTACTAAACAATAACTAAACAATTATTTAACTACTACTAAAAAACTATTGAACAATTACTAAACAACTATTAAGCAACTACTAAACAACTATTCAACGACTACTAGACATCTACTGAACAAGAACTACTTAACAACTACTAAAAAACTACTGCACAATTACTAAACAACTACTAAACAACTACTGAACAACTACTGAAAAACTACTGCATAGTAACTAAACAACTACTAAACAACTATTGAAAAACTACTGAAAAACTACTGAACAATTACTAACCAATTATTAAACAGCTACTTATCAACTATTTAACAACTTTTGGACAACTTGTAACCAACTAATAAACAACATTTACTAAAGTACTAAAGTACTAAACTACTAAACTACTAAACTACTAAACTATTAAACTACTAAACTACTAAACTACTAAACTACTAAACTACTAAACTACTAAACTACTAAACTACTAAACTACTAAACTACTAAACTATTAATCTACTAAACTACTAAACTACTAAACTACTAAACTACTAAACTACTAAACTACTAAACTACTAAACTACTAAACTACTAAACTACTAAACTACTAAACTACTAAACTACTAAACTACTAAACTACTAACCTACTAAACTACTAAACTACTAAACTACTAAACTACTAAACCACTAAACTACTAAACTACTAAACTACTAAACAACTAAACTACTAAACTACTAAACTACTAAACTACTAAACTACTAAACTACAAAACTACAAAACTACAAAACTACTAAACTACCTAGTTATGTTATTAAAATTTTAGGTTATAATGGCAAATGTTAATTGATACAAATAGTTTGAAATGTTTAAGCTTACTACATTTAAAATTTTACGTAAATAATTGGTTATTTTTTTATTATTGTACATTTAAATGCACTTTGTAATACAATGTTTAAACAATAAAAGTATACAAAATTCTTTACGTTATAAATTAATTTTTGAGCAACTTTTACTTATTTATTAATTATTATTTAAAACTTAATTATAAATTAAACAAAAATAAAATTGTCATGCATGAGTCAAGTGTATGAAATAAAAATTTTGTTTTGCACAAACTACTGAAAATGGCTTTCTTTACATGAATCCTGATCATGTGAATTTTTTCAAATTTTTTGAGTTAGTTATTTACGAATAATAATAAATTTTATGTGCAAAAGATACTCTAAAAATTTTAGGATGTGCCGTGCACTACGCTCCGAGATATCTTGCAATGTATCCACAGAAATACTTAAAATTTAAACCTTTTTGGCAACTTTTATACGTATTTGGCAATTTTGTTGATTGCTGATGTTTTCCAAACTTGACGAATCGTAAATATTATTTTCCTTTTCTAAGTTATAATTTTATTAAGTGCTGATAATTTTTAAACTTAACAAACTACATCTGTTCTATTAAATTTACTTGCAATTGTATTATGAATAGTACGACTACGATTGTTACAAAATTTTCTATGAGTAAAAATATAAACAAAACTTATTTTTATTATTATTACGTTTATTTAATTATGTACCGCAAAGTTTTTAAATTAATCAAAATTATTCTACTATAAAAATGGCTTAAGGACGCATTTATTATAACAAAACATTTGTGGACAAAGAATTCGAATTGAAAAGGCTTTCAACTGAAATAGCAAACACATTTATTATATTACAATAGAGCACGATGACAGATATATTGCAGCGAAACTCAACAAAAAATAATATAGGCAACGCAAACGTGGCTGCGAGATGCTCACTTAGAAGGAGAGTCATATGACGCCGGCCGCGACGTTACCTTTTGGCCGCTACATGCTCCCATCTAAGAGCATATCGGTTGTCATAAGCTCCCATTAATATATATATATATATATATATATATACAATGCAACATGCAAGACCATTTTAGATACGCAACGCAACATGCAAGATCACAAAGAACATACGAAGTCGTGGTCTCGTATGTTCTATATACGCAACGCAACATATGAAACCATGGTGAAGGCGCCAAAATATATGTGATCTTCTATAGGCGTGACCAGCTCTTTGGTGGGTTGCTTGTTTAACAATGATAGAAATTTGTGACCGCCTACTATTTTCTTTTGTTATTGCAACGTTTGATATTAATTCAATTTGCATCATTTAGTTTTGATTAAATTTTTATCCTGTGCTGCAATATGCTAATTAATTATACAAAACACGCAGTACTATTTATTTTTATTGGAATAATCCCTAATTTTATTTTAATACCTAGCGACGGCAAGTGGCATAATAGAGATATTGTTAGCATTATATTGTTTGAAACATCTGCTGCTTAAGCAGGCTATTGAACTGGCATGACTTTGAGATAAACACAAATTCACGGCGATGTATTATAATATCATTATATTATTTATTACTGCTTTTACTTATTGTTTTATTGCGCGTTAATATCATACAACACTACACCAATCACAATAGTTTTCAATAATGAATATAAACTTTTTAATTATAATGTAACCTAATTAACAAATTTATTTTGCAGTTTTTAATAATAAATATTATATGAAAAAATAGTTTTTGTAATTTAATATGCAAAATTGTTCTATTTAATTGAAATTTATTTAACAAAAATTTCTAAGTATACAGATTACAAAATATACAATAAGTAAACTTTTACTTCCACATTGTTTGACAAGTTAAATTGAATGCATGCAACTAAAACTAACTGAATTAAATAGTAATGATCTGGCGGCTTACTTATTTAGACGTTTAGTTATTTACTTGTTTACATGTGTATTTGTTTAGTTGGTTACTTCTTTACTTGTTTATTTGTTTACTTGTTTACCTGTTTACCTGTTTATTTGTTTACTTGTTTACTTGTTTATTTGTTTACTTGTTTACTTGTTTACTTGTTTACTTGTTTACTTGTTTACTTGTTTACTTGTTTACTTGTTTACTTGTTTACTTGTTTACTTGTTTACTTTTTTATTTATTTAGTTGTTTACTTGTGTAGTTGTTTACTTGATTACTTGTTTACTTGTTGTTCTGTTTAGTTGTTTATTTGTTTACTTGTTTATTTGTTTAGTTATTTACTTGTTTAGTTGTTTACATGTTTAGTTGTTTTGTTGTATACTGGTTTACTTGTTTATTTGTTAACTTGTTAACTTGGTAACTTGTTAACTTGTTTATTTGTTTATTTGTTTATTTGTTTATTTGTTTACTTGTTTACTTGTTAACTTGTTTATTTGTTTATTTGTTTACTTGATTACTTGCTTACTTGTTTACTTGTTTACTTGGTTACTGGTTAACATATTTAGTTGTTTACTTGTTTAGTTAATTTGTTGTTTACTTGTTTACTTGTTTACTTGTTTACTTGTTTACTTGTTTCACACAAACAACTGTATAACAAAACAATTAAATAACTATATTATGTGTATGTTGAGATAATATAAAATAAGAAATTTATCCGCCGTCGGACCATTACACCTTAATCCAGTTAACATATTTTAAGTTTTAATCTTAATGCATTCAATTTAATTTAAAACAAGTTATCTTGTAATAGTGATCAGTCAGATTATTTATACTTAAAAAATTGCAATTGCAAATTAATTAAACTATGATTATGCGCAAAATAGGTTTATACTTAATAAGTAAAAAAAAACAATAAATACAATAAATAACAATAAAAGATTACAGAATAAATTGTTTACTTGTTTACTTGTTTTTTTTGTTTACTTGTTTACTGATTTACTTATTTAGTTGTTTATTTGTTTACGTAATTACTTGTTTACTTCTTTGCTTGTTTACTTGTTTGAGTATTACTTATTTACTTGTTAACTTGTTTACTTGTTTTGTAAGATTGTTGTTTAGTTGTTTAGTTGTTTAGTTGTTTACTTGTAAACTTGTTTACTTGTTTTGTTAGTTTGTTGTTTAGTTGTTTAGTTGTTTACTTGTTTACATGTTTACTAGTTTATTTATTTAATTCTTTACTTGTTTAGTTATTTGTTTACTTGTTTACTTGTTAACGTGTTTGCTTGTTAACTTGATAACTTGATAACTTAATAAATTGTTTATTTATTTACTTGTCAACTTGTTTACTAGTTTACTAGTTTGCTTGTTAACTTGTTAACTTGATAATTTGTTTATTTGATTATTTGTTTACCTGTTCACTTGTTAACTTGCTTATTTCTTTGCTTGTTTATTTGTTTACTTGTTTACTTGATTACTTGTTTACTTGTTTACTTGTTTACTTGTTTACTTGTTTACTTGTTTACTTGTTTACTTGTTTACTTGTTTACTTGTTTACTTGTTTACTTGTTTACTTGTTTACTTGTTTACTTGTTTACTTGTTCACTTGTTTACTTGTTTACTTGTTTACTTGTTTACTTGTTTACTTGTTTACTTGTTTACTTGTTTACTTGTTTACTTGTTTACTTGTTTACTTGTTTACTTGTTTACTTGTTTAATTGTTTTCAATTTAATTCAAAACAAGATATTTTGTAATGTGATCATTCAGATTAATTGAATAATGAATTTTTGTGTTTATTAAAAGCTTATTTTATGCGGTGTAATAATATAAAATAAGAAATTCAACTGCCGACGGATAAATACTACAAAGTTTAGATAATGTTAATTGTTACATTAAAGAAAAAATGTTTAGTTATATACTTAGAAAATTGCAATTGCAATTCGATTAAACTATTACTATGCGCAAAAAAATATTACAATTAATAAGTGAATAAAAATAAAATAAACAACAAGAAAGAGTTATAGATGAAGCTTGTTCAATTGTTTACTGGTTTACTTGTTTATTTGTTCACTTGTTTACTTGTTTACTTGTTTACTGGTTTACTTGTTTATTTGTTTACTTGTTTACTTGATTACTTGATTATTTGTTTACTTGTTTACTTGTTTACTTGTTTATTTTTTTACTTGTTCACTTGTTTACTTGTTTATTTGTTTATTTGTTTACTTGTTTACTTGTTTACTTGTTTACTTGTTTACTTGTTTACTTGTTTACTTGTTTACTTGTTTACTTGTTTACTTGTTTACTTGTTTACTTGTTTACTTGTTTACTTGTTTACTTGTTTACTTGTTTACTTGTTTACTTGTTTACTTTTTACTTATTTTGTTGTTTACTTGTGTAGTTGTTTACTTGATTACTTGTTTACTTGTTGTTCTGTTTAGTTGTTTATTTGTTTACTTGTTTATTTGTTTAGTTATTTACTTGTTTAGTTGTTTTGTTGTTTACATGTTTAGTTGTTTTTTTGTATACTAGTTTACTTGTTTATTTGTTAACTTGTTAACTTGTTTAGTTAGTTTGTTGTTTAGTTGTTAACTTGTTTAGTTAGTTTGTTGTTTAGTTGTTAACTTGTTTACTTGTTTCACACAAACGGAACAAATAATTAACAATATTATGTGTTTTTTTGAGATAAAATAAAATAAGTAATATCCGCCGTCGGACTATTACTGCTTAATGCGGTTAATATGTTTTAAGTTTTAATATTAATTCATTTAATTTAATTCTAAGCAAGTTATCTTGTATTAAATAATAATTTAATTAATATTGGATTGTTGTATTTATTGAAACCATATTATACGCAGCGTAAAAATTATAAAATAAAAAATTTAACTGTTACTTAAAAAACAAATTTTTTATTTGTATACTTAGACAATTGCATTTTCAAATTAAATAATCAATTAACATGCGTAAAAACGGTTTACACTTTTTACAAGTGGAAAAAAATAACAATAATAATTTCTTCACGCTTATATACGTAGATTGATACCTAGCATAAAAGTGTTTTTAATTGTACTACATTTATTGTGATATAATAAGAAATAAATCCATCCATCATAATTTAAAATAAAATAATGTAAAATAAAATAATAGTAGCCTATACAAATATCATTACAGCAAAAATAAGCTAAAAGGATGCTGTAATATCCAAAAGAAAAGGTCTACTACAAAAAAATACACATAAAATCTATTTATAGTTTTACGTGTCCCCTTTTATTGATGAAGGTTGAGTGAAGAAGTAAAATGCTTCATTTTATACTAACTAATATAATTATCTCGCATTTAATGTAAAATATTACATTATATTAAATGCAACTTGATTTGTTAATAGTATAGAGAAGATTTAAATTAAAAAAAAAATTGTTTGCTTGTCTAATAAATTAATTGAATGATTGGTATATTTAAATTTGTGTGATGGCATTTCATTCAGAATAGGGTAAAATAAAATTACAATGAAGATAAAGAATTGTATTATGTAAAAGGTTAGGTATTTACAATCATAACAGTTTGCTTAACAAGCAACGTTGGCCACGGAAATAAAATAATGGGCGTGCGTTGTTTGTTCTATCGGCCAGCCTACACAAATTAAAACCTGCTGTAACTTTTTTATTTAAGAGTGTAAAAGAAAGGTACAGTTAGCTTTCTGCTACATATTTGATTTTCTATCTATATGTTCAATAATTAGAAAAGTATAAAAGTGACTTTGCATGTTGCATTGTAAATATATATATATATATATATATATATATATATATATATATATATATATATTGATCGACATTTCTTTTAGTTTTATTGCAACCTTTATACGATGAACATTCTTATTATTTTTGCATCAATCGCGTTAGTGTCTTCTTCATTCAACGTTGATGACAACCTGCGAACGTATGGGTATTTACATTCTGACAACAATGAAATTGTTGACCCTACAGACGCCATAATATAGTTTCAAGAATTTTATGGTTTACCAGTAGATGGAAAATTGAATAATGATACACTAGATTTAATGCAGATCCCGAGATTTGATAATGCAGATCAACCTGCAAGTTATAAAACTTTTGATGACTTTAAGTCGCGAAAATTAGCTGAGAAAGCTTTTAATACATGGTCAATTTATACACCACTTAATTTTACTCGTGATACCTTAATATATAATATACTAATTTCAATTAAAATGTTCTATCATAGCTGTATAATTAGTAATCATACATGCAAATCGTTTGATAGTAAAGAGAGGGTCTTGGGGCACGCTCATGGACCTAACTCTAAAAACACTCCAATAGAAATTCTTCTTGATGGATCGGAAATTTCGAATTTAGAAATAAAACGATCACATTATCCAGAAGTAAGTATGTATGCCGTGTTACTTCACGAAATCGGCCACGCTTTAGGAATTTATCACTCAAAAGATTCAAATGCTATTATGCATGCTTTATATAGAAATCAAATAAATTTAACTGAAGATGACATCAATGCAATTTAAGAATTGTATGGTGTAAAGGTTACCGCGACGACGACTTCGATGACGACGACAACAAAACCTACAACTACGATTCCTGAGTCAAATTCAACAGAAGAGTCTACATCTGTAACAAATATGTCAACTGTAAATGTTACAAACAATTTTACACCGGTTAATCGAACAACTGTTGAATCGCCACCTGTTATTTACCCCGATTTGTGTAAAGTATCAAAAGACATTGATGCATTTCTAATAGTCCACGGAAAAATTTACATATTTTATAACGAATGGGTTTGGGTAAAAAAGTTAAATATAAATTCATATGGAAAACCACAGTTAATAACCAATTGGTTGCATTTTCTACCACCAACGTTTAAAAAAATAAATGCAATTTACCAACAGACAGGACAGGATAGATAGCACTATTCGATAATATGTATATACATGTTTTTGATTTCCCATTGTTAAAATTTCATAATTCAATTGTGCAATCAAATTTACATGTTGGTGGGGTTGTGACTGCAGCTGTAAATACGTACAGTGGGCGAACATATGTGTTCTACAATAATAGCGTTTACGTTGAAGTGGATGAATGCAGTTATTATCCAAAATTACATATGCTTGTATATACACAAGATTTCATAGGATTACCCAGGAACATTAAAAGTGCATTCCGACACACAAATGGACTGCTATATTTCTTCAGTGAAAATATGTTTTATGAATATAATGAATTTACATCCTTGATGATGAGAGCAAATCAGAAAGATCTATCATTATTTTCGATTAATTGTCCAACGCTCGGAATACTGCAAGAACTCAAATCACTCTTATTACGTTTAACAAATTTGGAATAATTACTTACCTTTATGATGTGATATAATAAAACTATAAACTGTAAAATGGTGCATGTAATAAATTGTAATAATGATAAACTAAAATATCTTTTATTATAATTATTATAATATTGTTTATTTTAATTTAATTATTGTAAACATTCCTTTTATATAATTTATAAAGTATATAAGAAAATATAATAACATTGGTAAAAATCAGTATAATTCTTAGAATTAAAATTACATTTTTATCATCATTTATAACATTCTCCATTATTAATTGATTTGAAACATTTATTATACTGCGTGTTTGATCAAGGAACATAAAAGTTGCATTCATCGCATTTGATACCCCCGGGATTATGCTGGTGTTTATTTTAAATGTTCTTGGATTAGTCGTAACATCGAGGTGCATCATTTTCCATTTCAAAGGCCAACTATCATTGATTCCTCTATTGCTAGCGGTTACGTTGCATTGTCTGGCATCTTGGTGATGAACAAAGTTCCATTAAGCAGAGTTGATAATAGTATGAATGCGGTGCTATTCATTTCGGCGCACTTGACACTCTTTGCAGTTACACTCTTCTATGTTGCATCTAAAACAGTTCTCTATGGGCGGAGGTGGTCCGTCTATGTGGCACCTATCGGTTGGAAGGTTGTGGTGCATAAGACAAGGAAGTCTTCTTTGGAAATATAAATCACTCTTACATTTTTCAGGCAGGAAGTCCCACAATCGCTCCAATTCTAGTCCATATAGCGTTCGCAAATATTTTTGTGATAAATATTTAACACATTCTCCAGTTAACTTGTTGTCGTAATACAATCTACAGCCTTGTTAATTTTTTTAAACAATTTTATCTCAACATCGCTATTTTTATCGGAGCTGCATACCGTCGAGTTTTGCACACAGTTGCTTTTGCAATTCATAATTACAAATAATTTTTTTAACATTAATAATTTGCTGTAGTAGACTTTCCAATCGATAGCCTAATTGCTGATTTTACCCTCGCAATCGATTTCTTAAATGGAGACGCTTAATGAATGACGTTCTTAACATCACCATTATTCATGACTAACTGACTTTCGAATTCAATGTCTTCACTTAAATCACGTATTGTTTGTAAATCTTGCATCAGTTTCTTGCGGTTATATAACATAATTTCCCGCATGCATTCGATGTTTTCATAATAAGAATTGCTTATTGTGAGCAAAACGATAACAAACTCTTCATCGGCGTCGATATTTAATCTAACAAATTCAGTAAGACAGTTATTATAATATTCGAAGAACTGCAAGGTATTCATGCGCTGTAAACGATATTCTATCAAATCTAGTACATTCCACAATTGTTTTAAAGCAATTTTATTCAAAGTTATCACCACACCTCTTTGTTCGTTGCACACCGACTTTGATTCGCGACACTTAAGTAGGTCAATATAGCACGTATCAAAAACATTGATCCTCGGTTTTATTTCAATTTCTGCTTCAACATTGCTCTCTAAACGAGGTTTTTTCTGTTGACACCTACACGTACATTTTTGCTCTGTTAATCCCAATAATAGGTTTGTTTTCCAACCGACACCAAACGCGGTTTGGGACAGTCAGGAACTATGCACACAAACAATTACTGTGTATAAAAGATTGCCTAAGGACAACAAATATTTGTTTGTGTGCACAGTTTGGACGGTTTGCAAACTGTCCAAACCGTAGGTTGGAACAGACCTAATATATTTTCAATGGTGTTTTTATAATACTGCATCAGACTATTCCATTCTGCTTGAATAAATGAAATACTTTTTTTTATAGAACTTAGACGAACGCACTTGTAAAATCCTCTTGCAAGACTCAAACCGACGGACACTTTTACATGATTGTTTAATGGATAATAAACTTCATTAATTAGTCTATCTTCACTGTTTAACTCTTCTTCGCAACCTTTTATCATATTCTCTATAAAGTCTGCACAACTATCACTGCTGCTACTACTACTGCCACTGCTACTGCCTTCGATTGAAATGCACGGTGGGTCAATATTGTCGCACATGTTATCATCAAGTTTATTGACAAATAATTCCGAAATATATGGTATGTCACTATCGTTAAATATTCCACACATATTGTTAACTAACTTAATTTAATATGTGTTCTACTATTTATACTCTAAGATATTAATCATCAACCAATCAACATCAAGATTCATAATTTAACACTCGATTATGATTGAACGAAAATTTCAAAAATCAATTTTTTTATCAAATTACATTTCTGCCTCGTTATAACATTTAGTTCGAGATTCAATTTTATCATCCATCCGCTAGTGATAACATAAGTGCTCTTATATCGTCGTTACTCACGTATTCTACCGCAATAGAACCATCAACGATCATACAAATTAATTAAATATTGCGGTAATTAAATATTGATTAAAAAATATATTTTTACGCTAAATATTTCGTTTTTATGTAAAACAATTATTTATTAAATATTGATAATAATAATAACATAAAACATATTTGAATGTAAAAAAAACAATTAATAAATTAATTACCGTGTTCTTTTTTTTAATTCTATGTAAATACACATAAAACAATAATACTCGCATCAGGAACCCCGAGCGAGCGCGCGACTCCGAGCATCGGCGCCGCGGTGCAATCCAGTCGCGCGTCCTACGTCCGTTCTGGCTTAGTTTTTGAATTTTCCGTTTGACCCTCCACCCCAACATCACGCGACCCCGTCAGATTTTTATTTCCCTTCCGCCCCGCACCGAAGTGGAGGTAACGCTCGTTATCAAAGTGGTGGGGGTAATTTCGATACGTTTCATACGTCATCAATATGTTCTGTGCGTCATCATAGGCAACTATACATGTAAAGCGGATGTGGAGGTGGAGGTCTCAGGACCCGTTGTATTTCCCCACTATTGTTCAAAAAAAATTGTATCAAAACTCAATTTCAAATCATTCAAAATTTCTATAGTGGTGATTCTGTATTAATATATGCTTATCAATTAAAACCGAAAGAATCAACAACATTTTACAATTTAATAAATAAACTATCATATAAAAGTATATACTTATATAAAAACATAACATAACCTCTACTTTACAATTTGTAACAATATAGTAGTTACATCAAAACATTACAAACATCAGTTCATGACTAATAACTTAAAATGGATTTTAATAAACTTGCATTGATTAGTAACTGCACTTTTAAAATAATTAAAAAAATCACAGAATTAGAAATAATAAAAAATACACATTTGCAGACATTGGTAAACATGAAATGTGGCTACCAAAAAGTATTTGCAAGTTTTTACAGAAACAGCTATAACTGAGTATAACATAAATCATAAAAAACTTTCTCTGTGGAATTGGAAAAAAAATGATAGTAATAGATTTGATTTTTAACTTATATGTATGTCTATGTATGTTATAGGTATGTCTATTATATCAATTATGATTTTATTAATATTATTATTGTGTGTATGTTAAATGAAGAAATCAAATATTTTTTTATTTTATTCCATATTCCATATTCCTCAAAAGTGCTGTGCTTCTAAAAAACTATAAATTTCATAAAAAAATATTTTATTTTGTACTATAATAAAAATATTAGTTTTGTGTAAGTTTAATAGTTTGCTTAATATATATTTATAGTTTTATAAATTTGATTTTATACATTATTTTATTTCTTATCAAATTTAACCCGTTGACATTAACCCACAAAATTAATTAATACAAATAAGCGTTTCTTTAAATATTTATCAGTTAATGAAAAGAATTAAGATATTAAACATTTCAAATGTTTTACTCTTTCAAATGTAGTAAGTGTGATAAGTTTTTCACAAAACAAGACAGCTTAAATAGAGACACAATAAATTGTTTATTACCTCAAAATAATTTGAAAATGTAGTTTTGTGTAATAATACGTTTAATAGAAAAGACAATTACAACAGATATATAAAATTAAAACAGTGAAACAACATATATTAGTTATATTTGCATTACCAAACATAGAAAAGAGATGTATTCAGCAACTCAAAAACATCGTCAATATTATCATCATTCTTAAAAAATAAAATTGCAAACTTTGTAAAGTAAATTTGTTTCAAAACTAAAAATAAATATTATCAGCATGTAAGATCAGTCTTGGCAACGTGTGCATACATAAAAGAATGATTAGAATTCGGATACAATTTGTGCATTTATTTCTAAACAGTATAAAGAATAAAACAATTAAGCAATTTGTTAGTCTTTAGTCAATCCAAGATTTGCAAACATAGAATTGCAAAATTTATTGTATTTACTCGTGAACGTGCAATAACATTATTATATAAGTTTAAGATCAAAACATATTGTCTCATATTATAGGACAGTCTAACCAAAACAGACAACTCTCAGGCGTAGTAATAAAACTGATTTAAATGAAACGCGCCATTACATTCATTAATGAAAAACCCCAAGTTTTTTTACGGATTGTCAAAGTAGTGATATAAGTGAAATTAAATAGTTGATTACAGCAACTAATAGACTGCAATTTTAACAAAATAATAAAAATAATATTATTTTTGTTTGAACCAATGACACAGGAACATCAATAAAAAATGGTATTGCAATAATGTACATTCAGGGTTTTATTGTTAATAATGGTTTTACACTCAAAGAAATAGATATAACCACAGATAAAAGCAATTTTCACACGCATGCCTTTAAACCAACTAAATCCGATGGCTTGAAATTAAATATCACGGACTTTGCTACAGAAATAGATATATATATATATATATATATATATATCGTCGGATGAGTTAGCAAATATTTTAAAGTATTTGTTCAGTAATACCTATTGTGTATATATTAGTGTTAGATAATAGTTGATTGATGTGATTAATCTAGCATGATATAATCATATGTATATTTGATTTTTTTGTTTAAGATAATGGTATTGCGAAAGACTCTCACTCGTCTACAAGACTATTATGTCTTAAATGATGTGACAATTGTTATGTTTTGTTTATTAGAAGCATTTATAGTAGGATAAATATAAAAGATCTTCACTTGATTGCTTCATAGAAAATTATATTAATACATTTTTTAAATTAGAAACTAAAATTTGAAGTATCATATTAATTACATCTTATCCTTTATAATGAAATTTTGTTTTTTTTTTGCTCAAAAAAATCAAATGGAGTGCGATAAAGAGCTCAGTTCACGGTTGGCAGCCCCGTTTGAACAGGAAGCTCTTTACAACAACCTATGTACGAAAAAATCAGCATAAACATTTTTCTATCGATTTACTGTAGTAAGCCACGATTTTGATGTGATGATTTTTAATTGTAGTTAAATTGCGGTTTTGCGGCTTTAATTGCGGCTCTCTCTTATTTGAAATTTTTTAATAGTATAGAACTTTAAATATCAAGAATAAAACCCTAGATTTACACAAAATTTTATAAAACTAAATAAAATATTCATAATAAAAATTATGTCTTCATAGTTAATCAATTGTCCCACGCTAAAGTGTTAATGCCATCAGGGTAAATATAGCGTTTATCATCATGAAGATTGAGAGTGGATGCAAGTGGAAAGTGGATGCAGTGGAAAGTGGATGCAAGTGGATGAAAGTGGATGCAAGTGGATGGAGCTCCGATTAACCACCGATTAGATTATCACCGTTAACCACCGATTAGCCACGGATTACCTACCGTTAGCAGTCGTCTCATGCGCTATCTCTTCTCATCATCTGCTATTTCTTCATCACCAAGAGGTTTAGCCACCATCAGTTGCCGATTAGTTGACCAAGCTTAAGAGCTAATACTTTTCTACGTATAACATTTTTTAAATCAATAATTTGTTTTGCTTTTGAAGTCATGTTTGCAATGGGGTTTTAATTGGCTTTCAATCGGTTTTTTATTCAGCTTTTATGAGCTATTGATCAGCTTTTATGAGCTTATGATCAGCTTTTATGAGCTATTGATCAGCATTTATGAGCTTTTATGAGCTTTTGATCAGCTTTTATGAGGTTTTATCAGCTTTTATGAGCTATTGATCAGCTTTTATAAGCTATTGATTAGTTTTTATTAGTTTGTACTCTGATTATTAACACTAATCAACACCAAAGTTAATGGACTACTAAAAATCCAATGTTACATATCTACTATAAATCTTTCCATCATCACCCGATATCTTCCTTTGTTGAGATCAATGTCCTTATCAATTGTCAGAAATCCGTATTTTTCTTTCCAACACTTTGAACAATAGTCTTTAAACTTTTCAAAACTCATATCACATAATCTTGGTACGCATGTAGCTCATCTTGGTTAAAGAGAACGATAAAATTGGCATTATCCCGTATCAAATGTTTTGGGATTCATGTGTAGGTCTGACAAAGATAGAATGAGTCGACATGTTTATGACGTCCCATACTAAAGTAATTTCTAATTTTATTCTGTTTGTCACAAGCAACGTCGTCAAATATAAAAATTGAAACCTAACCTAACACATGTAAAACGATACACAGACGTATTTATTTAATTTGATTTTATTTAAAAGCCCTTATCGGCTTAACCGCAAATGGAGATTACGATTTTTTCTGTTTTGATTGTATTCATTTACTGTAGGATTTTTTTAATATGTGTCTAACAAAGACAAGAGTCGCAATTTTGATAAGGATGATTGCGATAGTGCACAGGATCTGTCATATGGTAAAAAATAATATCCATTTTTTATAAATCCATATCCATTTTGATATTTATCATTATAAAATTATTTTTGTTGCGCGAATGATTCATGACATGTTAAGCAGATAGCGACTGGACGTTTGGATCTGAACAATTTAGTTTTGATGTTTTCCTCTTCATTATTTAGATATAATAGCACATATTTTGATATTATTGATATTGATATTTGATATATTTTATATTATTTTCACCATTTATTTTTTTCATATTATTTTGCAAAAAACATTTCGATAAGACGCGCGCGCGACCTTCAACACAGAGAAGCGAGCGGTGGATGACTCATCTATTAGGCGGCGACATCATTGCGAGCTATTTCCCAAACGGCTGGTCCTACCCCAAATCTGCCATTTTTGGACCCCCACGTAACCCCCAATTTAACAAACCCGCCAATTGACTTCCTAATTAACCAACCCCGTAATTCCCCTTATCCCCCAATTGACCATTTACACAGATGAACATCTTACATCCTCTTATCACATGCCGAGTTGAGCTGCTAGACCGGAAGTAAAGTCTACTCATTTACAAAAAAATAATTGTAGGAAAATATATAGAAAGTAGAATTTATATGTTTGCAAACTTTTTGAATAATTACTTCAGAAAGATAATAGTATTTTTTATTAGTTTAACAATAGCTTCTAACAAAAAATATAAACTTGCAAGTCATGGTTTAAAAAAGAACATATAAACTTGAAATAAAAACATATTTAAATTTGTCTCAAATAATTAGTAGTTTACTGCTATTAAAGTATTTATTTTTTGTTTTCTTATTGTTTTACCACCTATATATTAATATAATGAAGATTCAATTATAGCTAATAGTTTTTCAAAGATTTAGAGAATTAGTTCTAGCAAGGCTTTACCGTGTAGGTATAGTTAATCATATTTCATTTTGTGTACTTTAATTGATTTATAAAATTAGTTGTAATTTTAAAATTAGTGGCTTTTTGTAATTATGATATTTTGGTTAATAATATTAAATAAACTTATTTTCTTAATAAGTTTTAATTGCTGTTGTAATACTATATTGTGATTTGGATTAATTAATAATTTCAAATCATATTCAATATTTCAATTAAATTATACTTTGCGGAAAACACAAATAAGTTGAATTTTTTATCACATTTCCGGCAAGATATTTCTATTTTCTTATCACTCGTCGTGTGGTTTGTGATAATTAATTCTTTTATACATTCTATTGCAATATTATTTTATACATTTATTAATTATTTATCATTTTTTTTCTTCAATTTTTCATATTTCAATTAACATTTATTTTATAATAGGCCATCAAAGATTATGTTAATTTTCAATAAAACCATCTTAATTTTATTGCAATTACTATTAATAATTTTTGTAATATTTGTGTTTATGTAATTTACTTGAAAAGTTCCAAAGAAATAATTTTCGAGTGTGTGTACTGGAGGTTCTGAATATGTCTTCAATCAACGCAGACATAAATGATGACGATAATTACATTTTCAACTGATGTTTTATTTAAATCTTACTAACTTTGTGTTTTGTTTTAATTTGTAACTAACTCTGTACCTTAAACTTTTATTAATTGATAACTTATACAATTAATTATTAAAATCGTTGCGGAGTAGATTTTATGACTGATATGTAGGTGAACGTTGTTGAGTTCGTTGGCTCGCATATCAGCTATAACATTTAAATCGTAATTTACTTCTACTTAAAATAAATTAATATTATTTACGTATTATATAAATAATATAATGCATTTTTCAATTATTTAAATAATTATAAAAAACTGGATTATTTATATTATAATACTAAATTTATAAAAATATTTTATGTTTTTCTCTAGTTTGTAGATTTGGTTTGAATTACACTCATTTTTTAAATTTGGGATTTAGCTTCGTAATAGATTAGTTAAAAAAATTAAGAAAAATACTAACTATTTTTGATAATAAAATGCAGAAACACCAGTTAACAAAAAATCAATTAAGGTTAAATGAATTATTGTAGAACTTTTTACCTACAATGTATGTTGTACAGACAAAAGAAAAAAGTTATTATTAAGTTTTAAAAAAGGCTTAATACAAAATGATTTGCTTGTCTTATAAAATTACATATTAAAAATACAATTTTTTTAAATAAAAGTTTCTTTATTTGATAAATGAAATAATGTAAAATATTTTAATTTATACAGTAAGTACATAATTTGTAAGCATGTTAATCCCAAACTTTTGATACTATTTGTTAAAGAAAATGTTAAGAAAAGTAGTACAATACACAAATCAAAGTGTTACCAAAACCTCTTACTTAGCATACATTTACTTTTAAGAGCACCCCAACCGCTACTTTGATTTCCAATGATATAACAAAATTTGATTTTTTGCATGATCCACTACAAAATTAGTCCCATCAATGCTTGTTGTTTTTTTTTTCTGTGATGCATTTTTGTTAATTTTAATTTGATTTGCTTGTAATTTATCTGCTATTATTGAAATGTTTGCAGTTTTAATGTTTTCCATAATACTGTCGGTGTTTTCTTTTATATCAATATTTTAGTTTTGATTTTTGGTGTGTATAATAGTTTGAATAAACACGTTATTTGTTTTTAACAATTCAGTTTGAGTTGAAATGATAAATACATATAGAATAAAAAACATAAAATAAAATTGGAATTTAAATTTAATTAATAAAATTATTGGGATAAATAATAAAAAGTAAAACGTATAAAATAAAAAAAAGCAAAAATTAAAAAATACATCAGCTTAAAGGATTTGAACACACAACCTTCCGAATGAATGCTAGAGTTGCTTTTTACTAGACTAGCCAGGTTACAAAGTTTAACAATATTTCAAAATTGTCAGAAATTTAACATTATATTCGAGCCGAGTGACGTAGCACACCATACAGTGGAAAATTTTTAGCCGATATTATAAATAATAAAAGTTTTTAAATACTTTAAATTATGTCACATAATATAATTTAAGAATTTAAAACCACAAAACACCCACAAAAATGCAATTTTACACGACATTCACTTTACAGCGACAACCGTCTGTCACAATAGTTTTTGTATTGTACAAAAAAAATACTAGTAGGCCACCCGGTATACAACAAAAATTTTATATAGAAAAAAAATTATTCTTTTTCATGTTCTACGCATTAAAAATAATGGCTATTTTGTGCACAACCACAATCCTTGCCACTTCAATTTTTAAAAGAAATTTTATTTATTTTTGTTAAATTATATATGAAATAATTGTTGATATTGCAAATTCCCGACAAAGACATGATAATGATATTATTATACAACATTGGACCTAGTTTTGTGAAGATTTTGCGGCTTTTTTGGCCTGATATATAATTAATAAAATTAATATATACATATTTAATATTTATTTTTAATTCATTTGTGTTCAATATGTATGTATATGTAGTATGTGTACAAAAACTTTTTTATAAAAAACCAAGATTAATAATGTTGGCAATATTTAATATATTTTAATCTTATGTTTTCGGACGTAATTATCTTATCACCGGTAAGCACCTTTGTATATTTTTATTTATTATGTTCTGTGTGTGTTTTTTTTTTTTTTTAAATCATGTTTTAATTAATAATATTATTTTGTTTGTTTTTTGTTTTCTGGGCACATATAAAACATTTTTTTAGCGCTGAGGAAAGAGATAGTTTCGTTCCCGAAACGTTCGCTGATATATCTATTTAATATAGACTAATGTAGTTAATACATAATAATAAAGAAGCAGGTCCTATTTGCCATTCCATTGGTGTGTCATTTTAAATCCAGTGGTAAACCCAACCAAGAAGAATTAATATTAATATAAAATGTTTTCTTTTATGCGATTTAATTTGTGTTTAATTACTTCATATAAATCATTAAACATTTTCATATTTAAAACGCTAAGTAATTCAAGATTGATTTGAGTATGTTTCAGCATATAACCCCAAGTGTATTCGAGTAAAACGTAATGATGTGCTGGATTGAAGTCATAGGTTTTTAAACAGCTTGCTCGGAACTGCTCAAATTTGTCAAGCTAACAACAAAATATTTGTTTTCAGATAGAAGATAGACAATTTCTTCGGTTTCTGTTCTCAAATCTGTATTTTCTACTTCTAAAACATTCCTCTTTACTTTTATTCGTATGCGCTAAATGTTCTTTATCTAAATCTAATACTTCTATAGCAGTGTGCTGAGGTCTTAATTTATTTGTTATTTTTATTTTTTTAAATTTATATTTGAAACTCATTTTACATCAATTAGAAAAATCTTGCCATTAAATGCTGTTATCTGTATTGTAGAGTAAAATCATCATGATGTGCTTAATTCAATTTACACCATTGTGAATACTTAAAATTTATACAATATTTTATGCACTTTATATTATATTTATACTTATTATATTATTTGTATTAAAAATTGGTTAAAAAAAAACATATAGGGTGTGGCACCCCGCTTTGACAAGGAGCTCTTTGTCTTTTCCATATTGTTAATAATTCTTTTTGGCACCTAAAATGCAAGCTCAAAAAGAGAATATTTGAATAAAATTAAAAAAAAATTGATTTAAAAAAATTTAATGTATTTATATAATTATAATCCTAACTTGTAATATTTTATATGACTAATATTATCTCAATAAATTTAGTAAATGTTTTTTAAAACATCAAGAGTAAACATGCATTTTTTATAAATATAGAAATGCATTTTAGTATCACTTAATATAAATGGAAAGAAGCTCACAAAATATACTTGTAAGGTGATTGAAATGGGTAGATATTTACGTAAGTTTAAAATTTATTTTTATTTCAAATTATTAGTTTTTAATTTATTTTTTTAATTAGAGATCCACGTGTGGAAGCACATATCAAACGCAACCTACCAACACAATTACATAATTTGCGGTTGGTAATGGTTTTCATAAATATAGTAGATACCAGGCCATTACCTAAACATATGCGAGCGCTTTTAACCACACCTGGGTGTTTACGCGCCGTGGTATTATGTCCAGGGAAGTAGCATTATAGTTCGGCAATATATAGTAAGTTTATCAAGTTTATATTAATTATAATTATTTATAAAATAATTTTAAGTCAAAATTTTATTTGTGTTTTTTGTTTTGTTTTGAAATTTTGTTATTATAAGAAAAAATCAAACGGGGTGACTGCTCAGTGCATGACTAACACCCTGCTTTTACTGGGAGCTCTTTACCTTTTCGATATTGATCATAATTCATTCATTTAGAACGTGTGAATTCGCAATTAAACCAGAAGTGCAGAAATGTTTTTTTAATGAATTATAAGCCATTATTTAAAATAAAACGTGAGAATTTGCAATTAAAGCCACAACAGAAAAAATGCAGTTTTTATAAATATAGAAATGCATTTCAGTATGCATTTACACTAATAGAAAGAAGCACCTAAAAATACTTGTGCATGTAAAAGAATTATGTTTATTACAAGTTTGAAATGAGTAGACATTTACGTAAGTTTAAAATTTATAGTTTTATTTCAAAATGCTAGTTTTTAATTTTAATATCAAGTTAGAGATCCGCGTGTGGTAACACATATCAAGCGCAACTTACCGGCGCTATTACATAGGTTGTGTTTAGTGAGGGTTTTCAGGGAGGATACTAGGTCAATACCTGAGCATATGTGGGCGCTATTAATCCCACCTGGGTGTTTACGCGCCGGGTATTATGTTCAGGAGAGTAGCATTATAGTTCGGCTATATGGTAAGTTTTATTAACTATAATTATTTACAAAATAATTTCATGTTGAAATTTTATTTGAGTTTATTTGTTTTGAAATGTGTTTTTATAAAAAAAATCAAATAGAGTGTGACAAAGAGCCCAGAGCACGACTGACACCGTGCTTTAACAAGGAGCTCTTTACCTTTTCCATAATCTACAATTTTGTTAGCACTTAAAATGCACAAGCTATTAGTATAAAAGAAAACAAAATATTATTTCAATAAATTTAGTAAATGTTTATTAAAATTTCGAGAGTAGAAATGCACTTTTTTATAAATATAAAAATGCATTTTAGTATGAATTAATATAATTAGAAAAAAACACTAAAAAAAATACTTGTAAGGTGATTGAAATGGGTAGACATTAACGTAAGTTTAAAATTGATTTTTATTTCAAATACTAGATTATAATTTTACTTTTAGTTAGAGATCCACGTGTGGAAGCACATATCAAACGCAACCTACCAACACAATTACGTAGGTTTTGTTTGGTAAGGGTTTTCAGGGTGGCTATTACCCGAACAAATGCGATCGCTTTTAATCTTGACGCGCCGGGTATTATGTTCAGAAGAGTAGCATTATAGTTCGGCTATATGGTAATTTTAAGACACCTCTGATTAACAGGGAACTCTTTACTTTTTCTCTATTGTTAATTTTTTTTAGCACTAGCACCTGAGAGCTCGAGGAGAGAATATTTGTAAAGAACAAAATATTTTTATTTGATGTTAAAAAAATTATACGTATTTTATAATAATCCATAAACTTAGTAAATGTTTATTAATTACTTCTTACCTTATTCCATTATTAAGAACGTGTGTTTGCAATTAAACCACAAAGACGGAAATAGGTTGGTTTTTTTGTTGAGTTTTACGAAATGTTCTTCTGAGTACTAGTTGGCAATAGAAAGCAGACTCCGACCAGATTGACGCAGTAGCTAGGGCGCCAGCTTTCAGCGGAAATCAACCAATTAAAATCAATATATATATATATATATATATATATATATATATATATATATATATTGGAAGTTATGTGGTAATTAAGGACATAAGTTTTTTTAATGATATTATCCTTTAATAATTTAAAAAAAGCATACGTTTCGGAGAGTATCTGTCTCCTTCTTCAGTGCTACAACAATAATACAAATTTAACAAATTAAAAACTATGCTTTTTTTAAATGATTAAAAATAATATCATTAAATAAATGTATGTCCTTAATTACCACTTAACTTCCCATATATATCTACATAATAAGGACACGTAATAGATTTAAATATAGTAAAATCAAAATATTTAGTTATGTGTGGGCTTATTTAATCAAAGCTGATTAAATCAGCCCTGATTTATTCAGACCTGATCAAAGTTGATGAGCCGGACCTACCTGCATCAGTACAAATTGATTACTGACTAGAAATCTCTATTTTTGTGTAACTATAAATCTATCCATCATCACTCAATATCTTCCGCGGCAAAAAATTAAACTTACCCTTGATTTTTAATAAAATGTTCACAAAACAAAACAAGATAAACAAGACACTAAAACTGGTTTAAGGTGCTGAAGTTACAAAACACTAATACTAAATGATTGTCATCGACTATTTCCGGTATTTATAGCTTTCGATAAAACCGCAATCGTAATATCATTTTTTTACAAAAAAATTTTCCGCCGTATGCGTAAACTAAGTTTACACTAATTTTTTGCAATTTTTCTTTCACCGCAATCGTATTTTCTTATAAAAATACATTGGAGAAACTTTGAATGATAAATGTGCAACAGCATTTTTCATTTCCAACTAAATATGAGCACAAATTTCTACATCGAGGTGAATACTGAACAATTTTAGATAATGTGGAGTGCGAGTTGCAATCGTGATAAAATATTTAAAAGTTTTGTTGAGATTCTAAGAAACTGCAAACTGATTTTTAGTGTGATGGTCGCGCAAAAATGTTTTCGATTTTTTCTGAAACTGCAAATTGTTGAATTTTACTTTTTTACCATGATTTACTTATCTCCTTTCAGTTTACATATTTGAAAGTTATCATTATATTTTAGTATCCTTTTATCCACACAATAAGATCTCATTAGTGCCCTTTTGCCTTCCATTAATACTAGAAATATACTTATATATCGCTTATTAAAAAAGTGAATATTATCCAATTGTGGTTTATAGATTCTTTTTGATTTATGCTATCTTCAATAAAAAAACTTGTTAATAATTTATCAGAAAAACAGATGACTTATACCAAATCAACATTTTTTAATAATGACTTAGTAAGTTGCTTTAAACTCAATTGCTAACATTAGAGTATTTTTTAGCCAACTAAATTAGTATCATTTAAGCGATGCTCATTTCAAACATGTAATTGTAACACATTAGGTGGTTGCGCTAATTTTTATTTAAAAAGAGATGACTATATCTTGAAAGATGTTTTTAAAAATTATCGCAATCTCACATTGAAAAAAAAAACATATAAAATAAATTAATGCGCATTTTTTCCGCCTAATTTAAATTTATTAAAAGTTAACATAAGTAAGTTTCTGCATTTGTTAAAAGCAATGAGTATAGTCAAACGTAAGAAACTTGTGCCGATGTGTTGAAAGTCGACAAAAATACTGCAAACAAAAAAATAAAAAAAATATGACCGATTGGAAGAGTAGTGCCAAAGAGAAGAAAGACAATAAACTTTAATGGCAATCATGAAAGTAAGTAATATAATGTTGAAAAATATTTAGAAAACTATTTTTTTTATATTGTATGTTAATAGGTTTAAAGAAGCGAATATCCAAACTGTATCCGAGACATCGCACAACATGTTGTTAGAAAATTAAAAAAAAAAAATGTTAGTAATCGACAAAAAATAGCAGCATAAATACAGGTAGGTCTCTACGTGGTTTGAAAAAGGTAAAAAAAAAAAATGAAAAAAGTCATAACAAAAACATGGCTTGCAATTATTATCTAACAACATTTTCTTGTCCTGACATTTATAATCATCATTTAACTGTTAAGCACTCCCGCAATATAATAAACAAATCAAAAAATTAAACGTTTAGAAACTTCCAACAACCAAAAATATCACGTCAAGTTTGAAATAACAAACTAAGAAATAAAATTAGAAAAAAATTGATCTCAAGTAGATAAGCTATGCGGGTTCTGGCTCAAAATCTCATAAGATTTACATGGGGGGTCTAAAACTACTTTTCTCACCTGCCCATCACTGAGTCCAGACCTGGATTTTTGTTAGGGGGCCGGCTTAATTGGTTTTGCACACCTGTGCTTATCCTATCTTGTCATTGCTCATTATATCTTAAACTTTAGTTAACTGAATCACTGCATAAACAAATCAGAACAGTATTCTTGTTGTTTATTGTATGACCCAGAGTACAATTAACAATTAAATCCATTTGAAAGTAGTTCTGTGTAAACTGACCCTGTGAGTGTGATATTTTGCATATCTGCACATTAATTCGCAGTATACATCTTAAAACCTATCTAATAAAGAAAAATCCGTCTTTTTCAAAACTAGTAAATGAAACTCGATAGCGTCTTGATAGCATCGTACACGATCCGCCTGCAATCGAGCCCGCGATTAAAGAGTGTGGACACCATATTCGTGCAATGAATGTCGCGATGAAAAAGGCCGTATCAACTGGCCAACGACAACATCTAGCAACATGCATTGTTCAGATGATGAGCTTTATGACAAAGATAAAGGCAATGCGTGAGATCAGCGGTGCGGGATACAAACCACAACACCCAAACCGACAAAACTATGCAAGTCTTTGCGTGGATGGAAATTGAGACAGTTTTTGCTGGTCGTATGAGGACCGCATTAGTAGTTAATCTTAAACATAATGACCCAGCCGCATTCTTAGAAGACGCTGGAAGTCTGTTCCAGATACATGTTAAAACTATCTTAAAGAAAGAAACATCGTTGAAAGTTAACACATCTTTCTGTGGGGAGTTTGTGGTTGTAAAAGCCGATGAAAAAATTTACGAATGTAAATATTTACAAACAAAAAATGCCTCGACAAAGACACAAACATTGCCACCTGGTTCCTAGAAAATATTCACTCATCCATTCTCTCCCAACATCAAGAGTTTCAAGAAAAAGACAGCGGATGGAGTTTGTCCAGCATTGTCAATATAACATTCAATATAAATAAATTTACTCCACAACTAGGTTCTATTTGTGGAAAAATTTAAACAAGAAGCATTTACCAACTTAAAAACTAACAGAGCGATATCAGCAGTTCAGATTACGAGCATGCGCAAAACGTATGGTGCAAATTTCAAATTCAAACTCTTGGAGAGTATAGTAACCTTTACTATTAACACCGTCTCAGAAATATTACATATTTTAATAATCCATTTTAGTTTTGTAACGATAGGAAATATATATACATATATTATATATATATATAATATTTTACTTTATTTTATTTATCCTATCTCATTTATAAAATTCATACTGTTAAATGATTAAAGTTTTATCATCATGTGTTATCATCATTCTTGTGTTTTGTTGTGCATTTATCAAAAATAAGGTAAGTTTATTATGCTTTGAATAGACGCGTCACCATTCTTTAGCTTTTTAGTCATTGTTGTTCATTTCATCAATAAGTAGAGGCTTTTGTTTACATTAAAATTTACAAAATTGTTTATTTTAACTAATATTAGGGAGCCTTCCGACACCAAACTAATTATCTCAATTCTGATTGGTTGATTAATTTTCATGAATAGCTATAAATATGAAAAATTGATTAAAGAAAGTCATTCAATTGTCGGCTTGGTCATACCCTTTATCAATGTAGCGTTATCACCACAATCAACAATTCCTGTAGATGCATATATTCATATAAGGAATGTCAGATTTAAATAATAGTGTATAAAATAAGAAATAATGTTTGCTTCTTTCTTTTTCTACCAGTAAATATATTATTATATAAATATAAAAAATTGAAACATGAAAATATATTATGTTGTTTATCCAATTAATGAGAACACCGTAGAATTTAATGTGATAACTGTAATAAGCATATAAACGGATGTTATCAAGATAACATAATTTTATTATTAAACGATCATTTTATATGGATTTCTTATTATTGTATAGCCAGACAAAAAAAATTATCAAGTAGATTGTATTAATATATAACTAAATTTATCAACTTTTGGGTATATCACTATTAACTCAACTTAAAATTTAATTGTTAGGAATTATACATGTGAAAGAATACGGTAAAAACAATTGGTTGGCTAAGCAAATAAGGTTAACATGTTTTAATATCTGTAGACAATATTAATATAAAGCAATACTTTTTATATTTAGATATATAAAAATAAGAAAAACCGGATGTTATTGAGATAAGACAGTAGCTGAATTAAATCTGAACGCAATATAAATTACCTTTAAACACAATCAAGCATAATAATATAATTTTTAAGTTACTGTATGTAACGTAACGTGTTTTAAAGACAGTTGCTAAAAAGTCATTCGGTAACATCAGCTCCCAACTTTCTCAAAACAAATATTGTTGCATTAAATATTACATTGTCAATTGTGCACTAAAAATAAATTAGAACAGATAACAAATTATAACGCATGGATCCACAAACACCTCTAAAATGAACACTAAACTCAACTTAGAATCAATCATTTCCGGTAAAATCTTTGCAACTTCATTTGTCTTGTTCACAGCTGCACCCTTTTTTTTTTTTGGGGCTAGGCGGTAAAATCTTCTAAAGACTGGCAAAGTGTCGGATTCATTTCCTCTCAGCTTGAAATGCCTACCGACTAAAAACCGCCCAATGATGATTGCCTACGGAAGTTCGAGACCTTACGGCTCATGTACCTTCCTTTTGGAAATTAGTAGTGTGTAGATGGTTAGGTTACGCCCTATAGGCTTGTACAGCTGCACCCACTTTCTCTTCAAGCAGATGGGGATAAATCTTCAGTAGGGGGAAAATAGCGGCGGAAGTGCTAACCGCATATGGGATTTAACACGGGCATCCGCCGGATATATTTTCGTGTGTTTAGTTCAACAAATGGCCACTAGTCTGCAAAGTGTCGCCACCGTCGCTCGTATAGTGTGGAGAAGTGGGGGGTTGTTCAAGATGGCCACCACTGTGTTGGCGGGAAGAATTAGGGCGTTGTTTAAGATGGCGACCGCGTCGGTTGTTGGCGGGAAGAATTTGGGCGTTGTCGTCTTGACGGGATGTCATCAAGTTGTCCATCTATCGGTGTGTAATGTAAATGTGTCGAAGTTGTCGGGTTGTCCACGTGAGGTCGTCAGTAGTTGTTGTAGAAGTGGAACATGTATGTAACCAAGCGTACCGTGTAAGTGTGGTTGCATACAGTTAATCTATTTTTAATAATAATAGTAAATGATTGCCTTGAATGAGGATTGAACACCGGTCTGCTGCTTGAAAGCTCGACTCTCTACCCACTAGAGCAGACTGGCTTACTGATAAGACGACGTAAAAGTGTAATATTAGCTTGGCGGCGGCTGGTGACTCAATAATGTTAATAATCATTTATTATTATATTTATTCATTAATAATATTTATAAGAGGTACAAGTGAAGATTGCTATCAGCCTGGTGTGACGTAGTCACTTTTTCTGCTATCTGCAAAGTCAACCTTACATATACTAATTTATAAATAAATATTCAATTATGATCAATAATATATTAAATTTCAAATGTAGAACAAAAATCAATTTACAACAATAAATTATTAATATGAATGAGATGTGAAAAATAGTTTCAGTTAAATGGTTTTGTAAAAAAATAAATATCAATCATATATATTCATTTTGGACTATTTAATTGTTATTAACGATTCACATATAAAAAAATTCCCATACAAATTAAAACCGAGTAGATTAATTTCGGTTTTCTTAACTGTTATCGTTTTACGATAACAAAACTTAATTAAAAATAAGTGACTTCTTACGGAAACTGAGGTTTTCTTTCATAGGATATAAAGCTATGGATTGTATAAATTTGTTCAGTTTTATTAAACAATTTACAATGGCGTTTTCTAGTGACGAATCTGGCGATGAAATTCTTACTCAATTTCAAACACCGCCTGCGTCCAAACCGTCTAAACACGCTATAAAATTAACTTACTCACCGAAAAAAAAAAAACGTGTCTTGTCAAGTGATAGTGATAGTGAGATTGACAGTGAGTCGAAGCTGTTGCTGAAAAAAAAAATAATTAAGAAGCAATTATTTAGCGAAGATTGTGATGATGATAACAAACACGCTTCGACCAGCAAAAGATGTAAAGAAAACTAAAAAATCCGTTAATGATCTATTGGTACAACTAAATGGTTTTGGTGAAGCAGATAATTTACTGCCGATAGTACCACTTCGTGAATTAAAATATGGCAAATTGTACACTATTATCGACATGAAATATATTGGTACCGTGAATAGGAAAAAAATAGTATGTGAAATAAAAAGGGGCCGAATTGTTTTTCTCCCGGAAAGATTCTCCCAACGTTTCAAGGAAGAAGATTTGGAAATCATAACCTGTTCGCAAATCAGGTTAATATACAATGGTATGAAAAACATTGGGAGTGGTAAGAGCTGCCATGACATTGTGTTTACAAAATTGCCGTAAAGAAAATTTAAAAAAATGGAGAACATTAATAAAAGTGAAAATATGTTACATAAATTAAAACGCTTTAAAAAAATAGTTAAAAGTGCAGTGGACCTAAAAACATTAAAACAGTGTAGTTTGGAAATTAAATCAAATATAAAAATAATTAAAAGTTGCATTAATTTGAACAATAAATCTAATAAACGAAAACAATTAATGTCACATGTAGCTTCGTTAATATCATTACAAAATTTGTGCAAAGTGGAAATAGGGAAAACTTCCGGTCGATCTGGTTTACGGCTTACGGAACAAAGGAGAACGAGAGATGTTCACGCGCCGACAATAAAATGGGACGAAGTAAGTGATTTTTTTTATTATTAATTTTTTTTTTTAATATATTATTTGTTTAGGTGCAATCTGCATTCAATAGTCGTATACGAACTGGTGTTGTAAGTAACATGAGTCATGTGGATCCAAAGACATTTTTATTGGATGCCCTGACTCTCATAAAACGAAGAATGAGCAATGTTAAAAAAGTTAACAATTGTTTTAAAATTAATTTTTTTTTTAATGGACAATTTATGTTACCATCAACTGGCGAATTGGAGATAATGCAGATAGCGTCAAAAAACAAAACAATTCTTGCGTCGACCAACATCGATGAGTCCCTCAACGAACTGGTTGTGGAATTATTAACTAAGGTAAAACTTACGAATTTAAAAAGACAAAATATTTTTTTTTGTTTAGCTCGAAGAACTCCAAGTACGAAACAGTGGATGGGTTCTTTCGTCAATAGAAAACCTGGTTGTGTCCTTCGTAAAATATTGCCCATTGAATGCCGCTCGATCTTCATTTATAGAATTACCCGACAACCTTAAGAGGAAAGAAAAATTCATTTTAAACATAGAAAACAAGGACCAAAGATGCTTTATTTGGAGCATCGTCGCATCTATATATCCGTGCACTGGTAATGACCCTAAATATACAGAATCATATCCACAAGATATAAATAATATGTTTAATTTAAAAGATATTGAATTTCCAATGAAATTGTGTGATCTATCTAAATTTGAGAAGTTAAACCGTCAAATATCAATCAATGTATACTCATATGATGCGGAAAAGGAAATATATCCTCTATATATTACAAATAATTCCAATTTAAATGTAATTAATTTGCTTTATCTATTTAATTACCACACAAATAAAGGGGGGCATTTCTGTTTAATTAAAAATTTAAATAAATTATGTTATACACAATTAAGTACATATGAACATGCAAAATTTATATGTCATCGATGCTAAAACCATTTCAATTCTATTGATAAACATAATTTACACATAATAAATTGCCAATCATTTGATGCTGTTAAAATAGAAATGCCCGAACCTGGAGCGGTAATAAAATTTCAAAATTATAAAGCAACAATGAAATTGCCGTTTGCCATATATGCCGATTTTGAGGCAATCACTAAGCCTATAAAAACATGCACCAATAATATAAAATATAATATAAAAAAAATATAAATATTAACTCTTTTACAAATGCTTACCAACTTCATGTTCCATTTAGTGTGGCATATCTACGGGTTTGTTCTTACAATGATAAATTGAATAACTTTCAATTATATCGTGGGGATAACCCCGCGGAATGGTTCATTAAACAAATGCAAAATGAATGCAACATTATTGCTGAATATATTTAATCGGACGGTAATTTACCGATAAAGCAGTTAAATTTACAACAACGAAATCTACATGATAAAAAACGGCTGCCCCCTCTGTAATTAAACATTTGATCGCCGGAATATAAAGGTTGCACACCACTGTCATTTTTCTGGAAATTAATTGACACAATTTGTAATAATTGTAATTTGCAATGTAAGGTCAGCAACGTTGTACCAATTCTAATACATAATACTTCGCGATATGACACTCATTTTATCATAGAAACGTTGGCCAATATAGATGAAAACCCAGTCGAAATAATACCCACAAATATGAAAACATATATAGCTTATTCAAAACGATACAAGAAAATGCAAATGCGCTTTTTGGACTCATTTCGATTCATGCCATCTTCATTGGACACACTTGTCAATATATTAAGCGACGAACAAACATGTTTTTAATAATGCTGATGAATTTATGTTAATGCGTCGTAAAAGGATATTTCCTTACGATTACATAAGTTCAACAGATGTACTATTGGAGACCTGTTTACCATCGAAAGAGTGTTTTTACAGCAAGCCGAGTGATAGTGGTGTCACCGATGAAGATTATTCACACGCACAAAAAGTTTAGGATAAGTTCAATTGTCGTACGTTAGGTGAATATGCGGATTTATATCTTAAATCCGATGTATATCTTTTAGCCGATGTGTTTGAAAATTATAGAAAACTAACAATGAGCACATACAAGTTAGATGCGTGCAGTTTTTATACGGCACCGGGGCTCGCCTTTTCAGCCGCGCTATTAACATCAAAAATCGAGTTACAATTAATAAGCGACATTGACATGGCGTTATTTTTTGAAAAAGGGCTACGTGAAGGTATATGCCAAGTAAGCTGCAAATATGCATCCTCAAATTCCCCATACAGCAAAACATATAAGGCTGATGAAAAGACCTGTGAAATATTGTATATCGATGCGAATGGATTGTATGCTTTCGCAATGACGACAAGTTTGCCGTATGGTGATTTTCGATGGCATGATAATTTAGAAAAGTTAAAATTAAAAATATTGGATAAATCAATATGTCAAATATACGGTGATGATTTAAATAAATCTTGCATGCTGGAATGTGACTTAGACTACCCTGTTGAATGTCACGATTGTCATTTATTTTTTCCATTTTGCCCCGAACATATATCATTAACAAATAAAAAATCCGAAAGAAAATTAATGTTAACTTTAAACGATAAACGAAATTATGTTTTACATTTAAACGTTTTGATGCAGTGTATTTAACATGGGCTTGTTTTAAAAAAAATCCATCGCGCTGTTAAATTTTCCCATAGCAAATGGTTAAAACCTTTCGTTAATTTAAATGCAGATCTACGTGCAAAAGCAACAAACGCATTCTATCGACAACAATATAAAGACACCACTAACATGAGCTTTGCTAAAATGATGGAGTCTGTAAAGAAATACAGAAATATCGATTTGGTTAATAGTTGGTCTAGTGCAAAAAAATTAATTTCGAAACCGAATTTTAAATCATTTAAAATTTTTAATGAAAATTTAGTGGCAATTGAAATGCGTAAAATATCGGTTAAATACAATAAAGCATTATATGTGGGCGTATGTATATTAGACAATTCAAAAACTGTCATGTACAGGTTTCTATATGATTATCTTCGCAAATATGTAAAGCCGTATTTTGAGATAGCAGTTTGTTATAGCGATACTGATTGTTTTATAGTTAAATTCACACCGCCACCTATATGTTAAAATGGACAATATTTGGAATTTAATTTCCCAAATTTTCCAATCAAACTCAGAAGGATTGAACACAGATACGTTTTGCTTAAGTGTTACATCGGTTTGTATGCCTCAAGGTACTGGCCGCAAGAGGAACAAATATAACACCTTTGAAGAAGAAAGTTCTAAACGTCGTGTTATTGTACTCATTACCAACAAAGATCATTTATGTTTGCCCCGAGCACTAGTGGTGGTGACTACATGAAAATTAGACGCAACACAGGCAAACTACAAACGAATAAAACTGTATTATTAATAGAGAAATCTGGTATACATATACCTATAAATAGAGCCGGAATACCCGAATTACGAGAATTTCAGCGTTACCTACAACAATTCAAGATTACGGTTTATCAGTATGGTACAAAAGGACAAGATTTATTATTTGAAGGATGCAATGATGAAGCAGTATATAAATTGAATTTGCTGTACCACGAGGGTCATTACAATGTGATAGTTTCCCTAACAGCCGCATTCTGTTGTAAATACTATTGCAAAACGTGTCATATTCCCTATAATATGAAGAACAAACATAGATGCCGAGAAACATGTCCCTGTTGTCAACAGGCTCCAGCTTGTGTACAAGATGTAGATGTGTTATGTGCAAACTGTAATAGAAATTTTAGAGGGCAGCAATGCTACGCTAATCATGCTGCACAAGGCCCCTTGAGCATATGTGATAAAATAAAGAGGTGCAATATCTGTTTAAAAACTTATAAGTACGGTATAAAACACATATGCGGTGAAATTTACTGCAAAATTTGTAAGAAGCACATGCCGCAAAAGCACTTGTGCTATATTCAACCAGATGCTAGGAAACCTTTAACAGCAGATACATTGTTTATTTTCTACGACTTAGAAACACGGCAGGACAAATATGTCTCCAATAATAATACTTTAAAAGTGCATGTACCCAACTTGTGTGTGTTAAAACAGTGTTGCGACAAATGTATCGACAAGAATATTGCTATATGTGAAAACTGTGGTTATGACATGCAAATATTTAGCAAAAATGTAATAAATAATTTTGAAAATTACCTACTTAACATAAGGATAGTATTTAAAAAAGTTATTGTAATTGCTCATAACGGTCAGACCTTTGACCATCAGTTTATTTTAAAATATATTTTGGAACAGAGTTCAATAAAACCAGAACTTATAATGAGGGGGTCAAACATTTTGACGATGAACATTGGCAATTAAGTTTATTGACTTTCTCAACTATTTTCCAATGGCTTTGTCTGCACTGCCCAGCGCTTTTGATTTGGGCTCAGAAATGAAAAAGGGGTACTTCCCTTATCTCTTCAATACCGAAGAAAACAAAGATTATGAGTAGTGTAAAATGGGGGCTACATCCGGTGTTTCTTATGGAGAAATACATGGACTTCCGCCGGATGTAGTTTTTAGCGTTTTAGTTCAACAAATGGCCACCAGTCTGCAATGTGTCGCCACCGTCGCTGGTGTTGGCGGGAAGAATTAGGGCGTCGACTTGGCGGGAAGAATGGCGTCGTTGTTGGCGGGAAGAATTTGGGCGTTGTCCAAGATGGCGTCTTGTCGGGTAGTCGAGTTGTCCACTAGATAAAGCGTTGTTCGTCTTGTCGGTTTGTCAAGTTGTCCACTAGATGGTTGAAAGTATGCAACCCAAGTTACAGTGTATGCTTGGTAGCATCGTATTTTTTTAGTGAGTCTTGCCTGCTAGGATTTGAACACCGGTCGGCTGGTTGAGAGCCCGACGCGCTACCCATTGCGCCAAACAGTGTTACTGATAAGGAATGGAAAACGTGCTATAATAATGGGACCTCAATGTGGACAACCACTTTTCCTGCAATCTGCGCATAATTATCTCTTACCGTTCTTCCAAAAAACACATTTCGCTTCATCTGCGCAACGGTCAGAAGGGCATTAGAGTGTCACACCTAAGCACGTCTTCGACGCGAGACGGAGCGCGTAATCTCCATGCGGTTACTACTGATAAGAACTACTATTAAATAAAATCACAATCCTAAAAAATTGTTATGATGAGTAATAATAAATAAAAACTATTTTAAATTACATCAAAATATATATTAAAATTAACTGATAAATATTCTATTATGAATATATTTTATTACCTATAAAAATAATTATAACGTGTGCCTATTTTTCATAAAACAATGTTATATTGTAAAAATGTATGATAAATGCACACATTTGCATAAGAATGCGTGTAAATCGAGACACAAACTAGAAGATATTTGCAAATTATTTCTTAATTTTCATTCAACCAATCATATTGATTGTTATAACAACCAATCAGATTAAAAGTTATTAGGACAAATATTATTGTTTAAATAAAATCAATTAGTATTAGCAAACATGTGTGACGATATTGACGTGCCGTGTATATCAATCGAAGACAGCAACAGCGGTTGTAGTAGTGATATCGCCGGTGACTTTCTAGAGAATATGTTGAAAGATCACGAAACCGAATTAAGCAGTGAAGATAGATTAATTAACGAAGTCTATTATCCACTGAACAATCAAGTTAAAGTGACTGTTGGTTTGAGCCCCGTACGAGGATTTTACCAGTGTGTGCGTCTGAGTTCACCGAAAAAAAGTATATCTTTCATTCAGCCTGAATGGAATACTTTGATGCAGTACAAAAACGTCATGGAGAAGAGTGTTTTACGGTCGGAACGCAAGTGTACATGTAGTTACCAACACAAGAGACCTCGTTTATCCGATGACGAAGACTTCAAACCCAGGATTAATGTGTTCGATACTTGCTATATTGACCTGACAAAGTGTCGAAAATCAAAGATTGTGAGCATAGATTGGCGGGGTGTGGTCTAAATGCTAAATATAAGTGCGTTGAATCAATTGTGGCGTGTAATTGATATGATCGAATATCGTTTGCAACGCTTGAATAATATGCAATTTTTTGAATATTACAACAACTGTCTATTGGAATTCAATAGATTACAAGCCGACACAGATGATGCATTCATTAACATCTTACCTACGGTAAATAACTGCTATTATGAAAATATCGAATGCATGCGGGAAATTATATTGTATAACCGCAAGAAATTGATGCACGATTTACAAACAATACGGTGTTTAAGTGGAGACAATGAAATTAAAAGTCAGTTATACACTGATAATGGTGATGTCAAGAACGTCCTCCATTAAACGACTCCATTTAAGAAATCACCAACAACTAAACTATCGATTGGAAAGTCTACTACAGCAAATTATGAATGTTAAAAAAATTATTTGTGATTATGAATTGCAAAAGCAACTGTGTGCAAAACTCGACGGGATGCAGCTCAGAGGAAATTAGCGAAGTCGAAATAAAATTATTTGAAAATATAAATAAAGCCATTGAATTGTATGATGAATGCAAGTTAACTGGTAAATATGTAAAATATCTGCCTGAAAAATATTTGCGATCGTTATATGGACTAAATTTGGAAAGATTGTAGGATTTCCTGCCTGAAAAATGTAAGAGTGATTTATATTTCCAAATAAGACTTCCTTGTCATAAGCATTACAACCTTCCAACCGATGAGGACCACATAGACGGACCACCTCCGCCCATAAAAAACTGTTTTAGATGCATCGCAGAAAAGTGTATCTGCCAAAAGTGTCAAAATTACCGATCAACTAGAGAAAGTGCCAAAAGTATCAAAAAATGAATAGCACCGCATTCATACTATTATCAACTCTGCTTAATGAAACTTTGTTCATCACCACACCCAAAGATGCCAGACAATGCTACATAACCGCAAGCAATAAAGGAATCAATGATTGGCCTTCGGAATGGAAAATGATGTACCTCGATAATAACACTAACCCAAGAACATTTAAAATAAACACCAGTATAATCCCGGGAGTGTCAAATGCGATAAATGCAACTTTTATGTTCCTCGATAAAAAACACAGTGTAATAAATGTTTCAAATCAATTAATAATGGACAATGTTGTAAATAATGATAAAAATGTAATTTTGATTTTAGAAATTATACTGATGCTTACCAATGTTATTATATTTTCTTATGTGCTTTATAAATTATATAAAAGGTATGTTTACAAAAACTAAATAAAAAACAATATTATAATAAACAGCATTTTATTTCATTATTTCTTACATGCATTTTACAGATAATTGAATTACATCATAAAGGTAAGTCCAAATTTGTTAGCTTTATCAGAAGTGATTTGAGTTGTTGTAGAATCCCAAGCGTTGGACAATTAATCGAAAATAACGATAGATCTTTCTGATTTGCTCTCACCATCGAAGATGTAAATTCGTTATATTCATAATACATATTTTCACTGAAGAAATATAGCAGTCCATTTGTGTATCGGAATGCACCATTAATGTCCCTGGGTAATCCTATGAAATCTTGTGTATATCCAAGCATATTTATTTTTTGATAATAACTGCATTCATCCACTTCAACGTAAACGCTATTATTGTAGAACACATATGTTTGCCTACTGTACGTATTTACAGCTGCAGTCACAACCCCACCAACATGTAAATTTGATTGTACAATTGAATTATGAAATTTTAACGATGGGAAATCAAAAACATGTATATACATATCATCGAATAGTGCTATCTGGCCATTGGGGCGTTGGTAAATTGCATTTATTTTTTTAAACGTTGATGGTAGAAAGTGTAACCAATTGGTTATTAACTGCGGTTTTCCGTATGAATTTATATTTAATCCTTTCATTCAAACCCACTTGTTATAAAATATGTATATTTTTCCGAGTACTATTAGAAATGCATCGATGTCCTTTGATACTTTACACAAATCGGAGTAAATAACAAGTGGGTCAACCGTTCTAGAATTGACTGTAGAATTTACAGTTATATTTGCCACAGTTGTAGACTCTATTGTGGAATTTATCGCAGGAATAATTGTAGGCTTTGTCGTCGTCGACGTCGTCGCCTCCGTCTCCATCGTTGTCGTCGACGTAACCTTTACACCATACAATTCTTGAATTGCATTGATGTCATCTTCAGTTAAACTTGGATAAGCGTAGTAGTATGCATACATCAATGAATGTTGATCGCTTGAGTGCCGAATTCCTAAGACGTGTCCAATTTCATGAAGTAATACAGAAAAAATACTTATTTTGTTATTGGGAGGTGATTTTGTCAAAGTCCACCAATCTTCATCTGCATCAAGATGAATTTCTGTCAAACTTCCGTTGTCGTGAGGTAGATAGGCATGCCCCAAAGTATTTCCAGGACCGTGAAAGGAATTGCAAGTGTAGTTACGCTTTATCCATGTAAGTGCTATTCTTTGAAATGCAATTAAAATATCATACTTTAAAGGATCATGAATGAAATTTAGATTAGTATAACTTGACCATAAATCAAAAGCCTCTTTGGCTGATTGTTTCATAAAATAACTCCGTTTATAAAAATGCCATTTTAAAGTTTTGTTTGGCCATTTTTCGGAATGAATTACATAATTTTCCAAATGATCTGGATTTCCACATCTTGGAGTTTGCATTAAATTTAACGTAGCATTATTGAATGTTCCATCTGCGGGTAGACCATAAGTTTCTTGAAACAATATTATAGCATCTCTGGAATCGGTCAGCGATGTGTCACTAGCATTTAAATATCCATAGAATTCTAGATACTTATTACCATCGAACGATGAGTCAGTTGAGGTTGATATAATAAATGATATAAGAAGTGTGAAGATCATCATTGTATAGAGGTCTTATTAAAACTAAAGTATAATTATAAAATTATTATTATTTATGCAATTATAATACATTTTGTTTATTAATCCAACTATTATGCGATTTATCCATGCCAAGCCATTTTACGAATACTTGATTTCCCTTCTTTCGCAATATTTTTTCTACTAAATATATCTTAGGATTTGATGTTTTCTGCAATTCCTCAGCGAAAAAGGCTCCTTGTATAGGATCTCCTCTTTCATCTTCCAATAAATACGTCACCGGGTTGGTAATTTTAATTTTAACAATTTTAAATAATTCAGTTGTCCAATTTGGTGTGTATCCTTTTGCAAATAAAGCTTTTTGTTTACTCAATCGCACCATATCGCCCACTCGGAAATTCCCTTTTCCTGCAATTTTAATGTGCGAGTAGACAGTTTTTATTAACATCTCTTCCTTATCGCCGCGTGGAAGTACATCAGCTGGTCGCATTCCTATTGTACGGTGACGTTGATTGTTGTATTCTAACGTAACCTTGTTCAAAATATCATACCAGCTGTAGCGCCCACGCAAACTAAATTGTTTATAAAGTTTATCTTTTAGCGTGCGAATTAGACGCTCGACAATGGCAGCTTTCATTATTGTATATGTCGAATAATGATTAATATTATATTTTTTCATTAATGTAGAAAATTGCTTGTTATAAAATTCCATGCCATGATCACTTTGAATATTTTTCGGTGTCCGACCGGCGTTTAATATTTTTCCCATGGTTTCTGCAACAATCACACCGCTTTTATTTTTTATTGGTGCAGTCCGGGCGTATTTTGAGAAACAATCAATTACTACCAGTATATATTTATATCCTTTATTTTCACGAGAAAATAATTGAAACTCGGCAAGATCTATTTGCCACAGATCGTCAACACCTTTAAGTATCGTTCGTCTTCGGGCAAAATTCTTTCTTGCCGGTTTGTGTAACTCTCGCACTACATCCTCATTACTCATTTTGACTTGAACGGTTTAATGGGACAATCAGCTGTTTGATGCTAGTTGTTTAATTTAATAATAGCGTATTTAATTCAATCTTGAACTGCTCCCATTCTCTTGCATTATCGTTTTCAATTGTTTCTATTTTGGTATTCGCAGACCCTATATTGTTTTCAACTGATTCTATTTTGTGATTCGTAGTAGTTTTATACTCCTGCAAATCCGCAGATAACTTAATTAACCGATCCAAAGAATCCATTTTTACAGGTGTAATTTTGGAATCTACCATACCGGGGACACTGTTGATAATCCCATTTACTTTTTCATGTACATTTTTTATTAAATTTTCAACATATCTCTTCTCTTCAACATGCAAATTGTCGACATATTTCTTGTTGGCGGCATCGCTCTCATTAACCGGTAATTCCAAATATTTTATTCTTTTACTTTCAAGGTTAAAATGTCCATCAACATTGCGTTTAAAACCATTGCCCGGTGGTCCTCTCACTCCCACGTATTTGTTTATTTTATTTTGTAACGAATGGCGTCCGAACTTATCGATGCTCATCTTGTAAATGAAATCAATGTAGAACGTTATACTAATAAATAACATCTTGCGAATTATTCCCCGCATTCCTCGATGCGTGCAATAAACACAATCTATCCACAAGTTCGCTTAAATTGTTCCAATACTTGTATTGCGTAGGGACACGTTGCACTCGCAACTTTGAATCAAATCCTCTTCCTTGGGTGGAATTTGAATCGGAATCCAACAAAGGTTTAATAATCTTCGTATACTTTTTAGATTTTGATCCCTGTATCTGATTATTTGGATCAAAATTACGGTATATTGCATGTGACTTTAATAATATTTTTTTATAATGTTGTAAATCATCGTTTGTATAACTTGCAGGATCTTTCATAAAAAGCAGTTCGTATAAACCCGTTGTTCCATCGTATGTAGAGTCACCAATTTTAAAATCTTTTTTATTGACCAGTTTAACTTCATGATTTCCAATCATCCATTTATGCGAGTGTAAATTAATTTTTATACCTGTGGTCTCATCAAAACTGTGATGAGCACCAAATCTCTTTGCAATGTACTCTCGAGGCTTTTCATGAAACGAATCTAAAAACTTTTTAATTTTCATGGTCCGTTCGCTTTGCGGTGTTAAAGATTTACGAAGTGTCTCTTCGCTTTGATGCGCTACCTCTTCGCCTCGATGCGCTACCTCTTTGCTTCGATGCGGTACCTCTTCGCTTCGATGCGCTACCTCTTCGCTTCGATGCGGTACCTCTTCGCTTTGATGCGGTACCTCTTCGCTTTGATGCGATACCTCTTCATCATCCTCATCGTTCAAACGTTTTGTAAAACCAGTCCATTTTGTCATCTGCTTTCTCTTTCGCGGCCGCACCACCTTGACCGTATATTTAGTGTGTTTGGGTGTAACTTCTATCAACGGTTCGGTTTTATAATTTTGATTCGCATCATTATTGTTTTCTTTCTTGAAATTTACTTTTGTACGTTTGAGAGAAATTATTTCCTTCAACGGTTCCAATAACGGTTTATATGCTTTGTTCAAAACTTCGTCATTTTTCGATCGGCTTATTTTTATGGCAAACAGCTTTTTTCTTATAGCCTTTTTAATGTTGATCAGACGATGTTTTATTGCACGGTCCGACATGTTAATTTGCCTGCGTAAATTTGATTGATGAAATCAATTGTCAATCATTATATAGCGATCAAAACCTTTGCGGTATCTTCCCTTATTCGGATCACAATCTTTATTTATTACTATGAATCCGTATTTATCTGCCCAACACAGTCTACAGATTTTTTTAAATTTTTCGAAATCCATGTCGCTGCTCACATGATCCGCAAACGCATGTTTCAAATTTCATCTTGCTTGAATAATACGATAAAATTGGCATTATCACGTATCAAGTGTTTGGGTATTCGTGTATAAGTCTGACATAAATAAAACGAATCAATGTTATTGTGTCTTCCCATGCTGAAATATTCTCTGATTTTCTCTTGACCGTCGCACGCAACATCATCAAAAATAAAAATTGAGTTTGGTTTGGCATTCTCGGGGCTTAAGATTTCTTCATTTTCTTTAAACTGAAAGTATTTTATTTTTTGCATAGACTTCATAACGCTCTCCAATAGGCGATACTTTGGTTGATACAACGATTTTGAGTAGATATAAATGTTCTCAAAATGTAATCCGTTTTCACTGAACAATAAACTTAACATCGCGTTTGATTTTCAATTGGACGGTCCACAAATGAGGGCTCGTATTGAATTTGGTAATAATTCACCGTGACGTCTCTCCGTCGTCAAACCCATTCCCGACACGTACTCATCCATGTTCACGATCGGCAGCGTCTTTTTCTGCTTGACCACTTTCATTGTAATGGCATAAAATGGGGTTTGGACCTGTGTTATAAATAGAAGCGCTTCATAGTGAATCTTTTAAATGCATTTGTATCACGGTGCAGGCATTATCAATTCTTTTATAAATATGTTACCTGTTGAATTACATTTACCGGGGTATCAGTACTGTGGGCCGGGTACAAAATTAAAGAAGCGTTTGCAATAAGACGATCCGGGCATAAACAAGTTAGACGCCGCATGTAAACTACACGACATTGCATATTCACAAAACAAAAAATTGAGTGATAGACACGTTGCGGATAAACAGTTAGCGGAAGTCGCTTGGCAAAGAGCCAAATCCTCAGCATCGTTGGGTGAAAAAGCGAGCGCTTTTGTTGTGACGACAGCAATGAAAGTGAAAAGAAGATTAGGTATGGGCATGTCAAGAAAAAAAAGTGGCAAGAAAAAAATTACGTTGCAAAGTGTAATTGTGATAAAGGCAAAAAATGCGTTAAAACAGTTTAAAAATAAAATTAAACATAAGAATGATATAACTGAAGGATCACACATAGCCCTTAATGCGGCAAAACTTGCCGTGCGCAAAGTTGGTAGAAGGAAAAAAAATCGAACCCCTCGTATAATTCCAGTGCCTAAAGTCGGCGGCATCCTACCATTGATTCCTATTTTTGCGGGTCTTAGTGCATTGGGAGCACTTGCGGGTGGTGCATCTGGTATTGCCAAAGCGGTGAACGACGCTTCGGACGCTCGTCGGAAATTTGGTAAATCACAACGGCACAATAAGATGATGGAAGCCATTGCAATCGACGGAAAAGCAGGAAAAGGACTCTATCTTAAACCGCACAAAAAAGGCTTGGGCTATATTTGCAGAAGCCAAAAAACTACTAACACTACCTCGAAGAGCGCTTACCGATAGGGATCTAGAGATGTTTGCGATAAAAGCAAAAGTACCATATTTTAGAGCTGTTTTTATGCGCGATGTCATGCCGATTAAAGACCCATAAAAACGAATCCGGAATTGTTAATCTAGATTGTTCGAGAGGAAATGACAGACTAGGGAATTGCACGCAGTCATGTCTTATACGTTTACTCTGCAGAGTGACAGCAGCATACTCTCCGTAAACTATTATCCTCCCATCGAGTTGGACCCTAACAAAAATTATTATTTGGGCCTGATCGGGTTGCAAACGTACAACACTATTCCAAATATAGAAGACGGGTGTAACAAATTTTATTACGAGCATAACGGTAGCAAAGTAATCGACGTACCTACCGGTTCGTATGAAATCACCGACATTGAATCTTACTTGGAATCTGTTTTGAAATCGAGATCGAAAGAATCGGAAGAGTTAATTGTCTTAAAACCAAATAATAATACATTAAAGTGTGAAGTTTTGTGCAAATACGACATTGATTTTTCACCGGCCTATAGTATCGGTAGCTTACTCGGATTTTCAAAGAAAAAATTGAGTGCAAATAAATTGCATTTGTCCGATTTACCCGTTAAAATTATAAAAGTGACCAGCATCAGACTCGAGTGTAACATAGTGTCCAGTGCTTTTTACGGTGATAAACTATCGCACACGCTTTTCGAATTTTCACCTTCCGTCGATCCGGGTTTTGCCATTACCATAGAACCTCGAAATATATTATATTTACCGGTTAACGTACGCAACATCAACAACATTACAATCAGAATTATCGATCAAGACGGAGCATCCGTAAATTTTAGAGGTGAAAACATTTTAGCAAGACTCAAATTAAAAACGTGGATTCAATTTAATTCTAACCCAAATGTTAATAAATGGGAGACAACCATTCGAAACATCACTCCTCAATTATTCTTCAAAGGACTAACAAGTCACGACCTACAGAGACTCTCCTCATTGGGCTACAGGCTAAGAAAAAAAAAACAATGGATAAATTAGACATTTTTGATAAATTCAGTGTGGATGAGAGCATTGTGAATGAGGAATTTTACAGTTATCAGCCAAGAACACAAACCTTTAACAATAACGATGAAATTCGCATTTTAATACAACAGCAGGATATTTGTACTTTGCTGTGCAACAGTTATTTGTACATCGCTGGTACAACGGAAAATCCCGTCGATGCTAATTTTAAATGGGAGACAAATGGATTTGCATTCTTATTTGAAGAAATTTGTTACGAAATTAACGGCGTTGTAATCGATCAAAATCGAGGCGTTGGAATCACGTCCACAATGAAGGGATACATCTCCTATGATAAGGAAGAGCTAAGAAGTTTGGAAATGAGCGGGTGAAGCAAAACGTTTGACGCGGGAGTTAAAACATACTTTGATACAAACCAAAAGTTTTATGCAATTTTGCCCATGAAATGTCTTCTGGGATTTGCAGAAGATTACAAGAAGGTAATGGTGAATGTGAAACAGGAGTTGCTTATGAAGCGTGCCACCACGGATTTAAATTGTTACACGAGTACCAAAGACTGCAAGATTCGAATAGATAAAATTGAATGGCGCATACAACATGTTCAGCCGTGCGATGAAGCAAAATTACGAATATTGACCGGCATACAATCCGATCCCCCCATTTTAATGCCATATAGGACATGGCGTTTATTTGAGTTTCCTCTCAGAAAAACCGATAAGGATACTTGGTTAGTTAAAACTTCTACCCATCTGGAAAAACCTTGATACGTAATTGTAGGTTTTCAACAGAATAAAGTAGGAAAAATAGATAAAAATGCAAGTCATTTTGATCATTGCTTTATGAGAAATTTGAATGTGTATTTAAATTCGGAGTGTTATGATAAGTTAAATCAAGATGTGACAAATGGTGAATACACAACTTGTTATTACATGTACACACAGTTCCAAAACAGTTATTAGGGTCGATTCAACCGACCCATATTGAGCTACGCAGAATTTAAAAATCGAATGTTATACGTATTTGATGTATCAAGACCAAACGAAAGTGTAAAATCGTCAACGATCGATTTGAAAATTGAAATAGAGGGACACCAGGCTTTCCCAGACAACACAAAAGCATATTGTCTCATATTGTTTGACCAAATTGCCGAATACAGACCGCTCTCTGGAACAGTGAGAAAACTTGTTTAATGGAAAAAGAGTAGTACAAACCAAAAGTTAACATTGCAGTAGTGAATCCTGAACATAGAAAATTGCATCAAAATACCCATCAATTGAGCTCTTAATTTTAGTCGAGTACAGGTCGTTGATGTGTACACTTCATATAACATGATGATTATATTGGCCATTGATATGCAAGGATTTGTAATTGCAAATCAGTTTTTGCCGAAGGAAATAAGTATTGCAACAAATTACAAAAATATTCACACTTACTTGATGAAACCGACAATCGACTACTCGTTTTTAACATCGAAGGAAAAAATCCAAGCCAGATGGTTGGAAAATAATTACCACTCAATTCCATATTCCGGAGGAATTGTTGATATGGCCGAGATTGACAACATCTTTTACGGATATACTCAGAATTTATCCGATGTGACGTGCGTGGTCAAGGGTGCTCAAAAACAAGATTTTTTAAAAAGACATTTCCCGAATTTTACCATATTAAACCTTGAAGGTGAAATTAATTTACCAAAATTTGAAAAATGTACTCATTTCTGTGCAAATCACACAGATGAGTTTGCTAATTGTTCATTTCAGAATGTTAAAAAAATTTGTACTTATTTAAATGGTAATAATTACAGTAAATAGTTTTTTGTAATTATTTTCTGTAATTATATTTTATATGAGCATAATAATCATAAATTTATAAATATGTGGTGCTCTTGAAAATGTTAAATGTATGATTATTTAATTAGTAATTTAAATGTGTGTGACTTATTTACAAGAAAATAAATGTATTATTAATATTATGTTGTTTTAATTTAACCTAAAATAAAAAAATGCGAAGGTAAAATAAATTTAAAACGAACTTAAAAATTTAGTAAATATTAAATAATTAATAAATTTTCAATTTCATTTTAAAGTAGTATGATGTAATTTCTTTCAATTTAACCAAATCACATCCGTTTTCACACTTTACATGCGATAAGCTACAGTATGATGTAATTTCGTTTCTTTCGCGCTTAATTAAAAACACATCTTCCGTTTTTTTAATTATAAAATTGGTGCAATCGGTAGAGAGAGAGTTAGTTTGTAAAGAACATTCGAATCATTATGTTAAACGACGTCTCAGGTGATGAACTGATGTCACAGTACGTGTCACGAGACCGTGCTACAATAAAAAATAAACTGCCAAAATTAGGTGCAAAACCTAAAAGACGTCGCATATTTATCGAGAGTGACAGTGATAGTGATTTAGATGCGTGCGGAGAAGAACGTGTGTTTAAAAAAAAATCTGTTAAGAAGCAACTTTTTAAGGATGTTTTAGATAATGATTTTAACGAGGAGCAAGAAGTTAAAAAGAAGTGTGCAATTAAACGTCGCACCATTGTCGAAGATAAGCCAATTATTGAAAAAGAAGATTCGGAGGAAGAGAGTGGTGTAGAAGAAAAAGAAGAAGAAGGAAAACATTTTCATGAAAAAGGTTTAGATTTATTAAACCAAGTTGGTAGCAGTGGCGAAGTTAAACAATTAACAGTCATTCCGTTACGTCAACTAAAAATTGGAGAACCGTACAACATTTCCGAGTTCAAATTCATGCAAACTGTCAATGGAAAAAAAATGGTTTGCGTATTGAGAGGAAAGAAAATTGTATATCTTCCAGAGCGGTTCAGTCAACGATTCACTACTGAAGACGATCTGAGTATCATAAATGCCTCACAAAAGGCGCTCTTGTACAAAGGCAAGAAAAGCATTGGTTCTGGGCGTACTTGCCATAGTATAGAATTTATTTCACCTTTTTAAATTAAAAAAAAAAAATGGAAAGTAATAATAAATGGATAAAGGACATTAAACAATATTTTGCTATAATTAAAAGTGCAATTGCAAATCCTGAAACTTTAACAAAGTGTTTAAAAGAACTTAAAATTAAAATAAAATTATTAAAGAAATGTATGAATATTACGCAAACATCAAACACCCAAAAACAATCAACTTCAAATTTGGCTTCGTTATTATCATTAAAAACATTATGTGTATCTAAATTAAAAGCAAATACCGAGAGACGTGCTGGTGCAGGTTTAAGAACAATTACAAGAAAAAGTTATAATGAAACATCAAATCGCAAGGAAACTAATGTCATATGGGATGAGGTAAGAATAGATTTTTTTTTAATTATAGCTTTTTTAATTAATAATCATTTTCAGTTAAAAACGGCTTTTAAGAGTCGCATCAGGACTGGTGTAGTTGCAAATATTAATCATATCGATCCTAAATTATTTCTTGGCGATGCAAAATCAATGATATTGAAGCGTCTTAAAAATATACGAAAATCTTTTAATTGCTTTAAAGTTAATTTAGCGTTCTGTGGAGAATTTATTATCCCTTCAACAGAACAAATAGAAGTTATGAGATTTTTAACCAAAAATAAGACATTTCTTGAGTCCACAAACGATGAAGAAGCCATCAATGAATTACTTGAGGACATATTAATAAAGGTAATTTATAATAATTATTTTTTTAAATTGTGTATTATTAAAAAATATATAATTTTAGATGGAAACATTTCAAGAGCGTAAGAGCGGATGGGCCTTACATTCCATCCAGAATCTAGTCGTCTCGTTTGTTAAATATTGTCCCCTAAATATTGGTAGCTCTACATATGCACCTCTTCCAGATGAATTTAAAAATTCCAGTTCTATTTTAAATAATAAAAATGAGGACCGTCGATGCTTTCTCTGGTGTTTGTTAGCCGCTCTTTATCCATGTAAAAAAGGTAATGATCCCACATCAGTCTTATCTTATCCACAAAGTTTTTACGATGTTTTCAACTTATCCGGAATGAATTTTCCAATTAAAATCACGGATATTTTTAAGTTTGAAAAACAAAACAATATTTCCATAAACGTTTATACTTTTGATGATGAAAATGATCAACATGTTGTTTATCCTTTATACATTTCAAAACAATTTAATCAAATAGTAGTTAATTTATTTTATATTTATGCCTATCACGGTACAATGAGCGGCCATTTTTGCCTAATAACAGATTTGAGTAAGTTATGTTCAAAACAAACATAAAACTTTTATTTGCTGTAGATGTTTAAATTATTTCTATTTGGATGATGTATTAAATAAACATATTCGCGATTGTTCCAAATTTGATTTTGTAAAAATTGATATGCCAAAAGAAGGTTCAATCGTAAAATTTGATAGATTTTGTGCAACTATGAAATTACCTTTCGTTATCTATGCCGATTTTGAGGCAATTACATCACCCGTAGCTACATGCAATAATAACGCGGACCGGTCTTATACAATTCCTAAGCAATGCCATAAACCTTTCAGTGTGTCGTATTTACGTGTTTGTGCTTACAATAAAGATTTAAATTATTTTAATTTATATCGCGGTACTGATCCTCAAAAATGGTTTATTGAACAATTAGTCAAAGAATGCGATATTGTTGCCAAGAACATCAAACAGGACGGTTCCAAGCCAATTAAACCTCTATCGACAATTGAAAGATTCAAACATGAGAGTTGTACTGTTTGCAATATTTGTGCGTACAAGTTCGATGCATATAATATAAAAGTTCTTCACCATTGCCATTTTACTGGTAATTTTATTTATACAATCTGTAATAATTGTAATTTACAGTGTAAAATTTCAAATATTTTACCTGTTGTTTTACATAATATGTCCCGATATGACGCACATTTTTTCATCGAAGATCTGTCAAATATTAATAATAACCCAGCATTTATAATTCCAACTACAAATGAGACATATATTACAATTTCTAAAAAAAATAATACGATCTAGTTACGATTCATAGATTCTTTTTGGTTCATGCCCTCGTTCTTAGAAAAATTAGCCAAAAACTTAACAATTGAGCAGATGACTCATACAAAATTTGCTTTTGAGAAAGAAGACGAGTTCAAATTAGTAACACGCAAGGGCGTATTCCCCTACGATTATGTAAGTTCTGTTGAGATATTAAACGAAACTAAATTACCGCCTAAACATTGTTTTTATAATCAATTAAACGATTGCAACGTGAGCGATATGGATTATAAACATGCAATTAATGTATGGAACCATTTCAATTGTAATACATTGGGTGATTACGCAGATTTGTACTTAAAGACGGACGTTTATCTTTTGGCTGATATTTTTGAAAACTATAGAAAATTGACATTGAAAACTTATAAATTAGATGCGTGCAGTTTTGTAACCGCACCCGGATTAGCATTTTCAGCCGCTTTAATCACTTCAAAAGTTCAGTTGCAATTATTAACAGACATTGACATGATTTTATTTCTTGAAAAGGGATTACGTGGGGAAATATGTCAGGTTAGCTGTAAGTACGCAAAGTCAAATTCACCCTACTTATGACAAAACAAAAGAAACATCAGAAATTTTAAATATAGACGCAAACGGTTTATATGCGTACGCGATGGCATCTAGTTTACCATTTGGAGATTTTCGATGGCTCGATAATTTAAAAGAATTAGAACTTAAAATAAAAAACAATTCAATTTCCAAAATTTAGATAAATCTTTAATGCTTGAATGCAACATTGACTATCCGGCGGAACTTCATGATAAACATATATATTTTCCTTTTTTTTCTGGTAAAAAATCAGACATAAAATTAATGCTGACTTTATACAATAAAAAGAATTATGTTCTTCATTTAAATGTATTATTACAATGTCTTCAAAATGGTCTAATTTTAAATAAAATTCATCGTGTTGTTGAATTCTCTCACTCTAAATGGTTGAAACAGTTTATCGATTTGAATGCAAATCTTCATGCCCAATCTACTAATGAATTCGATATACAACAGTATAAAGATATGTCAAATATGTCTTTCGGTAAGATGATGGAGAACGTCCGTAAATCCAGGCAAATCAAATTGGTTAATTCTTGGGAAAGTGCCAAAAAACAAATTGCAAAACCAAATTTTAATTCGTTTCAAATTTTTAACGAAAATCTTGTAGCAATTGTGCTACACCCCTAGCCCTTAATAAAAAGGACTAACCTAGCCAGACTCAGTGAAGAAGGGGGTGGTTCACTACACACAAAGTTATACACAATAATAATATGGTAAACGAGAGAGAGACAATAAAAATTTAAATGTAAAAAAAAAATAAACACTCACCAGTAGCCGATGGTTACTACAAAATATAATTGGGCTCCAATTGCTTTGGTCACTTGGTTGATTTCTTTTTCCCGATATAGTCCGTGGAAGCAATAAACACGTCGCTAAAAAGAGGATGGAAATTTTTGGGGAACAGAAATAAGGAGAACAATTTCCCAAACTTATATAAATATGATCATAATCTGCATGTAAATGAGCATTAATTATCCCCACAAAAGAAATCAACTTAACTTAAATACTCTCACATTCACACACATACACACGCTTACAACTTGGAACAGTCTAATTGACTGTTAAATAAAAAAAGAATATAAAATAAATTGAATTTAACATAAGTAATATACTTAAAAATAACACCAAAATGAAATGGTAATTGTTACAAAATTTATAAGGGGGCTCTTCTGGTCGTAGATGGTTCTCTTCTGAGTACGGGGTTCCGTCTTAGGGTTATATCGATGATCCCTAACGATTTTTAAATTTGGAATATATCGCAATTTTATTGGGATTATGTATAATCAATAATATAATGGGTACGCATATACAGCGTTGCAAATTAATAATAATTAATTTATAAGTGGGTATAGTAATAAAAATGCAGGGCCTATGATAGACCTGAAATAAATTGAAAGAAAAAGGGATAATTTGAATTACAGATTAAGGGGAAAAATAATAATTCGCTTACCTGGCAGAGCACAAACCCACGAGGAAAAATTGTCTTTGAATACCGGTAAACTATTGCTGATCCTATAGAATCCGTGATTAACACGTGGTAATTGATCGTGCAATATAAAAAAAATCCGCAATTGCGAAAAGTAACAGCCACTATGCTGGTCACTGGTAAAAGGACCGTTTTCAGGCCCGACAGGACCTCCTGAAGACAATTAATCCTAGTGCGCATGCACAGCTACCAACCAAGAAAATTAAGAGATAAAGGAAATGACTTAAAGATAATAGGAAAGGAACTAAAGAAAGAATTAAAGGAATAACTATTAACAACTGCAATTAATATATCACGTGTAATACTGGATTAACATAAGGTAAGATTTGAATTTAAATGAAAGAGGTAAATAGTGAGAATTAAACTTTGCGCCGTTAGCTCAGACTCAAACCCAAACGTCACTTGAAACTAAGTATGATGTTCAGGTTAGTGTCTAATGAAAACAAATGGAAGTGTCAAGTTGTGAGGAAAATTAATTAATTACAGCAACAATCAGTTTGGTAAGTACTCAAAACATGTTGATAGTGTCACAAAATTAATGTATATATAATAGATATTGTTGCAGTTGTTAATTAAAATAATCCTAATTAATTACTTTGTTTTACAGGTTAAATGGAATTAAGAAACAAAACAGAAGGAAGGTATTCGTTCAGGGAGACACAGACTGGAGAAGGAACAAGGATATGAGGATATACGGACATGTAAACAACGACAACCCAGGTATATCAAGAAGAAAGAATCAACCGGAGAAAATGTAAGTAACCTAATTGTATTATTACTAAATTGACATCACATTTAAACATTATTGTCTCTCTGCAATAAAATAATCACTGTTCGTATTGGACAGTTATAACGTATTCACTTTATGTAAACATCATAAATTTACATTACATTTAATAACTATAAACAATGTTTCAGGCAACCAGCTGTACAACTAACAAGTTTGACAACTCGACGTACCTACCCCTATAAACAAGGCTGCCTAACGTCACTGCTTAATGTTAAGATAAGTATCAATTGAACTCATTTACTATTAATTTAACCCATTCTTTTCTTTTCTAGAAAAACTGAAATGCCGTTCCCCCAGAAAGTAAATAAACAAAAATATTTAAATAAAAATGAAATTGTAATTAAAAATAAATAAATTTTCAATAATTTGAATTTTAAATGAAAATGCATGCTACCCAAGTTTAGGCCGTAACAATTGAATTAAATAAAACCAATGGATTGTACAATAAAGCTCTATATGTCGGAACGTGTATTTAGATCTGTCCAAGACAGTAATGTACAATTTTGTTTATAATTATTTAAAAAACCACGTTGAACCGGATTTCACCGTAAAAATTTGCTATAGCGATACCGACAGCTTTATCGCTGTGTTTACGCCTCGCGACTCGTCATCTTTTCGAAGTATATATGACGTAATACGTAGAGATGTACATATGATTTTTGATACGTCTAATTATGATAAAAATAATTCCTACAACATACCTTATGCAAATAAAAAAGTTTTGGGTATGTTCAAAGACGAATTGGGCGGTAAAATTATTTATGAGTATTATGGCATTCGAGCAAAAGTGTACGCTATTAAAAGTATCGATTATCACAATTATAATATAAAGAAACACAAAGGCATAGCAAAGCAAACGGTAAGAAAATTAACGTTTAATGATTATAAAAATTCAATTTTTAATAACGATTCCAAAATGATAACATTCAATACTATAAGATCTGAAAATCATGAAATTAGTACTTTAACAATAAATAAAATCTGCTTAAATAATTTTGATGATAAGAGAAAACATTTGGAGGATAAGATAAGTTCTATTCCGTGGGGTCATTACACAATTAATTAATTATTACTTTCCATTATTTTATTTTTATATGTTTATATTTTAATACTGTTCTTGCTTATTTGCTGACATTTATTTATATTCATTACTTGATGATGTTTAAAATGTGTTAAAAAAATATGCTTACAACTTGATTTTTTTTGTTAAATCTTTATTTCAATAAATAATATTTACCATTATATACCTACATATATATTTTTTGTTACCTTTCACCAACTTTTTTTTCAGCAACGACTGTTTGCTTGGTAAGTAATTCGATAAAAAAAAATCATTATTTCTTTACCTTTACTTTTTGATAAAGCAACGGAATAAAATCAACATTTGATTAAGTCCTTATCGACTGTAGTAGTAGTAGTAGTACACTTCTCGCTTATCACAATAACATCCGGTATTCACTTTTATATTGGATGTTTGGACTCATCATAACTTGCTCAATTTTTTTTTATCAGGATTGTGATTTTATTTAATAGTAGTAAGTTCTTATCAGTAGTAGTAACCGCAAACATGGAGATTACGCGCTCCGTCTCGCGTCGATGACGTAAACTCGTTTACGTTATCGCTTAGGTGTGACACTCTGATTAATGCCCTTCTGACCGTTGCGAAGATGAAGCGTTTTTTGGAAGAACAGTAAGAGATAATTATGCGCAGATAGCAGAAAAATTGGTTGTTTACAACAACCATCCCCGCTGATAAAGATCTCTCATTGAATTACATTGTTTTATTTATTATAGACCTATTGTTATTAATAATAATAATGAAAATATTTTAAGGATCATAAGTGAATATTTTTCAATTAGTTTGTATAGTGATAGTTGTTCTTATCACCGCGCCTGGAATTATTTATTACAAGTGTTGTGATGACGTCATCCCTATACCCAACGTTTATATAATTCCATACTTGTATTATTAATATTATTAAAAATAATTCGATATATTAAGGGTTATAATCGCTTATTTTTAACAGTTATTATATTATAAATTGCAAGCGCTTAGGGCTGACGTCATCGCATATATTTTTCTATTTTTTTTTACAAGTCCACATTGAGGTGATCACATTATTATAGCACTTTTCCCATTCTTTATCAGTAACACTGTTTGGCGCAAAGGGTAGCGCGTCGGGCTCTCAACCAGCCAACCGGTGTTCAAATCCTAGCAGGCAAAACTCACTAAAAAAATACGATGCTACCAAGCATACAGTGTAAGTTGAGTTGCATATACTCTCTCTCTGACAAGTGCAACACAACTTACACTGTAACTTGGGTTGCATACTCTCGACCATCTAGTGGACAACTTGACAAACCGACAAGACGCTATCTTGAACAACGCTCCATCTAGTGGACAACTCGACTACCCGCCAAGACGACAACGCCCAAATTCTTCCCGCCAACAACCGACGCGGTCGCCATCTTGGACAACGCCCTAATTCTTCCCGCCAAGTGGTGGCCATCTTGGACAACGCCCTAATTCTTCCCGCCAACACCAGCAAAAGGTGGCGCCACCACTCAAACACGTGGTCATTTGTTGAACTAGAACGCTAAAACTACATCCGGCGGAAGTCAATGTATTTCTCCATAAGAAACACAGAATGTACCTCCTATAAATATTATTAATAAATAAATATAATAAAAAGTAATTATTAACATTATTGAGTCACCAGCCGCCGCCAAGCTAATATTACACTTTTACGTCGTCTTATCAGTAAGCCAGTCTGCTCTAGTGGGTAGAGAGTTGGGCTTTCACGCAGCAGACCGGTGTTCAATCCTCATCCAAGGCAATCATTTATTATTTTTATTAAAAATAAATCAACTATATGCAACCACACTTACACGGTACGCTTGGTTGCATACATGTTCCACTTCTACAACAACTACTGACGACCTCACTCGGACAACCCATCAACTTCGACACATTTACATTACACACCGATAGATGGACAACTTGTCATCCCGCCAAGACGACAACGCCCAAATTCTTCCCGCCAACAACCGACGCGGTCGCCATCTTGGACAACGCCCTAATTCTTCCCGCCAACACAGTGGTGGCCATTTTGAACAACCCCCCACTCCTCCACACTACTAGCGACGGTGGCGACACTTTGCAGACTGGTGGCCATTTGTTGAACTAAACACACGAAAATACATCTGGCGGATGCCCGTATCCTATATGCGGTTAGCACTTCCGCCGCTATTTTCCCCCTACTATCTTCAGTTTGGAATCAATCATCTCCGGTAAAACCCCTACAATTTGATTAGTTTTGTTTATAACGTTAACTTTTTCTACCAGCAGTTGAAAATTATTTCCAAGATTTTTTTCGTTGAAAATGTGACAAGTTGGCTCCATAAGCGTTCATTGTTGAATATGTTTTATTTTGCGTTTATTTTACCTTACCTAACCTAAAAATACATAATGTGATACTGTAACAATGATGAAGAGGTAGCGCTTGATGATGAAGAGGTAGCTCTTGGTGCTGAAAAGGTACCGCATGGTAATGAAGAGGTACCGCATCAAAGTGAAGAGAAACTCCATGGTATATAAAAATCATTATCACCACCGAAAAAAAAATATGTCTTAATGCATTTAAATAATAGGAAATCAAAATAAGCGGAAGTTATTGTGATAAGGAATTGTATGATTACACACTATATATAATTCATATATTTATTCAACTTTACTTTAAAAGTATAATGTAAATAATATACTATCAATTTTTATTATTATCACATTATAACAGCAATTTATAATTAGACGCTGTGGTTTGCAACATTGTTGCTGTAATCTCCCCAAACTCACATTTTGCACTTAATCTCCCGAAACACACATTTTGCACATATCTAAAAATTGCATTTTAAAATCGTTATTTCTCACGGTACTGAAATCTGAAATCGCAAAACTATTGTGGTAAAGATGATGGATATATAAATTTGAACAATATTAAAATTTACTTATTAATAGCAAGTATGTCACTACCCAAGCATAATGTTTGTGATCTCTTCATCACAATGGCATTTGAGGATTTGCCTCCCTTGCCAGCTGTAAGTATTTTTAAAATATTAATTTTAAATATATAATACATATTTATTTTTTTGAACTTAACCATAGTGTGCCCATGCAGCCATGGGTTCCAATTCAGCGTCGAAAGGGGGAACACTCTATAGGAGTGTAAGATGCTGCCGAGAGATAGATTCCTGTGGGTGTTTATGATGGCGGGGTTTCCTTTATCATTTTTTTATCAGTTGAAAAGAATGTAGAGTCGACATTCTAATCCTCCACAGCGACCGACTCGATGTCGATTTTTTTACTTTTTATATTTTTTATATATTTTTTTTAATATAAGTATTAAATTTTTGTTGTTCTGTTACTTAGCACCTGTTAATGTACTATCGACCCTAAATACAATCCTAAAAATCATCAAATTTATTGAAAATTTAGGTGCATAAATATTTTCAATCGTACGTGGTGAAAGCTCGCATCACGTTTAATGATTATTTAAAATGCTTAAATAAGAAGATAGAAATGATACATCAACAGCATTCTATAAGATCATTGAATCATACTGTTTATTCAATTCAATAAAATAAAATAAGCCTGAGCCCCCACGACACCAAAAGATATTTGATTCCCGGGAGTCACGAGAACCTTCCCTGGGGGGTACTACTCAATGAAATGAAAAATTAAGTATCTTTTTATTAATGTATAATATGTATTATGTAATTAAAATAGATTATAGAGTAATTTTTATTATTAATAATGTGCACGCTGATATTGTTATAATTTAATAGAATATAGTTATTTAGTGTTATAATTAATAGGAAATATATATATATATACATATATATATATATATATATATATATATATATATATATATATATATATATATATATATGTTTCCGGCGACAGGATTGTGAGACCAATTGTGCCTCAAATCGCAGGATAGTGAGACCTTTTGGATAGTGAGACCTGGTCTCATAAGCAACGCTTCAAATCACAGGATAGTGAGACCAATTTCAATAATGTGAAGTTGTCGACAAAGCGTATATCCATAGCGGCAAGAATTTCGCGGTTAGCATTATGAGACCAGGCGATAGACTGTGACTTTCACACATTTATTTGATCTCTAGAAAATTATAAAAGCATTTTGAATGACAATGTTAATAAATAAAATCGTATTTTAATAAAATATTGCTTAAATGTAATATAAATATCAAATAAGAACAAATATAATAACATACAATTATTGTAGAGTACCCCAGAAGATTGTACCCTATCGTCCCCTGCAATGCAAATTAAGGGTACAAATATTGCATAAATGTAATATGGATATCAAATGAAAGCAAATACGGTAACAAACATTTACTTTAAAGTACCACAGAAGATTGTACCCTATTGCCCCCTTGCTAACCAAATTAAGGGTCCAAATATTATACAAATGTAATATGGGTATCAAATAAAAGTAAATAAGGTAACTTATAACTGTTTTATAGTGCCCCAGAACATTGTACCCTTTTGCCCCCTTGCTAACCATATTAAGGGTACAAATACTGCACAATTGTAATATGGGTATCAAATGAAAGCAAATAAGGTAACTTATAACTGTTTTATAGTGCCCCAGAAGATTGTACCCTATTGCCCCCTTGCTAACCATATTAAGGGTACAAATACTGCACAATTGTAATATGGGTATCAAATGAAAGCAAATAAGGTAACATACAACTATTTTATAGTGCCTCAAAACATTATATCATTTTGCCCCTTTGCTAACTAAATTAAGGGTACAAATATTGCATAAATGTAATATGGATATCAAATGAAAGCAAATACGGTAACAAACATTTATTTTAATTTACCACAGAAGATTGTACCCTATTGCCCTCTTGTTAACCAAATTAAGGGTCCAAATATTATACAAATGTAATATGGGTATCAAATAAAAGTAAATAAGGTAACTTATAACTGTTTTATAGTGCCCCAGAACATTGTACCCTTTTGCCCCCTTGCTAACCATATTAAGGGTACAAATACTGCACAATTGTAATATGGGTATCAAATGAAAGCAAATAAGGTAACATACAACTTCTTTATAGTGCCGCAAAACATTATATCATTTTGCCCCTTTGCTAACTAAATTAAGGGTACAAATATTGCATAAATGTAATATGGATATCAAATGAAAGCAAATACGGTAACAAACATTTATTTTAATTTACAACAGAAGATTGTACCCTATTGCCACCTTGCTAACCAAATTAAGGGTCCAAATATTATACAAATGTAATGTGGGTATCAAATAAAAGTAAATAAGGTAACTTATAACTGTTTTATAGTGCCCCAGAACATTGTACACTTTTGCCCCCTTGCTAACCATATTAAGGGTACAAATACTGCACAATTGTAATATGGGTATCAAATGAAAGCAAATAAGGTAACATACAACTTCTTTATAGTGCCGCAAAACATTATATCATTTTGCCCCTTTGCTAACTAAATTAAGGGTACAAATATTGCATAAATGTAATATGGATATCAAATGAAAGCAAATACGGTAACAAACATTTATTTTAATTTACCACAGAAGATTGTACCCTATTGCCCCCTTGCTAACCAAATTAAGGGTCCAAATATTATACAAATGTAATATGGGTATCAAATAAAAGTAAATAAAGTAACTTATAACTGTTTTATAGTGCCCCAGAACATTGTACCCTATTGCCCCCTTGCTAACCATATTAAGGGTACAAATACTGCACAAATGTAATATGGGTATCAAATGAAAGCAAATAAGGTAACTTATAACTGTTTTATAGTGCCCCAGAACATTGTACCCTATTGCCCCCTTGCTAACCATATTAAGGGTACAAATACTGCACAATTGTAATATGGGTATCAAATGAAAGCAAATAAGGTAACATACAACTATTTTATAGTGCCGCAAAACATTATACCATTTTGCCCCTTTGCTAACTATATTAAGGGTACAAATATTGCATAAATGTAATATGGATATCAAATGAAAGCAAATACGGTAACAAACATTTATTTTAATTTACAACAGAAGATTGTACCCTATTGCCCCCTTGCTAACCAAATTAAGAGTCCAAATATTATACAAATGTAATATGGGTATCAAATAAAAGCAAATAAGGTAACTTATAACTGTTTTATAGTGCCCTAGAACATTGTACCCTATTGCCCCCTTGCTAACCATATTAAGGGTACAAATACTGCACAATTGTAATATGGGTATCAAATGAAAGCAAATAAGGTAACATACAACTATTTTATAGTGCCGCAAAACATTATACCACTTTGCCCCTTTGCTAACTAAATTAAGGGTACAAATATTGCATAAATGTAATATGGATATCAAATGAAAGCAAATTCGGTAACAAACATTTATTTTAATTTACAACAGAAGATTGTACCCTATTGCCCCCTTGCTAACCAAATTAAGGGTCCAAATATTATACAAATGTAATATGGGTATCAAATGAAAGCAAATAAGGTAACTTATAACTGTTTTATAGTGCCCCAGAACATTGTACCCTATTGCCCCCTTGCTAACCAAATTAAGGGTCCAATTATTATATAAATAAAATAATTAATAAGTTAATTTATAACTGTTTGTTTTATAGTGCCCCAGAACATTGTACCCTATTGCCCCCTTGCTAACCATATTAAGGGTACAAATACTGCACAATTGTAATATGGGTATCAATGAAAACAAATAAGGTAACATACAACTATTTTATAGTGCCGCAAAACATTATACCATTTTGCCCCCTTGCTAACTAAATTAAGGGTACAAATATCGCACAAATGTAATATGGGTATCAAATAAAAACAAATAAGCATTGTATTATATTACCCCTATGCTAAATAAAATACAGGTACAAATACTGCACAAATGTAATATGGGTATCAAACGAAAGCAAATAAGCTAACACAACTATTTTATAGTGCCCCAAAACAATGTGCCTTATTACCCCCTTGCTAAACATATTAGAGATACAAATCCTGCACAAATGTAATATTAGTATGAAATGAAAGAAAATAAAGTAACATACAACTATTTTATAGTGCTCTAAAAGATTGTACCCTATTGCCCCTTTGCTAACCTAACTAACAGTACAAATATTGCACAAATGTAATAAGGATATCAAGTAAAAGCAAATAAGGTATCTTACAACTGTTTTATAGTGCCCCAAAACAATGTACCTTATTACACTTATGCTAAAAATAAATAAGATACAAATACTGCACAAATGTAATATGGGTACTAAATGAAAGCAAATAAGTTAACATACAAATATTTTATAGTGCCTCAGGAACATTGTACCTTATTGCCCTCTTGTTAACCTATTAAGGGTACACATATTGCTCAAATGTAGTATGGGTGTCAAATAAAAGCAAATAAGGTAACTTACAACTATTTTATAGTGCCTCAAAACATTGTATTTTATAACCTCACTGTTAAACAAAATAAAAGTAAAAATACTGCACAAATTAAATTTGGATATCAAATGAGAGCAAATATGGTAATATACAACTATTTTATAGTGACCAGAAGATTGTACCGTATTGCCAAAAGTAACATGTGTAACAATATAAAGCTAATAAGGTAACTTACAATTATTTTATAGTGCCCTTCTTGCTAATTAAATTAAGGGCACACATTTTGCACAAATGTAATATAAGTATCAATTGAAAGTGAATAAGCGAACTTATATTTATTTTATTGTGCTCTAGAACAATGTATTATAGTGCCCTCTTGCCAACTAAAATTAGGGTATAAATATCACACAAATGTAATATGGGTATCAAATAAAAGCAAATAAGGTAACTTACAACTATTTTATAGTGTTCCAGAATATTGTACTTTATTACCTCTTGCTAAACAAAATAAAGGTACAATTACTGCACAAATGTAATATGGGTATTAAATGAAAGCACATAAAGTAACTTACAACTATTTTATAGTGGCCTAGAACCTTGTACCTTAGTACCCCTTGCTATACAATACAAGAGGTACAAATACTGCACAGGTGTAATTTAGGTATTAAATAAAAGCAAATAAAGTAACTTACAACTAATTTATAGTGCCCCAGAACATTATACCCTATTACCCCTAAACAAAACAAAGGTTCAAGTATTGCACAAATGTGATATGAGTATCAAATGAAAGCAAATAAAGTAACGTACAACTATTTTATAGTGTCTTAGAACATTGTCTCTATTGCCTCTTTAGTAAACAAATTAAAGGTGCACATATCAAATGTAATATTGGTATCAAGTGAACGTAAATAAGGTATTATATAATTATTATAGTGCCTCAGAACATTGTACTCTATCGCACTCCTGCTAACAGATTGAGTATCAAATGGCAACAAGTATAGTAACATAAATATACAAGGTTGGGTAAATGTATGGGAACACTCGATTATTGGTTTCATTTTTAGTTTTTGTAATAAATGACATTAATAAAAGTTTTTGTAAAAATTTTAATCTATATAGTGATGTATTTTGATTTTTAGTACAAGCTCTATTTTACGAGGTATAATGTCACCATCAGTTTTTTTAAATGGATCACCCTGTATTTTTATTTATTTTTAGAAAGAGAATTTTTCAACAATTACTATGATATAAGGTTGTATGGGTTAACAACTGAAGGTTTTTGAAATATTTATTAAAATAATTAAACAAAATGTAATAGATTATGTTCTTATTACCATAGCAACAAGTAAAAACATATATTGTTATTTTGTTATTCTCAATACAATTTAAAAAAAATGTAAAAATAAATGAATATTTGAAGCAAAAAGTCAACTACAATTAAATATGCTTATTATTATTACTAAAAATCATTTAAAACGTACTGTATTTTGTTTTATTATTTTATTGAATATTTCAAAAACCGTAAGTATTTGTAATTGTTCTAACAAAAAAAACTATACTGGGTATTCCATTTAAAAGAACTGATAATGACGATATATCACGCAAAACAAAGCATGCATTCAAAATCAAAATACGTCACTGTATAGATTAAAAAATATACAAAAACTTTTATTAGTCATTTTTGAAATAAATTAAAAATGCAGTCAGAAATAAGGTGTTTCCATACATTTACCCAACCCTGTATAATATTCCAAAACACTGTACCCTATCGTCCCCCTTGTTAAACAATTTCAGGATATAAATAATGCTTCAAATGAGAGCAAACATATTACATGGTATGTATAATTATTTTATAGTAACAAACTGTACCCCCATGTAATTCAATGAAGAGTTCTGGTAGAACACAAATAAATTATAGGTGTCAGATGACAAAAATTATAACTATAACTACAATAGCATCATAATTGAGCAAGCTAAATATCAATTCAATTGATTCTAACATTATTATTATAAATAATGACTGATTCTATTTTGCAATCGTTAGATTGAATTTGAATAAATTATTAATTTATTTTATAATTATCATTGTAATTAACATTCTACATATGTGTACTTATTTTATTTTGACTTTTATGTTTTGTATAATAATGTATTAACTGAGCCTACCGCCATAAAAATTTAGGATAATTCGAAATCAATATGAAGATTGAGTACAATAATATCATAATTGAGCCGCCCGCAATATGAAATCTACAGTCCTTTGGTGTGAAAAATGAGTTTTGAGAGTCATCACTCCTGTGTTTTTATATGTTAGGACAACTGTAACTAACTTGATAATGTTATGATAAACTTAATTTGATCAAAAATATATTAATTAAATTTTAACTCTGAAAGAATAAATGTGAATTAGCACTATAGAATGTTTACAGCAAAGATTTTGTTATCACATTCATATTTTTCGGTTTTATGCAGCACGTACGCTTGCTTGTCCTTGCCACACTTAAAAGGCACAAAAGCATCAATAGAATACCCTTTTTTATACGCATTTATGTTTTTATTGCTTTCCGCTCTTACATTCCTAATTACGGAAATATTTTAATTGTTATATTATAGAAGAAATATGTAGAACAAAATAATTTCATTTTGTTTACTTATTGATTTAGTAGATATACAAAATTACAATTTTATTAGAAATATACAAATTTTATATCAGTATTTTATTTGAACACCGAAACCCATCGCGTCGAAACGCTTATAAAAAGTGTATTTTGCCAGGAACATGAGTAAACATTCAGACATGACCAGCGGAGTTTTTTTTTATTATAATTATTTCACTCAACAAATATTTCATTCAAAATAGAATTTATTTTTTAACATGAATGATTTTACTTTTTAATCTAATTAGAAATCTATAAAAAGATAAATGCTTACAAAATTGTTCCTCTCTAAACTGTAGCAAAGCCAATTACAAAAGAAATATAAATAGAGATTTTCATACATAACGATTTTAAATTATGTAAATTCATATTAGGGGCGGCTTAATTATTTATTATAATATGTTATAACATCTTCAGATCTAAATGAAATTTAATAAACATTGGTTTTAAGTATGCAAATTACAATGGTGATATAAGAATATCCCTTTAATAAATTTAGATAAAGACAATAGGGTACAAAGTTATTAGTTTTATAAAAATTGTACAAATTAACATATTTACTCTAATTTGAAACTCATCTTACATATATATTTGAAAATTTGTGCGTTACATTTACCTTTAAATAATTAAACTCAAAAAACAATAAGGTAAAAAAAAAATTAACATAATTGTACAAGATAACATTTGCTTTCATTTGACACTCATATTACATTAGTGTCATATTGTACTCTTAATTTGTTGCTACAATGTTCTACGGTACTATAAACTAATTGTATGTTACCATAACTTAACATATTACATTGATGCTATACTTGTACTCTTAATCTATTTAACAGGATAGAGGGCAATTTGTGCCCTTAATTTGCTTAGCAGGGGGTACAACAGGGTATAATGTGTTTCGGTATTGAAAATAATTTTATGTTACCTTATTTGCTTTCATATGATACTCATATTTAATTTATACAATATTTGTAGCCTTAATTTGTTTCGCAAGGGGGACAATATGGAACAATGTTATAGGGCACTATGAAATAGTTGTAAGTTACATTATTTGCTTTTATTTGATACTCATATTGAATTTGTTTAATATTTGTACCCTTATTTTGTTTAGCAGAGAATCAGTAGGGTACAATGTCCTGGGGTACACTACAATAATTCTATGTTACCATATTAACTTTCAGTTGATACACATATTACATTCAAGCAATATAAATATTTGTTATCATATCTTCTTTCATTTGATACCCATATTACATTTATGCAATATTTGTACCTTTAATTTGCTAAGCAGGAAGACAATAGAATACAATGTTTTGAGGTACATTACAATAATTGTTTGTTTTCATATTTGATTTTATTTGATATTATATTACATTTATGCAATATATAATTTGCTTAGCAGGGGGGACAATAGAGTACAATGTTTTGAGGTATTCTGAATTAAATGTTTGTTACTATGTTTGCTTTCAATTGATACCCATATTACAGTAATGATTTATTTGTACCCTTAATTTGCTTAGCAGGAGGGACAATTGGGTACAATGTTTTGAGGTATTCTACAGCAATTGTATGTTTTTATATTTGTTTGCATTTGATACCCATATTACATTTATGCAATATTTCTTCCCCTAGTTTGCTTAGCAAGGAACACAATAGGGTACAATGTTTTGCAGTACTTTAAAATAAATGTTTGTTACTATATTTGCTTTCAATTGATATTTATATTACAGTAATGCAATATGTGTACCTTTAATTTGCTTAGCAGGAGAGACGACAAGGTACAATGTTTTGGGGGACTCTACAATTATTGTATGTTATCATATTTGCTTTCAATTGGTACCCATATTACATTTATGCAATTATTGAACTCTTAATTTGTTTAGCACAGTGGATGATAGGGTACAATGTTTTGAGGTATTCTACATCAATTGTATGTTTTTGTATTTGCTTTCATTTGATACCCATATTACATGTATGCAATATTTCTACCACTAATTTGCTTAGCAAGGAACTCAATAAGGTACAATGTTTTGGGATACTTTAAAATAAATGTTTGTTACTATATTTGCTTTTAATTGATACCCATATTACAGTAATGCAATATGTGTACCTTTAATTTGCTTAGCAGGGGGAACGATAGGGTACAATGTTTTGGGGGACACTACAATAATTGTATGTTACGCTATTTGCTTTCATTTGGTACCCATAATACATTTATGCAATATTTGTACCCTTAATTTGCTTAGCATGGGGAACAATAGGGTACAATATTCTGGGGTATTCTGAAATACATGTTTGTTACTATGTTTGCTTTTAATTGATACGCATATTACAGTAATGCAATATTTGTACCCTTAATTTGCTTAGCAGGGGGGACGATAGGGTACAATGTTTTGAAGTATACTACACCAATTGCATGTTTTTATATTTGCTTTTATTTGATACCCATATTACATTTATGAAATATTTGTACCCCTAATTTGCTTAGCAGGGGGGACAATAGGGTACAATGTTCTGGGGTATTCTGAAATAAATGTTTGTTACTATATTTGTTTTCAATTGATACCCATATTACAATAATGCAATTCTTAATTTGCTTAGCAGAGGGGATGATAGGGTACAATATTTTGATTTATTCTACATCAATTGTATGTTTTTGTATTTGCTTTCATTTGATACCCATATTACACTTAAGCAATATTTGAACCCCTAATTTGCTTAGCAGAGGGGACAATGGCGTACAATGTTTTGGGATACTCTACAATAATTGTATGTTACCATATTTGTTCTCATTTGTTACCCATATTACATTTACGCAATATTTGTACCACTAATATGCTTAGCAAGGGGGACAATAGAGTACAATGTTCTAGGGTACTTTAAAATAAATGTTTGTTATCATATTTGCTCTCAATTAATACCCATATTACATTTATGCAATAGTTGTATCTAGAATTTGGTTAGCAGGGGGGACGATAGAGTACATTGTTTTGGGAAATTCTACACCAATTGTATGTTTTTATATTTGCTATCATTTGATACACATATTACTTTTATGCAATATTAGTACCCCTATTTTGCTTAGCAGGGTGGACAATGAGGTACAATGTTTTGGGGTACTTTACAATATTTGTATGTTACCATATTTGTTTTTATTTGTTACCCATATTACATTTACACAATATTGGTACCCTTAATTTGCTTAGCAGGGGGGACAAAAAAGTACAATGTTTTAGGGTACTTTGAAACAAATGTTTGTTACTATATTTGCTTTCAATTGATACTTATACTACAGTAATGCAATATTTGTACCATAATTTGCTTAGCAGGGGAAACGATAGTGTACAATGTTTTGGAGGACTGTACAATAAATGTATGTTACCATATTTGCTTTTATTTGGTACCCATATTACATTTAAGCAATATTTGTACCATTAATTTGCTTAGCAGGGGGACAACAGGGTATAATGTTCTGGGGTACTTTGAAATAGATATTTGTTACTATATTTGTTTTCAATTGATACCTATATTACAGTAATGCAATATTTGTACCTTTAATTTGCTTAGCAGGGGCGGGGGGATAAGGTACAATGTTTTGGGGTATTCTAGAATAATTGTATGTTACCGTATTTGCTTTTATTTGATACCCATATTACATTTAAGCAATATTTGTACCTTTAATTTGCTTAGCAGGGGGGGACGATAGGGTACAATGTGTTGGGGTACATTAAAATAAATGTTTGTTATCATATTTGTTTACAATTGATACCCATATTACATTTATGTAATAATTGTACCCCTAGTTTGCTTAGCAGGGGGGACAATGGGGTACAATGTTTTGGGGTACTCTACAATAATTGTATGTTACCATATTTGTTTTCATTTGTTACCCATATTACATTTACGCAATATTGGTACCCTTAATTTGCTTAGCGGGGGGGACCATAGAGTACAATGTGTTGGGGTACATTAAAATAAATGTTTGTTATCATATTTGTTTACAATTGGTACTCATATTACATTTATGCGTTAGTTGTACTTATAATTTGGTTAGCAGGGAGGACGATAGAGTACAATATTTTGGGGTATTCTACACCAATTGTATGTTTTTATATTTGCTATCATTTGATACCCATATTACAAATATGCAATATTTGTACCCCTAATTTGCTTAGGAGGGGGACAATGGGGTACAATGTTTTGGGGCACTTTGAAATAATTGTTTGTTACTATATTTGCTTTCAATTGATCTATATTAGAATAATGCAATATTTGTACCTATAATTTGCTTAGCAGTCGGGACGATAGTGTACAATGTTTTGGGGTACTCTACAATAAATGTATGTTTCCCATATTACATTTAAGCAATATTTGTACCCTTAATTTGCTTAGCAGGGGGGACAATGGGGTACAATGTGTTGGGGTACTTTAAAATAAATTTTTGTTACTAAGTTTGCTTTCAATTGTTACCCATATTACAGTAAGGCAATATTTGTACCTTTAATTTGCTTAGCAGGGGGGGGCGATAAGGTACAATGTTTTGGGGTACTCTACAATAATTGTATGTTACAGTATTTGCTTTTATTTGATACCTATATTACATTTGTGCGATAATTGTACTCTTATGCTTATATTTGGTTGGTGCAATGTTTAGGAAATAGCAGGGGGATTACATTAAAATTATACTGTTTGAAAGTACTAAAAATATTTATACAAGTTTCTATTTTGTTCTTATTTGATTACTTTAGTACATTTGTAAAATAAGTTTACTTAAAATTCATATAGTTCAAGGGTTTGAAATCAAATTTTAGGGCTACTACGTAATTTTTGTATGAGTTACTAATTTGTTTTAATTTATTACCTTTATTACATGTTACCCTAATTTATTTGAAATCATTCGAATAGGTTTAGCCATTTATTTTAAATATAAAATATAGAGTAACATTCTAATATTGGCTTATTATTGCGGCAAATGCTTATGAGACCAAGCGGCATGCTTATGAGACCAGCGAGAAGGTTAGTGAGACCAGCGGCAATGGTCTCATAATTCCTTGGTCTCATAAACCCTTATATATCAATAATGATATATATATATATATATATATAAAATTTGAAAAATATAATCTTTTATTTGCCTCTCTAGTATAGTATATAAAACAAGTAAGTGATAATTTTACCAGATGTTGCTATCAAGAAAAGGAAATAAGATAAATAAAAATGCAATAAAAATATTTATTGAATGTAATTAATTTATTAAAACATGGATGCTTTTAGTAATAAATAAAATGTAACAAATTAATTTTGCTTATTTATTATAATCATAATGGAGTTATTGAGAAAAAATATTAATAATATCAATTATAATAGTAATTTACTTTTTGCCGTGTTTGTTTATCACAACAACATCCGGAATGCCTTGATAGCGCATTACTAACATGTCTTCCATTGAAACGAGTTAGCAAGCGCAAACTCTTATCGTCTATCACTCCAAACTCCAATACAATTTCATTTAATTAAAAAAAAAATCAAACGAATCGTTTCAATAACTTTTTGCAGTCACTTTTAATTTATTATTTTTTCTTTCATTTAATATCAAACAACTCTCACACCAAAATACATTGAATTATTTGCAAAAACGATCAACCGGAAGTCCTATGTTATTCTTAAAAGGAAATAAGATAAATAAACATGTAATAATAATAATACTCATTCAATGCAATTAATTTATTAAAGCATAGATACATTTGACTAATAAATCAATTATAACAAATTAGTTTCAGCTACTATCACACAACTTATATAATTTATAAAGTATAGATAAATTTTAAGTTATGTGTATTTAAATTCAATTTAAGTTTATTACTACTTATAAACTCTACATTTGTAAAATATTTATAAATAAAAATATACAAACAGTTTTTATCTACTTCCCGTGTTGTAAGCATCAGCTGAAAATATGATTGGTAGCTGTAGCCTCTTCGATCCAGACCACCAAGCTGTCCACCTACCACTTATTTATCTCAGCGGTTATTTAGTGTATACAACTCTGTGATAGTTATCAGAGTATTAAAAAACAAAATATAAGCAATAGAATATATTTCCTATTAATACAATTTTAATAATCTTATATATTAACAGCAGTACAATTTATTATACGATAATGCCCCCAAGCCAATGAATTCTCATTGTTTATCTAGTAGCGCGAGTCATCCCAGTACAAAGCTGATTTCGCGATTTCTTCAACAGATAAGCATCCTAGCCTCAATTCATAATTTCGAATGTTCAATTTTACATTTTTCTTGATATCTTCTGCGGAAATTCTTGCAAAAAACAGGTTGCGTAAATTCTTGTTATACCACTCTTCTAAATTTTCGCGATATGTTAATTGAACAAAATTGTTTATATAATAATAATTCCCATCGATCGGTCGTCGAGTTAACAATTCTGTAGATATCTACAGAGGCGATTGGACTAGTTGCAGCATTCGACGTGTTTCAGCTTCAAACGGAATAAAGCAATTGTCAAAAAACGTTTTGTTATCTTCACTGAATGGTGTAATGGATGCCGATATTATAGAAGCATACAATAAAATTCTAATATATGTTTTCAATATTTTCACAGTTTGTGCTCTCATCAATACAACCATCCTCGGTGACACACATCTTAACACTGAGCGCTAATCTTCAATTACAATTGACGTAGTTGATTTTGTGCGATGAGTAAGTAAAAATTACCAACACATTTATTAATATTTTTGACGACATCATTAAAAAAACATTTTTATCAATCTTTACTGGCAATTTTTCTTTGATCGTTATGCTTCCTTTTTAAATTTCTCCTATAAGCATCGCTACGGGAAAAATGTGGATGTGCAATTTGGATGTCATCACTGTGATTTTTCTGATGCCTTTTTAATATTTGAAAACTTGAGAGTCTTTTTTTACAAACAAACATTCCGCTTTAGTGCTTTCTGTTGTACGACACCATCATTTGTCAGATACTTAAAAGATGTTTCAGGTAATGTTAAATTTGCAGTATTATTTCACATCAAATTTGTCGTTTCACACAACCAAATATTTAAATGCTAACATATGAATAAAGAGGTAGCTATTGGTAATGAAGAGGTAACGCTTGATGATGGAGAAGTAGCGCTTGGTGATATGGATGGAAAGTTTATGGAAATAGATTGAAAGTGAATGCAAGTCGATGGAAGTGGATAGAGCCCCCGATTATCCACCGTTAGCCACCGATTAGCCACCGTTTGCCACCAATTAGCCACCGTTAGCCACCGATTAGCCACCGTTAGCCACCGATTAACCACCGTTAGCCACCGCCCACCGTTAATCAAAGCTAATGCGCTACCTCTTCGCTCTGATGCGCTACCTCTTCACTCTGATGCGCTACCTTTTCACTCTGATGCGCTACCTCTTCACTCTGATGCGCTACCTCTTCACTCTGATGCGCTCGACATCAGCAGGCAGAGCGTATTGTATCAAAAAGGTTTGACTTCCATTTGCAAAAAAATATTTAGAAATCTTAGTAAAATTAAGTACAACGTATAACATATATACTAAAAACTTCATAATAAGCAATTCTGACATAAAAATTCAACTCAAAACAGCAATACCATTATTTGTAAAAAAAAGACTGGTAATTTCACTGAAAGAGATATTAAGACGTATGTGAAGGTTTTAAATGTTTGTAAAGCCTTGTATAGAAATAATAATCCAACGCAGCAACTGCAAAGCTTAACTAACTAGTAACAAGTATCTCAAACTCATTAAGCCTGTCATTGATTTTAAGATTTAAAAACAGGCCGGACGCACTGATCCGCCATCGGGTTCTTTGTTTTGTTTATTCAAAATCGCGGGTTGTAAATAAACATAACAAATGTATTTGGACTTCAACAAGCTGATGGATTGTTTGTATTTGCTGCGGTGCTTGGACCTCTGGATGTCGATTCCAAATTAACCGAGAAAGTGTAAAAACATTTAAACACTCTTATTGAAGACACCAAAAATTATGTTGATGACATTATAAAACACATCAACACAGATATTAGTGCCATAAGAAAGAAAGTATAAGCTTGAGTCTAAAGTTAAACACGTCATATTAATGCTAATGTAACAAGTATTACTAAGAACATATTGCTGTCAACTCCGCAAATGATGAATAACAAGATCCAAGCCATTTTTAACTTAATAAATACAATTTTGACTCTTCTTAAAAATGTGACTCCCAATTGTAATAAATAATAATAAATAAAACAAACCAGGTAATAAAAAACAAACTGCACATGATCCCGCAGAACAATTGTTAAATTTGTAGATGATTAATGGCAGGCTCTAAATTAATCTTTTTTTCTCAAAAAAGTTTTTAGCAAAATATTGACTCAAAATAATTGAACACTCAAAAATTAGCAAGCAGATAACGGTACAAAGTACTTGATTTTTACCACAATAAAGGCTTCAATAGTGGAGCGAGTATCTAGAATGGAAATGTGAACTTGTGGTGTCAACAAAAAAAGTGATTAGAAGAAATATTTTTTGCAAAAAAAGGATTCCTATATTACAACAACTAAAATAATATTACAAATTGGCATACTGTTTGAATCAGCAAACAAACAAAAATTAAAGAGGGTTGTACACCCAACTTGTCTACTAAACTCTAAAATAATTAACATAAACTTCAATACACCTACAACATATCTTTTAAAAGATATGCAAGGGCAACCTATTAAAAGCAAGAAAATCAAGAAGTTTTACATAAGAAAGCGTATTTAGTAGAAATTTGTTTGAGAAAATATGTATTAGATCATATGCTAAGTGGCTAAGACTAGATAATATATTTTATATATTGTTTTATTTCAAATAACAATAGACGGCCTTTCATTAATAGTGATGTGCTTGCAGTATGAAGCAAAAATTTACAAATGTTGGCTGATCAAACAGGAGTTTTATTTTAGATTAACTACTATTAACTTTTATTTGAGTTCAATGTTTTTTTGCAACACTGGAAGTGATGTTTTCCAGCTATATGGTTTAGATTTTGTCCTCAAACAAGTGTTTGATTGATGATATCATCAAGTATAAATGTGTAATTTCTTACAACCCTTATTTCTGTTGGTATAAACTTTTCTGCAATCACAAATTTGTGCATGATGACGGAACAATCATAATTAATTTTTGAACTGTACTCAACAACGGTCTGTACTCAAAACAAATTTAAAAATGTCAATTGAATTAAGCCCCGTTTAATATAATTTTGTTTAAACATGTCAAATGGAATACTTTAGTAAAATATAAAAGCCACATAGAGATCAGCTTGCAGATGGTATCAAATATTAATATAAAGAAACGGTATTTAATTTGCAGATAATAACAAAAAGAAAAGGTTAATAATGATGAAATTTACGATGACAATATTAAACCAAAAGCTTTTGAAGATTGTCATTTAGATTTGACAAAATGTAACTTACTTACTTTACAACATGCAAGCTATAGATATCCATATGCCATCATTGATTGTGCAACAATGGCACTAAATTTGATATGGTTTTATTAGTAACCTTCTAAATTTCAAAAAAACGATACATTTCAACTAAAAAATGTATATGTTCTAATGGCATACAATAACTTTATTCACTCTTCCACTAAATTTACTTTATTCAACATATTATTTTGACATGCACGGATGTACAAATGTTGGTTTGAAAAAACAACTATTAAACAATTACGTTAAAAATCATAAAGGTAAACTTATGATTCTATATAAAAAACTCAACAATAGGTTTTTTTAAATAAAAAAAATTATCAGAAAACTAAACAAAACAAAATTCATTCAATCTCTCTATCAAGCATTTGTCAAAAGTAATTTTGTGTTAAAAGAAAAAAGTATGTTTAAAAAACAAATGTAGTTATCAAAAAACAAAATCGTTTAATCCAAAAATTCAAAAACAAAAAACGGGCCTTAAATTTCATAAACCTGTTTGATACAATCATCGTATAAAAGTTTAGAATTTATCAACATCTTGTATAATATGGTGTTACCAAATGATATGTTACATCCTGTTAGAGCAATTTTTGTTGTTGATAAACAACGATGCAATATAGAAGTTTTTAATATTTGAGTTTGATGAATCTATCTTTAGTTTGGCAAGTGATAATATAAGCGGTTCTTAATAGAATTATTAAATGTTTACATAACGCTTTTAAAAAATTTGTCAACTCCTGAGAAGGCTCCTAATAAACTATTAGCAAATTAATGTAACTTTTAATTTAGTTTTAATTATTTTATTTCATTAAGAGAATCAAGTTTTCAATCTAATGAAATATATAAAAATCCAAAACCTTTAATTGTCTATTAAATTTTGAAATTAATTTGTAATTATTTTGTGATTACAATAATACCAAGATACCGTCTGCCATAATATGTTAATTTATAATATGACTATATTCATCATTGGCTGCGTTCAGTACAACTCATCAGTTGCCAGCGCTGACCCAATAAGCGCTGAGCCCGCCTGAACGGTATATTTTGCCACTGTTGCCAACCGTGTAAACTTTTATCAACTACATAAACATAAAGCTCAGAGTTTTGAATTTAAATAAATGATTTAATTAGTTTATGAAGCCGCTACTTAACAAGATATAATATATTCTCAATAAGTAATGCCATCTAAGGTGAAGGTGTAGGATAAACTTACCCTGAAGTTGGCAACGAAGTACGGGAATTGATTATCATTATCATTTTTTACTTCTCTCACTCAAGTTATTACAGCGTTAATATTACGTTGTAATCTCATTTACCTATGTTGCTCCTTTTCCCGTTTAAAAACATATAATTGCTATGTAGTTTAGTTTTAACATGATAAATTTATTTTTCAAATAAAAGCGCGAACCAAGCGAACCTAGATGTATGATGAGTAAAATGGCAAGCGCTGCCAGCAAACGATAGTCATCAACGCGGCCATTAATGAGGCAGCAGTACCAAACTGTCAGAAAAATTAATACACGCGGGAATTTCAAATTTCACATTTGATCATACATTCACAACTACGAGCAGAACTGTAACAATTGTTTTTTAGACAAATAACTTATATCACAATAAAAAGTATACTTAGTTTAATGTTCAATGAAGTCTAACTCTTAAAGTTTAAGCAAATATTTTGACAAAAAAATTACAATTTAATTTCAAAATTTAATAGACAATTAAAAGTTTTGAATTTTTATATATTTTATTACATTGGAAATTTCATTCTGTACTCTCATCAAACTGCCCCCTTAACACCTCTGAGCATCTAATAAATTTTGCTCAATGTTTTTAATTGTTATAAATGTCAATATTAAGCATATATTTAATTAGCTGTCTATAGGATGTAATAAAATACATTAAACTAAGCAATAGGTTATTCTGTTAATAGTTTATTAAGAGTTAGATATTACAGTCTTAAATGGTGTAGCAAAATATTTATTCTTAAAATGTCGCGTTTCTTTCAAAAGATCAAATTGATTCATTAATCATCTCAATAGTTAATTTAAAATAGGTGTTTTATAGATACCTTTGTTTAAATTACTTTAATTTTGTTATAACATTTAAAAAAAATATAAAAAATTTATTTCAAATTAAATTTTTGATTGAAGATTGTTTTTAATAACTTTCTAAATGCAAGGTTTTATTAATTTTTTTATTTTTATTTTTCTTCTGTTTAACTTTTGCTTATATATAAAACTTCTGTTTGTCTTTGTATTGAATATTGTTCTCAAGTATGCATCGAGGAATTAGCTTTAGTATTTTTTTAAAGTTTTTATAACTTATTAGTAGTCTTCTGATCGGTTTACAAGGGTACGAAACCCTTAAAAAAATTCTACAATTTTTTTAAGTTTTTTTGTCGTTTTTTAACTTAATCGCATATTTTGTTTAAAAATTGCAAATTTAACTCAAGAAAAATAAATTTCCTAGTGAAATCAATCAACATTTTTTTGTAGAATCTATAAAACCATGTTTTTGTTCTCAGTGGGCTGGGCAAAAAAGAGCATTTTTTATTTTTATTTTAAACGCCAAACGTATTTTGGTGTAAATTAATTAGAAAATAAAAATTTGTTTTGTGTATTTGGGTTTTAGGGGTCAAAAACAAAAAAAAAGTTGCTAAAATAGAGCTATTTTTCAACATAAACTCTTCACTAAACTTCAACACTGACTATTTTTCATGTAAATTTTTTTCCAAAGTTCAAATTCTTAATAGTATTTGGTGTATTGTTCTTCTGAGCGCGGCTTAGCGTGTATTTGTAAGAGTTTATGTTGAAGAATAGGCCTACTTTGCAGATTTTTTGAGTTTTAGACTCTTAAAACCCAAATACACAAAACAAATTTATATTTTCCAATTAATTTACATCAAAATACATTAATTTTAGGTTTAAAAAAATCATAAAAATGCTTCTTTTTGCTCAGCCCACTTAGAACAAAAATGATTGATTTATATATTTAATTAAAAAAAAAAATGCAATTAAGTTAAAAAACTTAAAAAAATCGTAGAATTTTTTTTAAGGTTTCATTCCCTCATAAACCGATGAAAAGACTACTAAGATATATAAACTGAAAAAAAAAAAATTAAAGCAATTTCAATGCCTAAATATCTCATTTTAAAATTTTAAAGTAAAAACCCAAAACTAAACAAAACAACATATAGTTTTTTAAAAAATGGATAAGGTTAGAATTTTATTTCAAATTTTAAATTTTAAATGCAAAGTTTTTATTAAAAAATAAATCAATTTAAAAATTTATTTCAAATTTCTTTAACCAAGAGTTTTAACAACAATTAAATTGTTGAAAATTAAAATAAATGCAAGATTGAAATTTTATTTCAAATTGCTTTAACTAAAAACTGAAGATTTTTTTTTTCAAATAATTTCAACAAAGAAACTTATGTTTTGCAATTAAGTTTCCTATTAAAAATGATTCAAAATGATGTAAAGTTGAAACTTTATTTCATCTTTTTTTTTCAACCTTATATAAACAAGTGTTGCTGAATTAAAACAAAAATCAACCCAAAAAAAAAAAATATATCTTATTTTTAACTGAAATAAATAGATGTATGGATGATTTTTTTTTTAATTTCTTTAACTTATTATGATCAAAAATTAAAGAATTTCACAAAAAAATACTCAATATGACTAAGCAAGAAACCAGTGTTTAATTAAAATGAATGAAATGAAAATAGTTGAAGTTGAATTTCAAATTTCGTCATCCAAGGCGTTTGCAACTAAATTGTAGAATGGTTCAAATAATTTCCCGAGCGAGTTGGAATTTTATTTCAAATTACTTCAACTCATGTAATTGCTGGATAGGAATTTTATTACTCCAATCATTTAAAATCATACAGTTATGCATGATTGTTTCACATCCGATGTAGTAATTTATTTATAGTTATTCTGTGGTGGTATTGTTTGCCGGAAGTCTTTGCTGTTATTTATTCCAACATGTATTGAATAATCATAATAATTCATTTTATATATTTATAAAATGATTTCAAAAAAATTTCCTTGAAATTCTATTTCCAAGTTTGTATTCTTTTTCTTTGTCCTCTTGTATTTTAGTGTTTCATCCTTATCTTTTTCTGGCCGAAGTAATAATTTTTAAATAATTTAAAATGATTGAATTAACAATTTAATTTAATTACTCCAGTACTCCATCGTTTTTTATTCTTTTATTCTTTATCCATATTTATGTTGGATGAATATGTTGAATATTAATTTTTTTGTAAAACTTCCACAGTAATTTCTAGTTTGTGACACTTAATTAGTTATCATACAGTTAAGCATGATTGTTTCACATCCGATGTAGAAATTTATTTATAGTTATCCTGTGGTGATATTGTTTGCCGGAAGTTTTTGCTGTTATTTATTCCAATCATAATAATTCGTATTATATATTTATAAAATAACTGCGAAATATTCTATAAAATTCTATTTCTGAATTCGTATTTTTTTCTTTGGTCTCCTGTATTTTAGTTTTCCTTCTTTATCCTTTTTTTGTGGCCGAAGTCATCATTTTCAAATAATTGAAACAATTATAATTTAATTACGCCGCGCTAGAAAGAGAGAAAAGCGACTAGGGAACAGCTGCGACTCAACCAGACGACAAAAAAGTAATCTGCTAAGTAAAAAATTATACTAAAAAATGAAATAAAAGTGAAATAAATTATATTAAATTTATTTAATTAATTGAAATAAATAAAATTAAATAAATTAAATATATTTAAATATAAAAATAAATATATTCTGAATAACAAATAAATGAAGGAAGTTGAAGAAGATATAACTAAAAGGAAAAGAGAAGAAGAAATAATGAACAAAGAGGGAGAAAATCACTTTAGAAAATCTAAAAAGATACTGAGATCACCAGAGCAAAGAAAAAGAGAAGAGAATAAAAGAGTGGATTTTGGAAAGGATAATAAAGAAGTAAAAGTGGAAAATACAAATAAGGAAATGGATGAACTTAAAGAAATGATGAAAGAAATGATAAAGGAAGTCAAAAAAGGGACAGAAGAACTAAAAGAAGAGATACAAAGCGTGAAAAACGAGTTAAAACAAATGAAAAAAGAACATGAAGAGAAGGAAGAGGAATGGAAAACGGTGAAGATGGAAATGATGAGAAGAATTGATTTATTAGAAACAAAAGAAAACGAAAAAGAGAAAAGAGAGAGGAAGAATAATATAATAATAACAGGAAGAGAAGAACAGACAGAAAACACGATTGAAGACATAGAAAAGTTCATAAAAGAAGAGTTGAAAGTGAACGTGAAAATTAAGAAGGCATACAAGATAAATAAAGAAGGGAAGGTAAAAGTAGTGGTAGCTGAAATTGAAACATGGGAAAAAAAACAAGAAATCATGAAAGCAAAAAGCAACTTAAGAGGGAAAAAAATCTACATAGATAACGACCTAACAATAGAAGAAAGAAATGTTCAAAAACAAATAAGAAATACTGCCAAAGAAGAGAGAGAAAAGGGAAATAGAGTAAAAGCAGGATACAGAAAAATGGAAATGAATGGAATACAATACATATGGGACGAGAAAGAAAAAGGATTGATAGAAAGGGGGGAACAGGGTGCAAAAAATGCAAAAAACTATTAGAAGAAAAAAAGAAAAATATCGGCCAAAGAAAAAAGAAACAGAGGAAATGCTATGGAAAAGGAAACGAAAAAGGATACTGAATACGAAAACAAAATTAGAATAGGAACATGGAATGTAAGAAGCGTAAAAGGAAAAGAGGAAGAAATAGTCGAAGAAATGATAAAACATAAAACAGCAATACTAGGAATTACGGAAACAAAAAAGAAAGGAAGGGGGATAAATACGATACACAAGGGTTACATGCTGATATGGTCAGGGACAGAAGATAAAAATATAGCAAAAGGAGGAAGAATGAGTGAAGAAAGAAATACTAAGAAAATTTATGAGACAAGAGTAACAGGAGAACAAAAAAGAGGAAGACCCAGAAAAGAATGGAACAGCGCAATAAAGGAAGAAGCTACAAGAAAAGGAAACACGTGGGAAGAAATAAAAGAGATAGCAAAGGATAGGAAGAAATGGAGAAAATATTACACAAACTAATAATGTATACGCCTGACACCGAAAGGTAAAAAAGGCAATTGAATAAATAAATAAATAAATAAATAATTTAATTACTCCAGTACTCCATCGGTTTTCTTTCTTCTTTTGTTCTATATGTTATTATATTGAATATAATAATTCTTCGTACAATTTACATATTTAATTTCCCATTTATGACACTTTTAATTTCTAATTGGTATTTATTACTATGTCTTGCAGTTACAACTAAAGCAAGCTGTAGCTTATATCAATAAAATTAATTACTAAGCGCTGTCTTAAAGTGTTGCCAACATTATAAACTTAAATGTATTCGAGTGCACGCGAATGTTATCTCATAGGCGCGTTCGGTTAATTGTATGTTTGATGTGCCACAAAAGTTGTTAAATTTTACTCTTCATTTTCTAATTTAAATCAGCAGTTTTAACGAGTAATGTATAAATATAATAAACAGATTACATTTAAATAACATTTATTTTTTTAACTGCAATAATTTAAACATAAATGAAGAGATATTTGACGTCGATTTTTATTTACATATTAAACAAAAATGGCCTAATAAAAGAAATGGCAATATAAATATTTTTTAAAATAAAATTACATAGTAATACATAACATGTTAGATTGAATTTAAAATCTCTTATTTATTTATTGAAAATAATAAAGGTTTTCGATCATTATTTTTATTTACCCGTAAAGTTGCTTATTAATAAATTAAACTAATTGTTAAATTGTGTAGTTGCAGAGTATAATTTTGGCTATGTAATACGAGAAGAGTTTTATATGTTTTCTACTACGCAATAAATAACATTATTAATAATAAATAAGAAGTTACAGGAGAAACAAAAATTTATTTTCAAAGTAAGAACTATTAACTCAACACACGTACCAGCGTTTTTCTAGTAACGTTATTATTAATATATTATCTAAAAAATCAATTTAACCTAATATAATTTTTTTTGTTTTTTGATTTAAACTACGTAAAGGCTGTTTCAAATTTTTTCAAAATTTCTTTAAAAAAACTATTTTTTCTTTATATAAGATAGAGTTAAGAAATCAATTCTATAAATAAATCTACATATTATTATTATCTATCTATATGATCAATATAACTTTTAAATAAATATTTTAAATAGATGTTTTTTATTTTTTAGATTTAACAAAAATGAGGAGTACAGAGTTTCAAATCTAACTTTCTCAAATTTTTTTTATATAAACCAATTTTATTCTTAATAGAAAACGTAGTTAGAAGACAATTCTACATATGAATCTACCTATTAGTATGTTTAAATGATAATTTAACCTCCAAATTTTTTTTTAAATTTTACAAAAAATCGGACTAAAGCTGTTTCAAATCCAGTTTTCTCAAAATTTTTTCAAATATATTATTTTTTTACAACACGTGTTTAAAAGATAATTCTACATGCTAGCATATTTATTGTATAAATAATCAATTCAACTTTCAAACTAAAGGATTAGATATTTCTCATCTCTGCAAACGTCATTAGTCACTATGTCACAAGAGAAAGGTGTAAAGTGATAAAAAATCTCTTAATGACTGACACATTTGCTGGTAATTTTGCTCTGAGGTTTCCGCCCACCTGTCCAAGTGTTTGTTATCAAGAAATAATACGCAAACTAGTGCGTGCTTGCTTAAGAAGTTTTTACTACAGGCCAATAAGTGTAAACTAAATGTTACCTTGGTTATTGGTTGCTGAATTGCCGAATTTTGCCGGTAATTCTGTTACGTAAACTGCAAATTGATTTAACCTACAATATTTCCGAGTTCAAGTTTAAGTATGCAGACCGTAAACGGGAAAAAATTAACTTGCACATTGAAAGACAAAGAAATAGTGTTTTTGCCAAAACAGTTTAGTCAAAAATTCAACACCGATGACAATCTTGAAATTATAAACGCTTCACAAAAAGCATTATTATATAAGGGCAATAAAAACATAAAGTGCTCAATAATTAATAAACAATCATCAAACACTCAAAAACAATTAACTTATAAATTTAGCTTTGTTCTTGTCGTTAAAAACATTGTGTGTGCGTAAGTTAAAAACAATTACTGCTAGATTAAAATACCTTACAAATATACAATACAATAAGTTATGGTAAATCAACAAGACGCAAGGAAACTAATGTCGTATGTAATAAAATAAGTAATAGATATATTCACTAAGTACAGCTTTAAACAAGTTTTATTAATTTTTTAGTTAAAATCGGCTTTTGAGAGTCGCTTCAGGACTAGCGCCGTTGTAAATGTTAATCATGTCAATATTAACAAATTTTTTGCCGGAACAAAATTGTTAATAATTTAAAAATTTGAGAAAATTGATTAATAGTTTTAAAATTACTTTTGCGTTATGCAAAGAATTTATTATTCTATCAACAGAGCAAATAAAAGTTATACGATTTTTAACAAAAAACAATACTTTTTTTGGGACTACACAGGATGAAGAAGCTATTGAAGCTATGAGAGATATTAATAAAGGTAATTTATTTTTATTTTAATGTTAATATTATTGTAATTGAATTGATTGTTATAATTTCAGATGGAGGAATTTCAGGAACAAAAGAGCGGCTGAGGTTTACATTCCATCTAAAATTTTGTCGTCGACTTTGTGAAATATTGCCTTCTGAATATTAGTACCTCTACATATTCACCGCTTCCTGCAACCTTGCAAAAAAAAAATTATTTTAAATATTAAAAAACTTGAATCGGAGATGTTTTATGTGGTGTTTAACATCAGCTTTTTATCCATGTAAAAATAATGACCTCACATCGGTTTTATCTTATTCTCATTATTTCTATGATATTTTTAATTTTCTTGGAATATAAATATATAAAAAAACAATAAATTACGACGTGAGATAAGATGCTGTTGACATATTTTTGAAAACACTGACATACTGAATAATTTAAACTGTCTTATATAGCTACATAGCTTATAAAGTAATTTTTACTTGTTTTTGAGGATACAATCACAGCATACATTTAGACACATTTTAGCATTTATACTCTTTTTGAAATAATGACAAATGGTCTAAAAAAGTAATTCTACAATTTTGTACATAGTAAATTGAAAAGCTTATTTCTATTTCAATTAACACTCAAATAATTAGGAATAAATTTAAAACAAATATGTTTATATTATTGCTAATTAATTTATTAGATAAACAATTAAATATATAAATCAAATAAACCGTACAGAGTTGGTTTACTTTTGGTATGTGCGCCTGACTAATTTACATATGTGTTGCAGAAACTCGTTAAATGAATTACCAGTAGAAGTTAATACTAATACAGAGACTCTCAGGTAAATACTTTGGTTGTAGTAAATATTTGTACTAAGTACTAAACAAAATAACATTTTTAGGAAAACCTTGTCAGATTTTGACAAACAAAAAAATAATTTAGAAAATAAAAATAGTTCTCCAGAAAAAATGGAAACCTTGTCTTTTTTTGATAATGTAGAAAATAATATTGAAAATGTTGCATGTACAAGCGGGTTTATTAAAAATGATCATTATAGTCAATTTGATGAAATAATTAACACTGAAACAAAGAAAGAAATTAATTATTTTGACTATTTCTTTAAATCATTACAAGAAATTGCTAATCACTGTGCTAAATTTGCTTGCAATTTGAATAACATGGAAATCATCGATGAAACGCAAAGTGGATTTAATTCAATTTTTTAGCTAAAGTGTAATAAGTGTGGGATAACCATAAAACTTTCATCTTTAAATGCTAATAATGAAAAAAACGCAATGGGTGTAAATGAAGTTGCTGTCTTAGGACTAATAAATATGTTGGAGGAGGATATACTATGCTATGCTATGAAATCCCATGAATGAACTTTAAAAACACATCAAGACGCATGAAGTTGTTTGTGATAATCTTGAAACTGTTGCAATAAATAAGATGAAACAACCCGGCAAAGAAGGTGATATAAATAATAATTTTTTATAACAGTTGTATGTGATGGAGCATGCTCTAAACGTTCATATTGTACCAATTACAATGCGTTATCCGGATTAGGAACCATTATAGGTTTTAGGACAAAAAAAGTTTTAAATGTCCACATTAAAAATAAATATTGTTTGCCAAAGAGCGCAAAATTGTGGTATTTTACCTAAAAAACATCGCTGTTACAAAAACTGGGAAGTAAGTTTGCCTACAATTGAAGCTGCTGCTATTGTGGATGGTTTTAACAAAAGCCAAGAAATGCATGGTTTAATTTATAAACAAATGACAGCTCATGTTACAAAAAAATTCTGGATTCAAACCCATATCAAAATGTTGCTGTAGAAAAAATTGAATGTCGCAAACCATCTTTTACAAAATTTTTGTAACAAGTTAAAAGATTTAAGAAACCAAAAAACTGCAGGCTCATTAAATTTAAGAAAATTGCTGAACTTAAATATTTTGAAATTTAGAAGATCAGTCACCAAGGCAATACAATATCAAAAACTTGAAAAACACGATTTGGAAACAAAAATAAAACTTCTTAGAAAAGATATTTTAAATAGTCCAAGTCACATTTTTGGTGAGGATAAATTTTGTATAGAGTTGAAATATTTTTGCCAAAAAACTAAACCCGATGAAAAAAACTACATGGAGCAATTTATTCAATTTGGACTTTATGATAAAATAATGCAACTCATTATCAGATTATCGAATCATGCAAAAAGCCTTATTCATGATGTAGACAGTAATGTAGTAGAAGAATTTAATGCTATTGAATGCAAAAAAGTTGGTGGAAAACGAATTAATTTTTCTTTACGGCAATCGTATAGTGGAAGGTGTTATGCTGCCGTAATAGCACATAATATCAAAAGACCTTTCTAAAAATTATATAAGTTTTGCAACAAAAAATCTCGCAAAACTATCGCAAAAAAAATTGAAAATAAAAAATTGACTTTTTGTACGTCTTACAAAAAGAAAAACTGTTTTTAAATTTTCAAAACCAAACTCATCGTCAGATCCTGACTATGGAGAATCATGTCAAAAACCTGTCATGCCAATTAAAGAATGTAAAACTCAAAAAAAATGTTTTCTTACAAACCTTAAAAAGAACAGAGTATGAACGAATTACTTTAGAAATTTGAACTCGTGCTCAGTCTGATTGTGATGAGTGGATGAATGCTCGTAAGAATTTATTAACAACATTAAATTTTGGTATAGTTTGTAGGGGAAGAATGCACACAAGTTGTACAAATCTTGTTAAAAATATTTTGTATAATTTTTGATACCATATTTTTATAAATATTCGAAGCCTATTTAGTATGGAATAATAAATGAAAAACGCACAATACAGGAATTGGAGTCACTCAACAACATTAAAATTCAGAATTGCGGACTGTTTTTAGATGACATTATTCCATATTTAGGAGCTACTTCTGACGGAGAAATAAATGAAGATGGAATAATAGAAATTAAGTGTCCTTAATCAGCTAGAAATGTGACACCCAAAGAATGCGTTTATAATAAAAATATCACATTTTGGAGATTAAATGAAATTAACAAGAAACATAAATGGTATTATCAAATTCATGGACAATTATATATTACTAAACGAAAATAGTTTTTGTTTGATGCATGGACTCTAAAAGGCTTAAAAACAGAAATAATCACTAAAGATGATCAGTTTTGATCAACTAATATGGAGAAACAATTAGTATTTTTTTATTAAATATGTTTATTGCCAAAGATTATTGATCAACGGCAAGTAAGAAATATGCCAATTAGGGATCTAACCGAAATTGTTGAAGCAATCAAGTAACATAAAAAATAAAAATTTAAAAATTGTTTTTTTTATGGTTTTGATTTACGCCTAACATCAGTTACTATCTAGCATCAATTAACGACGGTAAAGATTAGACTTTAACCATATTTTCAAATTAACATGCGACCCATTATTTCTTACCCCAACTGCTGCTACTACAACACGACGACTGCTATGCCTACTGACCACAGATATGGACTTGATCAGATTTCGACAACCGCCAAAGATCCGCACCTGGCCTGCACCTTCCACCGTAGGTCTTCTCCTAACAACAGGTTATTACCAGAGGAAACTATCCATGACAACCACCGTTATGCCTACTGTCCACGCACCCTGCTATGCTTTTATACCGACGACGGACTTTGGGGCTTGCACACCCCCTCCAAATTCATGCACGACTCATGGCATTGCACACCACGCCGTGAGCCAGACCTCGACCCATAGAGATCATAAACTAGGGTTATCCATCCCAAAACAACACCACAACTGGGAGAAGATTCCAAACAACCTTCTTCAACAGCACCGACTAACCAAGACAATTGTTGTGATAAAACAACAAATTGCACAGACAATAACCCGGCCTACCTGTCTGAAATGTTCTTACTAACTACTTAAGACATTAGTCAAGATCAGAAATAGCTAATAGTGCTAGTTATATTCAGAGAGTATTTGTAGAAGAAATTGATCGCAGTATTCAACCTCCTTTTCATAACGTATTTTTACTTTCAAATTTCTTTAGGCTAATCAAAATCTTGCTTAGAGGAAGTTGTTTTGAAAAAAAAAAAACAACAAAATCTAAAGGAGACATAAACCGACTTTTGTTATGCTATGTGCCAGCAGACATTATAAGCCGGTATGAAAAACAGATGGGTACAAATAACTTATGAAAAGAAGAAGGAGGATTTGATTTCGATCTTTGCACAAATAAAGACTATGCGTACTTTAGTTCAGTTTAGAATAGTTATTTAGCAATTTGATAAAAAATGTTGAATGTAATGAAGAACCTTGAAAAAGAACATAATGTACAAAGTTTATGTTAAATAAAATTTGATACTATAATGTGCTGTTAGGCCATCATCTAAATAATATTACATAAAAAACATAAAAAGATGTGTTTTAAAGTACATGTAATAAGCAATAATTTGAGCCATCGTGGACTTTTTTATCTTTTTCCAGAAGCCCAAAAATTGTGATACAAAATAAGCTAAAAAAGACGTTTTATTGTGTTTCTGACTTTCAAATGTGAGTCATTTTGAACAGGCAATATTCTAAGGTCCAAAATTTTTGGGAATCTCATTTTTTTCATCTATATTTTGATCCCTGAAAATTAGAGCAAAATCAAAGAGGTCAATTTTTTCAAATTAGTCAAAAGTAATGGAATTACCCATATATATATAATATTATATTCATAATTTTTTACAAGAAACGGTGTTTTTTTATAGTTTAATAATTATGGCGTATAATAAATAATATTATTGTACACAGCTTGTTTATATGTACGAAATATAGTTATACACATATCACGCAGCGATCAAACAAAACAAAATAATTGAACAAATTAATAGCAATTTTAACTAAATATGTAATTATTGGAAGTTGCGGAGTTAAGTTTATCATAATCATTTTTTCTTTGCTGGTATTACAACCATTCGCTAGTAAAGATACGTGAGTCGTGCGTTTTTTTTTTACGATTGATGTTTTTAGGACGACTACCATTCTTTTTATTCCCGGCGGCGTTGGTAAATTAACAGAGCGGTTTGAAACTAAACTTTATAATTTTCCCTTACGGATCCTCCGCAAGTAAAACTGTTTGGCAACCTTCTACGCACCCTTAATAACCCGGATCGTTCTTATACTGACCGTAAGCAGCGTCATAAACCTTTCAGTGTGTCATATTTAAGTGTTTGCGTATACAATAAATATTTAAATATTGTTGTTATTCAGAGATGCATACTTTCCCAACATAAATATTTAAATTATTTTAATTTATATTGCGGTACCAACATTGGTTTATTCAACAATTAGTAAAAGCATGCAATATTGTTTCTAAATACAAATTAAACAAGACGGCTAAGTCATTAAACCTCTATCGGCAATAGAAAATATCAAACATAAAAGTTGTACTGTTTGTAATATTTGTGCATATAAGTTTGATGCGCGTAATATAAAAGCCCGACACCATCGTCATTTTACATTTGCAATAACTACAATTTACACTGCAAAATTTCATATTTTTTACCTGTTGACACAATATGTCCCGATATGATGCGCACTTTTTTAATGAGGATAATGTTAATAATAACCCGACTAATATAATTCAAACAACAAATGAGACTTATATCGCAATATTCAGTTACGATTCATAGATTCTTTTCGATTCATGCCGTCGTCCTTAGAAAAATTTGCAAAAAAATTAACACCATAACAGATGGCCCATATAAAATCCGCCATTCTGAAAGATAACTATTTCAAATTAGTAACACGCAAAAGAGTTGTATTCCGATTACGTAATTTCTTTTCTTTCTCGCAATAGCTGCTCTTCTTGGTTCTATGGTTAGAAAATGTAGTAAACAGATTTTACTTAATACTTGCATCGCAAGCATATTTTGCCAGTGTTTATAAACTAAGTTGGCATTGAATAGACTTTCGGGCAACACCTACAAATAAATAACCCGGGTGTTAATGAGTTTGAGGGAGTCGAAGTCAAAGTCTAATTGAGAATATAATTGATGTACAAACTAGAATGTTAAAAAGCAAAAAGATAATAAAGTATTAAACGCATTAAACGATTGGTATAATCGTATATATAACATTCCTATTAAAAAAAGTAAGGTACAGTTTCATTTATGATTATTTAAAAATTTATGTTGAGCCAAATTTTAACGTGAAAATCTACTATAGCGACACCGATAGTATTATCGCTCTATTTACGCGACATGACTAGTGATCTTTTCAAAATATACAAGTACTTATATGATTTAATACATAGAGATGTACATTTGATCTTTGACACGACCAATTGTGATAAACATAATCCCTATAACATACCTCTTGTAAATAAGAAAGTCATAAAAACTATTGATAGTCATCATTCTGATATGAAAAAACACAAAGGCATAGCACATCAAATGGTAAAAAAAATAACACTATAAGTCGTCGATATTTAATAACACATCCAAAGTGGTCAAATTCAATACCATAAGATCCGAAAACCACAAACTAAGTACTTTAACAATAAACAAAAACTGCTTGAGTAATTTCGATGATAAAAGGAAACAATTGGAAGATAAGATAAACTCTATACTATAGAGTCATTACTCAATTATGTAGGTACTACTTTCCATTACTTTATATTGTTTTATTATTGATATTTTGCTTGTTTGTCATATTTATATATTTTATAATATAATATTAATTTTAAATTGTTTATTTGTCTTTCAATTGTTTTTTATTTATACAACTGTTTTTATATCATCCAAGCAGCGCGGGCACATTTTTGTTTTATTCCACTATTTACAATGCGTATGGTGTCAGCGCTTATCCTTATATCTAAGATCTTCTGGTGCATTATGTTAACATGCCCGACTGTCAACAGTCTCAACCAGCCGACCCGTGTTCAAATCCAGATCAGTTCTTAAAACAATAAAAAACTTAAAATGCAGGCAACCCAACATACACTATTCCCACAACTGTCTACCTACAAACATAAACTGCCGTCATACCTAGACGACATCTAAAAAATCGCGCATTTACCGCCAACACACCATCTTAGACGACATTGCCTCGCCAAATATTATTTCCGCCACATCCATCTTCAACACGACTCTAGCGACAATCTCCACCACCGGTAACCGTACGGGGAATATTAGACCGGATTGAAAAATTGATATACATCATACATCCATTTTCCCCATTTTACCCTACTTATATTTATCAGAGTGCGACATATTGCTAGTTATTGTTTAGCTATAACAGCTTTTTTGGTTGTATATATTGAATATTTTGTTGTAAGGCGATTAGCTTTTGCATTAAAGAACTTTTTGCCGTAATTGGTTTGTACATTTGTCACAGCAGCACTTTCACTCTTTAACGGGTATTTAAAAAAAATGATGATCTCAAAGGTTACGTCATATCGAAGGTCATCGAGGATTGGCAAAGAGTATGGAACGGCTTCGAGAGCAAATTAAAGGAAATCAAGCTCTCCGTGACGGCATGGAAGTCGCCGGTAGATCTCAACAGGAGAGAGGAGGTCGCCCTATGTCGCTTGCGCACAGGTCATACCTACTTGACCTCTTCGTATCTCCTGACCGGCAACAAACAACCAGCATGCCAAACATGTCACGACCCTCTAACGGTGAAGCACATTTTGGAGGAATGCCGAGCCTACCTTCCCCACCGTAATCAACTCGAGCTCCCTAACAACATGGCGTCTATTTTATCAAATAGAGAGGAGTCCATGGGAAGGTGCGTCCAGGTTTTGAAAGTCGCAGGACTCCTCAAACAGGTGTAACGAAGTTTTTGTGTTGTCTTGTAATGATTTTGGTGTTACTTTATTTATTTATTTTTATTGATCAGTTTGTGTTGTTAAGTTGTTTAAAGCATCGTGTCTTTTACAACTTCGGTGCAATCTGTGATATTAGGTTTAATTAGTTTTTAGGGTCTGGCATCGAAGCGTTTTACAGCTTCGATGTCATCTGTGATATTAAGTTAGGTTGTGATATTAGGTTAAGTTGTGATATTAGGTTTAGTTAATTTAGTTTTTAGGGTCTGGCATCGAAGCCTTTTACAGCTTCGGTGTCATCTGTGATATTAGGTTACGTTAATGGATAGGTACTGGCAACAAAGTCTTTTACAACTTTGTTGTCATTTGTGATAGTTGGTTTTGTGATATTAGTTTTAAATTTAGTTTTAAATTTTAGCAACTGTGATATTAGATTTACTATTTATTTATGTATTTATTTATTTATTTATTTATTTAACCATTTTAATGTGTTGTTTTGTTTTCCTCAGGTCTATAACCTGAGGTTATTATTACTAAAACAAAATAAATAGCCAATGACTTTAGTAGTCGACGCTAAAATACAAGTAAAAAAAAAACGCTCTAATTGTATAATAGACACAAATTTACGTTTATATATATATAATATATTTTTTTAATGTTATATTAGTATAATTTTATTATTTATTATATTAAATAAATTGTTTATTATTATTATTATTAATTTTATATATTTTATTAATTATTTCAGTTGAACAAATCCATTAAGAATATTATTATCAATTAAAATCAATAATATAACACCTATTTAAAGCCGCCGATTGATCAGTTCAGTCACAGTTTATTGAATAAATTCAAATAATAGGATTAATATAAATGTCAGATATAATGTCAAGTTGACAATTTTTTGCTGTTCAAATTATAAAGTAATTGAAGTGCCTACAACACCTACAGTAGTAAATGTAAGATTTAACCATCTATTGAATGGAGCACAGAAAAAGGGATAAAAGAAAAAGCAGTTTGAAGCCGATTTAGATCAAAATTAGTAATATAAAAATTAAAAAGGTTAAGTGGAAGAGCAGACCCAGTCTGAACTTCGCCCTTTTCTATTTATATGATTTGTATATAATAGAAATAAAGTGTAATATTATATAATATTATTATTATTATTATTATTATTATTATTATAAATTATTTAATTTCAACAATTTTGTTTAATTAATTTCATCAAACTATGGCGGAAATAATTAATGGTACCATCAACATTGCATCAAACTCCTATAATTGCACTAACTGTGGTGCACTAATGCTCGTACTAATAGTCGGGGATTGATCCGAGATTCAGAATTAATTCTCGGATTGACCGAAAATGCGTCCAATAGTCGATATAATCCTAGATTCACAAATCCAAGATTGCAAATAAACCTTTCTCAAACAATCTTGCCTCTACCCAAGAATAATCCTGGATTGCTGACATTTTTTGTTGGTTAAGTGTTAATATTGATGAACTGTGATTGTTACGTCTATTTTTAACAGTATAGATTGGTATAGATAACAGTTAAAAATGGAAGCAGCTGCAATTTGCGACGATTTTTTTGATTATGTCTAATATGTGTTTGAAGTTGTTTTGTGTACGGCAGTTGATATTCTTCCTGGTTCAGAAGACGGCCGTGGATTGCGTTTGCGATGTAAATTAACTGTTGTCTTAACAACTTTTACATCTAATTATTGATGTCACAAACATTAATATAACGTTAAAATAAAAACAACTTTCACATAAAAAGCATTTATTGTATTGCAAGTCTGATTACAAGTTTGTTACAAGTGTAGCTAGTACAAGTGTAGAAACGGAACTGCTCGTAAATTGTACAAATACAAAAAAGGTAAATTCATGTCTGATAGTGGTGAGACACAACAGATTGCTAATTACAAGGGCTAATTCATAATTCCAGGAATTTAAGCCTCTTTGAAGAGGACTTAGTAAAAACCAAACACGTGCACCCACTTAACAGCAGGTACTTACAAATGTTATAAAATTCAATTAACACAAATCTTTGTTTTATGACATGTAAGAAATAATAGCATTGTATCGCAAACATGCCGCCCGCCTTGAAAAACAGAAGTTTTTTGAAATAAACATGAATGGATTAGAAAATAACAATACAGATAAAAGAATAGTTATGCGAATCAACATGTAACAATATGGGAACTTAAAATATAAAGTATAATACAAATAATAAATATAAAGAAAACATAATAAAATAAAGCTGTTGATACAGTCAATCACTTCACTGAGCGTCAATTGGGAGGGTACACAAGGTTTTCACAGCCCGTTTCAAAACCCCGGTTGAAGTCTTAACGGTAGCTACGCAAACGATGTCGTCAGGTCCTGGATGAGTTTCAGTAACTTGTCCCAACTTCCATTGAAGAGGAGGATGATTGTCTTCTCGTAATAAAACCAAGTCGTTAACTTGTATATTTCGAGTTGCATTTTGTTTCCATTTAGGCCTTTGCTGGAGTCCAGTTATGTATTCGGCAGACCATCGCTTCCAGAAATGCTGGGTGATTCTTTGAATTAACTGAAATCTGGACAGGCGATTTTCCGGTAAGTTCATCATGTTGGCGTCTGGCAAGGCAGTCATTGGCCTTCCAATTAAAAAATGACCTGGCGTCAGTGGTTCTAGGTCGTTTGGATCGCTAGATAATGGAGATAAAGGACGGGAACTAAGGACAGCTTCTATCTGTGTCAAGCAAGTATAAAACTCCTCATAGGTAAGCCTTGCGTTTGCAGCAACTCTTTTTAAATGAGATTTAATTGACTTTACCCCGGCTTCCCAAAGACCTCCAAAATGGGGCGATCGCGGCGGTATAAAATGCCACTGAATATCTGATTTACTAGCAGCATCTATTATTGCAGTTTGGTTAATGCTTGCTTTAATAAAGTTTGACAAATCTTTAAGTTCTGAGTTTGCCCCAACAAAATTGGTGCCGTTGTCAGAATAAACATGTAACGGTTTGCCTCGTCTTGCAACAAATCTACGCATCGCGGCTATAAAGCATTCAGCTGTTAAATCACATGCTAGTTCAACATGTATGGCCTTTGTTGTAAAACATACAAATAAACATATGTATGCCTTTGATAATTTTGAACCTCTACCCTTTCTATCTTTTATTGAAAACGGTCCGGCGTAATCTACTCCACATATATGAAACGGAGGCGCAAGATTAACTCGAGAAGGTGGTAGTTGGCCCATGATATGTGCGGTCTTTGGAGGGTTTGATCGAAAACATTTCAAGCAATTATGAATAACTCTTTTACATATATTTCTGCCAGAAATTGGCCAATATTGACTACGAACTGATGCTAATAAAGCTTCCGAGCCGCAATGCAGTTGCTTAATATGTTCATATTGCAAAATTAAGTAAGTTAATTTGTGTTTATTAGGCAAAATAGTTTGATGTTTTTTATTAAAAGCAAATGTTGAATTATTCAAACGTCCTCCCACGCGAATTAAACCATCGTCATCTAGTATGGGATTTAGTGAGAGTAACTGACTTTTGCAATGAACAGGTTTGGCGCTTTTTAGATCACAAACTTCTTTTTAAAAATGCTCAAGTTGCGCTCGCTTTATAAGTGCAATAACTGATTTATTTAGTTCATTGACTGTTAAAGGACCCACGCGTCGCAATTCTCGATTACATGATGAATTATGAATAAATCGTAAGATATAAGATGTGACACGTTGCAATGATGTAAAATTAGAAAATTTTATAAATATTGAAATAGGTAATAATTCAGTAGCGGCTGTGCATATATTTACTTTTCGGCACTCAGGTACATCTGTCATATTAGATAAATTTATAGTCGGCCATTGAATATAATCTTGATGTAATCATTCTGGGCCTGAAATCCAAAGTTTGGATAAATTTAATTTATCTGCGCTGACTCCACGAGATATTAAATCGGCAGGGTTATCATGTGTTCTTACATGTTTTCAGGTGCTAATGCTAGTTAACTCTTGAATTTCGCTTACACGATTTGCTACAAAAATTTTCCATTTATTGCAAGGAGCATTAATCCAACTTAGAACAATTGTTAAATCGCACCAAAGATATTCTTTGTCAAATGATAAATTCCAAAGCAGTACAAACCTTTTGTAACAATCGTACTAATAACAACGCACCGCAAAGCTCAAGTCGTGGTATTGATATTTTTTGCAATGGAGCTACTTTAGATTTGGCGCATAAAAGACGAATATTTGAATTGCCTGCATAATCAAATGATTTAATGTAAATACACGCTCCGTATGCAACGTCAGACGCATCACAAAAACCGTGCAATTCGATTTTAATATAATTATGACATAGCACATGTCGATCAAAGTGAATGGCCTCTAAATCTTTTAAATTTCTAACAAAATCTAGCCATTTTGTGTGTAAATCAATAGGAATCGATTCATCCCAATGAAGTTTGTTTTGCCAAAGACTTTGCATTATTAATTTAGCAACAATCACAATTGGTGCAACTAATCCCAAGGGATCATAGATTTTTGCAATTGCTGATAATATAGTTCTTTTTGTAACACAAGCGTCTATAAAATTCTGAGATTTGTATCGAAATTGATCGGCTTTGGGGCTCCATAAAATACCTAAAGTTTTTATTTCCGTTGAATTAGTTAATTTTACAAATTCATCAACTGAGCAGTTATCTGATAATCCCGTTAAAGCGGTTGGGTCGTTAGAAGCCCATTTACGAAGAGGGAAACCGGCTGAATCTAATATAGAAGAAATTTCGTCGCGAATAATGATTACTTCTTGAGCAGTGTTGCACCCTGTGAGTAGGTCGTCAACATAAAAATCGTTTTCAATAATAGAACATGCTAGTGGAAATTTGACTTTATTTTCAAGTGCTAACTGCTTTAGACATCTTATAGCCAAGAATGATGCAGATGCGGTTCCATAAGTGACTGTGTTTAATTCAAAACAACCTATTTCCTCGGAAGGTGATGATCGCCAAAGAATACGTTGCAATGGACGATGCTCTTTTGTTATTAGTATTTGACGATACATTTTGGCGAAATCTTAATAGAATTGAAAACAAGTTGCGTTGAATTGTAGGTCCAACCTTTTGAACGCAATTCAGAGATAATGCCGTATTTGTTTTGGCTGAGCCAGCAAAAACTACTCTAAGTTTAGTTGTAATGCTGGTATCCTGGATGGTGAGGTAAATAGTATAATATATTTGGTTGAGGTTTTGATTCATCTATTTTTGTCATATGTCCTAGCTTATGATACTCCTTCATAAACTTTATGTAAGGTTCTCGAATGCCCTGATTATTATTTAATTTTCTTTCTAAGCTAACAAATCTTTTTAATGCAAGAGTCTTTGACTCCCCCAATTGATTTACATTATCATTTAATGGCAAGCTAACTACAAACCGCCCATTACAATCCCGTTTGGTGGTACTAACAAAATGACTTTCGCATTCCTTTTCTTCAAGTGTAAGAGGAGAAGATACAAAACTTTCCTCAATTTCCCAGAATTTAGCTATTGATTTGTTGATATCTATATTATCTATGCTTAAATTGGACGATATTGACACATTAGATGAGTAAACAACAGGTACTGACCCAGCTAGAACCCAACCCAATTTAGTTTTCTGTAATAAAGGAAGATTTTTTCCTAATTGAACTTGGCCAATACAAATTAGATTCCAAAATATATCAGCCCCTAACAGCATATCTATATCTCCATTTTTATCAAATGATGGATCGGCTAGTGGCAAGTTTTTTGGAATATTTAAAAATGATTTATTAAAAGACACTGCAGGCAATCTTTCAGTTATTTTGTCTAAAATTAGACATGAAATATTTGACTCAAACTTGCTATTATTTGAATAAATTGAAATATTACATCTTCCTGTGATATTTGATGTACTTTGATTAATACCCGAAATTGATATGTTTACTTTAGAAATAGAAATACCTAACAATTTGCGCATTTTTGAGGTTACAAAGTTTGATTGTGATCCGGAATCAAGTAAAACACGACAATTATGTGATTTGCCACATTTATCGACTACTTTCACACAAGCTGTAGATAAAATGGTTTGAATTGATGCTGTAGAAGAGTGATTTGCTATCATTGATGTTGAGGGTTCTTGCAAAATGGGTTCCCTTTGAGTTTCAATATGCAATAAAGTATGATGCCGTTTTTTGCATGTTTTGCACGTGTATTTGCTTTTGCATTGTTTATTAGAATGAGCTCGGCCTAAACAATTGGTACACAAATTTAAATTTTTTATTTTCTCTAATCTCGAGCTTACGTTAAGACCGAGAAATTCGCTACAAGAATGAATTGAATGAGACGTGCTTTCACAAAGTGCACATTTAAATTTGCTAATGGCAATATTAACGCTAGCCTTTTGCAACTGTTTAAAATTGTTTGACTTATTGGAAGTTTCATTATGGAGAGTATCTAACAATTCACAACGTTTTGTTAAAAAATCAGACAAGGTTTTAAATTTAGCAGGCTCGGTTGAATTGACATGACATTCCCATTCGCGGCGAGTTATTACATCTAACTTTGAAGAAATTAAGTATACAAGTATTGTATCCTAACTGTCAACCGGTTCACCAAGTGCACCCAATGCAATAGATTAGCTAAAACTGTGTCTAGTAACGTTCTTAATGCCACATGAGATTCCTTATGGATCAAGTTAACTTCAAAAATTGACTTAACATGCTTGTGAATTGCTAGTCGCTTATTATTAAAACGATTATTTAATAATTTTCAGGCAATATCATAATTGACTGCTGATATGTTTAATGATTTTATTACATTAGCTGCTTCGTTTGATAAGCATGACCGCAAATAATAAAATTTTTGTATGTTAATGATTGTATTATTTGAATATATCAATGATAAAAATGTTTCTAAGAATTGACCCCACATATCATATGAACCATCAAAACTTGGCAAGTTTATAGTTGGTAGTTTTATAGAAAGCGCTAGTTCTACATTTGCTGCGTGATTATCTGAGCCAAGCTTTACTAGATTTGTATTAATGACTGTCATAAATTTCGCCTTAATTGAATGAAACAAGTTTTCAAATTCTTCCCTTAATTTATTATATTGCTCTAAGTTTTCTGAATCAATGATTTCAATTTCATCTAATAACTCGTTGTGTTTATCTAACGTAGGCCCAATTTCACTGAGACGCGACTCAAAATTATTAACAATTTCAATTGTTATGCTCGCTTGAATAGAAATATTTTAAAATATTTCAGCTCGTTTTAAAATTGCTGCAAACTTTTCTTGTTTTGATAAAAGAGAAGGTAATGAAGCTTTTGGAGGCATTTTAATATGTTACTTGACACAAAATAAAAGAATATATAGGAAAGAGTGGTGTGATAATGCTTACTGATTGATACTATGGAGATGTATGGTTGCTGTTGATTTCACGTAACGGCTTCCTCAATGATGGACGATTGGCGTCGCTGGTAGAGTGGTCCGTGAACAACGTATTAGATAACTTTCTCGTGATAGATGTAAATCGCTGACGAGAGAGATGGAGAATTCGCTCAAACCTCTTCTTTGTAAGACGGCAGTGGACAAATATGGCGTCGCTAACAGCTTCTTACAAATGTTGATTTGCAATACAACATAAGGATTTCAACAATACTTGCTGCATCCGGTTCGAAGGACCATGTTTTGTGTACGGCAGTTGATATTCTTCCTGGTTCAGAAGACGGCCGTGGATTGCGTTTGCGATGTAAATTAACTGTTGTCTTAACAACTTTTACATCTAATTATTGATGTCACAAACATTAATATAACGTTAAAATAAAAATAACTTTCACATAAAAAGCACTTATTGTATTGCAAGTCTGATTACAAGTTTGTTACAAGTGTAGCTAGTACAAGTGTAGAAACGGAACTGCTCGTAAATTGTACAAATACAAAAAAAGGTAAATTTATGTCTGACAGTGGTGGGACACAACAGATGGCTAATTACAAGGGCTAATTCATAATTCCAGGAATTTAAACCTCTTTGAAGAGGACTTAGTAAAAACCAAACACTTGCACCCACTTAACAGCAGGTACTTACAAATGTTATAAAATTCAATTAACATAAATCTTTGTTTTATAACATGTTAGAAATAATAGCATTGTATCGCAAACAGAAGTGGAAAATGTAAAATAAGCCAAAAGGTATGTACATCAATTTATAATTTAAATCGAGTTCAAATTTATTTATATTTATTATAAAAATAAATTATATATTATACACAATATAATATTTATAATAATATAACCTGTAATTTTATTAGGTACATTCGAGATGCTGAAAACCCGCTGGACTATTATGATGAAGATGAGTTCTGGAGAAGATATCGTTTTCATAAAGCTATTGTTGTTAGGATATTGGCTACCATTAGTAGCACAACAGTTAGTGGACTACCTTTAGCTTTGATAACCCAGTTGTTAATTTCATTGAGGTATTATGCTACAGGTAGCTTTCAAGTAAAACGATGAAAATATTATTGTAAACATTAATAAAACCAATTATTTTAGGCTGTATGCAGTGACTTAAGAGGAGCTAACCAGCAGAGTGTGGAATGGAAGGCTGCAATGTACGAAAAGCCAGCAACAAAACTACAGAACTGGTGATAATCAAAGATATTAGCCCGGAAATTAAGAGAGAAGAAATACTGGAAGAAATTATGAACAAAGTGAACACAGAAGGAAGTACAATAATTTCCATAAAGAAAGGTTATAGAGAAATACAAACCGCTATAGTCAAAATGGACAAAAAAACAGCAGAACAGATAATAGGAGAAGGAAGAATAAACATAGGACTCATAAGATGCAGAGTAGAGAAAGTTAAAGCAAATGAAAGAAAATGTTATAAATGCTGGAGGAAAGGACATGTAGCGGCAGAATGCAATGGGGAAGACAGGTCTTCGCTATGTATAAAATGCGGAAAGGAGGGACATCAGGTTGCCGAATGCAGAAACACAGAATACTGCATTGAATGCAAAGTATTAGGACACAGAACGGGAGAGAAAAGATGTCCAGCTACAAAGAAAAAAGAAATGAGGAAAACAAAGAAGAATATGGAGGACAACAACCCAGATAACTGGAGAGAACAGGAGGAAAAAATAGTATCACATAATGTATAAGTTTATACAAATAAACATAGGGAGGGGAAGAGAGGCTCACGATTTACTAATAGCAACAGCGGAGAGAGAGGAAATAGACCTAGTGCTAGTGAGTGAACCTAATAAAAACAAACTAAATGGTAAGTGGATAAGAGACAAAGGAACAGATGCAGCAATTTTAGCTAGGGGGAAGTGTAGGGACAAGGTGGAAAGATGGGGAACACCAAAAGAAGGAATAGTGTGGGCAGAAGTACAAAGCATGATAGTATACAGCTGTTATATCAGCCCAAACTGCGGTCTGGAATACTATCGAGAGTGGATAGAAGAATTAGAAAGAAGTTTAAGAAAACAGAAAAACAAAAAAATTATTGTAGGAGGAGATTTCAACGCAAAATCACCGAGATGGGGAGGCTACAAGAACGATTTAAGAGGAAAAATCTTAGAGGAGATGATAGCAGGGTTAAATCTTACAATCTGCAACAATGGAGACAAACCGACGTTTGTAAGAGGAAGCTCAAAATTGCATATTGACATCACCATAGCAACGTGGGAAATGGCAAAAATAATAAATGAATGGACCGTGACTGAAGAAGAATCACTGAGTCTACATAAACATATACAATACAATACAAAGGAGAAAGGAAAACAGGAGCACACGAGAGAAGGTAAATGGAACGTAAGAAGAATGGACAAAGAAAAGATAAAGAGATTGCAAAACAAAGAGCAAACATTAATAAATTTTTCAACTGTGCTAGTTTTCCAACGGTCTCTGGATGCATTGATACCCACATCCAAATTAGTAAATCAGGAGGTAAAGATGCAGAAGTGTATCGGAACAGAAAAGGGTACACTTCTTTAAACGTGCAGGTAGTTGCTGGTTCCTCCATGGAAATTTTTGATATAGTGGTTCGTTATCCAGGTTCAAATCACGATAGTGTTATTTTTCAAAGAAGCGGTGTACGTTCAAGATTTGAGCACAACGAATTGATAGGAGTTCTGTTTGGAGACAGCGCCTACCCATGTAGGCCTTATCTTCTAACTCCAATTTTGCGACCAAGAAATTCATCTTTTTATTAATAATTTAAAAATTATTTAATATGACAGCAATTTTTATTTTAGATAATGCCCAAGAAGAACGGTACACTAAAGCACATATTCTAACTAAAAATGTTGTCGAAAGAGTTTTTGGTGTTTGGAAATGGTTATTTTGATGTCAGTTCAACCTAACATGTTATTATATCTCCGAAAATATTACTAAATCCAGATTCAATTTAACGATTTGTCGAATCTATCCGAAGCTGTATCCAATAGTCCCCTATTGGATGCAGCGAGAGAGATTGATCCATCCAGGATTCTATAATCCAGGATTGATCCAAGATTTAATCTCCGACTATTAGTACGGGCATAAATGAAACTAATGAACAAATCAATAAAATATTTAATAAATAAATTTCATCGGTGATAATTAACGTTGACTAGTTCCTGACAAACAGCGAATTATTTAACAAGGTCATCTTCTTGCCCATTGGTCGCTGTTTACAACCAGCAAAGAGGATAGCGGAAGTATATTTTTGCACCGCTTTTTTCTGCAAGAGAGATCTTTAAATTTGCAACTTACAAAGAAATTAAATCGTAAGCTGTAAGAAGCATTTGCGTCACAAATTACAATTGTAAAAAAAATGACATTTTGGAGATTCTAAATAGGGTCAACGAGGACGGTGATCAGTTACTAACTGTGCCATTAAGCAAGCTTTAAAAAGTAAACTATACACGAGCAATAAATTTTAAACAAAACAAAGGTATAAGCTTGTTTACTAACTAAAGAGTGACATGTTGGTAAGTCTACCAGAGTAATCCAGTTGACCAAATAAAGAACAAAAATGTAATCTAAACATTGAAGTTTGAATACTAAAAGCTTTACACAACTGCAAAAAAAAAAAGAAATCTAATAATGGCCCTATTATTTTAAGTAAAAAATACCGTTTCTAACGCTTCATTCTACATAGAAAGGACAAAAAAAACTCTTCTAGTTGCGCAATACTATCTAATGGACTAGCATTTAAGGTCTCTACAAAATGCAGCACTAATTTGTCAGATATAAGTCAAACGGAGGACGTTTAAGCAGTAATCTGGACGGCACAATCAAGAAAAAGAAGTAGGAAAAATTCTGATATTTTTAATATAATAATAAAATAATATAATTTTTATATCAACAACTTAATACCGTTTTAGTAAATTAGCTATTTGGTTATACTATGTGGTATAAAAATAGAATTACTTTCTTAGAGTATGATGCAATTTTTATTTTTAATACCACATTTATTTTTGACTAGACTGTAATAATACAGTAGTAAAATAATTATTAATAATAGTTTTAATGTGTTTTTACCTTGAAAAGGTTATTTTTATAATTTTTGTAAGCACTTCTTAGCAGTTGTTTTTGTTATTGCATTAATTTAAATTAAATTTTTAATATAAATATTTAATTCCAATAACTTAATATCATTTTTGAAGATTACTTACTGTACTGAATTTAGAAATTTTTTTGGAGTTAGGGGTCCAATTTTATTTTTATTTTAAAAAACAAACATTTGTTTTAGAGCGATGTTTTTGACTAGTGTCTACAATTCAGTAGTGAAACCATTATTATTATTAGTATTAATATTTTCTTTCACCGTGGTATTAAATTAGCCTTTCTTTCAGGATTTTTATTTTGGATTTATGCTACATATTTTATTTATCTCAAATTCTAATCAAATATTTTGCTATAAAATAAAATAAAAAATTAAATTTTAGTTTCAAAATCTGTGTAAAAGTCTACTTGTTGACGCCTTTATAGTAATTTTGAAATTTGATTTTTTTCTCTATCTAGCGACATATGGCCCAGAGCACAACTGGCGCCTTGCTTTTACTAGAAACTCTTTACAACTTTGAAGATTTACAATTCGTTTCACTAATTTTTTGGTTTTTATAAAATATATATAAAGATTTAGAACTAATATCAAGTAATAACAGTCCTCACGAAAAAAATTGGGAGCAAAGACTCACCTACTAGACCAGGGGTGGCCAACCCAAATGATCATGCGGGCCACTTTAGAAATGCATCATAACTCCGGGGGCCGCATATAAAATTATATATCCATATATTAGATTTAGACTCACTATAGACATTTTTTTGAAATGAAAAATTGAAACAGAATATAATTTAATTATTCTGCAAACTCAAAGCCTTCTACTCTTTGCAACATCAATAGACGAGGCTATAAAAAAAGTCAAAAAAGAGCCAAAGACACAAGAATAGGATACAAAAAATGAAACAAATTAGTATTTAAATCCTATTGTTTGCGGATGTCATGATATTAATAACAGACAAAAAAGAGAAACTACAAGGAAACATAAAATAATACGAAAAAGAACTAAAGAAGATAGGTATGGAAATAAACAAGAGTTAAACAAAGACAATAGCACTAGCGACAAAACCTAAGACGCACAAGATAGAATTGGATCGACAAATAATTGAACAAGTAAAATATTACAACTACTTTGGTACAATAATAGAAGAAACAGAGAATATAGACATAAAAATAGATGCAAGAGTTTGAAAAGGAAGAAGTATATTTAATGCACTCAAAAAACAATTCTTGGCTAAGAAAAAAATAACAAAGACAATAAAAACAAAAATACAAAAGGTAGTAAAACCAGCCCTAATATACTCGAGCAAATCTTGGACAACACCAGAAAGAAATAAAAGCAAAATTAATGCAATGTAGATGAGATTTCTAATAAAAATTAAAGAAATAACAAGAAAAGATAAAGTAAAAAGCTCGGAAGTAAAAAGTGAACTAAAAATTAAACCTATAGAAACAGTAATAGAGGAGAGGCAGTTAGAAAGGCTAGGACTCATACACATACTGAATAGAACCAGAATAACCAAGAAAATACATGAATTAAGAAAACAAACAACTGGTCCAAACAGGCCCACAAAGCAGCAGAAAGAAGAGGAATAGAGTGGAACGAGATAGCAAAAATGGCTTAAGATAGACAAGCTTGGAAAAAAAGAATAAAGAACTTACAAAATAATACACCCGACACCCAAAAAGGGTATTAAGAACTAAGGATAAATAATAATAATATTTTGCAAATTCATAAAATTGTAAACTCATAAATAAAACAGACAATGTCTGTCAAATCAAAGTTAATTTTTCCTCATTTTTTCTACAGTTAATTTTTGAATATATGGATGCACAAATAATGTATTTTTTAAATAACTTACATTACACCATTATAAAATAAATAAATTTTGTAAAAGTGTTATAACTTTTGCGGGCCGCAAAAATGTTCTAGGCGGGTTGGCCACCTCTGTACTAGACCATTTTAAGATTTATGTTTTTGCTATTTTCTATTTGACTTTTTAACAGGTGCTTTTTTAGAGTAACAAAATAAAAAATATCTGAACACTGCTATTTATTCAACCTCACACTAGAGTGCATTTATTTTTGTAACGCTTCAGCATCAATATACATAATCAATTTAAAGCAATGCTAGGGCGCATTTGTTATTAATAAATCCAAGGTTCGTTACATTTTCACTTGAAACAACTATATAACAATTTAGAATCTGAAGTAGTTAATTTAAAGTTATTTGTCTTATGTATTTCTTCATAAATAACTCTTCTCTTAGTCATATTTAATATAAGAGTTGTAAAAAAAACATTTAAAATTATACTATAAAATATATAATAAATATTAGTACTGTTTCTTACACTAGAAGTTTTTATATAGACATACTTTAATTACATACTATCAATTCTATTGAATATTTAAAATATGTTAATAAAAACAGCACTATTGTGACACCTTTGAGTAATAATACAATATTCAGACCTCTTTACTTCTAATGACTATTTTGATTAATCTGCGATAAAGTACAAGAATGACAAAACACATTTTTAAGTACCCTTTTAGCTTAATATTAGTTTGTAGTGCCACCATAGACACAGTTGAGCATCCCTCAGTTATGTCTTATCTATCATCTAAGGTACTGTCAGTAAATTTTTGTTTAATAATGTTAATAACAAATTATGTTAAAAATATACGAATTAACCGAAATAAAAAATAAATCAGACTTTATTACACACATATGATTTATGTTTTATGTATTCTTAAATTGTAATTAATATTACTGTTAGTTAAATTGATTTACTTTTTATTGTTATTTTTAATATTACTGTTGTAAAGCTTATATGTACTAGATGTAAATTGTAATAATTATTGTTTGGACAACCTATTATTATTACGACTATTATATATGAATAAAGTATACACCAACATTATCAGTTTTTGTAGGAAGGAAGGAAGCAGACTTACGTAAAAATATTATGAAAAGTACAGCACATAAGATTAACAAAAATTGAGTGCAGGATGTAGATTAGTATTTATCATTATAAAAATATAAAACTGATTTATGAATAAGAGTAGAATAATACTAAATAACTGGATAGATAATTTTGTTATTACATTTGATAGTATTTATATGTAAGTAGTACTGTCCATAAATTGTTAAATAAGTTCATAATCATATAAACACTTTGAACATAGCTATAATTTGAATTATTTATTTAATAAATAAAATGTAGAAGTTTTTTAATTTATTTTTTTGCATTTATTTAACTTATAATAAGATTCAGTAACTTTATTTTTCTTAAAATGTTGTTTTATAATAATAAACGTTTAATTGATTTAAGTTTTTATAGACAGAAATTACATTTTGAAATACATATGCCAATGAAAAAAAATGTACTTTTTGAAATATTGCTTGCACAATGATCTGTCAAAGTTTAAGATGATTTGTGTTGTTTTTGCAAAATGAATACGCGTTTAGAAATTGGAACACTTTCTTACGTTTGTATTCCATAGGAATAAAACAATAAGAAATAGACAACAAAATCTGCATCTTTACTTCTTGTTTGAACGGTTTTTTGTATATGGCTCTGCTGGTTACAAATTAAACATTTTCTGTTTACGCTTTGATTAATATTAATTTATTTAAAGAAAACCAATTGGAAGCATGTTTTTAAATTAAGTTACTTTTCTGTCTAAAACAGCTTTATTGAAACTCCATACTGTCCTACCATATAGAGAATTATTTCCTGCTATAAATGCAAATTAAAATTATTTTTGTTTTTAAATACCCTAGGATTAATTAATAACGCAGAAAACAAATCTAATGATTTTATTAAAAATTCAACATTAAATCATAAATATTACTTAAATTAAAATTTCTAATTATTAATGTTTAATTGAGTTAATATAAAAAATTATTGTTAATTATAACATATGATGAAATTCACCTATTTTTATGACCCAAAAGTACGATTTAATGAGGAGAAGAATTTACAAAAAATGATTAAATTTTTTTGATAAATATAGCCACATTGTACTTTAATTGTCATTATTTATAATTAAAGGGGGGAAGGAAATATAATCAATAAAAATTATTAAAATAATGAGTGTGTTTAATTTAACAGTTATGCTTAATGCTTATAAGTCTTGTATGTACTATACACTGATTATTCAAACACCGCAAACGGAGTATATTTTGTGCAAGTGAATTAATTAAAACCCAGAGGTTTACAGGGTCAGCGCCAAATTACTAAAATTAAAAATAAACGAAGAACTTAAATAAATCGTAATAAAATCACCCGACTGTATGGGGAAATTAATCCGCACGCTATAAGCGATAATAAAATTGGACATTACTAAGGCAACAGAAGTCGCGGAACCCGAAACTTTGAAAACCGGGGAATATCTGGAAACCCCGCCCAGTCAGCGGTACGATTTGGATTTAATTGCGCCGACTGGTCTGAGCACGAAAGAAATTTTTTACACTCCCAAACCGCAAACGACGACGATTTAAGTAAATCTTTTAGGGAGTGGGAATTGATAAAATTCCAATTAAAGGAAATAATTTATTCTAACTGTCTTAGGACGCCTGGTGATAAGACTGATTTAGGGTCCGATTGTCAATCAGATATCGAGACCGACTATAAGAGTCCGAAAAAATTTAACAATGGCACTTCTCACGTTTGTGAGTAGATAGTGGATAGCCGTTTCTGGGCCCTCCATTACTCCATCCGGTGTGTAAGAGAGAAATAATGAGTGCGAGCGAGACGACATGATATGCGCTTAGAGAGAGATGGTTGTATACAGAGTGTTCGAAAAAGTTGGTATATACAGGGTGTGTCAAAAATAGAATCTAAGATAGCGACCGGAAGTGATTATCTTTATGTCAGAATCAAAAATGGCGACCGAATGTACGACTTTCGGTGTTGCAAAAGGGGCCGTCATGGTACTCAAATGAAAGTGCTCGACGACTAGGTTGCGAATCTGAAATAATTGACACTTGAACTGATCCCAAGCGAGAGAAAAGTGCGAGTGTGTCGCCGGGCTTCGAATGCTAAAATTATAGAAATGCGTAATACGAGGAAGAGAGAGAAAGAGAGAGAGAGAGGGGGGGTGGAGGTTGTATTGTGGGGAACAATAAGCAATTAAAAATAAAACAGTTTAATTAAATTGGATATATTGTGATGAACAATGATTCAAAATATTAGATCATTTTTTATCACAATATAACCAATTTAATTAAACTGTTTAAGACGCTGTTGTATACTATTATCGCATTGTTAAAATCAACATTTTAGTGTAAACTTCGTGCTCGTGTAGTTAATGTTATAAACAGACGTATATGCGTTCAATGTTTTTACAGTCTTGTAAAATAGGATACCCGATTACATCATACAAGACATTATCAATCTAAACTATCAGATATTGTTTATAATCAATGTGACGATTGTGAAAAAACAATAACTTTGGTAACTGAATTAATATCCGTTAAAGATTATAATTTTTCATCAACGTGTACTTTTAACCGCATAGACATTTGTCATACACGTAAGAAATTAAAAATATTAGTTAGTATTCAGCTTGAACTGAAACGCATCACACATATATATATATACATACATACAATATTTAAAAAAATAGATTTTACAAAATTAATAAAATTAAACTCAAACGCAAAGTAGTTTTTAAAAATAATTTCGTTGCAATTAAAATCGACTGTGTACGGACCAAGTGTATTAGCAAACATCGGCTAAGCGTTGGTATGGCTCTCCAAAAAATATTTGGAACTCTTTACTCCGGAAGCAATCGTTGATTATAATGAAAATTACTCCGGATTGTTGTACATTATCCTGGAACAACTAGAAAAAACTAAAATGCAGTTGTGCAAATCTTATCATACGAATAAAGTAATTTTTTAGATTTTTTATGTTATATACATAATATATTATTATCATTCTTTTTTTTTTAATTTATAGAATGTTATCATCGGTTTACATGTTTCCTACTACACATTTTATAATTCTTTTAAATTTTCCATTTTTTTGTTTTATATAATTATACAAAAAATAATACTAAATACATATATGTTTTTATGATATATTTCTATCAAATACTTTAATACTTAATTATTAATTAAAAAATTAATTAAAATATATATTGAATTACTCATTTTATATTCAAACTACAATATCCTATCTACTTTTCATATCATAATTAATTTATAAAAATTTTAACGATCATTATTTAGTTGTCATTTATAAAATCACTTTCATATAGAACACATCATAATAAAAATATTATTTAACAAAAATTAGTAATAATGTTTAAGTGTAAAAATTGTGAAAAAGTATTTACCCGTAAAGATTATTTGAAGCGACATAAAATAAAATGTATATATATATATATATATATATGTTATTTTTTAAATTTTCGCGGATATAATTATTTTTATTTAAATTTATTTTCGGATTATCCCGCGTTTTCTTTTTGAGTTGGACTCGACGTTTCGGCTGAATCTCATCAGCCATCATCATGAGATATTAATTATTAATATTTATTAATATACATCAATATGACATTGATATATAAACTAATTTTGTTGTCAAAGCTAACTTTCAAGAAACTTTATTGTGTGTAAAGTTTCTTTGTTTGACTTCTGGTAGTTGGTCTATTAATTGATCCTTCTACAGTCAAAACTTGTAAAGGAACTGGTTGTGATTTGGATGCTGTAATTAAATTAGTTGTTGTTGGTAAAGAAGCTGTTAGTGGTTTTTTTAAATTTAATTTAGTTGTTGCCAATGCTGTTTTCCAAGTAGATGGTAAACGTAAAGCATCATCTCTCTTATTGAGATTGTCTGGTCTTTTTTCAATTTCGATGGCTTCTCTAGTTATTCTAGTATGAAAATGATTAATTTTTGCTAAAATTTTAGTTCCTTCAAAGTTAATTTTGTGATGACTTGAATTTACATGTTCCGTTAAAGATGAAGTAGATTCATTTTTTTGAACTGCTCGAATATGTTCTTCTTTTCTTGTGCTAATTTTGCGGTTAGTTTGTCCAATATAAGATCTCGTACAATCTGCACATGGAATTTCGTACACGCCTTGACTTTCTAAAGGGATAATATCTTTTGGGCTTTTTAAAACTTGACTTATTTTTAAATTTGTATTGAAAACTGTTTTTATGTCGTATCTTTTTAAAACTTTAGAAATTTTGTTTGTGGTACCTTTGACAAATGGTAAAAAAGCGTATTTTTGTGTTTCATCTTTTTCTTTGTCGTTGTTTGTAATTTTATTGTTTAATAACAGTTTTAATGATGCTTTATTGAAACCATTTTGTAAGAGGGCGTTTTCTAACGTTTCAATTTCTTCTTTTATGTGATTTTGATCACATAATGTTAAAGCTCTATGTAATAAAGATTTTGTTACTGAATTTATTTGGGCTGGATGATGATGAGAAAGTGCATTAAGATAACGGTTTGTATGAGTTGATTTTCTATGAATAGTATGCCCTAAACTACCATTAGATTGTTTAATTAATAAAATATCTAAAAAGGATATTTTATTTTCTTTTTCAATTTCAATTGTAAACTGAATTTTATTATTTATATTGTTTAGATGATTTAAAAAAGTATCTAAATTATTTTTACCATGTTGCCAAATTACAAATGTATCATCTACATATCGACTCAAAAATAAATTTAATAATTTAAATAATAAATCAAATGTAACAAAATCAAGACGAGAAATTAAAACAGTTTATAATTTATCAAACAAAATATTAAGCAATTCCGCAGAACAAGTCTTATCTAAAGGTTTTAACTTTGCTATTTCTCCATCCAAAATACCTGTAGAAAACATTATCTGTGGCATAGAATCGGCTATCAAAGGTATGGATAATTTATCATCTGAATGTATACGCCAAGAAGTTGTAACAATTCTTAGAAAGGCACATCCACCAAAACCAAATTTAAGTAAAGAAGAACATACTGCTTTAAAACATTTAAAAGAAGATAACGAAATAATTATTCTACAAGCAGACAAAGGTAACGCAACTGTTGTAATGAATAGAAGTGATTACAACAACAAAATGTTAAAACTTCTAGAAGACCAAGCTTATAACAAAATCAACAGTGACCCAACCACATATTTAGAAAAAACTACCAAAGCAAAAATTAAAAATTCACTTATTGACAAAAAAATCATGGTTAGTTTGATACCAAGAGAAAAATCTTCAATATGTCCTAAATTATATGGTTTACCAAAGATTCACAAACAAAATATTCCTTTACGACCTATAGTTAGTTCAATCGGATCTCCAACACAAGAACTTGCTAAATACATTGCTAAACAATGGCAGCCTCATGCTGAAGAAGCCAGATCATACGTAAAAAATTCAAAACATTTTCTTGATATAATAAAAAACATAAATATTGATAAAAACGACATTCTGGTAAGTTTTGATATTATTTCCCTTTTTACAAAAATTCCAATAAATGATGCTTTAGAAATAATTAAATTAAAATATAATCCACCAAACTATCTTATGGACCTAGCTAATCACTGTCTTTCAAATACATATTTTATTTACAACGGTCAACGATATAAACAAATAGAAGGCGCACCAATGGGTTCTCCATTATCCCCTGTCATAGCTAATTTATTTATGGAAGATTTTGAAACTAAAGCTATTAATTCTGCTCCACTAAAACCAAAATTATGGCTTAGATATGTAGATGATACATTTGTAATTTGGCAACATGGTAAAAATAATTTAGATACTTTTTTAAATCATATAAACAATATAAATAATAAAATTCAGTTTACAATTGAAATTGAAAAAGAAAATAAAATATCCTTTTTAGATATTTTATTAATTAAACAATCTAATGGTAGTTTAGGGCATACTATTCATAGAAAATCAACTCATACAAACCGTTATCTTAATGCACTTTCTCATCATCATCCAGCCCAAATAAATTCAGTAACAAAATCTTTATTACATAGAGCTTTAACATTATGTGATCAAAATCACATAAAAGAAGAAATTGAAACGTTAGAAAACGCCCTCTTACAAAATGGTTTCAATAAAGCATCATTAAAACTGTTATTAAACAATAAAATTACAAACAACGACAAAGAAAAAGATGAAACACAAAAATACGCTTTTTTACCATTTGTCAAAGGTACCACAAACAAAATTTCTAAAGTTTTAAAAAGATACGACATAAAAACAGTTTTCAATACAAATTTAAAAATAAGTCAAGTTTTAAAAAGCCCAAAAGATATTATCCCTTTAGAAAGTCAAGGCGTGTACGAAATTCCATGTGCAGATTGTACGAGATCTTATATTGGACAAACTAACCGCAAAATTAGCACAAGAAAAGAAGAACATATTCGAGCAGTTCAAAAAAATGAATCTACTTCATCTTTAACGGAACATGTAAATTCAAGTCATCACAAAATTAACTTTGAAGGAACTAAAATTTTAGCAAAAATTAATCATTTTCATACTAGAATAACTAGAGAAGCCATCGAAATTGAAAAAAGACCAGACAATCTCAATAAGAGAGATGATGCTTTACGTTTACCATCTACTTGGAAAACAGCATTGGCAACAACTAAATTAAATTTAAAAAAACCACTAACAGCTTCTTTACCAACAACAACTAATTTAATTACAGCATCCAAATCACAACCAGTTCCTTTACAAGTTTTGACTGTAGAAGGATCAATTAATAGACCAACTACCAGAAGTCAAACAAAGAAACTTTACACACAATAAAGTTTCTTGAAAGTTAGCTTTGACAACAAAATTAGTTTATATATCAATGTCATATTGATGTAATAGTATATTAATAAATATTAATAATAAATATCTCATGATGATGGCTGATGAGATTCAGCCGAAACGTCGAGTCCAACTCAAAAAGAAAACGCGGGATAATCCGAAAATAAATTTAAATAAAAATATATATATATATATATATATATATATACGGACATTCGCCTGTTTACGGGCGATACATTTTCTACCTTTTAGAGGCGATCAAAATTTTTAGTTAAATAACAGCATCACGCTATTCAGCGATACTTATTATAACATGAAGCAGTAATATATTTTTGATCCAACCATTACATTCACAGATATTTACAAAATAAATTTAAAAATTGAAGACGAGGTTTATTTTTTGGCCGAGAGAGTTTCATTTGCTGCCGATTATTTGTGGTTTGTGTCTTAATAACTGTGACCATGCTAAAATGCAGTAGGAAAAGGTTCAACTAAATGCCACCAGAATTAAGATAAATTGCAGTATTGTATAGCTATTATAAAATGTGTGTAAAAGACCACTAGGCGCCTTGAAGTGAGCGTTTATGTGCGCTTGGAGCGTGCGGTTGCCTCAAAAGTTTTAACGCCTGCATCAGGTTAAAAGTATGCGCAAAAACGCCTCCATAAGGGATTTAACATTTGTTTATTCTATAAAACAATAAACATTTTATCTAGTTTATGTTAACTAAAGTTTTGCATCTACTTTCAACCACTTTTTTTGCCTGACTCTACTGAAACCGTTGTTTTGGCCCAAAAATGCGGGCCGAAACGACAAAGGCTTGTAAATTATTTGCGGTATTTAATTAGCTGTAAATCACGATTTCGCAGGATGACGACATACTTTAAAATCTGACAGTAGTGACAGATTAAAATTAATCTTGAAACTTCCTGAAAAATGTATTTATTTAGGGCAGGCAAAAAAATATTGAGTGTAATTCGTACCAAAGTGCTTAAGCAGCCCTTCGCTTTTAGCAACATGTAGAAGCAAAGCAATAGCAAACTGCTAAAGCCTATTTTCAACCCTTGATACACGATTCACTACATACTATAGGCGTTTTAGCTTTTAGTTTGATGATTGTTTGTGTAGAAAATATATATTTCACAGCTAACACACACTTTTAACTTGTTCGAGGCGTCTAAACTCTAACACAATGTTTATATGCCTCTGATGCAACTATGATGTTTGTATTACAAAAAAGAACAAACAATAATTGCTTATAAATTAACAACAAAAAAAATGTGTACTAAGGTCAATAAGTACCTGTAATAATAATAATAATGCACATTATTGTGATAACTACATTAGCTGTCGCGTTAAACCGGCAATTTATACTCATTTTTTGGTAGTTGTTTTATGTACGTCATATATCTTGTTATAATTTTATCAAGTTGTCATATATTATGTTATTTTGTTAACAAGAATGTTATAATGTTATCATGTTATAATGTTATCCTGTAATCGTGTTATCGTGTTATCAAGTAATCGAGTTATTATGATATTAGGTTATCATGTCTTAATATTTTTTTTGATAACGTGTTTTCACATTGTCAAGTTTTCATGTTAGTATGTTATCATGTTATCAAGTTATAATGTTAACATGTTATCATGTTATCATAATATCATGTTATCATGTTATCATGTTATAATGTTATAATGTTATCATGTTATTATGCTATTATGTTATCTTGTTATCTTGTTATCTTGTTATCTTGTTATCTTGTTATCTTGTTATCTTCTTATCTTGTTATCTTGTTATCTTGTTATCTTGTTATCTTGTTATCTTGTTATCTTGTTATCTTGTTATCTTGTTATCTTGTTATCTTGTTATCTTGTTATCTTGTTATCTTGTTATCTTGTTATCTTGTTGTCTTGTTATCTAGCTATCTTGTTATCTTGTTATCTTGTTATCTTGTTATCTTGTTAGCTTGTTATCTTGTTATCTTGTTATCTTGTTATCATGTTATTATGTTATCATGTTATCATGTTATCATGTTATCATGTTATCATGTTATCATGTTATCATGTTATCATGTTATTAAAATGTCTTGTTATTGTGTTATCAAGTAATCATGTTATTATGTTATCATGTTATCATGTTGTCATGATATCATGTTATCATGTTATCATTTTATCATGTTATCATGTTATCATGTTATTAAAATGTCTTGTTATTGTGTTATCAAGTAATCATGTTATCATGTTATCATGTTGTCATGATATCATGTTATCATGTTATCATTGTATCATGTTATCATGTTATCATGTTATCATGTTATCTTGTTATCATGTTATCATGTTATCATGTTATCAAAATATCATGTTATCATGTTAAGATGTAATCATGTTATCATGTGGTCATGTTGTTATGTTATCATGTTATCATGTTATTATATTATCTTGTTATTGTGTTATCAAGTAATCACGTTATTATGTCATCATGTTATCAAGTTATCATGTTATGATGTTATCATGTTATCATAATATCATGTTATCATGTTATCATGTTATCATGTTATCATGTTATCATGTAATCATGTTATCATGTTATCATGTTATCATGTTATCTTGTTATCATGTTATCATGTTAATATGTTAACATGTTATCACGTTATCAAGATATCATGTTATCATGTTATCATAATATCATGATATTATGTTATCATGTTATCATGTGGTCATGTTGTTATGTTATGTTGTGATTTTGTCATGTTATCATCTTATCATCTTATCATGTTATCATGTTATTATGTTATTATGTTATCATGATATCATGTTATCATGTTATTATGTTATCAAATTAACATGTTATCATGTTATTATGTTATTATGTTATCATGTTATCATGTTATCATGTTATCATGTTATCATGTTATCATGTTATTATGTTATCATGTTATCATGTTATCATGTTATCATGTTATCATGTTATCATGTTATCATGTTATCATGTTATCATGTTATTATGTTATCATGTTATCATGTTATCATGTTATCATGTTATCATGTTATCATATTATCATTTTATCATGTTATCATGTTATCTTGTTATCATGTTATCATGTTATCAAAATATTATGTTATCATGTTAAGATGTTATCATGTTATCATGTGGTCATTTTGTTATGTTATCATGTTATCATGTTAACATGTTATTATATTATCTTGTTATTGTGTTATCAAGTAATCACGTTATTATGTTATCATGTTATCATGTTATCATGTTATCATGTTATCATGTTATCATGTTATCATGTTATCCTGTTATCATGTTATCATGTTATCATGTTATCATGTTATCATGTCATTATGTTATCATGTTATCATGTTATCATGTTATCATATTATCATGTTATCATGTTATCATAATATCATGTTATCATGTTGTGATGTTGTCATGTTATCATCTTATCATGTTATCCTGTTATCATGTAATTATGTTATCATGTTATCAGGTTATCATGTTATCATGTTATCATGTTATCATGTTATCATGTTATTATGTTATCATGATATCATGTTATCATGTTATTATGTTATCAAATTAACATGTTATCATCTTATCATCTTATCATCTTATCATCTTATCATCTTATCATCTTATCATCTTATCATCTTATCATCTTATCATGTTATCATGTTATCATGTTATTATGTTATCATGTTATCATGTTATCATGATATCATGTTAACATGGTATTATGTTATCAAATTAACAAGTTATCATGTTATCATGTTATCATGTTATCATGTTATCATGTTATCATGTTATCATGTTATCATGTTATCATGTTATCATGTTATCATAATATCATGTTATCATGTTATCATGTTATAATGTTATAATGTTATAATGTTATCATGTTATTATGCTATTATGTTATCTTGTTATCTTGTTATCTTGTTATCTTGTTATTTTGTTATCTTGTTATCTTGTTATTTTGTTATCTTGTTATCTTGTTATCTTGTTAACTTGTTATCTTGTTATCTTGTTAGCTTGTTATCTAGTTATCTTGTTATCATGTTATCATGTTATCATATTATCATGTTATCATGTAATCATGTTATCATGTTGTGATGTTGTCATGTTATCATGTTATCATCTTATTATGTTATCATGTTATCATGTTATCATGATATCATGTTATCATGTTATCATGTTATCATGTTATCATGTTATCATGTTATCAAATTAACATGTTATCATGTTATCATGTTATCATGTTATCATGTTATCATGTTATTATGTTATCATGTTATAATGTTACATACAATGTTATCAAGATATCATGTTATCAGGTTGTCATGTTATCATGTTATTACAATACCTTGTTTTCAAGCTATCATGTTATCATGTAATCATGTTATTAAGTTATCAGGGTATCATGTTATCATGTTATAATGGTATCATGTTATCATGTTTGTTATGTTATAGTGTTATCAAATTATCAAGTTATTATGTTATGATGTATTCATTTAAAATATGTTATTAGGTTATTTTGTTATCGTTTTATCAAGTTATCAAGATATCATGTTATCAAGATATCATGTTATCATGTTATTACGTTATCATGTTATCATGTTATCATGTTATCATGTCAACATGTTATCATGTTATCATATTATCATGTTATCATGTTATCATGTTATCATGTTATCATGTTATCATGTTATTATGTTATCATGTTGTCATGTTATTATGTTATTATGTTATCATGTTATCATGTTATCATGTTGTCATGTTATCTTGTAATCATGTTATCATATTATCAAGTTCTTACGTTTCCATGTTTTTATGTTTTTTTGTTTTCATGTTATCATGTTATTATGTTATCATGTTATTATGTTATTATGTTACCATGTTATTATGTTATCATGTTATCATGTTATCATGTTATCATGTTATCATGTTATCATTTTATCATGTTATCATGTTATCATATTATCATATTATCATGTTATCATGTTTTCATGTTATTATGTTATCATGTTACCATGTTATCATGTTATCAGCTTATGATGTTACCATGTCATCATGTTATCACGTTATCATGTTATCATGTTATTATGTAATCATATTATCATGTTATCATGTTTTCATGTTATTATGTTATCATGTTACCATGTGATCATGTTATCATGTAATGATGTTACCATGTTATTTTGTTATCATTTTATCATGTTATCATTTTATCATGTTATCATGTTATCATGTTATCATGATATCATGTTATTATGTTATCATGTTATCATATTATCATGTTATTATGTTATCATGTTATCATGTTATCATGTTATCATGTTATGATGTTTTCATGTTATCATGTAAACATATTATCATGTTATCATGATTTCATGTTTTCATGTTATTATGTTATCATGTTACTATGTTATCATGTTATTATGTTATAATGTTACCATGTCATCATGTTATCACGTTATCACGTTATCATGATATCATGTTATCATGTTATCATGTTATAATATTATCATGTTATCATGTTATCATGTTATCATGTAATCATATTATCATATTATCATGTTATCATGTTTTCATGTTATTATGTTATTATGTTATCATGTTATCATGTTATCATGTTATCATTTTATCATGTTATCATGTTATCATGTTATCATGTTATCATGTTATCATGTTATCATGTTATCATGTTATCATGTTATCATGTTATCATGTTATCATGTTATCATGTTATCATGTTATCATGTTATCATGTTATCATGTTATCATGTTATCATGTTATCATGTTATCATGTTATCATGTTATCATGTTATCACGTTATCATGTTATTATTTTATCATGTTATCATGTTATCATGTTACCATGTTATCATGTTATCTTGTTATCATGTTATCATGTAATCATTTTATCATGTTATCATGTTATCATGTTTTCATGTTGTTATGTTATCATGTTACCATGTTATCACGTAATTATGTTATGTTTTTACTTGTTATCACGTTATCATGTTATCATGTTATCATGTTATCATGTTATCATGTTATCATGTTATCATTTTATCATGTTATCATGATATCATGTTATCATGATATCATGATATCATGATATCATGTTATCATGATATCATGATATCATGATATCATGTTATCATGTTATCATGTTATCATGTTATCATGTTATCATGTTATCATGTTATCATGTTATCATGTTATCATGTTATCATGTTATCATGTTATCATGTTATCATGTTATCATGTTATCATGTTATCATGTTATCATGTTATCATGTTATCATGTTATCATGTTATCATGTTATCATGTTATCATGTTATCATGTTATCATGTTATCATGTTATCATGTTATCATGTTATCATGTTATCATGTTATCATGTTATCATGTTATCATGTTATCATGTTATCATGTTATCATGTTATCATGTTATCATGTTATCATGTTATCATGTTATCATGTTATCATGTTATCACGTTATCATAATATCATGTTATCATGTTATCATGTCAACATGTTATCATGTTCATATGTTATCATATTATCATGTTATCATGTTATTATGGTATTATGTTATCATGTTATCATGTTATGATGTTATCATGTTATCATGTTATCATGTTATCTTGATATCATATTATCATGTTATTACGTTTTCATGTTTTCATGTTTTCATGTTTTTATGTTTTTATGTTATCATGTTATCATGTTATAAGGTTATCATGTTATCATGTTACCATGTTATCATGTTATCATGTTATCATGTTATCATATTATCATATTATCATGTTTTCATGTTATTATGTTACCATGTTATCATGTTATCATGTTATCATGTAATCATATTATCATATTATCATGTTATCATGTTTTTATGTTATAATGTTATTATGTTCCCATGTTATCATGTTATCATTTTATCATGTTATCATGTTATCATGTTATCATGTTATCATGATATCATGTTATGATGTTATGATGTTACCATGTCATCATGTTATCATGTTATCATGTTATCATGTTAATATGTTATTATGTTATCATGTTATCATGTTATCATGTTTTCATGTTTTCATGTTATTATGTTATCATGTTACCATGTGATCATGTTATCATGTAATGATGTTATCATGTTATCATGTTATCATGTTATTACGTTATCATGTTATCATGTTATCATGTTAACATGTTATCATTTTATCATGTTATCATTTTATCATGTTATCATGATATCATGTTATCATGTTATCATATTATCATATTATTATGTTGATATGTTACCATGTTATCATGTTATTATGTTATCATGTTATCATGTTATCATGTTATCATGTTATCATGTTATCATGTTATCATGTTATCATGTTATCATGTTATCATGTTATCATGTTATCATGTTATCATGTTATCATGTTATCATGTTATCATGTTATCATGTTATCATGTTATCATGTTATCATGTTATCATGTTGTGATGTTATCATGTTATCATGTTATTATGTTATTATGTTATCATGTTATCATGTTATTATGTTATCATGTTATAATGTTTTCATGTTATCATGTTACCATGTTATCATGTTATCTTGTTATCATGTTATCATGTAATCATTTTATCATGTTATCATGTTTTCATGTTGTTATGTTATCATGTTACCATGTTATCACGTAATCATGCTATGATTTTACTTGTTATCACGTTATCATGTTATCATGTTATCATGTTATCACGTTATCATGTTATCATTTTATCATGTTATCATGTTATCATGTTACCATGTTATCATGTTATCTTGTTATCATGTTATCATGTAATCATTTTATCATGTTATCATGTTTTCATGTTGTTATGTTATCATGTTACCATGTTATCACGTAATCATGTTATGACTTTACTTGTTATCACGTTATCATGTTATCATGTTATCATGTTATCATGTTATCATGTTATCATGTTATCATGTTATCATGTTATCATGTTATCATTTTATCATGTTATCATGATATCATGTTATCATGATATCATGTTCTTATGTTATCATGATATCATGTTCTTATGTTATCATGTTATCATATTATCATGTTATCATATTATTATGTTATCATGTTATCATGTTATCATGTTATCATGTTATCATGTTATTATTTTATCATGTTATCATGTTATCATATTATCATGTTCTCATGTTATTTTGTTATTATGTTATCATGTTATCATTATATCAAGTCATCGTGTCATTATGTTTACATGTAATCAAGTTATAGTGTTATCATGTTTTTGTGTTATTAACTTACTAAATTATTATGTGATTATGTTATCAAATTATTATGTATTATTTCTGTTTTTAGGTTATCATGTTATCAAGTTATCATGTTATCATGTTATCATGTTATCATGTTATCATGTTATCATGTAATCATGTTATCATGTTATCATGTTATCATGTTATCATGTTATCATGTTATCATGTTATCATGTTATCATGTTATCATGTTATCATGTTATCACGTTATCATGTTATTATTTTATCATGTTATCATGTTACCATGTTATCATGTTATCTTGTTATCATGTTATCATGTAATCATTTTATCATGTTATCATGTTATCATGTTTTCATGTTGTTATGTTATCATGTTACCATGTTATCACGTAATCATGTTATGTTTTTACTTGTTATCACGATATCATGTTATCATGTTATCATGTTATCATGTTATCATGTTATCATGTTATCATGTTATCTTGTTATCATGTTATCATGTTATCATGTTATCATGTTATCATGTTACCATGTTATCATGTTATCATGTTATCATGTTACCATGTTATCACGTAATCATGTTATGTTTTTACTTGTTATTACGTTATCATGTTATCATGTTATCATGTTATCATGTTATCATGTTATCATGTTATCATGTTATCATGTTATCATGTTATCATGTTACCATGTTATCATGTTATCTTGTTATCATGTTATCATGTAATCATTTTATCATGTTATCATGTTATCATGTTTTCATGTTGTTATGTTATCATGTTACCATGTTATCACGTAATCATGTTATGTTTTTACTTGTTATCACGTTATCATGTTATCATGTTATCATGTTATCATGTTATCATGTTATCATGTTATCATTTTATCATGTTATCATGATATCATGTTATCATGATATCATGATATCATGTTATCATGATATCATGATATCATGATATCATGTTATCATGTTATCATGTTATCATGTTATCATGTTATCATGTTATTATGTTATCATGTTATCATGTTATCATGTTATCATGTTATCATGTTATCATGTTATCATGTTATCATGTTATCATGTTATCATGTTATCATGTTATCATCTTATCATGTTATCATGTTATCATGTTATCATGTTATCATGTTATCATGTTATCATGTTATCATGTTATCATGTTATCATGTTATCATGTTATCATGTTATCATGTTATCATGTTATCATGTTATCATGTTATCATGTTATCATGTTATCATGTTATCATGTTATCATGTTATCATGTTATCATGTTATCATGTTATCATGTTATCACGTTATCTTAATATCATGTTATCATGTTATCATGTCAACATGTTATCATGTTCATATGTTATTATATTATCATGTTATCATGTTATTATGGTATTATGTTATCATGTTTACATGTTATGATGTTATCATGTTATCATGTTATCATGTTATCTTGATATCATATTATCATGTTATTACGTTTTCATGTTTTCATGTTTTCATGTTTTTATGTTTTTATGTTATCATGTTATCATGTTATAAGGTTATCATGTTACCATGTTACCATGTTATCATGTTATCATGTTATCATGTAATCATATTATCATATTATCATGTTTTCATGTTATTATGTTTTTATGTTACCATGTTATCATGTTATCATGTAATCATATTATCATATTATCATATTATCATGTTATCATGTTTTTATGTTATAATGTTATTATGTTCCCATGTTATCATGTTATCATGTTATCATGTTTTCATGTTATCATGTTATCATGATATCATGTTATGATGTTATGATGTTACCATGTCATCATGTTATCATGTTATCATGTTATCATGTTAATATGTTATTATGTTATCATGTTATCATGTTATCATGTTTTCATGTTTTCATGTTATTATGTTATCATGTTACCATGTGATCATGTTATCGTGTTATCATGTTATCATGTTATCATGTTGTGATGTTATCATGTTATCATGTTATTATGTTATTATGTTATCATGTTATCATGTTATTATGTTATCATGTTATCATGTTATAATGTTTTCATGTTATCATGTTATCATGTTATCATGTTATTATTTTATCATGTTATCATGTTAACATGTTATCATTTTATCATGTTATCATTTTATCATGTTATCATTTTATCATGTTATCATGATATCATGTTATCATGTTATCATATTATCATATTATTATGTTGATATGTTACCATGTTATCATGTTATTATGTTATCATGTTATCATGTTATCATGTTATCATGTTATCATGTTATCATGTTATCATGTTATCATGTTATCATGTTATCATGTTATCATGTTATCATGTTATCATGTTATCATGTTGTGATGTTATCATGTTATCATGTTATTATGTTATTATGTTATCATGTTATCATGTTATTATGTTATCATGTTATAATGTTTTCATGTTATCATGTTACCATGTTATCATGTTATCTTGTTATCATGTTATCATGTAATCATTTTATCATGTTATCATGTTTTCATGTTGTTATGTTATCATGTTACCATGTTATCACGTAATCATGCTATGATTTTACTTGTTATCACGTTATCATGTTATCATGTTATCATGTTATCATGTTATCATGTTATCACGTTATCATGTTATCATTTTATCATGTTATCATGTTATCATGTTACCATGTTATCATGTTATCTTGTTATCATGTTATCATGTAATCATTTTATCATGTTATCATGTTATCATGTTTTCATGTTGTTATGTTATCATGTTACCATGTTATCACGTAATCATGTTATGACTTTACTTGTTATCACGTTATCATGTTATCATGTTATCATGTTATCATGTTATCATGTTATCATGTTATCATGTTATCATGTTATCATGTTATCATGTTATCATGTTATCATGTTATCATGTTATCATGTTATCATGTTATCACGTTATCATAATATCATGTTTTCATGTTATCATGTCAACATGTTATCATGTTCATATGTTATCATATTATCATGTTATCATGTTATTATGGTATTATGTTATCATGTTATCATGTTATGATGTTATCATGTTATCATGTTATCATGTTATCTTGATATCATATTATCATGTTATTACGTTTTCATGTTTTCATGTTTTCATGTTTTTATGTTTTTATGTTATCATGTTATCATGTTATAAGGTTATCATGTTATCATGTTACCATGTTATCATGTTATCATGTTATCATGTTATCATATTATCATATTATCATGTTTTCATGTTATTATGTTACCATGTTATCATGTTATCATGTTATCATGTAATCATATTATCATATTATCATGTTATCATGTTTTTATGTTATAATGTTATTATGTTCCCATGTTATCATGTTATCATTTTATCATGTTATCATGTTATCATGTTATCATGTTATCATGATATCATGTTATGATGTTATGATGTTACCATGTCATCATGTTATCATGTTATCATGTTATCATGTTAATATGTTATTATGTTATCATGTTATCATGTTATCATGTTTTCATGTTTTCATGTTTTCATGTTATTATGTTATCATGTTACCATGTGATCATGTTATCATGTAATGATGTTATCATGTTATCATGTTATCATGTTATCATGTTATCATGTTATCATGTTATCATGTTATCATGTTATCATGTTATCATGTTATCATGTTATCATGTTATCATGTTATCATGTTATCATGTTATCATGTTATCATGTTATCATGTTGTGATGTTATCATGTTATCATGTTATTATGTTATTATGTTATCATGTTATCATGTTATTATGTTATCATGTTATAATGTTTTCATGTTATCATGTTACCATGTTATCATGTTATCTTGTTATCATGTTATCATGTAATCATTTTATCATGTTATCATGTTTTCATGTTGTTATGTTATCATGTTACCATGTTATCACGTAATCATGCTATGATTTTACTTGTTATCACGTTATCATGTTATCATGTTATCATGTTATCATGTTATCACGTTATCATGTTATCATTTTATCATGTTATCATGTTATCATGTTACCATGTTATCATGTTATCTTGTTATCATGTTATCATGTAATCATTTTATCATGTTATCATGTTATCATGTTTTCATGTTGTTATGTTATCATGTTACCATGTTATCACGTAATCATGTTATGACTTTACTTGTTATCACGTTATCATGTTATCATGTTATCATGTTATCATGTTATCATGTTATCATGTTATCATGTTATCATGTTATCATTTTATCATGTTATCATGATATCATGTTATCATGATATCATGTTCTTATGTTATCATGTTATCATATTATCATGTTATCATATTATTATGTTATCATGTTATCATGTTATCATGTTATCATGTTATCATGTTATTATTTTATCATGTTATCATGTTATCATATTATCATGTTCTCATGTTATTTTGTTATTATGTTATCATGTTATCATTATATCAAGTCATCGTGTCATTATGTTTACATGTAATCAAGTTATAGTGTTATCATGTTTTTGTGTTATTAACTTACTAAATTATTATGTGATTATGTTATCAAATTATTATGTATTATTTCTGTTTTTAGGTTATCATGTTATCAAGTTATCATGTTATCATGTTATCATGTTATCATGTTATCATGTTATCATGTTATCATGTAATCATGTTATCATGTTATCATGTTATCATGTTATCATGTTATCATGTTATCATGTTATCATGTTATCATGTTATCATGTTATCATGTTATCACGTTATCATGTTATTATTTTATCATGTTATCATGTTATCATGTTACCATGTTATCATGTTATCTTGTTATCATGTTATCATGTAATCATTTTATCATGTTATCATGTTATCATGTTTTCATGTTGTTATGTTATCATGTTACCATGTTATCACGTAATCATGTTATGTTTTTACTTGTTATCACGATATCATGTTATCATGTTATCATGTTATCATGTTATCATGTTATCATGTTATCTTGTTATCATGTTATCATGTTATCATGTTATCATGTTATCATGTTACCATGTTATCATGTTATCATGTTATCATGTTACCATGTTATCACGTAATCATGTTATGTTTTTACTTGTTATTACGTTATCATGTTATCATGTTATCATGTTATCATGTTATCATGTTATCATGTTATCATGTTATCATGTTATCATGTTATCATGTTATCATGTTATCATGTTACCATGTTATCATGTTATCTTGTTATCATGTTATCATGTAATCATTTTATCATGTTATCATGTTATCATGTTATCATGTTTTCATGTTGTTATGTTATCATGTTACCATGTTATCACGTAATCATGTTATGTTTTTACTTGTTATCACGTTATCATGTTATCATGTTATCATGTTATCATGTTATCATGTTATCATGTTATCATTTTATCATGTTATCATGATATCATGTTATCATGATATCATGATATCATGTTATCATGATATCATGATATCATGATATCATGTTATCATGTTATCATGTTATCATGTTATCATGTTATTATGTTATCATGTTATCATGTTATCATGTTATCATGTTATCATGTTATCATGTTATCATGTTATCATGTTATCATGTTATCATGTTATCATGTTATCATGTTATCATGTTATCATGTTATCATGTTATCATGTTATCATGTTATCATGTTATCATGTTATCATGTTATCATGTTATCATGTTATCATGTTATCATGTTATCATGTTATCATGTTATCATGTTATCATGTTATCATGTTATCATGTTATCATGTTATCATGTTATCATGTTATCATGTTATCATGTTATCATGTTATCACGTTATCTTAATATCATGTTATCATGTTATCATGTCAACATGTTATCATGTTCATATGTTATCATATTATCATGTTATCATGTTATTATGGTATTATGTTATCATGTTTACATGTTATGATGTTATCATGTTATCATGTTATCATGTTATCTTGATATCATATTATCATGTTATTACGTTTTCATGTTTTCATGTTTTCATGTTTTTATGTTTTTATGTTATCATGTTATCATGTTATAAGGTTATCATGTTACCATGTTACCATGTTATCATGTTATCATGTTATCATGTAATCATATTATCATATTATCATGTTTTCATGTTATTATGTTTTTATGTTACCATGTTATCATGTTATCATGTAATCATATTATCATATTATCATATTATCATGTTATCATGTTTTTATGTTATAATGTTATTATGTTCCCATGTTATCATGTTATCATGTTATCATGTTTTCATGTTATCATGTTATCATGATATCATGTTATGATGTTATGATGTTACCATGTCATCATGTTATCATGTTATCATGTTATCATGTTAATATGTTATTATGTTATCATGTTATCATGTTTTCATGTTTTCATGTTATTATGTTATCATGTTACCATGTGATCATGTTATCGTGTTATCATGTTATCATGTTATCATGTTGTGATGTTATCATGTTATCATGTTATTATGTTATCATGTTATCATGTTATTATGTTATCATGTTATCATGTTATAATGTTTTCATGTTATCATGTTATCATGTTATCATGTTATTATTTTATCATGTTATCATGTTAACATGTTATCATTTTATCATGTTATCATTTTATCATGTTATCATTTTATCATGTTATCATGATATCATGTTATCATGTTATCATATTATCATATTATTATGTTGATATGTTACCATGTTATCATGTTATTATGTTATCATGTTATCATGTTATCATGTTATCATGTTATCATGTTATCATGTTATCATGTTATCATGTTATCATGTTATCATGTTATCATGTTATCATGTTATCATGTTGTGATGTTATCATGTTATCATGTTATTATGTTATTATGTTATCATGTTATCATGTTATTATGTTATCATGTTATAATGTTTTCATGTTATCATGTTACCATGTTATCATGTTATCTTGTTATCATGTTATCATGTAATCATTTTATCATGTTATCATGTTTTCATGTTGTTATGTTATCATGTTACCATGTTATCACGTAATCATGCTATGATTTTACTTGTTATCACGTTATCATGTTATCATGTTATCATGTTATCATGTTATCATGTTATCACGTTATCATGTTATCATTTTATCATGTTATCATGTTATCATGTTACCATGTTATCATGTTATCTTGTTATCATGTTATCATGTAATCATTTTATCATGTTATCATGTTATCATGTTTTCATGTTGTTATGTTATCATGTTACCATGTTATCACGTAATCATGTTATGACTTTACTTGTTATCACGTTATCATGTTATCATGTTATCATGTTATCATGTTATCATGTTATCATGTTATCATGTTATCATGTTATCATGTTATCATGTTATCATTTTATCATGTTATCATGATATCATGTTATCATGATATCATGTTCTTATGTTATCATGTTATCATATTATCATGTTATCATATTATTATGTTATCATGTTATCATGTTATCATGTTATCATGTTATCATGTTATTATTTTATCATGTTATCATGTTATCATATTATCATGTTCTCATGTTATTTTGTTATTATGTTATCATGTTATCATTATATCAAGTCATCGTGTCATTATGTTTACATGTAATCAAGTTATAGTGTTATCATGTTTTTGTGTTATTAACTTACTAAATTATTATGTGATTATGTTATCAAATTATTATGTATTATTTCTGTTTTTAGGTTATCATGTTATCAAGTTATCATGTTATCATGTTATCATGTTATCATGTTATCATGTTATCATGTTATTATGTTATCATGTTATCATGTTATCATGTTATCATGTTATCATGTTATCATGTTACACATGTTATCATGTTATCATGTTATCATGTTATCATGTTATCATATTATCATGTTATTATGTTATCATGTTATCATGTTATCATGTTATCGTGTTATCATGTTATCATGTTATTATGTTATCATGTTATCATGTTATCATGTTATCATGTTATCATGTTATTATGTTTTCATGTTACTATGTTATCAAATTATCATGTTATCAAGTTATCATGGTAATATAGTTTCATGTTATCAAGCTTGCATGTTATTATGTTATTATGTTATTATGTTATCAAGTTATGATGTTATTATGAAATCATGTTATCAAGTTATGATGTTATTATGATATAATGTTATCAAGTTAGAATGTTATTATGATATCATGTTGTCATGTTATATTATGTTATGCTATTAAGTTACCACATAATCGTATTGTCCTACTATTATTTAGTATGTCATTATGATTATTATCATAACATTAATACATGATAACATGGTTTACATAATAACATGATAAAGTATAACATAATAACATGACATCACATATTGACAACATTATAACTTCATAACAACATGGTTAATCTTTATTATGTTTTGCATTGTAACAATCCTATGTTTACTTCTTGTTGTATAATACAAACCTGAAACTACTGGTTTTATATTTATTTGATTTTAATCCAGATATGATTACAATACTTTAAATTTGTTTAATTTATATAATTAATAAGTTAATTGTTATACTTTGGTACTTATTAACATCGAAACTACAATTGTTTCTATGCATAAATGACACGTTACATAATTTAAATTGCTTAGTTAAATAAATAAAAAAAATTATAAACCACAAAATATTATTTATCTTAATTCCATTATTATACGAGTTCATTGAAAGTAAACAGACAAAAGGTTGAAAAGCCATAAATGGGCAAGGTCATTCAACACGTGAGGGAAATATTTTAAAACTACTTGCTGTTATATTTTACTACTCGTTTTTTGCATATAATTTTTTCTATAATCTGTCTTTTTCAAGATTTATAAAAAAATGAATTGGTAATATTTTTGCTAGTATTTATATACTTTAATTTGTTTACATAAAACAATTTTGAAAATACCAATAAAAAAACTAAACGCTATAATTATATTTATGTCATTGTCTATTCTTCTGCTTTTAACTACAAATTTACAGGTAACAATACTAAATATATTGATAAGTATTAAGCACTGGTTATGTCATGTTTATGTAATATTCATCACTTTACCAGGTAATTTCAACAAGGTTTTGCTTAGGATTGTAATAGTAGCGGCGATGTTTAAAAAATATATGTTGTTGACATGATACTTCAATTTCGTTACATCGACGAAGAATTAACTACCTGAATATCGCATTGCTTAGTAAATAGAATTTATCGTAATCTTTATAGATATTATTTTATAATAATTGCTTAAAATGTATTATAACATTTTATTAGATCAAATATAATTGATTTGAATAAAAAATGCAATCATGACATACATAGCGACACTGAAATTTGCTTCAATTGACATTTGCATAAAAAGACAGGAAAATATTTGACACAGTAGACATGTGTAACTGTGTGTTGCCTTTTCTTATATCACCAACCGTCAATTCTCTATTCTAATAAAACCATTCTAAAAAGTAAAAAATTAATCTATATATTTTTACCTGCTCTTTTATTACGGTAATTATAGAGATTTTGTATATGTAGACATAATTAAGCCAAGAAAAACCGGAAGATTAGTATTTCCCTTTATGACAGAATCATGCAGTTGCGGGTCACAAGAAAGAAACAATCACCTGCTCATAAATCAATCAGTTTAATTATATTAATCATATTATCATCAAAAATATGTTTTGTTGTTAATGAATTGAGAAGTGTTTAAACACAACTTTGAAAATGAACGATCTTCTTTTCCAGAATGATATCATTTTACATTAAATCAAAGTGAATCAAATAATAATTAAGACATTATAAATAAAATAATATCGAATAATAATACTTTTAGTTACTTGGAATAAAAAATAACTAAAACCTCTTATATTTTTTTTAATTATTGCATATTTCTTTATCATATTTGCTAAAACAACATCAATCCAAAAATAAACTAATATTATTTCAGAGAACTAGTAATTACGAATCTTATGATGACGATCGCACGTTATAAACTTGTAGTGAAAAGAGAACGCACATGGCTTAAATTTGAATTATGGCGATGGAACCAATATATAATTTTTCAAAAAATTCTAATTTGTGCTAAAAACGGCATACGCGCACAATAGCGACCGCCATCTGGTCACTTATTTAATAATCTAACTAAATTATATATTTTTTTAATTTGATTATAAAGTTTTTAGTAATAGATTTTGTTTAATTTATTGTAAAATCATTATGTTTATTAGTTTTAACTAATGAAATAGATAATATCAAGATTTTTTATTTAGCAATATAACCTAATTTGTAACATAATACTATGATAATAAATCATGTTAGAAAAGATGAAACAAATGTTTATTAAAATCTCATTAGAAAGCATTAATTCTAATCCGGATGCGACTGAAAGGGTACATATAATAATACGAAAAATAGCATTTATTGCTTTACTCCTACCCTATTTCATTAATTATTAGGATATATATATATATTGTAATTTAAGAAAAAGTGTTTACTGTTTAGTAAATTTGTGATAGAGTGGAGAATATAATTTAGCGATGTTTTATTTAGTAAAGTTTTTAGAAGATGGATTGTATTACATTTGTAATCAACGGCAAATGGATCGTAACGAGAACAATTCTGTAAGGAAAGTTTGCTACGAAAATTTGGGAACGTATGACGCGAAAGTATTATTTCGCGGTGGTAAGTAATATCAAATTATTTAAAATAATAACTTAATAATTCACTAATTTATTTAATAATAAATTCTGTAATATTATTTTTAGAAAAAGATGAGATGGTGCTGAAAATGAACGAGATAGAAGCAGCTACGTCCCAGGAAGACAAAATTATTCCAAATCAACAAGGTAATTAATATAGTAGAATATTTTATTATTTCTGAATAAAAAATGTTAAACAAGGTAATTTATAATTTTATAAATATATTTAATTTTTTTTAATTATTGTGTTATTTCTATTGTAGAAGATGATTCTCAGGAAAGTTTGGAAAACGTAAACGCCACAAATAAAATTAACATTTTACAAAATATATCTTGACATTCAAAAGAAATATTACCAAAAGAAAAGAATATTGAAATTTCCGAAGAAAGAAATATTGACATTGTCAAAAAATTAAATACTAATGATAATATTGATATTTCTAAAGAAGGAGTTATATACAGTAAGTGCCCAGAGGAAAGTGTGTGACAATGTAGTCAAAGATGCAACTATTTCTATTTCCGTAGAACACACATCTGCCCAATTATATGCATTTATAAATAATACAAATAAAAAATAATATTTAATAATTAATACTGTTTTTTTTATAAACCACCCACTATTTAGCTACACTAAAATTAAATTTTAATAATTTAAGTATTATATAATAATTATGTAATGATTTATAAAAAACAAATAAGTTATCCATTTATAAACAATGGTATACATTTTTTTAAATTAATTATTAGGTGCTATTACGCATATAAACAATGTATAAAAACTTAAAACTCCTGAAACTGATCAAAAGTGTGCTAGATGCTACAAAAACTATTTCTATAAAGAAAGATAAAGTAAGGGACATTTATAAAACACAAATAATTTTTGTTGTAGTCATGGTCAAGGTCATGTAACACCTTAATGTGCGTGAATGACCGCTATAGACGCCTCAAACTAGATGTTTATGTGCGCCTGAAGCGGGAGCTTAGCTTACCTTAAATTTTAACGGTAAAATGTGCATAAAATTTCGCTTTTACGAGATAGTTAATGCGGTTATTGTATAAATGTACAATTATTACTATGGTTACAGATACACATTGACTATTTAAATATGTTATAAACCGCAAAATATAAGGTTTGCATTTTATAATATTAATTATTTTTTCTAAAATATCTGTATGTTTCAGACATAAACATGTACAAAAATGTAAAACTGTGGATATTTTATAAAACTGATGACGATATTCATTGACAATTATATTTTTTATAATTTTTTTTTTTTGTGATTAAAAAAAAGTTACTAACATTTTTTTTAAATTATTTTTTTTCTTAAAATAACATTGTTACTGTTGTTTTAAATAATTATGTATATTAAATAGTTCTAAATCTAATTAGAGCTTCTTATAATCATTTACAAATAATATTCAAACAATGATTTTGATTTGTGGATGCCTACTGATGCGTCTAGCAGCGCATACAAACAACTTATTAGAAGCTTAGACGCCTCGAACCAGTCAAAAATAAGCGTGAAAAGTCGCTAGAAGCCTCAAACTGGGTGTTTTTGTGCGCCTGGACCGGGCGCTTTTATCAAAAACTTCAACGCCTCGATCAGGTTAAAAGTATGCGCAAAACGCCTCTATAAAAAAGTTTGAAAGTGATAGGAATGTAAGATTGTTTGTTTTTATACATAATAGTTATCGTCAGAGGTAGTAACGCAATGACCCCTATTTATTTATTAAATTTAAATAATAATAGTTATGTTTTATTAAATTTATTATATTATTAATAATCAAAACAACTGACATTGTAACGTAAGTAAATCGTTCACTTACTGACTAATTCTAGTAATTAATTTTTGGAATTAGCAATTTTTTGTTTTTTTAATAAACAATTTTTAATAAAATATTCAATATTTATTCTTTTTTTTTAATTCAATATATAGCAGTTGTTTCAGTACAATTGAGTAATTATTTATTTCTAATAACTAAATCGTTTGCATCAAACTACTTTTTGATTGTACTTTACTATTTATTATTTTGTTTATTAATCAATTGAATTATTTATAAACAAACATTTTTATTTAGAAAAAATATATAATATTACGAAATATTTATCTACGCTGCAACTCCCAAGATTCAATGAAAACAACATATGTTATTGAGATTTGTGCATATTTCTTAAAACCTGCTGCAGTAGCCATCTAGTCGAGCAAAATTAGTACTAACCGCTAGACGCCTCGAACTGGCTGTTTATGTGCGCTGGTGCGAGCGCTCGCTTCTAAAATTTCAACGCCTCGATCAGGTTAAAATTGTGCGCGAAAACGCCTCTATAAGGGAGTTAACATCTCTATATATATATATATATATATATATATATATATATATATATATATATTCTTAAGTGAAATAACTGACGTATTATATTATTGTGAAAGGGTTAACGGGAAAACAACGTCAAAACATTAATAATGGCTCCTATCTCATGTTGTTAAACAATTTTATTTTGATCCGTCCACATTATTATTTTGATTCCAATTGATTTTACAAAAACAAAATCAATTAGCCAACGTTTCGCTACTATATTGGTAGCTTCTTCAGGGCCCTTTGATTGATGTCTTCTAATTTTTTAATATTTCTATGGTGAGTGATGTCTGGTACTCGTTGTGTCTTAATGGTATTCCTAATAAACTTCGGTATAAGTCCTCGACGTTTACATTCTAGTAAAAATATTAGGCGATTTCTAAAATTAGCTAATTTTTTGTTAGTATTCATGTATAATTTCATATCCTTGACTGCCTCAGGACCAGCTGATAGGAGGATGTGATGTAGGTACGATCCCATGTTGATATATTCTTAAGTGAAATAACTGACGTATTATATTATTGTGAAAGGGTTAACGGGAAAACAACGTCAAAACATTAATAATGGCTCCTATCTCATGTTGTTAAACAATTTTATTTTGATCCGTCCACATTATTATTTTGATTCCAATTGATTTTACAAAAACAAAATCAATTAGCCAACGTTTCGCTACTATATTGGTAGCTTCTTCAGGGCCCTTTGATTGATGTCTTCTAATTTTTTAATATTTCTATGGTGAGTGATGTCTGGTACTCGTTGTGTCTTAATGGTATTCCTAATAAACTTCGGTATAAGTCCTCGACGTTTACATTCTAGTAAAAATATTAGGCGATTTCTAAAATTAGCTAATTTTTTGTTAGTATTCATGTATAATTTCATATCCTTGACTGCCTCAGGACCAGCTGATAGGAGGATGTGATGTAGGTACGATCCCATGTTGATATATTCTTAAGTGAAATAACTGACGTATTATATTATTGTGAAAGGGTTAACGGGAAAACAACGTCAAAACATTAATAATGGCTCCTATCTCATGTTGTTAAACAATTTTATTTTGATCCGTCCACATTATTATTTTGATTCCAATTGATTTTACAAAAACAAACTCAATTAGCCAACGTTTCGTCGAGGACTTATACCGAAGTTTATTAGGAATACCATTAGGACACAACGAGTACCAGACATCACTCACCATAGAAATATTAAAAAATTAGAAGACATCAATCAAAGGGCCCTGAAGAAGCTACCAATATAGTAGCGAAACGTTGGCTAATTGATTTTGTTTTTGTAAAATCAATTGGAATCAAAATAATAATGTGGACGGATCAAAATAAAATTGTTTAACAACATGAGATAGGAGCCATTATTAATGTTTTGACGTTGTTTTCCCGTTAACCCTTTCACAATAATATAATACGTCAGTTATTTCACTTAAGAATATATCAACATGGGATCGTACCTACATCACATCCTCCTATCAGCTGGTCCTGAGGCAGTCAAGGATATGAAATTATACATGAATACTAACAAAAAATTAGCTAATTTTAGAAATCGCCTAATATTTTTACTAGAATGTAAACGTCGAGGACTTATACCAAAGTTTATTAGGAATACCATTAAGACACAACGAGTACCAGACATCACTCACCATAGAAATATTAAAAAATTAGAAGACATCAATCAAAGGGCCCTGAAGAAGCTACCAATATAGTAGCGAAACGTTGGCTAATTGATTTTGTTTTTGTAAAATCAATTGGAATCAAAATAATAATGTGGACGGATCAAAATAAAATTGTTTAACAACATGAGATAGGAGCCATTATTAATGTTTTGACGTTGTTTTCCCGTTAACCCTTTCACAATAATATAATACGTCAGTTATTTCACTTAAGAATATATCAACATGGGATCGTACCTACATCACATCCTCCTATCAGCTGGTCCTGAGGCAGTCAAGGATATGAAATTATACATGAATACTAACAAAAAATTAGCTAATTTTAGAAATCGCCTAATATTTTTACTAGAATGTAAACGTCGAGGACTTATACCGAAGTTTATTAGGAATACCATTAAGACACAACGAGTACCAGACATCACTCACCATAGAAATATTAAAAAATTAGAAGACATTAATCAAAGGGCCCTGAAGAAGCTACCAATATAGTAGCGAAACGTTGGCTAATTGATTTTGTTTTTGTAAAATCAATTGGAATCAAAATAATAATGTGGACGGATCAAAATAAAATTGTTTAACAACATGAGATAGGAGCCATTATTAATGTTTTGACGTTGTTTTCCCGTTAACCCTTTCACTATATATATATATATATATATATATATGATTATAAGTGAGCGCTGGTGAAACAGTAATATTTAGTATATTAGAAACAAATCAGTAATTCCTATGTTATTAATTTTATATAAAGTTGTTACTTACAATTAATTATTGCGAATCTCAAACAGTGCCACATCCTGTCTATGCATCGTGTTAATGGCTGTTATCACAAGATGCCTCTTATTGGCGTAGAACTGATTGAAGTCTTCTATTGCCGTACCCGTAAAGACGTCGTTGACGCGCCTTAAACAAAAATAAGAATATAAATATTTTCATGTTAAGCACATATCAATATAATACATATACATGTACAATTATTACAGTTGAAGCCTACCTTGGTAACCATACATCGAAGTTTCCCAGGTCCAGAAGCACAGTTCTCACAAAAATTGTTGTCCTCTCGCTAACGATGAGTTTTGGTCGCTGCCAAAAGGGCTTAGATAAATGATGAATAAATTTCGTCATCGGCTCTAGCGACTAGTGCGTAATCTCCATTTGAGGTTACTACTACTGATAACGACTTTACTATGCAATTTATATTAATATAATAATAACTGTTGAAAATATGCGAATATAACCCTTATGCCCGTATTCATTTTTGTAACGATTCATTATCAAACGAATCATTATAATTTAATGAACATTAAAAATATAATGATATTCATAAATAAATTTATATTTTAACCGATATTAGAGGGCCCTCCGACACCAACTAATTAAGTCGATTCTGATTGGTTGTTTGAGATTTACATTAAACTATAAATTTGTTGACATGTAATAATTTAAGTTAGTTAACAAGATGCATGATATTGATATTGACATACCGTATATTTCGGAATTATTTTCTAATAAAGTTAGTTATAAGATGTGCGACAACAGCAAAAATATTGAACCATCATGCATTTCAATTAAAGACAGTAGCAGCAGTAGTGACTACAATTACTTAGAAAAAATGTTAAAAAAAAGTGAATGTGAATTAAGAGATGAAGATAAACTGGTTAATGAAATCCATTACCCGTTAAACAATAATGTGAAAGTGTCTGTTGGTTTGAGTCCAGCTTGAGGAATTTACCAGTGTATTCGACTGTCTGCAGGTAAAAAAAATATTACATTTATTCAATTGGAAAGGAACACCTTAATGCAGTACAAGACATTCATGGAAAAGAGTACATCAATGGAAAAGAAGTGCACGTTTAGGTGCCAGAAAAAGCCTTGTATGTCCGATGATGATGAGATTGGTTTAAAATCAAAATTCAGTTTTTGATTCGTGCTTTATCAACATGTCCAACTGTCGGAAATTAAAAACGGTGCGCATCAAGTGGAGGGGTGTAAAATAGTGTTGAACAAAAAAGCGTTAGATTAGTTATGGAAAGCTCTTGATCTAATCGAATATCGCTTACAACGCTTAAATACCTTGCAATTCTTTGAATGTTATAACAATTGTTTTTGCAAGATTGCAAGCCAATACAGATGATGTCCTTATCGGAATTTTGCCCACAATAAATAATTGTTATTTTAACATTGAATGCATGCGGGAAAATATACTGTATAAGCACAAGAAACTGGTGCACGATATGCAAACTACTAGTAAGTGTAGTATAAATAAAAAAATTGCCAAACCAAAAAACTAGTTAGTTATGAAGCATGCATCAAGAAAGCCATCCATTAAGCGACTGCGTTTAAGAAATCGACAACAATTAAACTATCGATTGGATAGTCTACTGCAGCAAATTTGAAATTTAAAAAAAATTATTTGTGATTTTGAATTGCAAATGCAATTGTGTGCAAAACTCGACGGGATGCAGCTCCAATGAAATTAGCAAAATCAAAACAAGATTATTTGAAAATATAAATAAAGTTATTGAATTGTATGATGAATACAAATTAACTGGTGAATATGTAAAATATCTACCAGAAAAATATTTGCGATCGCTATATGGATTAAATTTAGAAAGATTGTGGGACTTGCATTACAACCTTCCAACCGATGAGTGCCACATAGACGGACCGCCTCCATCTATACAGAGCTGTTTTAGATGCATTATAGAAATTTGTAACTGCAAAAAGTGTTAAGATTACCGATCAACTAGAAAAGTGTTAAAAGTACCAAAAATGAATAGCACCACATTCATACTATTATCAATTTTGCTTAATGGAACTTTGTTCATCACCAAACCAAAAGATGCCAGACTATGCTTCATAACCGCCATCGATAGAGGAATTAATGATAGTTGGTCTTCGGAATGGAAAATGATGCACCTCGATAATAACACTAACCCAAAAAACATTTAAAATAAACACCAAAATAATCAACTTTTATATTCCTCGATAAAAAACGCAGTGTAATAAATGTTTCAAATCAATTATTATTAGACAATGTTGTAAATAATGATAAAAATGTAATTTTGATTTTGGAAATTATACTGATGCTCACGAATGTTATTATATTTTCTTATGTACTTTATAAATTATACAAAAGGTATGTTCACAAAAACTAAATAAAAAACAATATTAAAATAAACAGCATTTTATTTCACCATTATTTCAATTTACATGCATTTTACAAGTTATAATTGAATTACATCATAAAGGTAAGTCATTCCAATCTTGATAGCTTTATCAGAAGAAATTTAAGTAGTTGTAGAACCCCAAGCGTTGGACAGTTAATCAAAAATATTGATAAATCTTTCTGATTTCCTGTCACAATCGAAGATGTAAATTTGTTAAATTTATAATACATATTTTCACTAAAGAAATATAGCAATGCATTTGTATATCAAAATGCACCTTTATTGTCTCTAGGTAATCCTAAGAAATCTTATGTATATCCGAGCATAATTATTCTTTGATAATAACTGCATTTATCTACTTCAACATAAACGCAACTATTGTAGAACACATATGTTCGACAACTGTACGTATTAACAGCTGCAGTCACAACCTCACCAGTATGTAATTTTGATTTTGATTGTACAATTGAATTATGAAAACGATGGGAAATCAAAAACATGTATATGCATATCATCAAATAGTGCTATCTGCCCGTTGGTAAATTGCATTAATTTTTTTAAACGTTGTTGGTAGAAAGTGTAACCAATTGATTATTAACTGCGGTTTTCCGTATGAATTTATTATTAATCTTTTCACCCAAACCCATTTGTTATAAAATATGTATATTTTTCTAAGGGCTATTAAAATGCATCGATGTTCTTTGATATTTTACACAAATCGGGGTAAATAACAGGTGATGAGTCAACCGTTCTAGAATTGACTGTAGAATTTACAGTTGATATATTTGACACAGTTGTAGACTCTATTGTGGAATTTATCGCAGGAATCATAGTTGTAGGCTTTGTCGTCGTCGTTGCCGTCGCCACCGTCTTCATCATCGTCGCTGTTGTCGTCGTCGTAACCTTTACACCATACAAATGTTGAATTGCATTAATATCATCTAAAGTTAAATTTGAATAACCGAAGTAATATGCATACATCAATGAATGTTGATCGCTTGAGTGCTGAATTCCTAAGACATGTCCGATATTATGAAGTAATACAAAAATAATATTTATTTTGTTATTGGGAGGTAATTTTAACAAAGCCCACTAATCTTCTTCTGCATCAAGATTAATTTCTGACAAACTTTCGTTGCCGTGAGGTATATAGGCATGCCCTAAAGTATTCTCAAGACCGTCAAAGAAATTGCAAAACGTGTTTTACTCCTTATCCACTTATGTGCAATTTTTTGAAATGAATGTAAAATATCATACTTTCAAAGATCATGAAAGAAATTTAGATTAGTGTAACTTGACCATAAATCAAAAGCATCTCTGGTTGATTTTTTCATTAAATAAATCTTTTTATAAAAACGCCACTTCAAAGTTTTGGTTTGCCATTTTTCCGTAGGAATTACATAATTTTTTGTGTGATTTGAATTTCCACATCTTAGAGTTTGCATTAAATTTAACGTAGCATTATTGAATGTTCCACCTGAGGGTAAACCATAAATTTCTTGGAACAATATTAGAGGAATAGGTTAGCAATGTGTCACTAGCATTTAAATATCCATACAATTCTAGATACTTATTACCATCGAACGATGATTCAGTTGAGGTTAATATAATAGATGATATAAGGAGTGTGAAGATCATCATTGTATAGAGGTCTCATTAAAACTAAAATATAATTATAAAATTATTAATATTTATGCAATTATAATACATTTTGTTTGTTAATCCAACTGTTGTGCGAAGCATCAAAACTCAACCATTTTACGAACAATTCCTTTATTTTGCAGTATTTTTTCCACTAAATACATCTTAGGATTTGATGTGTTCTGCAATTCCTCAGCGTAAAAGGCTCCTTGTATAGGATCCCCTCTTTCATCTTTCAATAAATACGTCACCGGGTTGGAAATTTTAATTTTATGAGTTTTAAATAATTCAGTTGTCCAATTGGGTGTGTATCCTTTTGCAAAGAGAGTTTTTTGATTAGTCAATCGCACCATTTCACTCACTCGGTAATATTTCCAGGCGTATTTTGAGAAACAATCAATTACTACTAGTATATATTTATCCTTTATTTTACGAGAGAATAATTGAAACTCGGCAAGATCTATTTGCCACAGATCGTCAACACCTTTAAGTATCGTTGGTCTTCGAGCAAAATTCTTTCTCGCCGGTTTGTGTAACTCTCGCACTACATCCTCTTTACTCTTTTTGACTAGAAGGAGGATTTAATAATAGTATATTTAATTCAGATTTAAACTGCTCCCAATTTCTTGCATTATCGTTTTCAATTGTTTCTATTTTGTTATTTGCAGACGTTATATTGTTTTCAATTGATTCTATTTTGTGAATTGTAGTAGTTTTATAATCTTGCAAATCTGTGGATTACTTAATTAACCTATCCAATGAATCCATTTTTACAGGTGTAATTTTAGAATCTATCACCGGGGATACTGGTGATAATCCCATTGACTTTTTCATGTACATTTTTATTAAATTTTCAACATATCTCTTCACTTCAACAAGCAAATCGTTGATATATTTCTTGTTGGCGACATCGCTCTCATTAACCGGTAATTCTAAATATTTTATTCTTTTACCATCAAGGTTGAAATGTCCATCAACATCACGTTTAAAACCATCGCCTGGTGGCCCTCTTACTCCCACACATTTATTTATTTTGTTTTGTAACAAATGGCGTCCGAACTTATCGATGCTTATTATCGTGCAAATTATTCCCCGCGTTCCTCGATCCGTGCAATAAACACATCTATCCACAAGTTTGCTTAAATTTACGTTGCACTTGAAACTTGAATCAAATCTCCTTCCTTGGGTGGGGGTGCAACTGTTTGAATCGGAATTCAACAAAGGTTTAATAATCTTTGTGTACTTTTTAGATTTTGATCTCTCTCTTTAATCAATGCCATGATACAAGGGTACTACACTTGTATCTGATTATTTGAGTCAAAATTACGGTATATACTATATAGCATGCGATTTTAATAATATTTTTTTTATAATGCTGTAAATCATCTTTTGTATAATTTGCAGAATCTTTCATAAAAAGCAGTTTGTATAAACCGTCGTCAAACCCATTCCCGAGACGTACTCATCCATGTTTACGATCGGCAGCGACTTTTTCTGCTTGAACACTTTCATTGTAATGGCATAAAATGGGGTTTGGACCTGTGTTATAAATAGAAGCGCTTCATAGTGAATCTTTTAAATGCATTTCTATTACGATGCAGGTATAATTCTTTTATAAATAAGTTGAATTTCATTTACCCGGATATCAGTACTGTGGGCCGGGTACAAAATTAAAGAAGCATTTGCAAAGAGGCTATCCAGGCATAACCAAGTTAGACGCTGCATGTAAACTACACGACATTGCATATTCACAAAAAAAGAATTTGAGTGGTAAACACGTTGCGGATAAACAGTTAGCGGAAGTCGCTTGGCAAAAAGTCAAATCTTCAGTTGGGTGAACAAGCGCTTTTGCGGTGACGACAACAATAAAGGTGAAAAGAAAATTAGGTATGGGCATGTCATCAAGAAAAGAACAAAGTGGCAAAAAAAAGTTGCGTTGCAAAGCGTAATTGTGATAAAGGCAAAAAATGCGATAAAACAGTTTAAAAATAAAATTAAACATAATAATGGTATAACTAAAGGATCACACATAGCCCTTGATGCGGCAAAACTTGTCGTGCGCAAAGTCGGTGGAAGGAATAAAAATCAAACACCTCGTATAATTCCATTGCCTAAAATTGGTGGCGTACTACCATTGAATCCTATTTTTGCAAGTCTCAGCGCATTGGGTGCGCTTGCGGGTGGTGTATCCGGTATTGCAAAAGCGGTGAACGACGCCACAGACGCTCGTATAAAAATTAGTAAATTTCAACGTCATAATAAAATGATGGAAGCTATTGATTGCTCTTGGTAGAAAAGCGAAAAACGGGCTCTATTTGAAACCGTATAAAAAAAGATTAGGACTCTATCTACAAACATCAAAAAACTTCTGAGTTCGCTATCTCGACGCCCGCTAACCGATAAAGACATAAACATGTTTGCACTTAAAGCAAAAATATCATATTTTAGAGGAGTTTTTATGCGTGATACCTTACCAATTCAATCTCTTAAGAGGTATTGTTAATCTCGATCGTGTAAAAAACTTTAACAGTTTTTGTAATTTTTCTTCCCCAAAAGAACTGTTAAAATATTTTTAAAGCAGTGAAATAACTTATAACCATAATAGATACAATGAATTAAATACATTTAACTGCTGTAATAGCGTGTTCTCAGAGAATTATTACCTACCAATCGAATTAGACCCTAACAAAAATTATAATTTAGATCTGATTGGTTTTCAAACTTACAACACTATTCCCAATATAGAAGACAGTTGTAATAAGTTTTACTACAAGCATAACGGTGATAAAGTAATTAAAATACCCACCGGTTCTTATGAAATTACCGATATCGAAACGTATTTGCAATGCGTCCTAAAAGATAGATCAACTAACAAGGACACAGACAACAAATCGCTAATCAGCCTAAAACCAAACAATAATACCTTAAAGTGCTTGATTTTGTATAAATACGACATAGACTTTTTACGGTCCGACAGTATCGGTACATTCCTCGGGTATTCCAGTAAAATTTTAAGAGCAAACCACTTGTATTTATCTGATCTACCCGTTCAAATTATAAAAGTATCAAGCATTAGACTTGAGTGTAATATTGTTGAGTTTTCACCTTTGGTCAAACCGGGATTTGCTCTTAACATAAAACAACAAAATATTTATTATTTGCGGGTGAATGTGCGTACCATCGGCAACATTACTATAACTCTTAAAGACCAAAAGGGGATGCCTGTAAATTTTAAAGGAGAGAACATTTTAGTTAGACTAAAATTATAATCGTAATGGGAATTCAATTTCATAAGTCGGAAACTAATAAAAGAGCGGTGACAACAATTAAAAATATCACTCGTCGTTCGTCATCGATAGGACTAACACGTCACGATCTGTTAAGAATCGCGTCGTTGGGTTACAAAGTAAAAAGAAGAATATAAGTATTTTTGAAAAATTCAGAGAAGACGAGACCATTGTTAAGGAAGATTTTCATAATTATTGACCAATAACACAATTGTTTAACTGCAACGATAAAATTCGCATTATAATACAACCACAGGATATACTCACACTGCCTTCTAATAGCTATCTATACATCTTCGGTAAAACCGATAATCCTCCTGACGCTAATTTTAAATGGACCACAAATGCTTGGGCGTTTTTTTTTAGAAAAATTAGATATTACATTAATGGAGTAGAAGTCGACAAAAATAAATGTGGGAATTACCACTTCAATTAAGGGATACATCTTGTATAGCAAGAAAGATCTGAGAAGTTTGGAATTGAGTGGATAGAATGAGACGTTAGACTCCGGAATGATAACCTGATACAAACCAAAAGTTTTACGCAATTTTACCTCTCAAATATCTTTTGTGGTTTGCTGAAGATTACAAGAAAGTGGTGGTAAATGTAAAACAGAAGTTAATTTTACAAAGGGCTGCTACTGATATAAACTGTTATACAACCAACAAGTGGCTCTTGAGATTATTTAACGCATGGAATTACCTTTCGGTTTTTTTCTTAGACATTGTCTCTAATGGAGTACTAGTTTGAGGTCAAAACCAGCCTTCGCGGAATTTACGCATTCTGCTTTTGCAACACATGCTGTCCCCGGCCCATCTCTCCTATACCCAATTTTTTTGCCCTACTTCCTACACTGGCATTCTCTTTTCTTTTCTCTCATTTTTGTGTTATTCAGCCTAGATATTTGCATTGTCCTTAAATATCTTCTTAATTTTTCTATATCTTCATTAACTTTTTCCTTGTTGTATTCTCCTTCTTTCATAAATATTTTGTGCAGGTCCATTAAGTGCATCCCTTTTGGTAGTCCTACATTTGCCAGTTTAACTTCTAGTAAGATTCTTGAATTTCTATTTGGGATAAGTTTTTCGTGTCCCCTGATATACTCTGACCATTTTGAAAGTTGCATTTTCTGTCAACCTTAAGATGGCGTACTTTTTGTTTAAAAATTGTTTAGTCAATTCCGTCAACTTAATTTCCTTGAGTAGTTCTCTCTTTTTTCTCCATATTTCTGCAATTTCTGTTGGTAATAGGGTTTCAGTATATGTTCTTCTCTTGTTTCTCTGTTCTTCTTCCATTGCTTGGCAGGCATAGTTGTTTTGTCCTTTTTTGTTTCTTTCTCTTTTATTACTTTTTTCTATATTTTTTTGCTTCTATTTAGCTTCTCGCTCCTCCTTCCTTTGTCTTCTGTGGCTTTTAATTTGTGTGTTTTTTTCCATTTTGGTTTACCTAAATATTAAAGCATAAGCAACCACTAATGACCCCCAAATTAGCCTTGACAAAATCAAATGGCACCTACGACATATTCAACCAACCAATGAAGTAAAATTACAATTGTTGACCTAAATGTTGGTTAGACCAGATGCTTCTATTTTGATACCGTTTTGCAGATGGGATTTACACGACTTACCATCTCTCAGAAAAACCTATAAGGATGTTTTGTTAGTCAAAACCTCAACCCATCTAGAAAAACCTCGGTTTGTGATAATTGCATTTTGTGAGGATAAATTGGGAAAAAAAGATAAAATGCAAGTAGTTTTGATCATTGTTCAATTAGAAATTTAACCGTGTATTTGAATACAGAGTCTTATCTGTATGATAAATTAAATCAAGATGTGCTGAATGGTAAATACACTGTTTCTTATCATGCATACCCAAAGTTCTAAAGCAGTTATTATGGACGTTTCATTCAGCCGATGTTAATCTATGCACAATTTAAAACTAGCATGTATGTATTTGACAATTGATTTAAAAACTGAGATGGCGAGACATCATACGCTTTAAGACAACACCAGAGCATATTGTCTCATATTATACGACAGTGTGGTCAAGTACTTAAATAAAACGCACCGTTAGATTTACTACTGAAAAACCACAGGTTTTTTTCAGGGATTGTCAAAGTAGTGATTTTAGCGGAATAAAATGGTTGATTGCAGCACAAAATAGACTGCGATTTTAACAAAAAATTCAAAAGGCTTCATCTCTGTTGGAACCAATACTGACACCAAAACATCGAAGAAAAATGGTGAAAATTGCATTAATCGACATTCAGGGTTTTATTGTCAACAATAATTTTTACGCCCAAAGAACTATGTATAACCACAGATGGATGCGATTTTTACACGTATCTCTTCAAATTTACAATAACGTTTAAAGAGCTAAAAGTAAATATCACGAACTTTGCTACAGAGATGAATATATATTTAAAGTATTTTCTCAATGAGACTTACTGTGTATTTGTCAAAGGTCATAAAAAAAATTATTATTACATAACATTATTGACAATTTACATGTAATTAATCTAGAAAATAAATATATTGACAATATTGTTAAATTGACAAAGACTAAGCATAATTGTTTTAATCACGTAAAATATGTATTTTTTTGTGCCACAGAAAATTTTACTTTAAAGTAAATATTTGTTTTAAATTTTTTCCGTATGTTTATGTAATTTTAATAGATTTTACGATAATAAATATATTTTATTATAAAATATTGTTTTACTTTTCCCAACCTGTTTGAAAACCAACCAATTAATTTGTCAACGAAAAACTTACGATAAAACATTAATCATAATTTTTATTAAATTCTATTGAATTCGTGATAGCTTATCAAAATCAACATCAGTAGGTAATAGGACGATCTAGCCTGGGAACCAAATTGATAGCGTGGGAACTCGGCGGCATTCTTTGAAGTGTCATCTTCACATCTGGCTATCGAGGGGGGTTTGGGAGATCCGGGGCGGGTGCATCCGGTACACAAACTCTCTCGATGTATCTCCAAGAGCCCCTTGTGTGTGAGTGAGAACCGGAAGTCGGAAATAGTAAAATAGAAAATATGAGAAGAAGAAATTCCAATGTTCTGTTTCAAGTGTGCGAGTGCAACGCGCGATACCAAAACGGCACTATGACGTAGGAGAAGCCGTAACGGTAGGGGAGCCTAAACGGCCTCTTGCAAAGATACCGCCCTAGCGTAATATCCCACAATAGATGAGTCATCGCTCGACGTAAAATGTATTGCGCAAAACCTGATTTGCGATCGGTCATATAAATATAATAATTAATATTAACTATTATCAACATCCGGTTATGATTAAAAAATAATTAAACAATTTAATTAAAATATTACCTGTCCACTCTTACCTATGAGATATATTGGGATAAATTGGGATAGGGTCAAGTTAAAAAAAATTGTCAAAAATAATCTTGGAGAGATAGTTTTGAAGATGATGCCCGACGGATTTTAGCCATTGTTAATAAAATTCTTAAGCTATCAACAGAAACCCTAAAGAATGATGCTTCGGATGGTATGTGTCCATCAAGAGTAACCTAATGTAAAATATAGACGCTACGATACTACTTTGAAAATCTATGAGCATGCAATAAAATATTATGTGACATACATTATTTATCTATAGCATTTTGGTTACAAGTTTGTGGGCAATCTACAATAAATGTCAAACGGTGATGGCAGCGTAAAATTATGATCATGTAAAATCAACAACCACAATAATATCCACAATATCAACACAGGAAATAAAACGAGGATAAAATTTTGCAAAACTTTCAATTGACTAATCATCAAATCTAAAGTTTGTGTTTTGTTTTGGATGTATTCTTATGTAAAAGTGTGACTAGATCCAAAAATTGTTCAATTTAACATTGTTTCTTATGGGAAACTCGCGCAGATATTTCCATTTTACATGATATTTATGATACTCGATAACTAAACTAATTAATTTGAGGACAGTGGCTACCATTTAAGGCGGGAAAATCAAAATATTAGATAAACACTTGGAACGATTTTACATCAAAACATATGAAAATATAATTATAGTAAAATAAGTCGTCGTGAGGCGGCCTTTTTGAATCCTCGTCGGGATCTGTAAAAGCATAACATCATAATATTGACAAAACAATGGCTATCATGGCGAGAAAATTAAAATAACTATGAAAACAATTTAAATACGTGAAGATCGCTATCAGCAGAAACCGTTTTGATAAAACGCCGAATCTGCTATTTGAGCAGACATTACTCGCACGGGTTAGTCAAAAGACTACTTTCGGTCATCTGAGCACATGATATTTAAAACAATCAAAAATTGTAATTGCAACAAATGTAAATGATAATAATAAATATAAACAATTAAGTTGTGATTTATATTAATTTCTTATGTACTATAAAGAATGGGTCTACGCGGTGATACATATACAAATAATATAAATATAATCGAATAGTATTTACAAGAAATTGAATTGTTAAGAAAATACAGAGCCGACAATTGTTTTGTCGGCTCTGTATTTTAATTTCATATGATATTTATTAATTGAAGGCATGTACAATGAAATAAAAGCGCCATGGTTACATAGACCTCCACATTGACTTAATTATAAATATTTCTATATTTTGTGTTTCGTTTTTCAAGCAATCTTATGGAAAAAGTGTAATGTGGTTGTAAATTAGACGATTTAACATTTCTTCTCATGTAAAACAAGCACATTTTAAAAGATAAGTCAAGTCAAACACTTAGTGACCCACGAGCTAGTACTAAAAAAAAATATAATGAACAAAATTTTACCCACGTCTCAAAAAGGTTCGCCATCGCTGTCCGCTTTACAAAATGGAAAAGTTGAAGAGAGCATGAGCCGTTGGCAGCGTAAATTTATGATCATGTAAAATTTCAAATTATAAACACAATAGCTTCGCTGAAATATCCACTATCATTATGGTGTAACAAAAATTTCCGCGTTTCAAAAAAATCGATCATTTAATCATCAAATCTCAAGGCTGTGTTTTGATTTGCATGTATTCAGCTTGAACTGTTATCAACATCCAGTATTGTGTTATGATTAAATTAAAAGAATAATTAAATAGATTTAATTTTATTAAATATTACCTGACCACTGTTACTTGAGATATATTTGGATAGGGCCAACACATTTGAAAAAATAAAGTGATAGTTTCCGAGATGCATGCGCGACGCTTGCCTCTTACTAGCAAATAAAAACTTGATAGGTAAATCAAATTGAGACAGTACCCACAAATGGACATCATCACAACTTGGTAATTAGCAAGATGGTCAACTCTGGGTTGGTAAATTCATTGTAGAACAATTCAGGATGTATAATAGTTTAAACAATAATCCTAAAGATGAAGAAAGAAAAAACAAGCTAAAACTTAATTAGACTAATATTTAAAAAAAGTTTAGATATCTGGATATATTTTATATCTCTTTTATATGATTTATACAAGATCAGATTCATCGATGAAAATAAAAGTAATAATTTGAAAATGCAAAACAAGTACTCTGTTTGTAAACAATATTACATGATTATTATTATTACTCAGCGACTGCTACAAGTTTTAAAATATGTATTATCCATACAAATTATAAATCCTAATAAATACCTAAACAATTTATTATATAAAATTAAAAAAATTATATATTTGATGAATAGTTAGACGTCCTTGTGTATAATGGTAGGTTGGATGGCATAAAAGGGCAGTTCCAATTGTTGTTGAGACATCAGGTTATAACATTACTTTACATTAATTTTTAATGTAAGCATGATTATAACTTGATGTTGTAACGAACCCGAGGATTTATTCACAACAAAATATGATTTCCATTGTGGATTATTAATCATTCTTTTATTTTGTTGTACAATGAATCGTCGGTTTCGTTGGTTCCAATCGCCACCCGGTATACTTTGTAAAATAAATGTATTGCGATGTGAAAGTAGGGTTGCCTACGTTAAAATAACATTTATACTAATTAACGAAGTATCAATTATGACCCCTATTAAGGTCCGCCGTGAATACTGTATGCCGGCGTAATATATTTGTTTTATATTACGCCGCCATGCCCCCGTTATTTAGCACGCCGCGGTCCTAACCTGTAGGACCACGGACACGTGTTTTAAAGTAAATTAACATAATTTATAACTTACCTCGCGACATTCCATAATCCTCTATTTTGCAGCACAGCAACTAGCACTATTCACAGTCAGCCTTGTACCCAGCCAAGACACCAGCACCAGCTCCCGAAGTTAAAGAAGTCGCAGTAAGTGCAATTCCGCCTTAAACATTTCCTCCCGTTTCTTTTCCTCCTTTTTTGTGTCCGAGGTTGTGCGGCGTCGCAAGACAAGCCACCTCGAATTCCAGACTTACCCTTATTCCTGCCAGTTTTCCCTGTCAAGTATCCCCGTGGATGTATATTTTGTTGTTGTGGGTGGACAACCGCCATTTTGAGTAATTTGTTTTCTTTGTTTTGTTGGTTTAACAATAAATTTTATTTCTCCTGTCCACATGATTGTTTCTTTGTGTCCACACTAAAGTGTGGTGGCGCCCGAGCTCCTCTCGGTCTCCGGCGAACCCTGTGATCACGGCTGCAGCTACCTCAGCCGCGTTTCTCGTCCTTACCGGACAAAACGTGTTACAAATTTGGCGCCCGAGCAGGGACTAAACAAAAAAAAATAATAAATATATAAATTTCAAAAAAAAAAAAAAAAAAAAAAACTTAAAAAAAAAAAGAAAGAAAGAAAAAATTTTTTTTTTTTTTTCTCGAGAAAGCCAATTTAAAACGGTGAATTATGGGTAAGGGTAAGAAAAGGGCATTGAAGAAGGATGTTTGGCAGTTTACCACCGCCAGCAGGGTGAGCGAGAACCCCGACCACTTTGATTGGGTTAATTCCGCCCCCCCGTCAGTAATTCAGAATCACCTTCAGCAATTTAGACTTGCGACCGACGGTAACTTAGCCACGCGTCGTCTCCGGTTATACTTGTTTTTCATGACCGGAGACACATCTACGTCCGCAGACAGGACCATGGCGGACCCACCAGTTTCCCCTCCGGCGTGCCCACCCGTACCAGCCTCACCACCAACCGATCCGTCCAAACCGGCCCCCACCATCTGTCACCAGACATATAACCCGCCAGTATTGCACGCATCCAGCCCCATTGCACAACCACCAACCGCTAACCACAGTCTCAGTTTTACCAGCCCGGAGGCTACACTTTGCTCTGTAATACGGAAGTGGAACGTCACTTACGACGGAACAAAGTGCCCATTTGCGTTCTTAGAAAGGCTTAAAGAGCTAATGCGCTCGTACACGGTCTCCGAAGACCAATTGGTAGTGGCCTTGCCTGAGTTGCTCAGAGGCGAGGCCCTGCACTGGTACCGCAACAATTATGACGATTGGCGAAACGGCCGAGACTTCTTCGACAACTTCCGAGCCTTTTTCATGCCAGCCCGCCTAACGCAGAATCTGGAAGACGAGATCCGGAACCGCAAGCAACGGTCCAGCGAAAGTGCCAAAACATATGTTGTAGAGATCCAGACGTTGATCCGCCGCCACGAAGGTTTCTCGCGTCAACAGGCCCTCCGAAGAATTTACGATAATCTACAGCCTGCCTACCGTACCTACATTCGGCCCCACGACTTTTCGACTGTGGCCGAACTTATCGAGGTCGCCTCGGTATACGAGGACCTGCAGCAGGAACTAGCAAAAAACAAACCCGCCACGTCGACTGGGGTCTATCAACCTCGTTCCCCAGCGCCTGGCCAGCCTTTGCTAGAACCCCGACGCCCAGTCAACCAATCCCAAAACCTGACAACTGCTAACAAACTACCGGGGTACGACCGAAGTACCTGCTGTTGGAACTGTGGCAGCGAAGGCCACGATCGCTTCGAATGTCGCAAACGCACCTTACACTTCTGTTCTTACTGTGGCTTAATGGGTACCTGGTCAAGAACCTGTAGGTGTGAAAAACAAACGGGAAACGAGAATCTGACCGGAACCAGGGGGTAGACCGGCCAGACTTAACAACCCCCACACCCTTCACCCAAGACGGCCGAATAATGACATACCTCCAGGTCCTGGGAAAACAGTGCTGCGCGCTCATCGACACCGGGTCCCAGCGCTCCTACGTAAACATCAAGTTCAGCCAATGGCTCGAGGATCAACGGATCCCGCCCCTTCCTATTGAAGAAACGGTTCTCGTAGCCACTGGTAAGTCGACAGAGCTCACAAAGGCCTACAAGGTCCCCGTAATCAGGCCCGGAGGACACCCCGACCAGATTCAGGTCCGCCAGCTACCAGGTATGATGCCGTCACTCCTCCTCGGTTGTGATGTGTTAAATCGATGGGGAGCCGTCCTAAACTTTTCAACCGGGACCGTCCGTTTCCAACGCCTGAGCGTGGAAGACGCGGTTCACACGATCGAGACCGAACCGACACTCACGCTGGACGCGGTCCTGGCCGAGCATGGAAGGCTCGCCAGTCATACGCCCGCCACTACTCACCTCGTATCACACCACATCAGATTGGCCGTGGCAGCCCCAATCAAACAACGCCACCGCCCGCAAAACCCGAGAATGCAGGAGATAATAAACTCAGAGGTAGACAAAATGTTGGAAGAAGGAGTGATAGAACCCTCCAACAGCCCCTGGAGTTCACCGGTGGTGGTAGTCCGCAAAAAGGATGGAAAACCGCGGTTCTGTATTGACTTCCGGAAAGTCAATACAGTGACTATCAAGGATGCTTACCCCCTCCCATTTATCAACGGCATCCTGGATCGAGTACGCGATTCTAAGTTTTTTTCCACCATAGATCTAAAAAACGGATACTGGCAAGTCCCGCTAACCGCAGCCAGTAAACCAATAACCGCTTTTACTGTGCCTGGTAAGGGCCTGTACCAGTTTACCGTTATGCCATTCGGACTACATTCAGCTCCCGCAACCTTCCAGCGATTCTTGGACACCGTGATTGGTCCAGAAATGGAGCCCAGGGCCTTTGCGTACCTGGATGATATCATAGTCCTGGGCAGAACAGAAGAAGAACATCTGGTAAACCTACGAGAAGTGCTGCGCCGCCTGCGAGCCGCCGGCCTTCTGTTGAACCTCGAAAAATGCGAGTTTGCAAAAACCGAACTGCGATACCTGGGACACGTCGTCAACCAATTTGGCGTACACACCGACCCCGACAAGGTCAGAGCAATCCTCGAGTTTAAGGCTCCCCAAAACATCAAACAACTCCGCCGATTTCTGGGGATAGCCTCGTGGTACCGCCGTTTTATCCCGGCGTACTCCGAAACAACAGCCCCTTTGACCGCCCTTCTAAAAAAACAGGTACGATGGAACTGGTCCGAGGTCCAAGAGAAGCAGTTCAACGCCCTGAAACAGTTATTGACGCAAGCCTCAATCCTTGTCAGCCCGGACTTTGCCCACCCGTTTTTCTTACAAACCGACGCTTCCGCTCACGGCATTGGTGCCGCACTCCTGCAACGAACCCACGGCTATGACCAGGTTATAGCCTACGCGAGCAGAACCCTGAATGCCGCCGAAAGAAACTACTCCGTGACCGAGAAGGAATGTTTGGCCATAGTATGGGCCATCCAAAAGATGCGGGCCTACCTAGAAGGATACCGGTTCACGGTCATTTCCGACCATCAATCTCTACGGTGGCTCCACTCATTAAAAAGTCCGACCGGACGCATCGCCCGCTGGGCCATACTGCTACAGCAATTTGACTTTGACATAGAATACCGGAAAGGGGTCCTCAATCAAGTCGCAGATGCCCTATCTCGACAACCCGTCGAAGAAGCTACCCCTGATGAGGTGTTACAGGTCGCTGATTCCGACGCAGACCCCTGGTATAGTCGATTAATGGAAGCCGTCCAGAACCAACCAGAGTCATTCCCCGACTTTGCCATACGCGAGGGTAAATTATTTAAGCATCGATGGGATGCCGACGCATATCTCGACACCGACGACGTATCTCCCTGGAAACTATGTGTCGGAAAGCCACTCCGAGTTACGGTGCTCCGCGAGAATCACGACGACCCAACCGCCGGGCACCGGGGCATTGCCAAATCTATCAGCAGGATCATGCGATCATACTACTGGCCCGGCATGCAACGAGACATTAAACGCTACGTACGGCAATGCGAAACATGCCAGAAATTTAAACCCCTCCAGCAAAAGACGCCCGGAAAAATGACCGGATCAAAAGTTGTTGGACCTTGGGAAACCCTGAGCCTCGACCTGATCGGACCTCTACCCCGCTCCTCCAAAGGAAATACATACCTTCTCGTGATGCAGGACCGTTTCACAAAGTGGGTGGAGTATCATCCGCTACGATCTGCCACCGGCCTACCCATCCGACGCATCCTGTCCGAGAAAATTTTCCTCCGTTTTGGCTGTCCTCGCCGAATAATCGCAGACAACGCTCGCCAGTTCAACAACCGAGAGTTTCGGTTACTCCTGGAAGATTTCGGCATCCAGTGGGCTGAGATCCCTCCATACACGCCGCAGGCAAACCCTGTGGAGCGAACCAACCGATCAGTAAAAACTATGATATCCCAGTACTGTGAGGATAATCATCGGAAATGGGATCAGTACTTACCGGAATTAATGTTCGCCATCAACAGCGAGAAGCATGCGGCTACCGGGTTCTCACCGGCGTTTTTAAACTATGGCCGAACTCCAGTGTTTCCCAGTCTCACCCCCGAGCTCCGCCATGATGTGCAGGCCACTCCGAGACCCGGTCGTCCGTCCGCCACCGCCCGCTTCCAGAAACTCAACGAAATATTGGGTCTGGTCTGCATCAACCTGACGACTGCAAGGGAACAACAGAAACACTATTACAACCTCCGCAGAAGAGATTGGGTAATCCGGAAGGGAGATCGGGTGATGAGGAAAACCTACCACCTCTCCTCTGCCGCTCAAGGCTTTGCCGCCAAACTAGCTCCCAAGTTTGATGGCCCGTTTATAGTGGTAGAAGTGTTGTCCCGAGTCCGATGCCGCATTAAGAAGGTCGATGGTCGAAAGACCTGGCACGTTCATATCAAAGACCTGAAGCCAGTTCCCGCGGCGGATGAGCCATAAACGAGTTATGTTGTCCTGTGTTGCCCTTTGATCCTGTTTTAGAATTCCTGTTTCAAGCCCTGTTTTGAAAAACTGTGCCCGTGTAATGTTTTACCTGATTTTAGAGACGAAAGACGACCTGTCACTGGCCAACGATGGACAACCTGGTAGATCAGAGCAACACCAGTTGCGCTCCAACCCGCTCCCCGCTGCAGACACCGCCACGCTTCTCACAATCTGACCAGGAATTGTTTGGAATGACTACACCGCCGATCTGGCCAGCACCCTCGCCAGTAGTAGCACCTCCAACGCCCGCTTCATTAATTGACGAGCCTGCAAGCATCCGGAATCTGCCCGTCTGGCCAGTACAAACCGCGTCTTGGGTCATCTTGCCTCCACCATCCTATTCCCCGCCCAGTACCATCAATGTGTGTGTATGTTCGTCCGCGCCTCAGTGTTTGGAATCGGCTTCCACACCTAACACTCTGTTTTCCGCGTCGTTGCCGATTCACTACACTAGGCCTTCCCCGCAACGAGGGATTTGTCCGCTCGGTATACGACGGGTTCGGCGCAGTGGACCCATGCAGCGTCAGATCGACCCGAAATGCCGGTTGGCCTAACTTACACATATATTTTAAGATTCTCACCGTGGACCATTTCAATGGATTACCTAGAGCTGCACGCCTCACCCATCTCTACGGGAAGCCGTTCCCCACCTGTGACGCCTGGGAAGTCCGTGCAACTCGAAGCCCATCACGCCTTAAAAGTTGCTGCATTGTTTGGCCTATCAACTCCACCACTTGCATCCTCGTCTCCAGTACGTTCGCCCAACTTCTTTTGCAATTTACCTGCCGCCGCGTCAACTCCAACACCGAAGATCGGCCCTACAGTCTAAACACCAGAGCCGTCTAGTTCCAGAATAACTGATGCACCACCGTCTTTAGCCACACCTGCAGAGGTCTCAGCACGTGCGTGTTTTGTAGTGCCGCTTCCGCCGTTAGTGCGCGTGTGCTCCGGAACAATAAGACTGCCAACCGTAGTGTCCTCCGCGCCCGTTTCGGGTCCGACCCCAAAACAGTTACGCCGGGCCCGTAACCGCAAATCTCGGGCTATTCAGCGACGCCTCCAAAGAAGCCTGACCGAGATTCCCAAATCACCAAAGACTACCTAGAACCTAAAGTAAGAGGGGTGTAACGAACCCGAGGATTTATTCACAACAAAATATGATTTCCATTGTGGATTATTAATCATTCTTTTATTTTGTTGTACAATGAATCGTCGGTTTCGTTGGTTCCAATCGCCACCCGGTATACTTTGTAAAATAAATGTATTGCGATGTGAAAGTAGGGTTGCCTACGTTAAAATAACATTTATACTAATTAACGAAGTATCAATTATGACCCCTATTAAGGTCCGCCGTGAATACTGTATGCCGGCGTAATATATTTGTTTTATATTACGCCGCCATGCCCCCGTTATTTAGCACGCCGCGGTCCTAACCTGTAGGACCACGGACACGTGTTTTAAAGTAAATTAACATAATTTATAACTTACCTCGCGACATTCCATAATCCTCTATTTTGCAGCACAGCAACTAGCACTATTCACAGTCAGCCTTGTACCCAGCCAAGACACCAGCACCAGCTCCCGAAGTTAAAGAAGTCGCAGTAAGTGCAATTCCGCCTTAAACATTTCCTCCCGTTTCTTTTCCTCCTTTTTTGTGTCCGAGGTTGTGCGGCGTCGCAAGACAAGCCACCTCGAATTCCAGACTTACCCTTATTCCTGCCAGTTTTCCCTGTCAAGTATCCCCGTGGATGTATATTTTGTTGTTGTGGGTGGACAACCGCCATTTTGAGTAATTTGTTTTCTTTGTTTTGTTGGTTTAACAATAAATTTTATTTCTCCTGTCCACATGATTGTTTCTTTGTGTCCACACTAAAGTGTGGTGGCGCCCGAGCTCCTCCCGGTCTCCGGCGAACCCTGTGATCACGGCTGCAGCTACCTCAGCCGCGTTTCTCGTCCTTACCGGACAAAACGTGTTACAATGTCTCAACAACTTTTGAAAATATGCTGGTTCCATATATAAATATATTCAAATATAAATCAAATAAGAATGTTTCATTTTAAAGGAGCAGACTCCTATTTTTATTGGTAAGGTACATGTGTTTGTAAATGTTCTTATTTAAAAAACGTTTTTAATATGTGTCATTATTTTATAAGTTGTAATTGTTATTGTGAATTGTTTTCTATATTGCAGTTTTGACTGAAGAAGGAGAATGTTAAGTCTCCAAAACGTCTCTCTAATAAAAATTGATTAAATAATTTAAAAAATACTGTCCGTTCACGCCATCCAACCTACCAAAATTAAATATATTATTTTAAAATAAGCCATCACTATAACTCAGTATTTAAGCGTAAAAACAATTATGACTATATTAAACGGTAACGTGGTATCTCATATGTTCAACTTTATGTTTTCTGTAAATTTTATGCATTATGACCAGACACTAAAGCTATCGCAAACATGAATTTGAATTTATTTTAATCATACACTATGTCTGTAAAAGAAGGGTAAGCAATGAAAAGGATCTGGATCTGTGAATACAATTAGATTAAGATAAGGAATTGAAAAACTAAATTCAATTAACAATATATATTTCTTATTAAAATAATTCTCATAGTTTTTTTATTTAGTGTTATTATCAGTAGTACAATCTTTTATGCGATAATGTCCCCACGCTAACGAATCTTCATTGTTTATCCAGTAGCGCGAGTCATCCCAATGCACGGTTGATTTTGTAATTTCCTCGACAGACAAGCATCCTCGCCATAACTCGTAGTTGCGTATATTTAATTTTAAGCTTTTCATTTTATCTTCTGCGGAAATTCTTGCAAGAAACAAGTTGCGTAAATTATTGTTAAACCACTCTTCTAAATTTTTATGTTGTGATAATTTAACAAAATTGTTTAAGTAGTAATAATTTCCATCGTTCAGTTGATGACATATCAATTCTGTAGATATCCACAATGGTGAATGAATCAGTTGCTGCATTCGACTTATTTCGGCTTCAAATACGTTGTAACATTTATCAAAAAACGTTCCACTGTCTTGAGTTAATGGAGTAATAAAAGCAGATGTCATTGAGGCATTAGGCTCTTTTCCTCTGATTATTACATGAGCCTGCAGGAACTTATCTTCACTTCTGAGCCCACAAATGCCTATTTCCTTGATATACTGCCCATCCGTGTCCCACGCGGAATGGACCACCATCAGAATTTCCTTGTTGTACACGGTTTCCATTGATTGAATGCTGTAATTTTATTGGGAAGATTTATTAGCCTGTTTAAATATTATCTTTATATTTACAACGTGCGGTTATCCCCCACCACACCCCACACCAATTATTTATATGTATTTGGGGAAGAGTCATTGGCGCTTTTTCTACTGTTTTTCGCGCTCATCCGTGTATGGCTCGAGGGTGTGGTTGGGTAATTTGTCCAAACCATCCTCGCCCGTGTCACTATCACTGCTGCTACTACTGGGAATCTTGCCATCTTCGTAATATAGGAGATTCTCAGCTTCTCCCGAGACCCAAGGGTCATGATATGATAAAATCCTGCTTACGTAGACATCTTGTCTAGAATGGGCATGAGGTCCCATTCTCACTAAGTAATTCACTTCACCTCTCTTCTCTAATATCTCGTAAGGTCCAAAATATCTCAACAGCAGTTTGTAACTTTTTCCTTTCTTCCTTATTTATATAATGTATACCTTGATTTTATCACCTACTTCGTATATAATTTGCCGATGTTTCAAATTATATCTTGTTTTATCCTTGTACTGTTTGTTCCTGATATTCTCTACTGCCTTGCTTCGGACTAGTAGCGCTTTCTCTCTCAGTTCTACTGAATTTTAATGTTTTACTTCAATGTGTAGTTCGGTCTCTGTGGATAGCACTGGTTCCCTGCCAAATACTAGCATAAATGGGGAATACCGTGTCGTATCCTGACGTGCGGTATTATGTGCAAACGTGACGTGGGATACAAGTCCCAGTCAGTTTGTTCCGTACCAGTAAACATACTAAGCATATTGGTTAGTGTCTTGTTAAACCTCACTGATAATTCGTTACATTGTGGATGATAACTAGTCGTGAACTGACTAGTCACGCTTATTATTCTGCACAACTCGGTGACCAGTTCCGACTGAAAAGTCTTACCTCTATCGCTGAGTAATTCTTGAAGACTGCCATAACGGCAGATGATTTCTTCTAAGATAAATTTAGCGACTTGTGGAGCTCGCTGATTTTGCTAGGGCTCGCGTTTCTACGTAGCGTGTAGCATAATCTGTAGCTACTACGATACAAGTTTTCCTACCCGTAGTAATTTTGAACGGACCTAAAATGCTTGTAGATAATGGTGTAATCATATTTGGCTAATTTGATAGCCCATCTAGCTAAACGTTCAGTGGAATTCTTGATCGTTTTTAAATAGCAGATGGCGCTGTAGTCGGTGATAATCTTGACCGGTCTTCCGTAGATCAAATGAAATAAACTCCAGACAATACCTAGAGCCTCCAATTCTGAGATAGAGTAATTCTTCTCAGCTTTGGTTAGGCTCCGAGACACATACGCCATGAGGTGGAAAATCCCCTCAACTTCCTGCAACTGTACGGCCCCTAAACCTATCATAGAAGCATCTACCTTTAAATAGGTGCCCAATTTGGGGTTAAAATGAGCCAACAACGGTGCATTCACAAATTTTTCTTTGAGAACCTTAAAAGCGCTCTGTTGTACCTCCCAATGGGGGGAAGGAAGATCTTTACGTGTTGCCTCGTATAGTGGCCTTGCTATGTTGAAAAAGTTTTTTATGAATTTTTGGTAATAATTGCAAAGTTCAACAAAACTTTGTATTCCTTTTACATTCTAGGGAACTGAAAAGTCCAAAATTGCTATCAATTTATCCTGATCAGGAGCGAGACCCTTTTCATTGACTAGATGTAATTAAATCTTTATCTCTTTCTTAGAATACAAGCACTTAGATGGTTTCAATGTCAAACCGGCCTCTCTCAAGCGCTGGAGAGCGTGCTCCAACTTGATTAAATCCTCTTCGAAGGTGACTGAATAAATTATAATCATATCTAAATAAGTTAGAAGCTCGAACCAATTCAGTCCCCTATAAACCTTGTCAGCCAGTAGCTGAAACGTAGCAGATGCATTGCACAAGCCAAAAGCTAGTTTATTGAATTCAAAACTACCCCTATCATTTATGACAAAACTGGTGTATTCCCGACACTCCTCTTTGATGCCAACCTAAAGAAATCCAAACTAGTAAAATATTTTGCACTCCCAACATAAGACAGAATATCGTCTATGTTAGGCAACGGGTAGCAGTCTTTTTTTGTCACGCTGTTTAGTAGACGATAGTCAACGCAAAATCGCGTTTTGCCATCCTTTTTCTTCACTGATACCTCGGGTGAAGCCCATGGACCAGCGCTAGGTCGAGTGACATTGTTTTGTAACATGTCGTTGATTTGTTCATCGATTATCTCTCGCTCGGCTTGAAATATCCTGTATGGCCTTGATTTAATTGGCATCGCATCGCCAACATCGATAATGTGTTCCACGAGGGTTGTGTAGCCCATGTTGGCTGTGTCTGACGCAAACACATCATGATATTTGTCTAGAAGGCGCTATAACGCCCTTTGTTCATCAAATGATAGCGTTGTTTCGATATCATGTGCTATATCAGCGTTGGAAGGCTACCAAAAAACAGGGCAATTGGTTTGCGGTGACTCTATCAAGAGAACCTAGCACCGTACCTCGGGTTGCCTTGATATTTTGTACCATGACGCATAACTTATTATCTATGACAACTGGATCACTTGTGATTTCCAACCCTTGTTTAATCAAAAAATATAAATTAGGGTTAAACCTAGAAGATACTAAAATAGGCACAAAATTTTTATTAATACTAATAATAATATCTATTTCTTTGTAGGCTTCTATGACGCCCCCTGTATAAACTGTTACCTTTGCGGTTTGGACTTCCTCCTCTAAGGTAAAAAGTTTGTTATGACCTGCCTGCTTTAAGAATGAAACTTCTGTGTGACGGTATAAAGAAAAAAATTGATTACGGCTTTGTTCTTTATCAAGAAGCCAACACCCAAAATTATAGGATGCGGCAACTCTATTAAGCTAAAAGCCAAAAACGTAAAGTTTGTGTACATTATTTCAATAGTGACCATAACCTTACCCAATATAGGTACGGTTAAGCCACTAGTTGTTTTTACATACGCGATTTTGGAAGGTTTAATTATGTCACGTAGTCTATCATCGTACGGTATAATATTTCCGGCGGATCCTGTGTCAATTATTTTGTCGGTATCTAATTGGAATGATTTAGCGCGTATTAATAACACCGACGAAGTTTCAAATTTACTATCTATTACCGTTGCGCAACCTATCGAAATTATTACGTCAATATGGGATTTCTCCCCCCGATCATCGGCGACAAAAGACTTGACTTTTATTGCGGCCGATTTCCGTTTGGGGTTGGCGAGTTTTCCCGTTGAAAAGTTACACGTCTGTCAGGGTTGTTCCCTTGCCTCTCGTTGTCGTGTCGCTCGTTACCTGAGTATATTTTTCCGGGGTGATTATTACCGGAGTAATTTCCACAATGCCTGTTCCCCGAATAATTTTCCCCGGAATAGTTTCCACGGCCGCTACCGCGTCATCCGCCGACTTGGAAATCGGCGCGATCCTTCATGGTCCTGAACATTGCAGGGTAACCCTGAGGATGCCTGTAAAATTCTTCTGCGAATGGCTCGCGGCATATGCCCCGTTCAGTTACAATTGTAACATCTGGGTCACGCGTCATACGACCTTGTTTGTGGTAGCCCGCGTTCGCCACTGCTGTAGCGCGGCCCTGGTAACCTTGGCCTCTCTGTATCGGTGCTTGTACCCGCTTTAGCTGTGTCAATACCTGTCATCATGGTGGTGAGTGCTTGGTCCCTTAGAGTGTTTAATAACTCTACCAGCTCTCTCAAACTATCCTCTGCCACGGGAGTTTTCAAGCATCTTATACTTCTCGTAATAAGATGGGTGTAAAGTTCTCTCAAAATACCCTCTGATGTTGTATTGATGTTCATCCTGGGATCAACATCCTCGCACATATTTAGGATATCATAAAAAAATACTTTGTTTGCCCCTGTTTTCGGGTACACAGCCGGTATTGCATGTCACCGTGACTGCCCGCGTAACGCAAAATAAAGTCCGCCTTTACTTTGGCCTAAGTTTTCCGGTCATTAGCGACGTTGTTTTTATATTTGTTAAACCACCCTAATGCCAAACCGATTAGATATCCTCCGAAATACGTAAGTTTGGGCTTCTCGCACCATTTATTTCTTAAGACCGCCTGCTTATACTTTTTTAAGAAAAGCTATAACATCGCCCGTCGCTGGGTCGAATGACTTGGGGGCCACAAACCGCGGAGCAATCCCTAAATCGCCGTTCTCTACTTTTGTGTCCCCTAACGTGGGAGGAAGTGCCATTTTTGTTATTTTTTTGAATTTATTCAGAATGGTTTCCGGACCCCTATAATCAGTCTCGATGTCGGATTTATAATCGGACTCGGAATCGCTCTTATTAGTTTTTAAACAATTGGAACCAATAATTTCTTTTTATTGGAATCTAACTAGAATCCATCCCCTAATTGTTGTATTAAATTTGTCGTCGATTCCGGTTTGGGGTGTATACAAAATTTCCTTTCCGCCCGTAATCAAATTTAGGTCTAACCGTTGACTGAGCGGGGTTTCCGAATATTTGCCGGTCTTTACAGTTTCAGGTTCCGCGGGTTCTTTCGTCTTCACAATGTCCAATTTAAAGACGTTTTGCTTACCCGGTTCTTTGAAAGATGCTGCGATTGTGTTATCACTTATAGCGGGCGGATTAATTTCCCCAAGCGCGCCCTTGATTAAAGCGTTTACTGTATCTGCCGCGACGGAAGCCGCGTTTTCCTGCAACAACGCGGGTGACTTTCTTACTATCTGTTTAATTTCTTTGTTTATTTCGATTTTTAATAATTTAGCCGCGGATCGAGTTACTATTTGTTTTTTATTTATTTCACTATCACTTTCACTGTTGTTATCACACATTTATACAATTATATAAAAATATACGCCGTTCGCGGTACAGAAAATATGTGGGATTAACTCATAACAAAAAAATAGGCCCTGTACATAACAAAATACATGTACATATAAAATCAACACAATGCGATCATATTTATCTATATACATATAAAACAAGCTGAAAACACAACAGTACGACAAGGAATAATTAAGATTTTACTGCTTTGTTCTTTATTTTACTTTCTCTAATTTATTTTATTTTATTTTCTTTCCCCAACAGTTTATGCTGCATGCCAAACTGCAATTCCTAGAGTTTTTTTGTTTGATTTTTATTAATAACTTGCAAATAATTTTATTTTATTATACCTACAATATTTCTTCCCCCTTTTCATTATAAAACTCCAGGATATGTCACAACTGGGTCGGCCCTTATGGCCATATCGACTCGCTTAGCGGCGGTTGTGACGGTATGTTATATTGACCGGGACGGTATGATTAATTGGAACATAGGTAATAATAAAACATGTTGTTTTGAACTTACATTGCTATTTTATTGATATTCTTATTATCCTGTTAGGTCGGTTGTTGGATGATCTCGGGGGCGGACACTTATGCTGTCTCTAACTTAACTAAACTGCGCGACTTACGACTGACAACTGACAATTCTTAATTCACCACTAACTACTGACTGTCAACTAACTACCCAATTTGGGCACTCTACTCTCATTTTATAGCCCGGGGCCAAACCGCGATGATATCACGGCCAGCCGCTCCCATATATGTCACATTCACAAACAAAAATCCACATCCATTTTTGGTGGTTTATTGTTCCCTATTTGTTTTATCGCATATAAGGAACATCCTTTTTGGGAGTTCCTTTGTTTTACTTATTGTTATCGCACCGCGGTGCATGTTTCCTTAACGTGATGATACTACTCATTTATTATGAGTGATCCCATCAGTGCCTTGAATCATAACAATAAATAATTATACAAACATAAAAATATGTTTTTGTATTTTTGTGACAATAATTGTGAAAGAAGAGTGACTTCTCAGCAAGAAAACTTGCCGACCCCAAACGAAAATCGGCGGCAATAAAAGTCAATTCTTTATCGCCAATGATTCAATGATTAAGTGCAGGAACCATAACACAATTATTAACAATAAATTAGAAACTGCATTGGTTCTATTAATACGCGCAAAATTATTTCAAATAGATACCGACATAATTATATGGCGTTTTCGGCTGTGACACTTGAGGACGCTCTGGGTCCCCCAAACTTTGACCTAAGAGAATATTGCTAGTAGTGTAGCTATGTATGTTCTTGAACACTTTTTTATGGAGATTTACATGGAGTTTGAAAACGCACAAAATCCGCCATCTTTGATTTTTGGCCGCGTCACTTCGACATGTGATAATCGGTTGAGAATGGTCAATTGAAAAGTTAGAGATTTGGGGGGTTGGTCAGTTGTATGATGTGAAGATGGCAATTAATAAAGATATTGAAAATGGTGATCATTGGGGATCAAAGATAGAGAGCATGTTAAATTGATGATTTGTTAAATTGGGGACTGGTCACGTGGGGGTCCAAAAAATTAAAAATTGCATTAGATTTGTGGTAGGACCTGCCGTTTCAGAGATGCTTTGCCGAGTCCGCAAATAAGTCATCACCCGCACGCTTCTCGGCGTCAAGTAGGTGTATATTATTTTTGTAAAATTCATAAATCTGATAAAAGTATTTACTATTTTCACAGGTTAAAATTTATTTTAATCATACTACTGTAACACAAATTATACAATTTTTATTACAAATTAATGCATGAAACATGTATGGATACAGCAGTTTATAGAAACCGCTAACAAGATAAATAAGTGCACACCGATTAACTTTATGGTTTAGCATGTTGAAGTACAACGCAGCAGAACAATCAACAATAGAACCTAAAGCAAGCTAGACAATTTGTGCCGGCTGCCTCCCAAGACGCAAACATGGAGCTTCTTATCCATGTATTGTATGTGATTTGCGGGGGTGTTGCACACAAAGACAACCACCACTTGCACCTACACCACCACCTCTACCTTCTGCACCTACACCGCCACCTCTACAACCGTCTACACCTTTACCACCACCAACCACACCCCATGAAGCAGCAGTGGGGTATAATTTAATAGAGTTAAAGTTTAAATAAAGTATGTTTGTAAAAAAATAAAGTGTTTTTAAAAACTTACAAACATATGCTTAAACATAACTGGCGCAGTCGGTAGGATTGCTCAACAATCGTAATCATAATCGATTGGTCTATATCAATAGTTCATGTGCAATCCGAATTAAAAAAAGTGAAAGTTAGTGAAAGTAACTAAACAGCTAACTACCAAATCTACAAGAAGATCACCTTCAACATAGAAAGGAACCAAAGGATATTCCTCAACCCCCAGGATCATCTCATCATTGTATTCCGAGCTACACATCACCATATGCTGAATCAACTTGTCAACTGGCTAGCAGAAACCCTCTACGTCCAGATCGTCAGGTCATCAGACAACATAATTTATTAGAGACTCTAAGTTCTAATAAAAAAAAAACGGAATATACCAACTACACTAGGAAAATGAAAATACAAACGTAAGTTTTTTGTTAAATATTGTAATTCTGAATACTCACTTATCCTTATGAATATTGATTAACCTGAGTTATATCCTCCTCGTGAAATTAATTTTGAAGATCTTCCCGACTTACCGGAAGACGAATTCGACGAAGAAGAAAATATTTTAAATGTAAATTTAATAAATAGAAATATTATGGTAGAATTTCAGCCCGTGTTTTTAAAAGCAATCCCAAATTTCGACGGTTCTCCCGTAACAATTTCTGATTTTTTGGATGCTTGTGATTTAATTATAAATCAATTCTATAACTTTCAAGATGATACATTTTTGAATCGGTTTTTAATAACAAGTATTAAAGGTAAATTAACAGGCCGAGCAAAAGTAATAAGTAGTGCTCGAGAAACCAGAGATTGGTTTCAATTAAGACAATTGTTATTGACTAACTTTTCCGATCAAAGAGATGAAAATTCACTTTTAAGAGATTTAATGTTACTTAAACAAGAGAACGAAACACCATATCAATTTTGTTCAAGAGTTCAAGACGTAAAATCATTATTACTGTCACACGTAAATATTAATGCTGCAAATAATGATGTAAAATTAATTAAAGCACAGCTCTTTGATGAAATGTCGCTAAAATCATTTTTAGCAGGTTTAAAAGAACCTCTAGGCGCTATAATAAGAGCGAGAAAGCCTCTAACTATTGAAACGGCGTTAAATCAAGTATTGGAGGAAGAAAATATCAAAATTTTAACCAGAGTTATAAACCTAAAACAATCTCTTGCAATTATTGTAAAAAATCAGGTCATAATATTTCTGAATGCAGAAAGAAAGATTATGATAATAATTTAAATAGGAATAAATCTAATCCTAATAACAATAATTTTGGTCAAAATAGATTTCAATCTAATAATCAAAATTATCGCTACAACCCTCAGAGGAACGCGAATAATTAATTCCAAAATCCACAAAATAATCGTTTTAGTGTGCAACGAAACACAAATCCGCAAAATAAAAATTACCAAGGTAATAACAGGAATTTCACAGGAAATCAAAGTAATGTACAAATGGATTGGGAACCGATACCCCAACATTTAAACCATTTAAACGAACCATGCCAAGGGACCAGCGGGGTGTCACCTTGCAGGGCAACACAAAACCCAACGAGGATATGTAGATAAAAATTTAATCTATCTTAACAATGCCGTGTCATTTCTAATAGACACTGGATCTACAAAATCATTTTTAAATCCAGTTGTAGTAAATAAGTTAAAATATATGTAGGTATTTTAATGAAGAATTTATAATTAAAACGGCTCATAATGAAACAAAACATAAATACGTAACAAATGTTAAGTTACCCTCTATGTTAAATTTATCACCAGTAACATATTTCAAATTTTTTATATTTGAATTTAATTCAAACTTTGATGGTTTAATAGGAATGGATATGTTAACCTTCCTAAAAGCTAAAATTGATATTGAAAAGAAATTATTAATAACCGATGCCGCAACACATAAATTACATTTTAATGGTAACCCGAGTGGTACCTGTAATCAAGTAACCACATCGAGTAATATTTCTAATAAACAAAATAATAAACCCCATGCTAATAAAAACATGAGAGGTAATAATAATAATAGTGACCCGAGAGGCACAGGCTCTGAAAATAAAATAATTAATAAAAATCATAATAATAGTGACCCGAGAGGCACAAATAATAATATTAAAGCTAATTTTAATAAAAATAATGAATTAAATAATAATTTTTATGAGTTTATGAATAGCAAAGATAACATACAAAGTTATCCCAACATGGAAACAGTCAAACAGGATTTATTCCAAGTCAGCTCTGATTACACATTTGCACATTGTGTATCAGCAGATCTGTCAATGAACAATGGAATTGCCAGACAATTTAAGGAAAAATTTAAAAATATAGGTCATCTATGTTTAAATAACAATGGACAACTTGAGAATTATGCTAAAGGAAGCATAATACTTATAAGTGATAATAAAAGAAACATATATAATCTAATTACTAAAACTAAATGATTTGAAAAACTTGCTATGCTTCAAAATAAATTGTTTATCCTTGCTATCCCAAAAATAGGTTGCGGATTAGACAAGTTAAATTGGAATCAGAATGTAAAACCAATGATTCAATATATCTTTAAAAATACTAAAATAAAAATATTAGTATGCATATTTAATGATAACGAAGTAATAACTAAAAGTGGAACACTTGTGAATAATAACACAATATTCATAGAACCCAGAACAGAACAAATTATTAAAGTCCCAGTAAATAATACTAATGGTCAACAGGAAGGAATAATTCCATACACAAAAATAAATGGATGCGAAATACACGAGTCCCTAGTAAAACTCGAAACTAATTTTGCAATCACATCAATAATAAATCCAACAGAATCAAAAAAAGAAATATCATTTAACAAGCCAATAAATATTGATAGTATAGAAAACAATGTTATTTTATTAAACAACATTGATACGAATAAAAATAGTGTATATAATAAATATGGCAACTTTGATAAAAATGTAAGATTTAATATAGAAGAAAAAATCAGAATCAATCATCTTAATCAGGAAGAAAAACAACAAATTATCAAAGTATGTAAGGAATTTCATGAGATATTTTATAATGAAGAAGATTCTTTAAGTTTTACAAATCAAATAAAACATAATATTCGTACAACCGATGAGGTACCAATATTTACTAAATCATCTAGATATTCATATATACACAAAGACGAAATTAAAACTCAAATTAAAAAAATGTTGGATCAAGAAATTATTCAACCCAGTTTTTCTCCATGGAGTTCACCACTATGGATAGTACCAAAGAAAATGGACGCAAGTGGTAAACAAAACTGGCGTATTGTCATAGATTACAGACGCCTTAATGAGAAGACAATTGATGACAAATACCCGTTACCAAATATTACGGATTTACTAGACACATTAGGAAGAAGTATGTACTTTAGGACATTAGATCTAGCATCCGGGTATCATCAGATTGAAATGGATAATAAGAGATATAGAGAAAACTGCGTTTAATACTGAAAACGGACATTTTGAGTTCAAAAGGATGCCGTTTGGTTTAAAAAATGCCCCGTCCACATTCCAACGCGTAATGGACAATATTTTAAGGGGAATACAAAATGAAAAATGTCTCGTGTATCTCGATGACATAATTATATATTCTACTTCATTAGAAGAACATATTCAGAGAATAAGAGAAGTCTTTAAAAGATTAAGAGTATCAAATCTTAAATTCCAATTGGATAAATCAGAATTTTTAAAGCAAGAAGTAGCTTATTTAGGACATGTAATAACACCGAAAGGAGTGAAACCAAACCCGGATAAAATTAATGCAATTTCAAAATTTCCTATTCCAAATACAAGAAAAGAAATAAAATCATTTTTAGGTTTAATAGGTTATTATAGAAAATTCATAAGAGATTTTGCCTATTTAACAAAACCAATGACAAAGTGTTTAAAGAAAAATCAACAAATTATACATAATGCAGAATTCATTAATTGTTTTGAAACTTGCAAACAAATTTTAATGAATCAGCCGATATTACAGTATCCGGACTTTGAAAGACAATTTGTCTTAACAACAGATGCCTCAAACGTAGCATTGGGTGCTATCCTTTCCCAAGGCGAGATAGGTATAGATTTACCAATTTCATATGCTTCTAGAACATTAAATGATACTGAAGAAAAATATTCAACTATAGAAAAGGAGTTAGCCATAGTCTGGGCAACAAAATACTTTAGGCCTTACCTATATGGTAAAAAATTTAAAATTGTAACGGATCACCAACCATTACAATGGTTGTTTTCAGTAAAAGATTCAAATGCTAAATTAACTAGATGGAGGCTTAAATTAGAAGAATTTAACTATGAAATAATTTATAAAAAGGAAAAACTAAACTTTAATGCAGATGCTCTTTCAAGAGTAGAAATTAATTATAATGAAATAGAAAGTATAGAAAAGGAACAAGATAATAACGAATCAACACATGTTGATCAAGAAATCGAAAACATAATCAAAAAATTATCGGAACAATCAACAAGTAAAGAAGAAAACCCTATTAAACAAAAACTAAAAATAAAAATAACGCAAGACATACTTATTCAACCAGCGAATAGTGTCGGCCCATTAATAACAAATCAATAATTAAAGAAATTAATGAAATAATAAATAATAAAACAAGGCAAATAATTGTAAATGAAGTTTTCAACATCCCCAGTGAACCACTACTTATACAATAATAGATACTTTCAGTAAACTAAACCGCTACTGAAATAGCAGAGAATTTAATTAAATTCTTTCAACATTATGGTACACCGGAAACCATTTATTCAGATAATGGTGGAGAATTTCAAAATAAAACAATAGAAGATTTATTCAAAATGTCATAAAATAAATAGTCATTTTACAACGGCAAACCATCCTAACTCAAATGGAATGATAGAAAGATTACATTCCATTTTAATAGAACATTATAGAATCCTTAAAGTCAAACATAATGAAAGTCCTAAAAATCTTATGTCATATGCAATAATACCATATAATAACAGTATTCATTCTGCTACTGGCTATACACCACTAGAGGTTAAATAGATGGCTTAGGTAGCGTAATCAAGCTGATATCTGGAAACCTTGATGCAGAAGATGGTAAACAATTTAGCAATAAAATAAATCAATTGCAAATTAATCAAATTAAAATAAAAGATTTATTTAACAAACAAATTTCAGTTTCATATAAACTTAATAATGAATTTAATGAAACAATAACTAAAGTCAATAAAAATAACAAATTCCTTATTAAACAAGTAATGACTTTGGAAAAGGTCATTGGTAAATTAAATATAACCTCATTTAAATTTACGGTTCAAATTCAAAATTCGCTTACCCTATTAATGGAATCTAATAATTTAATTGAAACATTGCTCCTAAACCTGGAGAGCACAATTGCTTTTGCGAGAACTGGAACTGTACATCCATCCATCTTGGAAAATTATTCAACAAAAGTAAAAAAATTTAAGTTACCATTTTCAATAGAAAATGATTTTATAAAAACATATAAAAATATAATTACATTACAAGCATTCCATAGAGGTAATCAAATTACCTTTATATTTAAAATCCCATTGGTGGAGCTGTTACCATACAACTACTACCATTTATTCTCTTTAACAACCCCTGCTGAAAACATGTCAATATTCAAATCTATATTAGCTAACTCCAGGTATTTAAATCTGAATGAATTACATTATTTAACAACTAACACACCATGTAATGAAGTATTGAACAAAAATTATTTATGCTCAAATTTAGAAACAATTCGACTATCACAAAATAATCCCTGTGAAGTGAATGTGTTAAGCTCAAACTTTAATTTAGACTGCAACATCAACTATTTAAGAATCAAAGAAGCTAAAGCACAATACCTCCAAAATAACCAATGGTTATTAATTGTACCAAAAACATTAAACATTGTAATAAACTGAGACAATGTAAAAACATCAAAAACTTTAAAAGGTAATTACATATTAAGAATAATTGATAATTGTGAAATTCAGTTTGGTAATTACAAACTATATAAATTTCAATCTAGAGTTAAGACAGTTGGTGATATTGTAGAAACACCACATATAACAAATGTAAACCTCACATTAGAAGAAGAATTATATAAAACATTACCTGAAATATCTCTTCAACATATTAATCTAGATAACTTTCAAGAAAATAAGAATGAATTGCTTAATTTAAAAATGGATGTTGGAAAGATTGGAAATTATTCTTCTATAGGTGATGGTCGTTATATATCTATTATTATATTATGTATTATTGTAATTAGTGTTATTGTATTATTTAAGTTTAAAAAGTGTTATAAAAAACTACCGTGCTTCAAAAGAAAAATTTGCTGTAACAAGGAAATCGAACTCAAACCAATGATTTATAAAAAGACTACTGTGACAGATCCCGCAAACTTAATTTCAATGGAAGACATCATACTGAAAATTCCTGCTTCACCGTAATTTTCATTCTTTGGGTGGAGGAGTTAACCGACCCCTATAACAGTAACACCATTGTATATAAACAATTAACCATTCATTCTAATTACAATAGTATTGTTATTCCTTATTGCAATTGTGCAGTTTAGACGCACTCTGTTTGTATTATCTTCTTAAGAGATAATAAAAAGCTTAATAATCTAATATTAAGTATAAATAGAAATTAATGTGTAAACCAACAATTCTGAATTGAAATTACCTGAGCAAGAATGGTTCTTTGTGGGATTTTCTAATGAGGGGAATGTCTTCTTTGGAGGTGGGTTTATTTAAGCTGCTTTGTGATTGCGTCTCCGCGTCCATAGTAGCTATTTTACCACCACTTGGCGGGTTTTTTTTTTGTTGTGTTTGCAGCAATAAATCTTTGATTTACATTTGATCGAATTTAGCTTAGTAGGCCGTTTTGTTATTTACGCTGTTTTCGCGAATACTAATGACCTGTCAAATTGATCAGCTGGTTCAGGGTCATACTGACATGGTTGATGCTCCAGCCAACTTCATGATGGTTGGCGAAACAAGAAGAATCGACAAATGGAAAATTTATAAAAACGCAAAAGCTTGCTTGCTAACACGATTTTGTTTGTACTGATTACGAATGTAATCTTCAATGAAGACAATTTCGTTTTTGACGGAACTTACAGTGATGACTGGATCCCTGTTATGGAAGAACAAAATGACAAAATTGTGGAAGTGGAAAAGGAAGAGGAAGACAGTCAAGAAAGCGAATCCGATGACGAAGTAGAAGAGCAAATCCCAGACATAACGGAAACACCTCGACGAAGTAAAAGGACCGTAAGAAAGCCAAGTCACTTAACGGACTATGCTGTTTTGGCATTAAATGCTGAAACATTCGTGGAAGACGTACCTGAAAGTTTTTCCGATGTAGAGAAGCATAAGGATAAAGAACGTTGGAAACAAGCTGTAAAAGAGGAACTGGAATCATTAATAGAAAATTAAACCTGGACATATACGACATTACCACCAAACAAGAAGTCTATAGACTGTAAATGGGTCTTCAAACTCAAGCGAGACATAGATGGAGATATTGAAAGATATAAGGCTAGACTCGTAATTAAAGGCTGCTCACAGAGAAAGGGATATGACTATGAAGAGACATACGCGCCGGTAGCACGTTATGGAACTCTAAGAACAATGTTATCTCTAATAAACCAGGAGGATTTAGTTGTTCAACAGATAGACGTTAAGAATGCCTTTCTTCATGGAAAACTCAAGGAAGAAATATACATGAAGATTCCTGAAGGTTTGAAATCCAGAAACGAGCAGGTATGCAAATTAAATAAAACCTTATATGGATTAAAACAAGCCCCCAGGGCATGGAACGAAACATTCGACGAATTTGTCAAAGAATTAGGAATGAAACAATCAAATGTGGACAAATGTTTATACATAAGTATAACTGAAGGCATTAAAACATACCTTCTACTCTACGTTGACGATATGCTAATTGCAGGAAACGATAAGTTGAAAATCGCTGAAGTTAAACTTATAATAGCAAAAAGATTCCACATGAAGGATATGGGAGAACCGCAAACCTTTTTGGGTATCAACATCTTTAGGAAAAATGGGGAAATTTATCTCAGCCAATCAACATATCTACGCAACTTGCTAAGAAGATTTAACATGCAAGACTGTAAACCAATTAGTACACCGATGGAAGTCAATCGTGCATTTAACACAGAATCCTTGGAAATAGTCACAACTAAACCTTGTCGCGAACTGTTAGGATGCCTAATGTACATAATGTTAGCTACAAGACCTGATCTGAGTGCTACGGTCAATCACCTAAGCAGACAGCAGAACAACCCATCAGAAGCACTTTGGAAGCAATTAAAACGCGTTCTAAGGTATATTCAAGGAACACTCGATCTTAAGCTGTGTTATCGTAAAGGAAGAGAGGAAGTCTTGGTTGGATACGCTGATGCGGATTGGGGAGGTGAGGTAGATCGAAAGTCAACTTCGGGTTACCTTCTTCAAGTATACGGAAACACAGTCTCTTGGGCCACTAAAAGACAAACGTGTGTTTCTCTTTCTTCAACAGAAGCCGAATATGTAGCCCTGGCAACCGCAACTTCTGAATTCCTATGGATGAAAAATTTACTCACTGATCTACGAATTAGCTTCAAACTACCGATACAGATATATGAAGATAATCAATCGTGCATTCATCTTCTTCAACGATGGGAACATCGTCGTTTGAAACACATCGACATAAAATATAATTTTATACGTGATCTTTACTCAAAGGGAACTATAGACGTCAAGTATACTCGATCAGAGGATCAAATTGCAGACATATTAACAAAAGGTTTGCCAAATACTCAATTTGTCAAGCTACGAAATTTATTGTGCGTGATTTAGGGATCATGTTTGTAATTGTTCATGTACTAATATGAGTTTGTTTTTTTTAGTTTACATTTCTTTTGGGAACCATTAAATTGAGGAGGGGTGTTGAATTGCAGCAATTTAAGTGTTCTAAATAGTTTGAATTACCCGCCAATTCATTGACGTTAGAGGGCAGCATAACCCTGAGGACCGTCACGCACCGCTCCGAGAAGACTCTCTCTCTTGCCGGTCGACTGTTACAGCGTCAACACGTGTTTCTTTTTCTTTTTACTCATTTTCGTAGTTATTACAATTTATACTAGTTTAATAAAGCATTCCTTGTTCGTGTTGTATACTTGTTGTGCGTTATTTACATTCCACGTAAACCAACAAGTTAGTTATAGATCAGACATGTAAAACGCATCGTCATATATTCATTTATAACCCTCCGTACTTATAAAAGCGGAGTTAAAAAAGTAATTTATATAATAATGATATTTCATGTACGAAATATCAAAATAAATGTTAAAGTTTAAATAAAGTATGTTTGTAAGAAAAATAAAGTGTTTTTAAAAACTTGTCAAACATATGCTTAAACATAACTTACGCACCACCGTGGTGAGTTACTACATTGTTATTTGCCAGCCTAAAATAATATAGAATGCATACATCAGTTTCAAAACAAGTGAAAAATATAGATAAGCAGCAAATAGTCAATGCATTTTATGATTTAAAAATAAACTTGTAAAAATCAATATCTTTCGTGTTTGTTTTATTAAATATTTTAACCAAATGGTAATAACATAAAATTATTTGTGAATGTAATATTTTTATCAGCAATGAACACTCCATCTTGTTTATTATAAAACAACCGGAAATAATTGTTTCATTTTATGATTTGAAAATGTGTTTGTAAAAATAAATATTTTTCGTGTTTGTTTTTTTTTTGTTTTTATTCTCCAGAGTAGGATGTCCACTTTCATTACATTTAATAATTAAATTAAACATTTTTTAAAAATTAGTAAACATATACTCGTAGTTTTTAGCTATTTTTCAACAAATTAAATTTGTTGTGTGTTCACCTTTTGTACTTATGGTTTAAATAAAATTTCAGGAGTATGATTACTTACCTAATATTATTTACTTAACCCTTAGTTACTGAGCATGGGTCAAAATTACCCGAGCAAAATTTTATGTTGCAACTATATTTTGCCGGCAAACCTCCAAGCCACATTTTTGTATGTTTAAATGAGTGAACCTGCTATGTTAGTATGTGTTCGGCGGTGCGCACCGTTGAAAAAAATTATTTGAGTCAGATTGACTCATGCTCAGTAAATAAGTTATAATTTAGATTTTTTTTTATATATACTGGTTTTTAAAGCTAGTTCGTCTAATACAGTAGTGATAGTGACTTTAAAGAAACAGTAATGCTATTGTTTTAAGAAACAAATAGTGATTGTGATAATGACGAAGATAAAAACTATGTGCTTCAAAGTGAACACGTCACCGCTGCTGAACAATAAAGCAAAGATAACTTTGAAGCACAGTTTTTATCCCAATGCAGATTTTTTACATTGCCTTTTGTTGCAATTTTATTTTTATTATCTAAGTATATATTTCTCTACAATATCCAAATATTAGAAGTGGTCTGTTTTGTTTTTAATTGTTATTTTTTGTTTGTTTATGCTTTTTACATACCACTTTAATTTAAATTTTATGTTGTATTGCTATAATAAATAAGTATTTGGTAATAAAAAACAAATATTTTATTTAACTCTTCACTTAAAATTACAAAAAAAAAATAATAAAGCTATTAATTAAATTTATGTTATGATAATAGGTATTTTTTTGAGAATGTTATGTTAGTACCCGTACTGTAGGTACCTAAATTATAAGTAAATTTATTACTTCAAAAGACTGCCTTTGATAATCTTCGATTTCGGATTCTAAAAGTGCAAGTTTAGTCAAAAATGTTAAATGTTCAAAATGGGTTTTCAAATTGGTGTAGTATAATTGCCAAAGATAGCAAAAATTTAATGTGGTGGCATTAGCCGTTTTCACAACAATGTTCAATACATAGTTTTTTTTAAGAGAAACAACATAAATCTAAAAACAAAATTAAATGTTCTGTAGATCAGGAAATGCAATTTTCAGTGAGCAAGTCAAAGTCAAACAAAAATGTCGCGTTGATTGATAGTGATCTCATGTGAACCATTAGAAAAAGTATCACTAAATATGTCAAAAGGTTTATGCTAAAAGATGATTATGAAATAATAAAACAATTTACTATGTTTTCTTGTCACAAATTTATTCTTACAAATACATTACTAGTTTAGGCTTTAGTATTACAGCCAAAACTAGTAATGTTTTCATAAGAATAAATTTGAGATATAAAATATAGTAGGATACACAATTATCAATCATATAAAAGATGTTTGGTTAAACTACAGAATCATGCACTATCTAAAAAATTACGTGTTTGAAAAGCTATTAAATTTTTTAGTCTTCTTTAGAAATTAGACTATCAAAGTGATAAAAGCAATAAAAAACGACAATGGCAAAGAATTTGTTAATGAACAAGTAGCTCACTTATTCCAAAAACACAAAATCAAACACGAGTTAACGGTGGTTTTTACTTCTCAACAAAATAAACAAGCTAGGCAAGAATTTTGTACAATTTGTCAATTGTACAAAATATTGACAAGTTTTGGGCAGAAGTTGCAAGCACTGCTGTATTTTTACTTAATTGTACAGAACCAATTCCATGTAAAAGAAAAACGCCGTAAAACTATATTGCATAGTGCAAGGTGTATAGACTGGTGTCTCCAATTGGCATACCCATTCCGAGTCACTTTCGTCTCTATTGACTAAGTACACAGCATCCTTGCCGTAGGCTTTTAGATACTTGGAAACTATTCGTAAAATAGTTTCCAAATTTTATCTGTAACGTTTGATCTTTATACACATTTTGCATGGCTCAAATATCTCTTAAATTGAACTCTGAAAACTTGAAAACAGAAGTCAAAAATTTGATACAATGACTACAAATATCAGTAGAGAATCAGAGATCTATTTTGAACAAAACTCTTGATCAGTTTGATAACCCAAGATTTGCCAAAGAAAGAAATTTGAGATTAACGGCTTCCTATTTTAAAACCGTTATAAAATGAAATAGTTGGTAACACCGACTTAAGAGTATGGCAAATTTAATGAATCAGAAAATTTATGAAAATATCAGAAAAAATAGTACATCCAAGTTAGCTATTTATAGATATAGTAATCTACAGAAGTTTTAGGTGCATAATCATGGCAAGTGTTACATGATTATATGCAGGTAATTTTAGAAATAGATAATAATAATATATTTATTTTATTCATATTTATTAAGTTAATGATTATATTTTAATAGTTATTTTATTTATTTAACATACATACATGTTTCGATAAATATTTATCATTTTCAATGTATTATTTTATATAATGATAATTATTTATCGAAACATGTATGTATGTTAAATAAATAAAATAAATATTAAAATAAAATCATTAACTTAATAAATATGAATAAAATTAAACGATTTTATAAAATAAATATAGAAAATATAAAATATATTTATTTTCTAAAATTATACAATCATACTAAAATAATAATAATAATAATAATATTCATGTATAAAACTTGATAAACTTTGATAAAAGTGTGATCATGTATAAGAACAATCAATTCACAATACAAGCATGTGTTTTGCATGAACAGTCCAAACGTATAAAACATTTAGATATATGACTTCATTTTGTAAAAAAAAAGATTAAAAAAAAAGATTGTTGCATTCAAATATGTACCAATCACTAAGTATTTAATTGACATCTTAACTAAGCAGTTTAGTAATTAAACATTTGATTACCTCAAAAGAAATTAATTTTATGTTAGTTTAAACTAACATTTTAACTACTCCCTATTCTCTTTTTCAGTACATTTATCAGCATCAAGTAACAAACAATAGAAATAAACGTTACAAAGTAGTAGTAGAGTACGCTTAACTCTAATTTGTCTTAAAAAATGCAAAAAAAATTAATATAATCAAGCAGAGATCAGAACATAGGCTGATCATTGCCAACTCTCAAACTTGACAACTTTATTGGCCACTCCGAAATACTTAAATCTTACTTTTATAGCAAAAGTTTAATGTATGAAAGACAAGACAAATAAACTATTATTTCACCTACTTCAACTACTGCCAAGAAACAGAAAAAAATACCTTCAAAATTGAGATAGTTAACAACTACAAAAAATACTATAAAAAAAATCATTGATTGTTTTTTTTAAATTAAAAAAAAATTCTTTAAAGAATTAATGAAGTTTTTGTGGTTAAAATTTTATTTAAAAATACTTTAACCCACAAGTGAAGAAATGGTAAAATGCGGTATTAAATTACCTGTTAAAGAACAAATAATAATTTTCCAGAAATTTTAAAAAAATTTAAAATTTTAAAAACTTTAAAGATTTTAAAAATTTTAAAGTTATGATCATCAAAAGACCATCAAAATCGAGATAGTTAACAATTAAAAAAATAATTACAGATGCAATTTTTATTTTTTAAATGAAAAAATAATTCATCAAAGAATTAATAAAGTTTTTTCATATATTTGTGGTTGGAATTTTATTTCAAATTACTTCAACCCACAAGTACAGAAATTGTAAAATGAGGTACCAAATTACCTCTTGAAGAACAAAAAAATAGTTATCCAATAATTTTCAAAATTTAAAGAAGTACTAAAGTGAAGAATCAATTTTTTAGTTGATAAATAAACAACTTTTCTTTATTTTTATAAGGTTGGAATTTTATTTCAAATTACTTCAACCTATTATAATAAAGAAGCAATAAATCAAATTAATTAAAGATGGAGTTGCAATTTGATTTTAAATTTGTTCGTTGAAATATGTGAATTTTTATTTCATTTAACCAATCCAAAAAAATAATATAAAGTTGCAAGTATTCTTGATTATAGAACGCAGATACTTTTTCATTTATTTGAATTATCTAAGTTATTGTCACAAAACTAATCACAGCATTCCAGTAATACTTTTGCTGATTATTTTAAATAAATTATTTATAGTTGTTCCACTATTTTTTTCCATTTTATTTAATTATTTAATTCAGCGAGCTGATCATAGTTCTGTTTCATGAATTAATTCTTCTCACTCAATTTAATTCAATGTGTCCATTTTTTCGAACGTGTTGTTGGAAATTATAATTGTTTTTATTTAGTATAATTTTTTCAGGTAGTCTCAATTAATTTTTTAATTAACTATTGTTTGTTTCTTCTGTAAAAATTTAAAATCACAATTTTCTATTCATCTTGCAGAAATAATTAATTTGTATTTATTTGTGTAGTCGGTTGTATTTTCTCGATTTTATCCATATTAATATAAAGTTTTTACGCCCATTTTCTAACTCTGCTAACTGATTTATATGTACAATTTGTTTCTTCGCGTAATTAGTTAGTACTAAATGCATTTATTACACTCAAACTGGTAGTGAGTGTTTAACTTAGTAGAAGGGGCGTTACATTTAATACGTCGACACAGTGTTGCCACCTGTATCTATATTCGAGTGCATTCGAATGCGTTCTGATAACATTCATGAGCATATCTTTTCAGATTAGCAGTACCAACTGTCGGAAGCGACAAATAAAAAAATATTAATGGTTAATCTATATAATATATAATCATTAATAATATTAAGGGCCGTAATATCCAACTCATAATAAAGCACCTAATAAACTATTAGCTAAATAACCTAACTTATTTTAAACTTTAATTTGATTTATTTTTGTTACACTTCTGAGCGGTTAATAAATTATATGCTTAAAGTTTTTATTTGTTATAAATGTATATGTTAAGCATATATTTAATTGGCTATCCATATGTTTTAATAAAATAAATTAAATTAAAGTGTGGTTATTCAGCTAATAGTTTATTAGGTGCCTTATTAAGAGTTGGATATTACAGCCCTAAAACTATTTGCAGTTTTATAAACCTAATGATTATTTAATCTCTTGTTGCGAGTTTTATTGTTTTTAAGTTTATGATTATAAGTATTTGATAATTTATCATTAAATATATCATATGTAAAATGAATAAGGAAAGATAATTTTAAATTATTTATTTTAATAATTTTGTAAAAAAATAATTGAATTTTTGGTTCTTATATTATAGTAAAAAACTAGTCATTTTAATGTTCGTTCTCTAATATGGTTGCCTTAAACGAATTTCTACCTGGCCTACTTAAAAATTAATGAATAAATGACGATTGGTTCAACCTGTAATAGCGTTTCTCTTTTTTATTATTACCTATGGAATGTTACTTCTATATATTTAATCCGCATTTTAATAAATTACATTTGCCACATAAATATAAATATAAAATATAATTTAAACTACAGTTTTTAATTGAAGAAAATAATATATCATAAAAACTACAAAATTGTCAATAAAAATAACTCAATGTCGTTTCAAAATTTAATAAACAATTTTGTAATGTCTATATTTCAAGTTACTGGAAATTTTATTAGCAATACATGGCAAAAATCAAAAATATAAAGATAAAATATGCAAGTCGTATCATTATTTATACGCTATTTTTACGTGTCAACAATTTTAATTTATATTTTCAATTTTACCACAGCTGTACCGGTATAAATTAACTTTGTGAGAATGTTGCTTAGCAGGTAGAAAAATCAAAAGACCTGTTCCCAGAACCGTTTATACTCAAAGAAACTCGTTCCCACGGCCGTTTCATATTGTATGTCCACTGTCCACTTCATTTAAAATTTGTCCATTCCTCCAATTTTGTTTAATTTAACATGCGATGCTAGAATATTACCTCTAATACCTCTATACCCTTAGTATAGGGAATTGCAGGTATACGGCTGAAGCTATAATTAATGCATTGGTTAACGTAGTTGCAATTCAAAACCAGATTAGATCGAGGGATTTTAAGAATAATATTGTTATTGAATTGTTATGCTGGATAAAGCTTGCATATTTTCGTAATTTTGTAAATTTTATTTCATTTTTGTTTATGTAAGCTAGATTGTATGTTTTAGTGTTTTTAATTCTATAAAATGCACCGTTTTTGTATTATAAGCAATTAATTCATACTCATTAACTTCAAATAAAAAACATTTTCTCACCAACATAAACATTTATTTTAACCAAACGGATAAAAAAAACAATAACATAAAAAACAATTAACAGAACAATAATTAAATCATTTAAAAATGTTAAAAAAATCATACATGTCCTTTCTAAAGACATTATTTATTTGGAAAATAATATATTGTAAAGAAAATTTTTATAAAGTTTTTTGATTATAAATCTAAAAAATAATTTTAAAATATCAAATTTGGTGTAGTTTTTTTTTAAGAAATTACACTACGTAATTATTTAATTTGATAGTGGTAAATATAATAAAATAAAATAAAATAGTAAAAAACTTTATTTGTATGAACAAAACCAAACGTTTTGATAATTCATTTTTTAATAAAATTATGTAAATAAAACTTGCTAATTAAATCTTAACTTATTATTATTATACAAATAATAAAATAAAAGCAAAACTATTAAGGCACCTACAAAAACAAAATTAGTACCTTATTATAATAAAAGATAACTATTTATACAAAATGTTCCAAATCGTAAAGTCACAAATTTGTGTATAAAGATGGTTCAAAATGGCTGCCGTTGCTCTGATTTTTAAAACAGATCTGGTTATCTTATGCAACATATCATTGTTATTTCAAATTATAGTGCGTTACGTATATCAACCGAAGTAACCGGCGGTTAGGTTACGACTAAGATCGGTCGCTAAAAGTTTTGGTTGATTTATAGAACGGCGGCGGTTATAGAAACGTCAAAATACAAAACTGAAATATTATAGGCTCAAACTTTATGAATTTATTTATTATTAGCTTTAGTGTTATATTTTTTTAAATTTCAGTGCTTAATCTTAGATGATTGTATGTATTTATTTACCTGCTAATACAGTAATCTCAGTAGAGGTTAGCAGGTATAACAGACAACTATACACAATAATAATGTTTGCTCCGTTGCACTCATGCTTTTGCCCGTTTTTGCATTGACAGGAACATACATATACATTATAACCTATAATTAATAATTTAATAAAATACACGAGCAACATTTGACGCTTTTGTTCACTCTTGATTGCATTTCAAATTTACCGCCATGTATAACCACGATTAATAGAAATTCACCGACGTTCGTTCATGGTGAGTGCGGTCGCAACCTTTGTAACCTTTTTCAGGTAACCGCGTTCCGTATATAAACCTGTTTCAGGATACCGTTTTTAAGTTTTGATTTTTTAGTGCAAAAGTCTTAAGATTGTGAAAAAACTTTGATAGGGGCGGTTTTTTTTCCTTTACCAATTTTGATGAAAATTAGTTTACTGACTAATTTTGATGCCAGGAATACGAATCTGACATTTAAAAATTTGAAAAAAAATTACTTCATTTATTTATTGTCTCGTAAAAAATATGATAAATCGTGTTTTGAGGTCAATCATTGCAAATTGATAAAAATATTATACCCAGGATACCTACTCGATGTAAAATTTTCCGTAGAATCCAAATTTCAATATTTCGAAAGCTATAAACGCATTGCAAAGTCATAAAATCAGAAAAAAACAGTATAAATGGCAAAAAAGTAAAAAAATCGATTTTAAATAGTGGCGCACCACTCGCAAAAATTCCAAAAATATCATAGATGTAGATTCTTCAATTACTTATGAAGTTAAAAAATAAAATTCCATGCAATCGAAAGTTTAGATAACCAAAAGTAAATTTCAACCCTTCTGGAATTTTTTAAGGGTTGTATACAGAATTTGAAGAGCTGAAAAAAATTGTGTTGGAAGACCACCTAAAACCCTACTTTCATGATTTTTTTTAGAATTTTTCATTCAATAGGTGCAGAGAAAAAAATCAAAATTTTACCAAACATGTTTTATTGATGCTAGGAAAGTATTTTTTAAGGTATTTTGGATATTCGTGATGGGGGGCATTTCACCTATGTTAACCGGGGGGACACTTTATATAGCTGTCGGCAGTTAAATGGTTTGTAAAAACAAATGAACCAATCAGCACTTTATCAATAATTACACCCGATATAATCACTAAAAACCTATTATTAACATAGGTTCAACCCTTTTGATGTTTTGTGGATTCTCAAAATACCAAAAGTTGCTGTTCTTTTTGTTTATCACTCTTTTCTTTGTAAATGTTACTTCATCCGTGAATAAAATTTGTAGGTGTCAATTTTGAATGATCCAGCAGTAAAATTCTAAACAATTAGCAAAATGTTCTCCAAACTTTCATTTGGTATTATTATAAAATTCTTGCAATTGTCAATGACTTAAGTCGCTAATAACTTCAGTTGTTACTAATTCGATTTGCCAATTACTCTAGTCTGCAATAATGACTCAAATTCTGAAAATTGCCCAAGTTTTCAAAAACGGCTCAAATTGTCAATGACTCAAGTTGCCAATAACTTCAGTTGTCATTAACTCAAGTTGTCAATTACTTGAGTCTTCAAGACAGACTATAATTTCAAAAACGACCCATGTTCTCAAAAATAACTTGAGTTGTCAAGTTTTTAATAACTTAAATTGCCAATCACTTGAGTTGTCAACTACTCGTGTTTTTGAAAATGACTCGAGCTCTAAAATGAACAGAATCTTTAATAATGACTCCAGTTGTCAATGACTCAAGTCCTTAATGACTCAAATCAATAATATCTCAAGTTGTAAATTACTAGTCTTTAAAAATGACTCGAGTTCTTAAAATGACCAGAGTTTTCAAAAATGACTCCAGTAGTCAATGACTAAAGTCTTTAATGACTCAAGTTCAAATTACTTGAGTTGCCAATGATTTGAGTCTTGCAGAAAATGTTATTTAATATTTTACTGAATCTTATTTTTATGTTTTTACTGGGTCTCTAAAATTTGCTTAGAATCCCGTATCGTCATATTTCTTGTTTTTTCTTAGATGATCAACAAGTTTTGGCATAATACAATTTAAATAAAACAATTATAATTGTTGCAGCATTTCAGTGTCCCAGAATTTTTTTTTATCTTTTGGTGACCAATCGCAAAATAAACAATATTGTTTTTGGATAATGTGTAGTTGTCCCTGGATTTGAAAATACCATTTGTTTTTTATTAATTGCGCCATTTTTTTAAATATTTTTTTTGCCATAATATCTTTCACAGGTGTAATTAACTTGGCTGAAAAACGGCATTTTATTTTGAAAATGCCATCATCTTCTATCTAACCATCTAGGGTAAAATCTAAATATGAAATTTTATGGTCTAAAAACATTCCGCATGGCTCTATTACAACTCCTTGCAAAGTGGACAATTCAGAAATTGCTAAGAACTCATCTTTTTTTCTATAGTCTAAAGCGTGTATACTTTTGGTATATTCTGTATAAATTAGAAGATTGACACAATTATATATAAGGTTTTTTTTGCAAATTTGCAAAATTAAAAGCTGTTAGCAATTTCCTTTTCTTTTTTAACCATTCAATGCAGTTGTTTTGGTCTTTTGTTCTAATTTCAAATTAACGTCGTTTCTTGCCAGTTCTTTTCAGAGCAAAAAAAAACATTTCTTTGGCTGTTTCAAAGTTTTCTGCAGGTTTTTTTCAGTTCTTGCCGCAGTGTTAATTATTTGGCGCCGTTTTTAATTTTTTGTTTTGACAAAAAATGTGTTTAGATATTTTTTTTGTAGTTTTTCTCACTTATAACGTTTTGCGTATTTTTATGGAGACTCATTTGTGTAATATTTATAAATTGTATAAAAAGGTTTGTATTATGAGAAACAACTGCCGCAGAACATCTTGCTTGATAAAAGCCTTTTAAACTATAATTAATCCGTTTTTTACCAACAAATTTACAGAGAATAGAGTTGTACTGCTCTACTATGTTGCTGTCTAAATCACAAATATGGCTTTTTGAGTGACCAGCATGAAATCTAAAAATGACAGATCATAAGACATTAGTTTATAAAGTTCCGCTAATTTAAAATCATTTATAGTATTTTTTGGTATGGTACTATATGTCACATTAGGTACATTTAAAATATCTCAAACATTTTTCTACCATGTTCAACGTTTTCATTTGTTTTTTTTTGTATTTAACAGCTTTGTAAACTGGACACTGCAACTTAAATATTTTTTTTCAATAAATTGTTACAAACTATCTTTGGGCTAATTTTTAAATTGCTTAGATTTCATAGCTTATTGCAAAAATTGCAAAATAAATGATTTTTGCATTTAGATTTCTCTACAATATGGCACATGGCGCGTACGGACAAAACTAAAACTTTTTTATAGCAAGAGCTGTCACCATCTGATATCATTGTTGTATATTTCACGCCGTGAAGTTTAATACTTGTTTTGAATCCTTCAAATATTGAAGCTGATTCCATTGCAGGTGAATTATCTCCCAATTTTTAGTTCTTGCACAAACAAGGCAATATTTATTTTTAACATTAATATATAACATCTTTTTTGTTTTGTGTCCAATAATTGCACTTATGCCAGATAATGCATTATAGTTTGTTCTGTATGATTGCTTATACCAAGCTCTATCACAATCAACTACTATTTTTGGAATTCCTTTTTTATCTACATGACTTTTGCAGCAGCAGACATTTTAGAAATTGCTATTTTTTCATATTTGCTGTTTACTTCTTTTTGAACTTGATTGTATTTACGTGTCGACATAAATGGTACATTTATTGACAATAATAGTTTGCACAACATGCTGTAACCACCACTAACGTTTATTCCGCCAGCAACAAAACTATTGTTTATACTTAATCATCATTAAAGTTTATTAATTTTATTGTAAACTAAACAGTACATTCCTTTTTTATTTGAGAATATTAAAATTGCTAAGATTCCAACATCTTTAACTTTATTTCATTTCAGTTCATTATGCTGAAGTGTAAAACATGGTTATTATTTGCTTCTTCGAATCACCTTCTAAATATCCAACTGAAGAATGCTGCTTTCTGCGTGAACAAGTACCCTCCAATGTTGTTTCAAAATTTGGCTGTAAGCCCCTACAGAAAGTTATAATCAAATGTTAGTAATTAATATATTACTTTATAACTATAAATCACATGTTCCAAATATAAAACGCTTTATCATATTTGTATCTATATTTTATACATTCATACCAGTATATTTAATTTAACCATTTACTTTATATTTAAATTGATATTTTAAGTGGGCATTATAAAACATAATCTTTGTTTTAAACACATATTAATGTCCAAATTATCAAGTTTTTAGAACAAAATAATTTCATCTCAGATACTCAATATGGATTTTGATCAACACCTTCGATAACAGATCTTCTGATTTATGTTAGTCACAAATAAAATTCTACTTTAGACAAGCATGGACTAAACCTTGCAATAGCTCTAGAAATTTCTAAAGCGTTTGATAGGGTATGGCATCCTAATCTTATCAACAAAGGTTTACTTAGCCACGTGCAGCAGCTAGCTTTTTTAGATAGGTTTTTTTACGGCGGCGCATCTAGTGATGGAACCTGGTAAGTTTTCATATGTACGCCACTTTATTAATTTAACAAGGACAAATAAAAAAAATTCCTTCTTAACCATTTAACAATTTATTCACTTTATATTACACACATGTATATATATCCGCCGAAGTGCTTTCTTAAGTCACCCGCTTAACAAGAAGATTTCCTGCAAGCGTCTCCGCAAAAAGCCGCTGGGGTGGGGATGGTTCTCACCAAATCAAGTTTGACGGCAAATTTAAATTAACAACAAATGGGTTGATACAAATCTCTCACTTAAAAAAAGAAAGAATGTTGCGTAGTTTTGTTATTACAAAAGAAAAACTCTGAATGATTTATCCTTAAAATTTAAAAACGCTACAATTTTTAGTTGTTTAACTGAATTAAAACTATTAGATACACATTTATTGAATAATTCCATACCGTACTCATAACTATTCTAATACATTATTGTAGATCCTGTATACACCAACCCAGAATAAACTTACTAACCTAACTAAAATTACTTTATTCTAATTGACTTAATCTAAATAACGCTAATTTAAACTAATTAAATTTAACTTAATTTTACTAAATATCGGGCTTCGGAGAATAAGGTTTTAGGTCCTTAACATGATAGACGCCCAGAACCTTAGTTTCCATTCCCGGTTAAAACTTTATATACATTGTAACCCATCTTATTTCCTATTAACCCTTGTGTACATTTTGGAGCTAAATTTCTACTTAAGTGCAAACACTGGGTTGAAATTTTACTACCCAACGTTTTAAGTTTTTTTTGCACATCGTCAAAATATACCGGCAATTTACCTAGTTTTTCTACCAATGCTTTTCGATCATATTGATCAAAGGGTTTATAGTTTGCAAATGACATTGTAATGGTCTTATTGACCGTTTTAATTAAAAGACTCAAGAGGAACTAGATTAACATAATAAACTTTAGTTAGGTTAAAAATATTTACAACTTACAATTATCCGGATGTATATTTTATATGTATACATTTACATTTGTGGTTGATTCAGATAAACAGCTTATGTCGTTAAAATAATCACCAAATATTGATTTATATTAACTGAAGCTTTAAACTTGCCATTTTAAGTCCGAGCCTGATCAACTGTCACTGTTGAGACTCAAGGTATATGTGGTTTGTCACCCTTCCGGCGGCTATCCGTTTAGGTTGCCGGAGTCTTTAAGTAAAAGAATAAAGTTTAATTGCTTTAGTTTGATTGACACAATTACAATTTAAATATAACAACAAATGTTCCTCGGATCTACTGTTTGAGTTAGTAAATCTCAATAAATTTAAGTTGTGATATCTATTAAGATAAACAACCGCATAAATGAGTTGTTGACTTATCGTTAATAATAATAAAGTTTATATAAAATTATATAGTTATCTTTGTAAGCACAGAAAGAATATGAAAAATATTTGTGTAACCAAACAAAAGAAAAGTATATTTTATAGGACCGCCATTTATTGCTTTCGGGGTCCTAGCCCCGACCAGGGCCACCAAATCCCAACCAAAAAAAACGAGGCACCGGAATGGTGCACTAATAAAGATTTTTAATAAACCAATTGGAGCTGAAGTCGTGCATTTGAGTGTTCTTGTAGTTTGGCATTATCTTGCGAGCTGCCTGGCATTGTGCCTTCCCGGCCATCCGCCCACATGTTAACCCAGTAACCATTTATTTGTTTATTAGTATTTCAATAATTTTAATCGCGAGGCCACGGCCCCCCTATCGCACTGAGCTGCGGCATGTCCCTTTTAGGCAAGAAAAAAGGTATTAATTTCCAAAAATCATAAACTCTTGTTTAAATGTCATAAATGCCAGGGTAAACCCCGTAGATTCATGTACGCTCGTTCTCATTGCAAATTTGTACTTTGGCAAATTAATGTCCCACAACTTTTGATTTTCCTGAAAAAAAAACTCATAGTCTTTAGCACTCGGTTGTATCTTTCTGTGGGGTTTGCTTGAGGATGATAGTTGGCACTGTATAGAATACAAACCTTATACATTCACAAAGTTCTCGAAAGGAAGCACCTTCAATTGTCGACCATTATCCGAGATTATCTGAGCTAGATCTTAAAAATATATGGTTTTCAACAATATCAGCATTAGAAGAGGCTTTAGCGCGTCGTAGTGGAAAAAAGAATGGTTTTTTTGTAAACAAGTCGCATACCACTAGTGTAAAGCAATTTTGTTTCAATAATAAGAGAAATGGTTATCTTAAATCCAAAGAAAGAATCTGATAGGGTCTGTGCTGTTGATGTAATGCCATTAATGCACCGGGTTTACATTGTTCTCCTTTATGACCAGTGCAAACTTTACAACTACGACAATATGTAGCTGGTTATGCTAACTTTTGTGGCCAATAATATTGCTTAGCTGTTTCAACATTGTGATTGTCAGCTTTCCGACATGATTTATCGGGATTTTTCTTTATTTGGACAAACATGGATTTAAACCAACAATTTGACTAGGATAGAACAACGGTAGAGGTACTTACGGATTCTAGTTTAATTGGGTCATCAAACGTACGGGAGAGTGCTTCTGGCGCTTGATGTTTTGCCACAGTACGATGTTTGACCATAAAGTTATATTGTTGCAGTTTCATTGCCCAACGAAATAGAAATCTCGGTAGATTCTTTAATCCCTAGAGCCACTTTAATAAAAAGTGATTGGCCACTACTACAAAATGTGCAGCTTTTATATAACTTCTAAATTTTTCAAAATGCCAAAGATTACAACGAAATATTCTAACTCAAAATCCCGTTAACACCACGTAGTTGTACTTAGTAGTTACTACCTTTTTATCTTCAGGGTAACGCTGTGTAAGTATGCATCCTAGACCAACTTTGCTACTATTACAGTTCAAATAAAACATTTTTTTTCTAATCGGGGACCAACATTACCGGAGCTTCAACTAATCATTGCTGTAAGTTACAAAAGGCTTCTACTGGCGGTTTTTTCCATTGCCATCGTTCAGTCTTTTTCAGCAATACAATACAAGTTGACGGCTTTAGTTGTAAAATTGGGGATAAACCAACGGTACTAACAGGCTAAGCCAAAAAACTTACGGACATCGCGAGAACAGTAGAGTACTTGAAAGTTTAGTACTGCCGAAACTTTTTCAGGATCAACAAGGAGTCCATTTTGGTTAATAACGTTACCCAAATATTTCAATTTTGGCCCTGCAAACTGACATTTCTCGCAACTCAAGGTTAATGCAGCCCAATGTAGTCGTGACAAGATTTATAGGCAACACTGGGCAATACCGTTGTTTGAAGAGAACCGCTTTATTTACGTCAACATAATGCTTCACCAACAAAGTGCACCCCAGCCTTCCTTCCATCTTCTGAAACTATGACTCCGTAAGTCGTCCAATTTTAGCTTTCTTCGTGCTGGTTAGTATTGAAGCTTGCTCTATAGAACATGTTTGATGATATTTCACACTTGGAACAGAACATATTTTTAGCCTTGGAACATGTTGAAAAGCAAGGGCCTACACTTTTGCAATTCCAACGTTTTAAAGAGAAATTTGTATTATTTCGAGCGGCGTTGGTTGATTTAAACTTAAAAAGTTGCGGAATAAACTACCTTTGCCAATGATTGCTTTAATAAACTTAATCCTCTTACATGTTTTAAGCAGATGTTCAACAGAATTAATTTCAGCAAAACTTATTCTGTTTAAGAAGTACGGATGCAAATTTTGCCAAATCACATAAAGTTTCTCGTCAGCTGAGACAGGAGTGGGTAAGCGTGCATATAAAATTGTCATTGATGCAAAGTACTTGCCCACGGACTCACTAACTAGTTGACGTCTAGAATTAATTTGCTATTATCTACTAAAAATATGCTTTGCGGAGGGTTATTACAAAACTCTTCCAATCATGCCAGTAATAATGGTACGCTCAATATTAAGTCAGAGCTCGACCAGTTAAAATCTGCGGAACGGCAATGAACATTTTTTTCTCGTTGACGTGCTATCAAGGAATGCATTGAGGTTTTCTTTAATTACCAATCCTTAAAAGATAAGAAGCGCGTTTGACATATAATTGGTTTGGGGTTTGGCGTTCAAACTCGAATTTGCGGTACGAGGTTCAGACTATGCACCCACTCATTTTAACTCCTTTGATTTTTCTAATTTCACTAACTAGCGCTGAAAATTTGCTACCGTCTCTTTGCAGCCTTCTAAAGGTTTTGGACATCTAGCGAGGCAACCAGTGAGGTGAATTAATTTGGTTTTCGCAGTTTTAGCTGTGTTACAAAATTCCCCAATAAATTTAACTTATGTTTACATACGTTAAGCTCTTTATTCCAATCATAGTTAGAAGTAATTGCGTCATGCGATTGGTAATTTTCTTGTTTAAAGTATGGTGCGTGTATATTCTTATGGTGATTTAATGTTAAATAACCTAATTTACGTTCACTCACCTTAAGAGTGTGGCATTAATGCTGTCTAATTTGAGCACAAAAAAGTTGGCAATCATGTCTCTGTACCACTCAACGTTGACTGTAACGTTTCGACCATTCCAATTTTTGAAAACATATAGACTAATGATTCCACCGCCATAAAGCGCATCAAACGGCATATTTTTTTGGATCTAATGGTGTTTTGACACTGGCTTATAAATTATTATCGCTTCAAATGCGACAATTTTGTTTGTTGAGCCATTTAACCAAACTAATGCTTCATCACTGAACAAAATTTTCATATAAAATTATGCATCAATAGCAATGTTTTTCTCGGCCCATTTACCAAATGTACTGCGCTAACAATGATTGTGGGGCACCAATTCCTGTACAAGTTGAATCTTGTAAGCTCGTAAACCAAGATCATTTTGCAAATTTACATAAGTAAGGCATTTTTCTTAACAATAAACTTTTCTACACTAGAACTACATTCTTCAAAATCTTCAATAGTATCAAAGCTTGAGACTAAAAATTGTTTAGTATTATATTGAAAAGAAAACTTAAAATTATTCTTAATTATAACAAATTTGCAATGTTCCGGATGTTCCAAAGAACATTTATTACAATGCGGAGTTTTGAGGCACAAAAGTTCAATTTCAGTTTTGTTGCACTTTTCAGTAGTCCAGAGTTCTTTGTTTGATCCAATGAAATAAATTTTTGCTGGTGGTATTAAAATCTACATCTTGCTGTTTGGGATGAGATAGATTCTATGGAATTAAGTTTGGGATTTCACAATAGGAAAGTATAAGATACTTACAATTGTGTTTTTAATTGATAAAATTTTGAATTTGTATATTCTAATATTTTAAAAGGGTGAGTTTTATCTAATTTTAACAATTCGTTCTTTTTGTGAGCAACCGGCAGATGGTCTGTTATGTCTAAAAGTTCTTTAGTTAAAATTAATTCTAAATTAATTATTTCATTGAAAGCAAGACTGATTGTTCGTTCTGTTAACTTTAAAGTATCAAGCAACTTTTGGCTTAGATAAATATAATATTGCGAATTTGAGTTGCAATCAATTTTATTGCAACTCAAATTCGCTTTTGATTGATATCAGTGAAATAAAGAAGAAATATTAATATTGTTTATAATTATTTCTAAATTGTGTGAATACTTAAGTGTTAAACGATTTGCAAATGAGGTGAATTTATCAACCTGTTTGATCGTTTTATCTTGATTTTGAAACAAAATATTAAGATTTTTATTAATGTCTTGTATATCATTATCATCTAAAGCAGTGTTTGCTGCATCCGTTGTCAAACAAATGGTTTTCTCAAAATCTGATTAGATCAATATTGGTGAATTTGTTAAAAGTTGTTTACATTTATTAAATGATTCAAGATATTTGGTATTATTTATATTAATTTTGGAATTCTTTTTCAAGCATTTAGTAAAAGGTTGTACTATTTTTGCATAGTTCTTAATAAAGCGTTTATAGTATCCGGTCAAACCAAGAAATGATTTAATTTCTTTTACGTTTTTTGGTAGCGGATAATTTTCTATAGCTATAATTTTATTAGAGTTGGGTTTTATACCTTCTGGTGTGATGACGAGAAATTGTACTTCTTTTCTTAAGAACTCATTTTTGTCTAGTTGGATCTTTAAATTAATACTCTAAATTTTTCAATTTTTTTTTTTAAATGAATTAAATTCTTATGTAATGATTTTGAAAACATATCAACGTCGTCCATGTAAACGAAACAAAATTTATATAAATATTCTTTCAAAATGTTGTCCATAACACGCTGAAGCGTACTAGAAGCATTTTTGAGACCAAAGGGCATTCTGACATACTCAAAATATCCATTGTTGACTGAAAAAGCAGTTTTTTCAATTGAGGAAGGATCCATTTTAAGCTGAGAAGTAGGTACATTTACCAAGGTTATTAAGAATTTCGTTTATTCTTAGTAAAGGGTACTTATCTCCTATAGTTTTTTTGTTTAATTTTTTAAAATCAATTAATAATTGCCATTTTTTTATTCTTGAGATATCTGACTTCTTAGGGACAATCCACACGGGAGAGCTGTATGGTGATATTGATGGTCTAATAGTCTTGTTTTCTAACAATTTTTAAATTTAATTTTGAATTTCTTGTTTCAAAGAATATGGGTATCGTATGACTTACTATATACTGGATCTTCGTCAGTTGTACGAATTTTATGTTTAACGGCATTACTAAAACTTAGATCGACATTTTTATTATAATAAATGTCTCTAAACGATTTACATAATCTTAAAAGTTCGATTGCTTCTTCTTGATTTAAATGTTAAGTTCTTATTACTTTGTCAACATTAATTTTGTTGTTTTGATTGTCATTTTTATGATAATGTAACTCTATATTTGTAAGCGGTGTTACTTCAAGTTGTTTTTCAAAATAAATGTTAATTTCTCGTTCTTCTTCAATTGGTAAAGTAAAGGGTATCGCATGTTTTTGTCGCTTTTCACAACTCTTTTTAAGCTTTTAACTATAAATGGTTTGTGAAATAAGTAATTTTTTAAAAATGTTTGTGCAGATTCATTAAAGAATTTGTTGCGCCACTGTCAATTAAAATTTTAGTTAAAACTTAAATAATTTTTCAGAGATAAAATTTGCAAGTGTTGCATTTTTTAAATAATGTGGCCTGTTTTGTATAGGGTGATTTCTCATATGTGAAAAAGTGTTGTTTGTTACTACAGACATAAGGGAAGGTTTATTTACAGTTGATTTGCCAAACACTTGAGAATTGGTTGGAAAATTTGTTTTATTTCTTAGCGGTTGAGGCATGTATAATGGACCTCTGGGGAAGCTATAATTTGGTTTTTGAAAATATTGATTAGGTTTTTGAAAACTATTTTTATTTGGTCTTTGAAAGTTTTGAAAATTTGGAAATTTGCTTGGTGCAACATAATTTTTATTTGCAAAATTTTTATTATTTTTATATAAAGTATTTGAATTTTTGATTGGTTTCAAATAATTTTGTTGTATTTTTGCTTTTCCGCAAAGAAAATGCATAAACGATATTTGAGTTGCGTGGTTATCATAACGCCTACATTCATAGAGACATGCTTCAATTGTGTTGCAGGTGGTGTTAAGGAGATGCGTACAATAGGGCTCTGTGACACCGGCCTTGAGAGTCGCAAGCGCTTGATGTTCGAACATGTTTCTTTTGTGTAATAAAATATCATTATTTAATTCTCACAGACTTACATGTTTTACTACTAATCGCAATTTACGTTTTAATTTTCTCTCGTAGGATTCGTTTTGATTTTGGTAACATGTTGTTAAGTCAGTACCAATAATTCTTCCAATCTTGGGTCTCTGTATTTTTGTATCAGAGCGTTTTTTAATTGATCCCAAGTGTAGGTCGAAGTACGCCACTGTGTCGTGTGTTGTTATTATTTTGGTGCTATTGGGTTTTTGTGTGTTATTAAGTTTATTTAATTAAAAATTTCTTAGCACATCTTGTGTTGACTGTGTAAGTAGTTATATATGCTAATTATTAACTCCTTATAGCAGCGATATTATTGATGTGCAATGTTGTTAATAAACTAACCTTTAATTATTGTTGCAACATCCACGCCGTTTGCGGCATATTTTCTTACTATTCGTACCAGTGGCGTAACATAGAGATTTAATTTGTGATTTTATATTATAATTTTATTTTAAAGTTTGTTTTTAATTATCCCGTTGTTTCTACTGTAACCTTTCCGTGGTCTATCCGTGTTTGTTTTAAAGTCAGTCATCAGGTGATAGACCGTACCGGTGTGAAATTTGTCTCTTGTTTTAAACCTTTTCCTACATATTTTATTTTATTCACATTTATATTTACATTAGCACAATCTGGAATTACTTCTAGTGGTTGTGGAGTTATTTTTCATAATAACTGTGCTATTCGCTACAAGAAATGTCATTGTGGTGTTTTATTTGATTTTAAATTGGAATCTGACCTATGCAAATTATACAAAGAAAACAACATTGTTAGATAAAGTTCGCTCTAACAATAAACTTTTAACTGACAAAATTTCTCATTTGGAGGAGAAGATAGCTCTGAAAGATATAGAAATTTTAGATTTAAAATCATGCCGTCTACTTGAACCTGTTTCTATTAGGTCTGTTATTAATGCGGATTCAATTCAATTGCCACCGGCAAATCAATTCTATCCAGTACTTCTACCACTACTAGTAGTTCACAATCAATTAAACCTAGAGTACAGCACAAAACTCCAACAATTTTTGGATGTGGTCCAGACAATGACCAGCTACAAGCCTACGTTCCCCCTTCATATATTGATGTGTCAAAACTTAAGCGTGGAACAAATAAAACTGAAATTGCAAACTATATGAAACCTAAACTACCATCTGTTTTGATTGATGTTGTTGAGTTGGTAGTGAGATCTGGAAACTACAGCAGTTTTAAAGTATCTATTCCAGCCAATCAAGTTGGTTTAGTTCTTTCTAAAAACTTTTGGCCGGCAAACATTGCCGTCAAGAAATTTATTAATTATGGCCGACCACAAAATTTACCAGCAACTCCTGCAGAGGATTTTTGAACGTTAAATTTGATCAACAGTTTGGACCCGTCTTCAGAAATACCAACGGCCTCTCAATTTACTACCAAAACGTTGGAGGTATAAAAACCAATCTAAAAAAACTTTTGTTAGCTGTAGCTTTGTCAAGTTATAACATTATTGTTTTGACCAAAATTTGGCTATCTGAAGACATCACTGACTCAGAACTAAGACTAACTGGCTATAACCTATTTAGATGTGATCGGTCTAATTTAACTAGCCCTAAATTAAGCGGAGGTGGCGTATTGATTGCGGTTAGAAGTCATCTTAAGTGTACATTACTATATCCGCCATATCTAAATGTTGAACATGTGTTTGTAATTGTCAACTTTAAGTTTGTATCGTACATAATTAGTGCAGTTTATTTACCCCCTTTTTCGGTTATCGATAAATATTACCTCTGTTACTCCGTTGAATCATTTGCTGATGTCTTTCCTAATAGTAAATTAATTCTACTAGGTGATTACAATTTACTAGAAGCAACGTAGCTAAATGATGAATTTGGAACTGGAGTTACTTGTAACGAAAACTACCCTGGACATTTATTTGCTAACTCATTTGGATTTTTAAACTGTGTTTAATGTATAACCATACCAAATAGTATGGATGTATTTTTGGATTTGTGTTTTACTAATGATTGTGATAATATTACTGTGATAAATGCTGTAGTTGTTTTATTAGATATAAGCCAACATCATAATGCCTATGTGATAGATGTCAAATGTGATACATCTTGTGATATTTTAAACTGTAACTACGTTTTTAATGATTTTAAATGTGCCAACTTCTGCGCAATCAATAATTTTTTGTTGAACGTTGGTTGGTCTGTTCTTTTTAACAACTGTGATATTAATGTATGTGTTGATTTATTTTATTCTGTTATGTATTATGCAATTGATTGTTATGTACCTAAAAGAGTGTGGAATGACAACAACTTTCCTATTTGGTTTAGCAAGGAATTAATTTCACTTACTAAACTAAAAAAAATAGAACATAAACGATTTAAATCTTCAGAACTTCTTTCTGATTACAATAAATTTGATTCTCGTCGGACTTCATGTAAAAATCTGAACGCACGTCTTTACAAGCAGTACATTTTACGCACCGAGAATAACATTCGGTCAACCCAAAACATTTTTGGAGATTTGTAAATGAAGCTAGAAAAACTAATGCTTTTCCAGCTACAATGTATTATGGTGATCAAACCTGTATTAATGGTGACGATCTAAACAAATTTGCAAATTTTTTCTCTTTGGTTTATAATTCTCAAATTCATCCAACTCCATTGTTTAAGTTTGATAAAAACGTAATTCATACAAATTTCTCAGTCAGTTTACTAAATATTTTTAATGGAATTACAAGCCTTAAATCTAATCTTAACACTGGACCTGACGGTATTCCTTCTATGCTCTTAAAAAATTGTATTTATTCAATTTCAAAACCATTACATTTACTTTTCAACGCATCATTAAATGAAACTAAATTTCCTGATGTATGAAAACAAACTTATATAATGCCATTGCATAAATCTGGTGCTAAAGAAAATATTACAAACTATAGAGGCATTTGCATTCAATCTGCTATCCCGAAATTATTTGATCAAATTATAACTGGTCAAATACATTGGATGTGCAAAAGTATTTTAGTAGATGAACAGCATGGGTTTTGTGAGAGTCGATCTACACTTAGCAATCTACTTTCTTACAAAAATTACATTTTAAACGCATTTGAAAGCAAAACTCAAGTTGAATCTATTTACACCGACTTTTCAAAGGCCTTCGATCGTGTGAGCCACAATTTTTTGATTGCTAAGCTTCGTGCCTTGGGTTTTTAAAATGCAGTGGTTTCTTGGTTATCTTGCATTTTGAAAAACCGAACGCATTGTGTAAAAATCAATAACTTTCTTTCACAACCTATTTTAGTTCCATTAGGTGTTCCTCATGGATCTCACTGCGGACCAATTTTATTTTTACTTTTTATCAATGATTTTTTTGACTGTATTAGTTCATCATCATTTCTGTTATTTGCAGATGCTTTAAAAATGTATAGAAGTATTTTATCTATCGATGATTGTAATCTTTTACAACAAGATTTAGACACTGTTAATGCTTGGTGTCTTATTATGATATTATGTATTATTAATAACCTTTTGTTTAATGTTAATAAATGTTTTGCAATCAGTTTTAATAGAACGCTAAGCAAAATTTCGTACAATTATACTATCGATAACAAGGTGCTACAACAAGTAACACAAATTAAAGATTTGAGTGTAATTTTTGATTTTTAACTTACGTTTGTTGAGCATATCAGCTACATGTGTAATTGTGCTATAAAAATGCTGGGGTTTGTATATAGAATGTCAGCTGATCTTTCTCCAAGTACTCTTAAATTGGTGCCCTTTCTATGAAATCCATAGTCAGAATATTGAACGTGTTCAAAACAAATTTTTTTGTCTGTTGTCCTATAGATCTGGTATATTGTCGGTTAATTTTGATCGCAATTACATTTCTTTACTATACAATTTACCGTCACTAAAACTTCGGCGCAAAAGATCAGATCTCTCATTTTTGCGTGGTCTAGTGATGTCTGAAGTAGACTGTCCTGAGTTACTTGTATCTCTTCCATTCTACATTCCTATTATTAAACGACGTACCAGGCAGACTTCATTATTTAGAGAATTTACACATTCTACTAATTATGGATTTCACAACCCCATTGGTAGAATTTGTAGATTTGCAAACTGTTTAACAAACAATTTCAATTTTTTTTGTTCTAAATCTATGTTTAAGATTCAATTGAGTCATATTGATTAAATGTTATGTATTTTATATTGTATTATGTTTTTTATGTCAATCAATTGCTTCTGTTTTTTATTATTTAAGTTGTACAATTTGAACTTATTATGCTTTCTCTAGCCTCACCTTGTATTTTAGCTTTTACACTTTTAAAAAGTATTTTATTAAATAAACATTCCGGTGGATTTTTCCTTAATAAATTTATAAAACTTTCAGATTGCTTTAAAAAGTAAGGGAGATCTTTTGATCTTCTTTTATAATTGGGGACCATGTCCTTCGCGAGTTGAACTTCTATATTAGTCGGTTCAGTCATTGTGTAATTGCTCAAAATATTTTCTGAATTATTAATATTATTGTCGATATTATTTTCGGTATCGTTTTCGATATCACTTTCAGTATCGTCTGAAATGTTATTTTCATTATTGCTAAAATTATTTGAACTAGGGGGATTTATTGGACTTCTATCTCTTGACATAAATAAAACAATTATGTTAGTATGTTTCTTAGGGATAAAAATAAATGGGATCGACTTACAGTGTTATCGGTGCAAGTAGCATTTCTGATGCGATAATGCTTTGTGGTGATGAGTAAGCGGTGGCCGTCTTGATGTCGGTCTCCGGCAAATACTTCGAGAAGATGGGCTTCTTGGTAGATGAGCGGTGTTTTCAAGTATTTCAGTGGATTAAACAACGATACGCACAAATCCGTTTATTATTCCAGTTAAAAATTTAATAAATACCAGCACTTTTTAAAATTGCTTTAAATTTAAACAATTACTTGTGCCGTACTGGAATCCTGTTCGCAGCGCCAATTATGTTTTTAAATGTTTACTTTATTTATTAATTACAATTTATATTTGTTTTACATTTGACTTGTTATAATGAAGTGACGCTTAGTGCGCCATTGCAAGTTAATATACCTTGCCGCTTTTGCTGATCATACAAGATCATATATTATTGAAAAACTAAATAACATTTCTTAGTAGAGGTGTGATGGAATGTGCATACACATAATTATATATTATAAAAAGAAGAAGACCCAAAACTGATCCTTGTTGTATACTCCTTTTCATGTACAAGGTTCTGGACGTGGTATAATTGATTAGAAAACTACTTTTTTTATTGTAAGTTTGTACCTCTGATACCATATTGAAAAGCTTGGTGATTAAAAATTTATAATCAACAAGATCAAAGGTTTTGCTCAAGTCAAGAAATTTACCAAAACAATGTTCTCTTTGATCCAAACTTGTAAAAAGATTTTTAAGATACTAAAAAACCTTGCTGATACTTATTAAATAACTTTAAACAATAAAAAGTTAGTTATTCTCCTCCATATTATACGTTCGTTTGATATAGTACTCAATATCGCAATAGGTATTTGCTGTTTTGGGTACTGAAATGAGTTTGGTTAGTTTAAGAACTGTTGAAAATATTTCTTGATGCAAAAATTCATTAATGATAGATATAATTGAAGTTACTAAAAATGATATACAGGTTTTTAATCATTTAGCACTACACCCGCTGAGTTTAAATTTTTAAATTTACTACAACATTAATAATGTTACTTTAAGATGCTTGTTGTAGAACAACGTCATAGTGGTGTATTATTATTTTCTAAAAAAAGCGCAAAAGTGAAAATAATCAAACAAGTTAAAGAATTACATTAAAAAAAAGTATTTGAAAATCATCAAAAACTACAGACCGATTTTTCTATTCACAACACTATTTAAAGTATTTGAAAAAGTTGTAGCAAATTGAGTTATTAATTTCTATAAAAACAATCAACAAGGGGTACCGCAAGGCTCTATACTAGTACATTATTTATTGCAATAATTTAAATTGTGTTGTATTATCCAAAGAATTATTAGCTTTACTGACAATACAATATTTTTTTAAAGTACATTTACGGACAAGGCTATTATAGAAAACATAAACCATATACTAATAAACACTTGTTCCTACTGCCAACAAAATAATTTGGTTTTGCTTATGCTCTTGACATTTATGTTAGTTATAGACACGTTTGAGTTTGTGTATTGGTGTAAGAATGAGAAAATATTACCTCTGTTTATTGAACGCAACAATACTTGAGGTTCTTGTCCGATTCATATTTGAAACGCCTATAGCTTTTTGCGCAAATTTAAATGAATATAAAATGAAATTGGCCAAAAAAATTTAATTAATTTAATTTCTTGTTGTTTAGTTGCTGATGTAGGTGCGTTCTACGTGTGCCGACAAAAATAAGGCGTTGACGCCGACAAATGCTAATATTAATAACCAATAAGCTATTGTTTGATTATACTTGTGAATTGTAGGCCGTTACGTGCTGCTGCTGGGCGATTAATTTATAACATCTACCCTCATGTGTATGACTGTGTGGGTAGAAGTACTAATAGAGACCCAAATGTTAATTAGTTTATACAATTCATGCGTGTGTGACCGCATGAAAAGAACCGCTACCCAACGAAGCAAATCATTCCCAGCAGAACATCCAGATGCACTGAAAGCAGCTTTAAAAGCTGCCTAGATATTGTCTATCAGTAGGAGAAGACATCCATCGCCCTCACATGCGGATTGATTGAGCAGTACAAGCTAAAGTTTTTTTTAAGCATAGTACATTTTCTAATTCTATTAGGCCTATTTTAAACTTATTTTAACGTCAATTAGCTAACATCGCTGTTAAAATTTTTAGACAATCTAGCACCATGTTTTTTAAACACCTAGCAACAAATAATGTGTTAATTAATATCACTCTAAAAAAATCAAAATACGGATATAAGTTTAAAAAAATTTAAAAAACTAAATTTTAGTAATTAAACAAACAACCAAAATATTTTTACATTTTTGAGTTCTAAGAGTAGTTAAACAAGATAAGTTTACCAATTTTCTATTATAAAATGAACACCTTGTGTATTGAAACTTTTTTTGAATTATCTAGGTGTTTCGGTAATTTCATAATCATAATCACATTTATTTAATTAGAGCTTATAATTCCCATTTAAATTTACTAGAAAATAAAAATACGTTACTCAAAATGACTCTTGCAGATACATTTTATGAGCGACACACAATACCTGTTGAGCCTCGAAGTCGATAAAATCAAAAAGTTGTTGTGTAAATTATAGTTTCTTTAGTGTATTTTTACTTCTGTCTATACCTAATTAGATTATCATATTTTTAATAATAATTTTTTCAAATCATTTGTTTATTATAAACTGAAATAAGTTAAGTTTTTTCTATTGTAATAAAAATCTAGACATAAATGTAGTATACTTTTAGTATTATATAGTTTGCATAAATCAGATACTTATATGATCTCACTTGTGCAAACAGTGTTTTAGCATGTTAAATACATTGAATTATGATTTATTTTAATCTAACTAGTGGTTTATATTTTAAATGTAAAGTAGAATATTATTTGTTTATGTACTGTTCTGGTATTTTTAGTATAATTTTGGTTTACAGAGGCGTTCTGTATATACAATTATAATTAAATAATAAACAAATAAGTATTGATTTAAAGTTAAATTAAATAAAGATAAATTTCTAGCAGCTTTTTTACTGAAATAAAAATTTGTTAAATAAACATCCCTATCTTAAATTATTATAAATTTATAATAGTTTAATTAAATAAAAAATAAAAGCTTATTGCAACCAGTTTCTTGTACCCGACGAATGGATGTGCGTGGAGCAATATAACCGGATGAACAGGTTAATAAACTTGCAGTTAGAGTGCAATGAGTGCATCCACTTTTACCTGTCTGGCATCTGCACCCGATATAGTATCTTAACCGAAACAATATAAAATAAACAGTTAAAACTAAATGTTATTTTTACTTTTAATGAGGATGATCTAAAATAATATTTGATAATATTTTATACACTTTTTGTGTAATAAACAAAACAAAATTAAAAATTTTATTTGCAAGTTTATTTTGATTAATTAAATAATGTTTTTCTAAATATAAAACATAAGTTAATTAAAGTACCGTTCTAATAAAAAAAAATGATAATTGATATTAAAATCTTGATAAATTTTACTGTGAATTTGATGTATTCGAATGCAATCGAATGCAATACAACGCATAAAGTTGGTTGCACCGACATAAATTATAAAGCAGTTTCATTCGCCATTTATATGTAATAGTGTACGATCATCGGTGTTCGTGCTCGGTACCTTGTACTCGAATTACTGATTAAAAATACAACAAAATAAGTGCTAACAAAAGTTAATATTTCAACCAAACAACATAAAAATTAAAACAAAAGAAAATGACAGAATGGAGTGCAGGCGTAATTACCAATTATTTCCCGATTGATACACACCAAAGTAAACTACATTAGAATTGAAGAAAGAAAAAAGAAGAATGGAAAATAATAACAAAAAACAGTGCAATTCAACCAAACAATAAAAATTATGGATAATTTTAGTCAGCTTGAGATAGAAGAAATATGCAATCCAAGTGAAATAAAAAGAACATTAATTCAAATAAAATAAAAATTACTTGTGGAAAATACAACATAATAAGAATTCTACTGCTGCAATAAAGCCATTTTGAAGAATCACATCAGATTGCAATTTAATGTAATTCTGTGTGCAAATATTTATGAAGACAACAAAGAATATATGGATATAGAAGAATTCCTCTGCGATGAAAATTAAATTATGATAAATGACGTGTTGAAAAATTAATTTTCAATTAATTTTATTATTTGAATATAATGCCATTTAATTGTTAAAGGTGAGCTGAAGAATTTGAAATAAAATTCCGGCCTCCTTTCGCATTTTCGAAAACTTCACTTTCAAATAATTTGGTTATTTGAATCGTTTTCTTATCTGGTGGTTGAAAAAAATTTGAAATAAAATTTTTGTCCTTAATTTTTCAGAACGTTTTGTTATTTAAATTGTTTATAAAGTTTGCTTGTAGGTTGAAGAAATTTGAAATAAAATTCCAGCCTTGTCACGCATTATTTAAAACAATATTAATTTTGATTAGTTTTATTATTTAAATTGTTTTTTACAATTTATTCGTTTTTTTATGTGGTGGGTTGAAGAAATTTGAAATAAAATTCTAGCCCTTTATCGCTTTTTATTATTTTTTTTAATTCGAATTGTTCTCAACAGTTTATTTTTTTGCGATGTGTTAAAGAAATTTGAAATAGAATTTCAGTTCTCTATCGCATTTTTAAATATTTTTTTTATTTGAATCGTTCTTAACAATTTATTTTATGCGGTGTGTTGAAGAAATTTGAAATAAATTTCCGATCAACTAACGCATTTTTGAAAACTTTTTTTATTTTCAAGTTTTTATTTATTTGAATCGTTTTTAATACTTATTTTTTATGCGGTGGGTGACAAAATTTGAAATAAAATTTTAGTCTACACACGCATTTTTGAAAATTTATTTTCAAGTTTTTTTTATTATTTGGATTGTTTAAATCATTTTTGAAATTTTATTTTTCAAGTTTTTTTTTTTAATTTAAATTGTTCTGAACAATTTTTTTTTACGCGGTGGGTTGTAGAAATTTGAAATAAAATTCCAGCCTTCTATCGCATTTTTTAACATTTTTTTTAAATTTTCAAATAAATTTTTTTATTTGAATTTTTGCAATAATTTATTCTTATGTTGTGGGTAAAAATTTTATATTGTATCCATTAAATCTGTTAATAACTCAATAAATAGCAATTTTATCAAAAACCTTGTATGCATGTCTAACATTTGATCTTTGAAAAAGTAAAAAACTGCTTGGGATTTCAGTTAGTTGTTAGAAATGGCTTTTGGTAAGCTGCAAAATATGTTCACTAAATTATTGAAAATATTCTTAGTTGTTTTGAAAATCCATCTCAGAGTTATAATTTGAAATGATTTTAACTTATCAATATAAGATAACATACTATAACAGGCGTATGTTAGTATTTGACTTATGATTGTTTTCAGTATTATTGCTTGTTGGTTGCATGAAAGTTGGAGCTTTTTTCAAAACAATTTTTAGGTACTGAACCAGCCTATTAAATGGGTTTGCCGTTGGGGCAGAGGTTTTTTGATTAGAAAAGAGAACTGTTTTGCTTTCCTCATATTTGATATTAAATATTTAGTCTCATAGCTAAGTGGTGCATGGTATGTTGGAGACATACAAGTTAAAAAGCATCAGAATTTTTCATTAGCTATCCATAGATGAAAACATTACTTGGCACATTTGCATTCGGCAAGCCAAAGTGAAAAAATCTGTGCGATTATTGCTGTAAAAGTTTTACACCACAAACGTACATGCTTACGCGGGTGCTAATTACATCGTTTTTTTTATTATTATATTTTTATTTTTAAACATTGTAGAGTCATTAGAGCACTAACAATAACAATTATTTTTCTTTAAAGCAAATGTCCCACTTTTCTCGCCGCACGCAAATTTGCCTAGAAATGTGTTTGTCTTTAGTTACCTATTGGGCGGATGCTTGACAAATTGATCTTTTATTTAGATAAATATATTATACAATTAATTTTGGATTGAGCTTAAAAAGGTAGAGTTTAAGAAGAAGGTTCTACTGCCAGGACTTCAGATCAAAGGCCTTTTCAGATAGCACTAGTAATTTTTTTTATAGAAATGCCAGTTCGGATTTGATTTGCAGCTCTGATTATTGATTAATTGTAAAATGCCCATATTTGAAATAATGTTGATGCTTTGTTAAATCAACAAAAAGCTCATCAATTGGGCGGCAGTTTTATGGTAAATGCTTATCTATTTCAACATTTGGTATTAGAATGACATTAGAATAAAAAAAAAAAACGGAAACAGCAACGAAATGCTAGCGTTTGTTATGTGTGTTAGGAACATTGCAGCTTTGTTAGAAAAAAAATTAAGATTTTGTGCAGATTGGAAATTGCAAACAAGCAGTTTTGAAAGATGGAGTAGTGTCAGTGCGCTGTCTCTCTGTGACTCTGTTAATATTATTTAGGTCTAAATCAACTTAAAAAAACCGGCATGCTTTGAAGTTCAACGCTGCCAGGCCAAAAAATGTTTTAGGTTTGTTTTTCAAAATATATTCTAGTTCATACCTAAAAAAATCGACGTACAATTGTAAAAATATTTTAATATTTTCCACATTTTTGTAATGTTCTTCAATAAAGCTATGCTAAGAACGTCATATGCGTATTTCTTGCTTTAAGCGTACTCAAATAATTTATTGCCGTACGATTTGTGAGTTTGATTTGCCAAGCTAAATGTTTATAGGTTAAATCAAATGCAATAATGGTAGGAAGCGTCTACTAGGCATTCAAATGGAGTTAGTTAGTTGCTTTAAAAAAAATGTTTAAATTGACCGTTTTAAAATGCGTTTTGGTTAATTTTGTCGATTTTCCGTTTGTTTGTCTTCTACTACCAAGAATTAACATTGTTAGAACCTCTATAGTTCTAACAATATGTTATTTATTTTATTTTGTAAACTTGACTTTAAGTTGGATAACGTATTCAGTTAAACTTGGATTTAATTGTATATGTGCAGCTTAACTCTTAACTGAGTTGTCTTATTAATATATCAAATACTGCTGGATTGCCTTTTTATCTTAATTAACTAGCATTTGGTCGGATTTTTTGTTCCATTGGAACGGCACTTTTTCCATGTAAGTTGGTTAGCAACGCACATATGGCTAACATGCTCTACAGTAGTTTTCTTATGGTGCGTTTTGAGTATTTAGGATTTGTGTCAACTGGATGTTCAATGATTTTCTTGTCCTCGGCGGTGTCCTAATAACTAAGACTGCAAGTCAGTTATATAAATAAATCAAGTACTTTTATTAAGTTAGTGAAATGTAAAAACTTACCAGTTGAAACGTTTTTACCTGACCTTACTACTAGCCGTCAGAACGTTTGTTGCTAGCGGCAGCTCTTATTGTCGGAGAGCGAGTCGTGGGCTTAATTTTTGTCAATCTTTTTAAAGGCTGGGTTCCAATTGTTTATTTGTTTGGGCAATCCCAGGTATTAGGGCGCCTCTTGGGTATAAACAATAATTCCCCAGAGGTGTTTATGAAATTAAATTTATATCATTTACACAAACATAAAAATTTAATTAAAACCTTAAAAAAAAACTCGTATAATTAAATTGAATTACATATTCTGAATTAATATTTTGAATAGAAATTTTATTATTAGATCTGGATAGGTCAGACACCCTTATCCAATTTACCTACCAAGTTCTGGACTGGTCATGCACCTCAATCCAACTTGGTTTTGGCTTGGTCAATGCACCCAGTCCAATTCTGTGGGGTCTGGTCAGTAATCCCAGTCCAACTGCCGGAACGACACGCTGCACGCGTTTATATAGCCCTCTAAAAAGGAGTGAGGGAACATACATTCAGCCTGATTGGCCGTTCGAGTCACGTGTCACACAAGTGACCCAACTCACAAAAAAAATAAACAGGGATGTCAACCTAAATTATTGATTTAAAGTAAACACAACACCCTACAAAAAATAATGACAATTAATTGTCAGATTCAAAACTATAAAATAGGCAACATGTAATACTAAACAATGAGTAATTTAAAAAATACATTAATGGTTACATGGCTGCCTAAATATGAAATAATAAATAACAATGTCCTTACATGAATTTAATAGGTATTTTACTCGTAAAAACTGTCTACCGATCACTCGCGCACTAATTGTCTCGCGGGTGTCGGTAAAACTTAAGTGTCTCCGTCTCTGAGACGCGTAATTCGTAGCGCCGCACTCTGGGCTTCGCATTTTTTCTTTTAATTCTTCATTTTCCAGCAGTGGGTGTTGTAGTTGCTGCAGGTGGCGGATGCGGACGGGTCACAAGGACTGCTTTCCTTTCCGCGAACCATGGGTGCTCTGCTTCGGAAGGATAGGTGTACATTGATTGCACAACCACTGGAACTCTTGAAACGGTCTTCACAACGGCATTGTCCCTGTATGTGGATGGCAACGGATTAGGCCACTCCAAGAAGACTTGCGACGGTGACGATGCTGGACAGGACTTCGGTGGAGTGTATAGGCCGAACAACATAGCCTTCCGAAGGTCCTATTGCTCCTGTAATTCCGCCGCTCGACCAGGAGATTGTGGCAATGATATCGGGGAAGCATTCCATTCCAGGACATCCATAATTGCAATCTGAACATACTTATAAATGTAAGATACCGCATAAAATACAAATATTCCCAGGTATCTCATTAACACGGGGCAACACATACAAATTATATGTTAAATAATTTTCACATACCTAATCCCTTTTTTCTGATCGCTATACATTAGTTAGATATGCGGGACTTACCAAAGATTGAATTCAATAATATATAAATAATAAACCGGTAATAAATTAAATAATTAAATCCACATTGTATGTCTCCACACAGATACTGGTACGGCATCAAATTAAATTGGTCACATCAGCGCTCAATGAACCAAAAAGGTGTTTCTAAGAGTAAAACAGGCTCATCAATCGGTTTGGCCTAACCGAATGGCAAGAAAGGTAAGCAAAATATGTAAACAATATTTTAGCTAATCCCTGCCTTTCTTCTTTTTAGATGACGAATTTGCAACCAGTAACGGAGAAGCAAACGAACGTTACACAGTATCCACTCCTGAGCTTTTGTGTTCTTTTTTCTAAGTAGGAAGACGGGAACAGGATGACGGAGATTTATTGTTGATCTCTAGCTTTTGTTTTTTAATGGTCTGACTTGCCGTGTTTTTACTGCAGCATTGACAGTCGTCTACGCTGGCATTCACTACGTCCTTGTCAATCCAATAGTTTTCTTAACTATACTGCCAAAATCTAGTAATTTTTGTAAACAAATTTTTGTTTGTGTTTGGATTACAACTGAGAGACATCTACTTTATGTTTGACATTGTAGTTTATCTGGCTTAACTTCATCCGAACAAGTTTCATAGCTCAAATAATATATTTTTAAACAAAAGAAATAAAATTTAGGCTAAATTAAAACTAGTTGCTCTAGCCGTGTTAATATTTTTTTAAGCCAAAGTTTGTTGATGCCAATATGACCTCATCCATATAGGCCACTGCAGTACCGTAGTATACCTAATGCCTTGTTGATAGCTCACGGAAATACTGCTAGTGCATTGGCCAAACTAAAAAGCATTTGCAAGTATTTATAATGCCCAATTGGAGTAACAAGTAAGATTTACGACTACATCCTCTTAACTTGTTCAAATGATCATCACACATTTTGAAGGAAATATATTCTATATTGAGTTGGCATTTTGCATAAAGCAACAAACAAAATTAAACTAAGATTTGCGGATAATATTGTCAAAACTGGGTCGGCCCTTATGGCCATATCGACTCGCTTGGCAGTGGTTGTGACGGAGTGTTATATTGACCTGGACGGTATGATTAATTGGGACATAAATACAATAAAAAATGTTGTTTTGAACTTACATTGTTAATTTTATTTATTCTTAATATCTTGTTGGCTCGGTTGTTGGATGATCCCAGGGACGGACGCTTGGAATGTTTTTAACTTAACTAAACTACGCGACTAACGACCACTGACATCTTACAATTATCAATTACAACTCACAATTCTTAATTAACAACTGCATTTTGCGACTGACAATTCTTAATTCACAACTAACTACTGATTGCCGACTGCAAATTTTTGCCGCTCCCATCCTGTTTTGTGTTTTTGAGATATTACATTCATGGATGGAAACCCAGATCTATTTTTGGTAGCCCATTGTTTCCTATTTAATTATATGCAAATTGAACATCCTTTTTGGAAGTTCCTTTGTTTCTGCTATTGTTATTATTGTTATTGCACCGCAATGCATGATTCCTTGACGTGATGAGATTACTCATCTATTATGAGTAATCTCATCAGTACCTTGAACTGCTAATTATGCAGAAATCATAATTTTGCAGACATGTAAATATGTTTTTGTATTTTCGTGACAATATCGTTGTCCAACAAATTGCCGACAACATCACGTTTCTAGTGAGATAGTTAGCAAGGTTTATAAACTACATGCGTTTCAGTAGTTATGTTGATTTTTATTTCCGTTAGACTAGTTATTCTCAATTCTTCCATTGATTGAGAAAAACAATCCCAAAACTTGTTTACCAAACCCAATAGCTTTTGCTGCTTACTACTTGTCAAATTATTGCCATTTTGCACAATTCTCAAAGTTTGAAGTTTTTTGACAATCTACACAACACTGAATACAATACTAGATTTGGAACTTGTATTCTCTTTGCATAAATTACCTCTAATCACTACCCAAACAATATTTGATTGGTTTTTGAGAGATGAGTTTGGTATTCAAACAAAGATTTTTTTGACATTTGTAATACAGCTGCTCACTACGTGATTAGAACTAGGTATTAACCCATTAGCAAAATCTACAAATAATAATAATAATTAAAAATTTCTTTAATGACTTTTGTGCCACTCTCGTTGTTAGCGGTTGTACATTTGTTTGCACCTTGTATTACCACTGGACATATACGTTATACCAAGGTGATTTAAAAAATTTGACTACAACAAAAAAAATTACATGTTTTAAAACGAGGTTTATCTTCAAAAATATGTTTACCTGTTTCAAGTTAAAAACTTCTCTTGCGGCATATTTTCTTACAACTTACGAAGTTTGTAACGGTGTGAATTTTCTAATTAAACATGTAGCCGATATGTGTAGTCGTTGGGGAGTTACTAAATAAATATTGAACAATAATTATCATTACTGTTGGTTCGGCTAATACCAGACAGTAATCCTTTATAAGACAAATTTAAATAAGTTCAGTTAGCGCTGACTGAAGTAGATAATTAAATCATATTCTCTTAACTACCACACATATCAACAAACAAACCTCCAACCTATAACTTCTTTTAATTAATGTACTTACCTGTTATTTACCATCTTGCTCCTTTTAGTTCACTTGCACTAGCATCAAACATTGTCAAACAACACTTAACAATATTTTGATTTAAATGTTATTGTAAACAAACGAACCTGTTTAATGTGGTTACGTTTGTTTTCCAGACATTGAATGAAACGTCAGATACTGTCAGACGCACGTGTTTAGCTAAGTTGTTTGCGATGCTCAGAGTCCTGTGGTATATCCTACAATACTGTAAATGCGGTTAGTTGGTAGTTCATGCGAAATACATTAGATGGCGCTGCTAGTATATTAAACTTAACGCAGTTTGGTTTTATTGGTCGGTTTGAATTAAGCGCAAGGTGCGCGCATATATTATATACATCAAGGTTTTGATAAAGTTTGAAAGTTAAAACGTAGAAGATTATTTCTTCCTTTTCTGATCGCAACTTGGTAAAGTAAGTCATGCAGTGTGCTGTGTCTTAATTAAGTGTCTTTTTGTGAGGACCAGCAATTTCCTCAGGTTCAGCCAATAATTATTTGAATAATTTTTGTAAAGTACCATTGAATTATCTACTTGAACCTATATAATCATGGGTATTTGGAATAATGTACTCCACCATGCGGTCAATCGGAAAAAGCAAAACATAATCTAAAGCCAGACCATCAGGTAAACTATTAAATAAATATCAAACTCGGTTTAATTGTTTAATTGATTTATTATTAAAACTACATAAAGAAAGATATACAACTTATAAATTTTATGTTCAGGTTTTTAGGACCTTGTGGTTTGATCCATTTACACATGGTCGAATCAAGAATTTTTAAGTATCGAAGTCATCCTGCTTCCGATTCAATCAAAGCCTTGATGATTACTAGTCAATCTGCCAAGAAACGTAGTGCAACCCATATATTTCTTGGAATGCTGAATCAAGAGTTGCGTAGAACGTGTTAAGGAATCTCAGCTAAGTGGATGTTTGCGTATATTTTTCTTTGTACTTTTGAACATTTAACTTCATCCGTCAATTTTCAAATGTTTAATCCATCAGATTAACATTTTCGTGCATCTGAAATTTAATTTAAAATATGTTTTTTTAAATTATTAATTAAGTTTAAGAACTACGACCCACTCTGCGACAGGAGAGCTGCCGTATCGCAGGAAACGAATAACCGAGGTTTCACTTGGAGCCCAACGTGTGTTAAGCTTTTTTATAGTCAAATTTATTAAATTGTTAAGTGTAGTGTTGATAAATTAATAATTATGTCGGACGGTACAGATCTAGATCCAACCGATCTAAGAAAACATGAACTTGAATACGAGTTGCAAATTAGGCAATATGTTGGCGATCATCCCCTATCATTTAAATAACAAATATTGAAGAATTTATTTAATCATGAGGTGAAAGTTGAGTTATGTGAAGTAAACATAGACACGGAGAAGACAGAAATTGAAGGTTCATTAAATAGTTTAGAAAAAGTAATAAAATCTTACCCCGGTTCAGACAAGAAACGCATGTCCAAAAGAATTGTGTCATGTATTAAACATATATTAGGCAGAATAAAAAATATAGTTCCCAAGGATGACGATGAGTTAGGTAGTTGGCAATTAGCGATGACAAATAGGTGTATTTTATTACAAACAGAATTCCAGCAGAAAGTAGAGGATAGTGATAGGTCAGATAAAATCAGGTTTGAACGAGAACTAATTTGCTCAGAAATTAACTTGTTAATGAATATTGAGACAAGTGTGGGACAGTTTCAAAATTTAAATACTGGAAATGTTAGTACGCCAGTAGCTTCAACCTCGAAGGCAACCCACCATCCTGCCCCAAATTCTCAATTGACTCAAGGGTTTGATGTTTATCTATCCAATCCTATACCCACTTCACATTAGAATCAAACCCCCCTTCAATCTGTTGCCCCTTATGTCCCGAAACCTAATTATAACAATAACCCGATGGTGATACCACCACAGAGCGATACATGCCATGATAGCCGCCATGTAAATAATAATAAAAATCAAAACGTACCGGTTTATAAATGGGGACTACATTTTAACGGTAAAGAAAATGCCAACAGCTTCATAGAGTTTTTACAAAAGGTCAAAAAGTTGAGAGTTGCTCAAAATGTTTCAAAAACTGAATTGTTTAAATCTGCATTTGATTTATTTAAGGATAAAGCACTAGAGTGTTATCGTTTGGTACGGAATGAGTTGAACAATTGGGATTCACTTGTGGAAACACTCAAAGCTGACTTTTTACCGTATGATTTTGAAACAAAGACCTGAGATGAAGTCCGTCTTTGTAAACAGGGACCTAGCATCGATGGAAAAACTTTTCCGTAGGCTTTCAGTACTACCTAAGGAGTCAGTTAGGTTAGAGATTATTAGACAGAATTTGCGAGGAACTGTTAATGCCCAACTGGCGTTGATAGACATTACCAGCTTGGAAGAATTGGGAATATTATGCAAACGTCTGGAAAAGTCTATGTATTTTCAACCACATGCCACCCCTAAAAAGTCGGAAATATTTACTCTTTCTCCCCCGGTTGAAGATCAACCTTCACCTGCTGTTAGAAAGGTTTTCCCCCAGTTAACAACGCAATGGTTTGTTGGAACTGTAGGAAAACAGGACATAGCCATCGAGACTGCCAAGAAGTTAAAAAGTTGATTTGTTACGGTTGTGGTAAGGAGGGCGTTATAAGACGCAATTGTAAAGATTGTTCAAGCCGAGGAGATTGGTGGTCCACGGTGAGACCAAAGTCGGGAAACGCTCAATAGGGCTGCACAAATATTGAGACCTTGGCAGTCCTCGAATACATAAGGTCTCTAATCAACAAAACAACATAAGTGATAGAATCGAGATTTTTCCAATTTTTACCAAAAGGAAATGCGACAACCGCATATATATAGAAAGAAACATTTTAGGTTTAAAATTAAGTCCTTTACTTGACACTGGAGCAAATTTTTCTTGTATTGGGGAAGGTTCCCCTATTAAATAAATTAGGTTTTAAAATACAACCCTCTGATAAGAAATATTTGGTTAAGATTGCTGATGGCAATGAAGTGCAAATTAAAGGGTTTAGTTAAATCCCGCTTACAATTGAACAAACTACAACAGTCATAAAAATCCCAGTTATTCCAGCCATAAGGGATACGTTATTAATCGGTATGGATGTCATAAGGATGTTCGATCTTAGATTAAATTTTAAACAAAATTCATGGAGTATAGGCGAGATAGGTGGCACACATGCAATCATTAATGGTAAACAAAATCTTGCGGTCGATAAATTGTCAAGAATAGTGGACAAGGACAAATTATCAGCAAGTGAAAAAGATAAATTAGACACAGTTAAAGAAAAATTTGCAAGTTTAAGTGGCAATAAGTTAGGGCGTACAGACCTGATAGTACATCATATTGACGTGAGCAAAAGTGAGCCCATTAAACAGAGATACCATGCTTTGTCGCCATACATGCAGGAAAAGCTCAATGCAGAGCTTGATAAAATGTTGAGCCTTAATGTTGTACGACCATCATCTCTGCATGGTCTAGTCCAGTCCTTATGGTCCGTAAGTCCAACGGCGACTATCGTTTCTGTTTTGATGGCAGAAGGCTTTACGCTGTCGCTAGGAGAGATGCTTATCTTTTGCCCATCGTCAATAATATCCTTCATAAGTTGCGAGATGCACGCTATCTATCCGCCATCGATCTGAAGAGTACCTTTTGGCAAATTCCCCTGTCGGCTGACTCCTGTGAGAAGACCGCTTTTGCAGTTCTTTCTCGTGGTCTCTTTAAATTCCAGGTCATGCAATTTGGCCTAAATAATGCGGCTCAAACTCAACAAAGGTTGATGAACCAGTTGTTTGGTCCTGAGTGGGAGCCGAAGATTTTTGTCTGATTGGACGACATCATTATTGTAACAGCCACTTTTGAGGAACATCTGGAGGTTCTCTTGCATGTTTTCTAGAAGTTGAAGGATGCCCGGTTGACTGTGAACCTAGAAAAATGCGAATTCTGTAAGAACAGTTTACGCTACCTAAAATTTATTGTTGACAGGACCGGCTTACGAACCGATCCTAAAAAAGTTGATGTCATGGTTAATTACCCGGAACGTCACCGAAGTAAAAAGATTTTTGGGATTGTGTTGGTGGTATCGTCGGTTCATCCCGCATTTCTCAAAGTTATAATAATAATATTTATTATACATATAACACGTAGATGTAATTTGGTTTGAAATGTATATAAATACTCATAATATTCTTTACAAGTTACAGTTGCTCGATAGCTAGTGTATAACGAAGTTAATTTCAAATAAGTGTATCTATCGCTTATGTAAAACAGGTATGTTAATACAATTATTTATAATTTGTAATCTAATTTAGATGTTTTTTTCTATTAATTAGAAAATGGAACTTTTAAATGAACAAAATTTTATTGGTAAAATGGAATCAAAATTTATAAAGTTTGTTGATTTGAAAATCGGAAAAGAATACCCCTTAAAAAAATATTTGTGCAGGGAACCCCTTGGGGTTCAAAATTAACTGCTGTTATGACAGATGACACCATGCTTTGTTTACCACAAAGGTTTAATCGTTTTTCTAAGCAGGAATTAGAAAGCACTAATAATCAAAATATTTGAATGATAATTAAATGTTTTAAAAATACATCTATGGGTAAAACTCCCGTAATAGAATTTAACTTCAATGTATACATTAAGAATTATTATTTTCATATATATTATACTTAATAAATGAATAATATCAATTGTTTTAATTAAATCGATTTAAATTCCTTTCAATTTATTCAACAGAAATCAATGTGTTTAATAAAAAGCATTATTAATGAAAGAGGAGAACTTCAAGTTAATGACCAATTTCAAAATCTTAATTTAATTGATGAATCTGAAGATGAAGATGAAGATCAAGATCTAGATGAGGATGATGATTTCATGAATACGACTAAATTATAGACAATTGTCACAGGATGGAACTAACATTAAATAGTATGTAGTATCTCTATTTTCGTTTAAAGAAGTAGATGAAGCAGATATACTGTCCGATAATTTTTTTTTATATCAACTTTTTATATCAGATGTAAAATTGATAAAGGTGTTTGTATAAACATTGACCCAATTTGTGAAGATTGTTATAAATTGTATACAGATTTATCGGAAAACATTTTTTATAATAGTATTGTACAGTTAGGAGATACATTTCCGTACGCTTCAAATTGTATTGTATTATCAAGTGTATTTAGGAATACTAATTTATTTGATTGCAAATATAGAGAAACCAATGAGTTTCTCATAAACGAAATTAATTACTGTAGTAATTGTATTGGAAAATTGTTTATGTGGTATGATTATGCTTCATTCCTTACTTGTGATGAAGAAATGATATGAATATTGTAAAACTATTAAAATGCATATTTGTGATTTTTGTAGCAAACAATTTACAAGAAAAGACAATCTTCTTCGTCATAAAAAAGTAGTACAGCTTTAGTGCCGTGTGTAATATGCAGTGAATTTTTAAATCAAAAACATTTCGAAAAACATATAAAAGACAAACACAGTTTTATGTAGTACATGCGGCCATCTTGCTTCGAACGGTTTGGAATACTTAAGGCATTTAAGAATGAAGAGAGCAACTCCATCGCACAGCAAAGTGAGATTGGTTGTTCCGTCAACTAGTAAACCAGAAAAATATTGCGAATTATGTAATATTTCTTTCACGTTGATAAATGTAACGGTCATTTAAGATCAATCGCTCACAAATCTTTGTGTGAAATTAAGTTAGACAATGATGTTATTAAATTAAAATCTTGTTTTAAAAACAGAATTGCTACATATCGATTGAAAATAAGAAACAAAAATTTGAATATCATATCATCGTTAAAGAAGTTTGAACCTCAGGTGAACAAACTAATTGGTGAATTATTACCAAAGCATGTAGCTATTAAGATGAATATGGAACTATTTGCATATTTTATCAAACAAGGTGCAGATGGAATCAATGTAAGAGAGTTAAAATCGTTTATGGTAAAATATCATGTAATCGACAGATCCATGTCTTTATCACCAATTTTGGATGAAATGTCTAAAGCAATATTAGCCAAAAGTGAAGAATTTGCTGAAAAAGATTCGGGATGGGCTCTACAAAGTTTAGCACATGTAGACATTAATGTCACCAAGTACAATCCATTGAGAGGATCTTCATTTATTGAATTAAATTGAATTGAAAATAATGATCAGGCGTGTTTTGCTTGGAGCATAATGGCTTACTTGTTTCCTGCTTTAAGTCATAAAAACAGAACGTCAAATTATTCACACTATAATAATCATTTAAACTTAGATGGAATTGAATTTCCGATGAAATTGAAAAATATCTGTAAATTTTAAAACCAAAATAACATAAGTGAAAACGGTTACGGCTTGGAAAAAATATGTAAAGACAAAAAATATAAATTTGGAATGAAAAAATCAAATGCTAAAAATGATTATGAAGTTGTTGGACCTCTGTATTTTACCAAAGAAAGAAAAAATGTCCACGTTAATTTATTGTTGTTGGAAAACATGGAATTGCAACATTTTTGTTTGATAACAAATATGTCAAGGTTGATCAGTTCCCAATTGTCCAAAAATCAACATAAAAAACATTTATGTGATGGATGTCTAATATATTTCTCAAACAAAGAAAATTTTAAGAAACATATTGTTGAAGATTGTAATCACATCAGATCGGAACTACCAATGAACGATGTTAAAAAAGATAAGTGCGGCAAAAAAACGACATGTAACACCTTGAAAATTGAAAGTTTTAAAAAAAAGTTGACCGTGCCATTTGTGGTGTATGCAGATTTCGAAACAATGCGTGTGCCGTTGTCAACGTGCTCTAAAAGCGAAGGAGAACTCTACACGGAAACCACACACAAGCACGTTCCCTATAGTTTTGCGTACAACATCAAATGTTTGTACGATGATTAGTAGTAAAAGAAGGTGCGCGCTAGGGCACCTCCCACCACTTTTTTCAAGGTCAAGGCCATTGCCATGGCCACGCCTCCTCAAGGCCATCACGCCCCTCCATGGTCAAGGCCATGGCCACGCCTCCTCAAGGTCATCACGCCCCTCCAAGGTCAAGGCCATGGCCACGCCTCCTCAATGCCATTACACCCCTCTAAGGCCATGACCACACCCTTCCAAGGTCAACAGCACTTTTTTCAAGGCCAACCCCATTTTTTTTATGGTCACACGTTTTCAATTTTACTTATATAATGTTACTCAGCTGCATTTTAACTATTGAATATAACTTCAATTATAAAAGGAAGTAGTAATGGATGTCATTAATTATTTTTATAAAATTAATATAAAATTAATATCTAAATTAATAAACATTAATGTAATTAAGAATGAAGATATAAATATTTTAAATCAAGTTCTTAAATTAATGAAGTGTGTATCTGGGTACTGGTGTATTTGTGGAGGATTTGCATCATATTTATTAAACCGAACAAATGCCTATAAAGATATTGATATATTTACAAACACAAAAGAAGCACATTTAGTTATACAATATGCAAAGAGTAAAGGATTTAACTTTACAACAATTGAAACAGAATATTATTCTGGAGGAGATCAAATGAATAACTTTTATTTACAATGCAATGGACACATCGTATTCAATATAATAGTTAAAACAAATATGGAGTTTGGATCACATGAATCATTTTCAAATTCAATTATACGAGAATTTGATATGGGTATATGTATGAGTGCTATATATTTTGAAAATCGGAAATGGTGGTCTATATGTCGTAAAAATTTGTTACACAACAACAAATTTATTAAGAAAATGCGCATTCAGAAATATCATAATAGGATTATTGAGAAACAATTCCAACCACTTTCCCTTCGTATGTTGTGTTTAGACAAAATTATGATGTGATTTTTGTGTGAAACACATTATTTTTGTAATCCGACCTCTTACAAACCAATCGGTTAGAACTCCTATAAGTTTTAAAGTAAATTTTATACTATTCAGTTCAACGTTAAGCATCACTACATCAATGTCTTTCGAAGAAGTTGCATATTTACCTCCTGTAGAGGTTCTTATTATAAACAATGGTGTAGAAATTCCAATGCTCCCCAATATTGCAACGGAATATTTTCAACAAAAAGCATACATTTTGCTTGGTATGATGAACGTGGATTTACAAGCCTACGAAGAAATTATTGTGGAATTTACTGATGAAGACTTGAACAATTTGGAACTAGACCCTAATCTTATTGTGTATAATCATAATTTAAAAATATTACGGTTAAAACTGTATGATGAGTGTTATAAAATCCACATTGTAATAATATTAGATGATTTTGAGAAAGATATATTAAATGAATATATTTAAGAATAAATAGTTTTATTTTTATTATTAGATCTATAAACCATATTGTAAAATGAAACGTGTACACTTTGTAGACAAAAACAAAATAAAATATATGTATGTTTGGATCTTTGCACATCAACAAGCTAGAAAGGGGGTTTGGATGCTTAAAGCAATAGATAGAAGTAGATTTGCACAACGTATTGAAAAAATAGATAAAATCATATCATCTGTTTTGGATGAAGGACACAGGAACAGAATTTACCTTAAACGATGTATTGGTAGTGGAAAGTGTAATTAACGTTTTGATGGTGGGGGAATATAGATATAAATGAGCAGTATTACCTGAATTTCTAGAGTTTCAACCATGTGGGCTGCATACGCTGAGATGAACTTACCAACACCAACAGATTTAAAAAGTGCAATAGAAACTTTACATAATCGGTTTTACATTTTCTGTATGGATGCTTGTCGTGCCCAAAATCGACTTGATAGTTTTGAAAGTGATGAAGTTTATCAAATGAGAGAAACAAAGTATGGTTTGGGGATGAAGATTTGTTACAATTATCATCTCGGTATAATTTCATTAGAAGAGTTTTGTGAGCAATTATTAAAAATTGACATTTTATATGATTTTATCTATGATATAGAAGAGTTTTTAGCAAACCACATAAAATGCAACATTCGTCAAAAAAATGAATTAACACCAGTGGATTTATTTTTGTCAATTACTAGAGTTATGCAAATATTAAAAAAACTTTCTGAAGATTGTGATCGAATGCGAAGAAGTATAGAAAATGAAGATTTGAAAATAGATTTAAGAAAAATTGATGATATGTATACACATGGGGTGGAATTGTGTCAAAAAGTTTTAGAACATCATATTACATTAAAACAATTTTGTCAAAAATTTGAAAAGTCCAATGTTTTATTTAAATATTTAAAAGAAATAAAAAAATTTCTTCCAGATGATATTTTAAATCAGCCCAACATGATAGAAGTGAACAATACAATTGAAAACATACATAAAAAACTTGAGAATTTATCCAAGGATGCTGGTCGGTTTAATAATAGGATTATACACCCATTTTTTGAACAAGATGTAAAAACTTTAATGAAAAAATATGAATATGGGATAAATACTTGCACAGATTTTTTAAATGAATTTATTTCATTGAATTGTCTATACACCAGATTTCAAGAAGTAGATGTATTATTTAATTTTGCTGCTGATATTAAACTTTACCTGTAATTTATGTATTGATGTTTTAATAAAAAATATATATTACAAAAAATGTTTTATTAATTTATTACAAAATCATTATACAATTGATAAACATTTGATAATGCACACATAGAGACATGTTTTGAGTGATATAAACATTTTGATTCCGTTAGAGTTAAAGCTGGATGTTCATCAAATTCTTGTATAGGTATGGTTGTAAATTTTTGTAAAAAAATAACTTTTTCTCTTCCCTTAACATAAATCGTATCATCTTTGATGTCTTGTAGTATATTTTTAAATTGATGTTGTGGTGTAAATCCTTGACTCCAATTGATGCAATGATGATTATTGATTAACCATATAGCTTGCTTTTTAAATTCTGCTTCCAATAAGTGGAATGGAAAGGGGGGTTTGAATACGTAGTGGGCAATTTAAGTGCCATTAAAAATTGCCAATTCTTTCGGTGAAAACTCTTTAGAACCAATATTAAATCCTTGGACGTCAATAACTAACATTTTATTTTCAATTTAGAAAACTCTTTAAAAAGTTTATTTTTAAGAGAGTACAAATGAATTTGTTTTTTTTAACCTCTTTAATTTTATCTTATGAATAATTAATCTTTTATTAAATTCTTTATCCATTTACAACTGTCTGACCGCTTTGGTGAATGGATTGTAACTGATCATCTTATCGTGAAGAATGAGGCATACAGCAGAAGTGTTGGCTTTTGTAGGTACACTTGTGTCAAATTCAATTCTAATTTCAACAGCATTTGATTGTAATGTTTCGTTTTGATTACTACAATCGATGAGTACTATTGGTGTTGTTTCCTTAAATTCTTTGCAATTAAAAAGAAGTTCAATTTCTTTGTGATAATAAGATTGTTGAAAATTTGCATACATTTCATATAATTGAGCAATTTGATTTGTTTTGAAATTTAAATTTAAATTATCATAAGGATATCTTTCAGAATTTAAATAAACTCGAAGATTTGTGAGTTCATTATCATCAAATTGACTCATATCCTTAAGTTTTTTGTTTTTACGATCAGTCTGTAACCCAAAAATTATATATCTTGGTGTTTCTAATTGAGTAGCCGTTTTCACAGCCCATGTATGTCTTGTTGTTTCTGGCAACGCAGGATATTCATGTAATTCCCAAGATCTGAAAGCTATAGATAAATCCTCATTTTTTCCTAACAATTTTGTCAATCTAAGTTGTTCAGCCAATCCTACAGAAATGTGAGGAACTTTCCAATTGATTTTATTAATTGTCACCTTAACAGCTTCGTCTTCAGTAGATACAAGTGCATCAAGATCGGTAATACTGCGTATTAAAACCAATTCTTGTTTTGAATTTATTATAATTTTCTTATAATCCTCCGCAAAGCCTAATAACATTTTAAGTGGTATGCAAACTTTGAATTATTTGGGCTTTATATCATAGAAGCTAAAGTGTTACAAGATATTAAATCTTTTAATACGAGAAATGTAGTTGTAACAGCTTCTACTGACATTGACAATTTATGTGGTGAACTCTTTGATAAAATTAGTACGAAGATGGAGGAATTTCAGGAAAAAGATTCAGGTTGGGCATTGCAACATATTTTATTTTTAGAAATAAATGTAGCTATATATAACCCTCTAAGAGGATCTTCATATTTTGAATTGCCCCCTAATATCTCTAAAAAAAATCAATTTTAAATATAAAAAACCGCGATGAATGTTGTTTTCCCTGGTCTATAATAGCGGGCGTTTGTCAAGCTAACGGTCCTCCAAATTTACCATCTTCGTACCCTAATTTTAATAATATCTATGATTTCAATGACATCACATTTCCCACCAAGTTAAAAGACATCGAAAATTTTCAAAAAAAAAAAATTTATCAATTAATGTTTACGGGCTAGAAAAAATATTTAGAAGTGGGAAATGGGAATGTCAGGTTGTTGGACCTTATCACTATACAAAATTAAAAATGCCGGTACATCTAAATTTACTATTATTAACAAATGATGAAGGTATTTGTCATTATACACTTATAACAAATTTAAGTAGATTGATTTCAACTCAATTATCTGGTCGCACAAACGCTAAATATTTATGTGACGGATGCTTAATTCATTTCAATTCAATTGAAAAATTCCAACGCCATCTGGAACGTGATTGTTCATATACCAGTACAGTGTTACCATCCACTAAATTAATCGAAACATATGGTCAAATGCGTCCGGAAAATATACAAAAGTTTGTAAATTTTCATAAAAAATTAAGGATGCCATTTGTTGTTTACGCGGATTTTGAGTGTGTTTTGAAGCCAATTACAAATACTTTACCTAATCCAAATAATTCATATTCGGTAAAATCGTTTTTGCATGAGCCTTACGCGTTTGCATATTATATAAAATGTTCTTATAATGATTCCTTTTCAAAACTTGTTTCATATCGCGGGCCGGATTGTGGAAAAATATTTATTAAATCATTAGAAACAGATGTTAAATACATATATTTAAATTATTTAAAACCTTTTATAAAAATGACACCTTTGACAGACAATGAAAAATTTAAACATGAGCAAAGTTTATTTTGTTGTATTTGCGAAGAGTCTTTTTTAAATAATGAACCAAAAATAATGGATCACTGTCATTTGACAGGGCAGTACAGAGGTCCGGCTCATAATAGATGTAATTTAAATTATTATTGTAGAAATTTTATTCCTATATTTTTCCACAACCTAAATTACGATTCTCATTTATTTATTAAGACGTTAGCGTTGGACAAGGAAAGTATTTCAGTAATTGCGCAAAACAAAGAAAAGTATGTATCATTCAGTAAGCAAATTATTGTCGATACATGCGTGAAAGATGGTGTACATAAACCGGTATGTTTCAACTTAAAATTTCTAGATTCATTTCGATTTTTATCATCATCAATCGAAAATTTATCTTCCGCATTAGAATCTGAACAATGCAATGAAATAAGAAAATTTTTTACGGATGATGTTGAATTTCAACACATTCGACAAAAGGGGATATTTCCATGATTTTTCAAAACTAAATGATTCAGAATTACCTTCAAAAGATAAATTTTTTAATACACTTAATAACAGCCACGTTTCAGATAATGATTATTCTCGAGCGTTAGAGGTGTATAAATTATTTAAATGCAAATCTTTAGGGGATTATGCAGATATATATTTAAAATCCGATGTTTTGCTCTTAACAGATATTTTTGAAAATTTCCGTAATTTTTCACTAAAAGAACATAAGTTAGATCCTGCACAATATTATACTTTGCCTGGTTTAAGTTGGGATGCAATGTTAAAATACACAAAAATTGAATTGGAACTTTTGACCGATATAGACATGCTACATTTTTTTAAAAAGGGAATTCGCGGGGGTGTCAGTGCTTGCATAAAAAAAGAGGCAATTGCCAATAATCCATTTCTCACAGATTATGATGATTCAAAAATTATTTCTTATCTTTTATATTTAGATGCAACTAATTTGTATGGGCATAGTATGCAGCAGTATCTACCCAATAAAAATTTTCAATGGCTTTACCAAACTGAAATTGATTGTTTTGATATATTTCAAGTTTCTGACACGAGTTCCGAAGGATACGTGTTAGAAGTTGATTTGGAATATCCAACATATTTGCATGATCTTCATAATGATTTACCATTTTGCCCGGAAAATGTAATTCCCCCAAATGGGAAATATCCTAAACTAATACAAAATTTAGAAAATAAAAATAATTACATAATACATTATATTGCCTTAAAACAATGCCTGCACCACGGTTTGATTCTTAAAAAAATTCATAGAATTTTAAAATTTAATCAATCCCCATGGCTTAAAAGCTATATCGACTTTCATACTAATTTAAGAAACAAAGCCAAATTTAAATTTGAAAAGGATTTATTTAAATCATATAACGTTAGCGTTTTCGGTAAAACCATGGAAAATTTAGAGAATAGAGTTGATATAAAGCTTTTAACTCATTGGGAAAGAATTGGAAAAAAATGGGGCGCTGAAATTTATACATCAAAACCAAATTTCCACAATTTTACAGTTTTTAGTGAAAATTTAGTTGCTGTGCAAATGAATAAGGTAAATATTTATTATGATAAACCCATTTACGTCGGCTTTTCGATATTAGACCTTTCTAAAACAACTATTTATGATTTTTTCTATAGTTATTTAAAACCTAAGTACGGTGTTAAAATGTCTTTGCTTTATACTGACACCGACTCTTTAATTATAGAAGTTATCGAAAATAATGTATACAATGACATTAAATTTAATTTAAATTATTTCGACACCTCTAATTACCCCGAAAAAAATATTTTCAACATCCCTCGAAATCAATCTATAGTTGGTAAAATGAAAGATGAGTATGCAGGCATTCCTATTAAATGTTTTTATGGTACCGGCGCTAAAGCATATTGTTTACATGTGCCGACAAATGAAACTGAGATTGTAAAAAAAGCTAAAGGTGTGTCAAAATTTTCAATTAAAAATCAGTTAACTTTAAAAGATTATAGAGATGTAGTTAACGGAAAAGATTTTATTTATTGTAGTATGTATGTTTTTAAATCTCAGCTACATGATATGTACACAGAAATTAAAAATAAAGTCGCCTTATCCAACAAGGATGATAAGCGATATTCAATACCCGGTTCAGTAAAAACTTTCGCATGGGGGCATACTAATATTTCATTTTTCGAAGAACCTCTAGAAAATATTAAAATATTAGAACAAGTTTTAGAAAATTTCGAATATCGTGATGAGGCCTAAACGAATTTAGATTTATTGATTGAAGTGGCAGATAGTATGTAATTATTGTTTAAATTAAGTTTATAAATTGTTTTCTATTTAAATTTGTATAATATTGTATATTTATTATTGTTAATATTATTATTATTATTTATATTTGTTATTATTGTTGATAGGTAGTTTTTGCTGTAAATTGTAAATACATGTTTAGAGGCGTTAATAAAATAATATTTATAAAAAAAAGTGTTTTATTAATTCATTACAAAATCATCGTATAATTGGTAAACATTTGATAATGCGCACATGGAGATATGTTTGGAGTGATATAAGCATCTTGATTCGGCTGAAGTTAAAGCTGGATGCTCATCAAATTCTTGTACAGGTATTGTGGTAAACTTTTGTAAAAAAATAACTTTTTCTCTCCCTTTAACATAAATTGTGTCAGCCCTGACGTCTTGTATTATATTTTTAAAATGATGCTGGGGTGTAAATCCTTGATTCCAATCGATGCAATGATGGTTCTTAATTAACCATTTAGCTTGTTTCTTATATTCTAACTCCAAGAAGTAAAATGGAAAGGGGGCTTTAAATACGTAGTGAGCTATTCGGGTACCATCAAAAATTGCCAGTTCTTTAGGTGAAAACTTGTTGGAACCAATTTTAAATCCTTGGACATCAATAATTAACATTTTATTTGTAATTTAGAAAAATCTTTAAAAAGTTTAATTTTAATAGAGTACAAATATATTTGATGTTTTAACCTCTTTAATTTTTTTTTATAAATAATTAATCTTCTATTAAATTCCTCGCCCATTTACAACTGTCTGACTGCTTTGGTGAATGGATTGTAACTGATCATCTTATCGTGAAGAATGAGGCATACGGCAGAAGTATTAGCTTTTGTAGGTTCACTCGTGTCAAATTCAATTCTAATTTCAACAGCATTTGATTGCAATGTTTCGTTTTGATTACTACAATCAATTAGTACTATTGGTGTTGTTTCCTTAAATTCCTTGCGATTAAAAAGAGGTTCAATTTCTTTGTGATAATAAGATTGTTGAAAATTTGCATACATTTCATATAATTGCGCAATTTGATTTGTTTTAAAATTTAAATTTAAATTATCATATGGATATCTTTCAGAATTTAAATAAACTCGAAGATTTGTAAGTTCATTATCATCAAATTGACCCAAAAATTATATATCTCGGTGTTTCTAATTGAGTAGCCGTTTTCACGGCCCATGTATGTCTTGTTGTTTGTGGCAATGCAGGATGTTCATGTAGTTCCCAAGACCTGAAAGCTATAGATAAATCCTCATTTTTTCCTAATAATTTTGTCAATCTAAGTTGTTCAGCTAATCCTACAGAAATGTGAGGAACTTTCCAATTGATTTTATTAATTGTCACTTTAACGCCTTCATCTTCTGTGCTTATGAGTGCATCAAGATCGGTATTACTACGTATTAAAACCAATTCTTGTTTTGAATTTATTATAATTTTCTTATAATCCTCCGCAAAGCCTAATAACATTTTAAGTGGTATGCAAACATTGAAATTTCCATCAGCATCTACCATATCATCTTGGTCTGTATTAGTTTTGGAAAACCATCCGGCATTTTGTAATTTTTGATTTGAATTGAAGGATAAGTAACCTTTCAATGTTGATGTTAAGCCAACATTTCTAGTAGAGTCAATAACAACACCATTTAATTCATAGCGAAGTTCACTAAATAGATAAGCAATGCCGTTGTTAATGAACTTTGTTTTTGTTGGTTTTTTATTATTAGTAGTTTCTTGCAATTTGCCTTCTATGTAAATAAAGCTTTCACTCGGTAGTGTGTACATATCTTGTTGTTGAATTGGAATTCTGATTTCATCGTTGTTGTTGAAACTTGTTGACGCGTATGGTTGATGCGTGTGAAATTGAGAATTTGCAATTGAGTTGTCAATAAAAACATTTTCTTTAACATTAAGAATGCTCATTATTTAATATAGTTTAAATCCTAAAGATTTTAAAAATATTATATTTTCTGATGTTAATCTAATGCGTGCAGATTATCTAATGATTGAATTACTTGTTGCGGTTAAGTTATATGGTAAGTTCTTATAACCATAATTACGCATACTATGATATTGCACTACCATATTCAAGGCACTTTCTTTAAATGAAGTCCTACTGTGATGGTCTCTCCTCTGAAATTGACTATATTCCCATCTTGGTCCACTATTTTAAGTGTTATGTAAGTAATAGTTGATGTATTAATTGGTAAATATATAACCGTCTCAGGGGACTGTACAATTTTATAACCTGGTGGTACCGTAGGAAAAAACTGAAACAATGTATGACCCAATCTTCCGTTTCTATAAGAACTGGTTGTAATACTACAGTCAACACATAAAGAATTTATTTTTAAAATATCTGTTGAAAAGTCTGATTCATTGGAAATATTTTTTGATAACAATCTTTTATTAAAACCCAATAATGTTCCAATCGTATTATCTTTAGTAAAATCAATGGGTGCTGTACGTTTTATATGCACTTTTAATGTATTATTATTTCCTATAATTTTGATATCTTCGTCATGTTTTTGAAGCTGTTTTTGTAAATATGTGTTTAAATCAGTAATTTCATAAGATCCTACCGGAATTGTAATTTCTTTATTGTTACCATAATAAAATTTGTTATTGTTTTCATCTATGTTTGCAATTGAATAAAATGATTCAAAATTTGTTAAACCCAATACAAAATTTTCATCTTGTTTTAAATATAAGGGTGGATTGAAATCTGCTTCTAGGATTGAACTTTTGCCAGTAAAAGTAATATTATAAGACATACTTGATTGACACTAAACATACGAATGAAGAAATTTTCATAATGTATTTTCATATAAAAATATTAAACATAAATGTCCGCAATTATAGGTGTTATACTTTTGAAAAGCATCGTGATTATATAAAATATTTTTTTTGCCATCTCTATGAAAATATCTTAATAATTCAAGAGGCGGTTTTAAATTACCAAAACTGTCAAAATATTTAATATTATTATTATTTCTTATATAAGCTACCCAATGAGAACCAGCTTTTGATTTTTTTTTCTAAATTCACAATACCACATTCTTTTGCATACATTTTAGTCGGTAATTCATCCAGCATGTATACACCTCTAAAATATGGAATGTTTTTTGCATATTTATACAAATCAATATTGGTTAATGCTCTTTGTGGTAGCTTTCCTATTAGTTTTTTTTATAGGAATAAATGTAAAGACCGTGACCACTTTTATATGGTTTCACATATAATCCATCACCAATTTTATAACCCTCTTTGCTATTAACTTTGGATTTTAATACATCCTCTTCCACTTTGTTGTGTCGCTGTTGTTCTTCTAGTTGTCTTTTCAACGCTCTTTTTTTCATTATAGCTTTTGCAATTCCAATAGCGCCAGAAATTATAGCTCCTAAAAAGCCACCACTACGCGGTATTTTAATAATCCTTGAAGGTATTTTTCCATTTTTTACATATTTTGTTTTACGTTTGCCACCTTTACCTAATTTAATTTTTGCCATCATTACATTAGGCTTTGATTTTAAATTTTTTCTTTTTGAAGTTTTTCGACGTCTTAGACTCATACCTAATTTAGTTTTTAGTTTCATAATACCAGACACACCTAGCGCGGCAAATTTTTCACCGAAACTAGCGTCAGTTGCTTTTAATCTTAACACTGCCTGTCTGCTTAGCAATCTATCCGCTTCGTGCCGCTTAGAAATATCGGAATATTTTGAATATGCAATATCGTGTTGTTTGCAATGTTCGTCTAATGGGTTTATGCCTTTATCACCTCTTTTGAGTCTTTTTTCTAATTTTGTCCCCGGACCGCAATAATTATATCCTGGGATATGGAATTCTCGAAAAACTTTATTAATTAAATGGTTGACAAATCCACGTCCGTTATTTTTTTTTACACAATTAGTCTTTCTTTTATGAGTTAACATAATATACTAAATAACAATAAAGAATCTAGGTATACTTATATATTCTATGAAAATTGCATAATTGATCAGTTTAACTACAGATTTAGAAGCATAATGAGAGTTGTAAAACAAACTCAATCTTTACCAATTAACAATCAAGATGTAAATTGTTCTGAGAATACGTTTCAACGACATAGTGAGTTGCTTAGTGGTGGTTGTAAAAGAGGATTGATTATTGGTTGTTCTGGGTGTGGAAAAACAAATATTATAATTAGTTTACTTTTACATCCAAACGGTTTAAGATTTCAAAATGTTTATATTTACTCAAAAACATTACATCAATCAAAATATCAATATTTAAAAAAAAGTTATTGAACTTATAAAGGGTATGGGTTATTTTGAATATGATAACAGTGATCAGATTTCATCACCACAAGAAACCAAAGAAAATTCAGTTTTTATATTTGATGATGTTGTATGTTGCAATCAAAGCATAATGAGGGATTATTTTAGTTTTGGTCGACACAATAACATAGATTGCTTTTATATTTGTCAAACATATACTAAAATACCAAAACAACTTATAAGAGATAATGCATTAGCATATATTAATATTGATTATATTTGAGCAAGATAATACCAATTTAAAACACATTTACGATGATCATGTAGGTGTAGATATGTCATACCAACAATTTAGAGATATTTGTTCCTATTGTTAGAAACAGAAATATGGATTTTTAGTTATTGATAAAGAAAGTGAAATAAAATCTGGACGCTATAGAAAAGGATTTGATTCATTTATTTATTTATAAACAATATATAAATATATTGTATGTTTGAGTTCCAACAGTTTGCATCTACATGTAGTTTAATAAACATCATGGACAAGCAATTAGTCAAGCAGTTATTAAAAACTCGACGTATTGTAAAAAAAAAGTTTCAAGATTTGAAATCTGATTATGCACAGTCGCAGTCACATATGCGATCGGCCTATCAACCAATAACCAAACCAATAGAAGACCTTATTGCAAATCTCAAAGTTAAATTGAAACCAAAATTTGAAAAAATTGAGGAAACTGAAGAAATTAAAAATGAAACACCAAAAAAGAAAAAGTATGGTAGAAGGTCATCCCCTATTAAAATGGAAGAATTTGTAACACCAACTAATACTACCATTGATACAAGTATTCTTCCACAAGTTTACGAGCACACCCCTTCTACATCCAATACACAGCCAATAGTCGAAGACATATATGTTGCTGATAATGATGATGATGATGATGATGATGATGAATATGCAAATGTTGAAGTCCAAACTAAAAAGATGAGTGATTTGGATGAATATGTAAAACAATTTTCCACATTACCTAAAGCCTACATTTACGACATGATATCTGATACAACGAAGGCTATGGATCACACATATGGAATAAGAGTGGTACCAACTGAAGATGGAGACAAACATAATTATGCTATTGGTAATGGAGTTGTTACCTTCAGAGGTGATGATGTAGTTATTAAAACAGTTATAAATGGGCAAACTTTTGAACGCATATATATAAGAAGGTACCAACAGGATTTAGGAGTGTGGATGTAACTAATTATATGGAAATTGTTAATAAAACAAATGCAGCAAAACATGGTTATATACCAACCGGTAAATTAATAGGAACTAAACTACCAAAATATAATAACATAATTGCACCTTTGCTTGATAGGCGAAAAGCAATTCCGGTTAGACTCACACCTCAATCATTTCGTACATGTAAAGCACTACTTGAATACGACAATAAGCCATTAGAATTTATATATTGGGACAATCCTAATGAATTAGTTAATCGTCTGCGCCTTCTAATTTCTTCCCAAGCTGCTGGGCATACTGGACATAATAATGAAATTACTTCAATAATTGAAGAGTTGCGAGAAGCAAAAATTATTAAATAACGGTAACATAGATGTAAACTCTCATTAACTGATTGAATTTTAAGAAATAAACATGACCATTGATAAATTTGGAAGAACACTATATTCGAAACATAACGATATCGACATAATACTTCAATCAACATCACCAAAAAAATACAGTTATACAATTACACTAAATTTTTTTAGTGATACAACGCTCAACAATAGATATCTTTTATATAATACTTTATCAAATTACATTTTTCCACACAAATCGGCTACAATTGTATCGGCTTTCATTAGTAATAATTCTCAAATAAGAATAAACGGTTCACCATTCTATGAGAATGCTTTACGTAATTTACCTTTAAAAAGGGGGGATACTATAGAATTTCCAGAACAATATGTTGGTGGAAATATGGTAACGTTATATGCTGAGTTAGTACTTAAATGTCCTGTGGAAGAAGAATATAATCCAGTTGTTGAAGAAAATGGTTAAGAATAAGATAACAAATGTTAAACAAGAAATTGTTGAAGAAATTCACAAACCAGCTCGTAAAAATTTCAAGCGAAGACATGTTATAGTAAAAGGTCTTAAAGATTTAATTCAAGCAGATTTAGTGGAAATGATACCCTATGCTAAATTCAATAAAGGATTTAGATATATTTTAGTAGTTATTAATGTATTTTCAAAATTTGTTTGGGCATTTCCAGTAAAAAGAAAGACTGGAAAAGATGTTTCATCTGCCATGGAAAAGATATTTCTAATTAAAATAAATGTTGTAAAAAATGTTCAAACAGATATGGGTACGGAATTTTACAATAAAGACTTTCAAACGTTAATGAAAAAATACAACATAAATCACTATAGCACATATTCAATTCAAAAGGCGTCCGTTGTAGAAAGAGTTAATCGAACTTTAAAAAATAACATGTGGAAACAGTTTAGTTTACAAGGAAATTATAAATGGTTAGATATTTTACCAGAAATTGTTAACAAATACAATAATACCAAACACAACACTATTGGTATAAAACCCATTAATGTTGACAATAAAACAGAAAAAGCTGTCTTACAAAATTCATACAATCATATAAAATTAGTTGACCCTAAAGCTAAGAAATTTCATGTCGGTGACAACGTACGTATAAGTAAATATAGAAGTGAATTTGCTAAAGGATATACTCCTAACTGGTCAAATGAAATATTTACTATACATAAAATTCAATCAACATATCCAGTAACATATTTATTAATCGATCAAAGTAAACAAGAGATTAAGGGTGGTTTCTATGAATATGAACTACAGAAAGTAAAATATCCAGATATATATTTGGTTGAAAAAGTAATAAAAAAAAAAGGAAATAAAGTATTTGTAAAGTGGTTAGGATTTGACTCATCACACAACTCTTGGATTTCAAAGAATAATGTCCAATAAACATCTTTTCCCATGTCTAGCATATAAAAGATTTCAAACGTACACAACCTTAGTGTTCGATAAAATGTCTTTGGATGATGGTGTTTCTCCTACAAGGTTTTCAATATTTGAAGAACGGTTGCTAACATTTAAGAATTGGGTTGGAGTTATAACACCCAAATCACTTGCCGAAGCTGGTTTTGTCTACTTACAACTGTAATGAAACAACTATATTTATTAAAATACTTTATTTTAATAATTAGAACATAAAATACAAATTAGTGGTGACATCTGTTTCAGGTATTGTCAACTATTATTATAGGTGGCAATACCTGGTTTTCCTCCTGCTCTTACCCTGGATCCTTTTCCTGCTGGCTTGGTCTTTCTGCTTCATCTCCTGCTACTGGCAACATCTAAAAGCAAGAATTAGTTATATAACTTTATAATTCTGAAGCCTACAGGTACTTTAAAATACTCTTTACTCAAGGGTGGATTTAGACCCGCACAGGTTAGTAATTAATATTTATGTAATTAATGCAATGTAATGTATATGTTTAACATCTATATTAATGAATATGCATTGCTTTGCTTTCTAACCTGTATGCCGCATGGCCTGCATGCTTGCTTGGCTTATTGCTAATTATTTTCTTTACAGATTTATGATTTATATTATTAATTAATGTTACTTACCTGGATTGATTTGATGTATGGAATAAAATATTATTTGCATCGGTGTTTTTATTCTGGAGCTGAAGGACTTGTGTTTCCCCGATCATCCACCCTGCAGATATTGATTTGCCACACAACACATGGACCACGTTCGTTGCTTTTGATGTGGAGTCAGTATTGTACGTTGGGAACCAACCGATACAGCTATGGGAGAACATATAAGATTGTCACCAAATTGTAAATTTGCGAAATTACTTAGCAAAGGAGAAGAAAAAAAAGAAGATCGAAAAAAGTTTAAGAAAACATCAGAACAGATTTATCATTTATTATTACTTAATGTATTACAACAATTACAAGAATAAATTTTTTTTTCTATTACTTATCTTTCCAAAATGATTCAAAATAATTAAATAAACTACATATTACAAAATTAAACATTTATTTATAAAACTAAAAATACAAAAAAAAATATAAAATTAAACCTATAAATAAAAATATAATTTTTTTTATCTTTTGCTGCTGGTGGTGCTCCACGGGTCCTCAGTATAAAGTGGGGTATTGCCCAACTCATCTATTGCTGTTGTAGAAAGTGTATTGAGGAATCACAAAATAATTAAATAAACTGCATATTACAAAATTAAACATTTATTTTTAAAAGTATAAATACAAAAAAAATTAAATTAAACCTATAAAAAGTATAAAAACATAAAAATTCAAAATTACGAAATTATAAAATACAAAAAGAAATATAAAAATACAAAAATAATTACAAAATTAAACATTTATTTATAAAAGTAAAAATACAAAAAAAAAATAAATTAAACCTATAAAATATAAAAATATAAAAATACAAAAAAAATATAAAAATACAAAAATAAAAATATATAAAATTAAACCTATAAATACATATATAAAAATATAAAAACATTTTATTCATCTGCTGGTGGTGGTGGTGGTGAAAAATTTTCTGCTGCTGGTGGTGGTGTAGTGCTCCAGGGGTCCACGGGAGTACTTGACAACTCAGCAATCAATGTTTCTGGAAGTGGATTGTTTCCAACCAAAAACGAATCCAACTCTCATGAAGCCATTGGAAAATCGTCGAATTCATGCATCCCTACCAATCTTAAAATTTGTTCAGGGATGTACCTGACTGCCCTTGATAAAAATGGCCGGATCATCGGATACACACTCACTTGACTGACAAACTGCATCATGCAGATATCTTCTTCCAGAAACTCGCGACAAAAAATTGTCGCAAGTTTAAATGTTTTAAGTTGGTTGTTGGTCCACTGCAACACATAAAAAAAACATATATGTTAAAAACAAATATAAAAAAAAAAAAATCATAAATAAAGATAATAAACAAAAAAAAAGTAACAGTAAAATATACTTACATCGTTAGATAATTCTGGAATGAGGCTTCTCTCCTCTTCCCATAATGTAATTTTAATGTCTAAATAGTTGAGGAGATAACCAATCTCAGCAACAAATTGGGGGCTATCATTGAAGCACGGCATTTTTATTTAACTGTTATGTTTTATTTGAACTTGCACTTGAACTTGCACTTGCACTGTTTGCAGATAAAATGCATACTGGTAGTGCAAGTATTTATACTATATCAATCCCACTATTTTTCTTAGTAGTGGGGAAAACAAAGTTGATGACCATGAACAAGTGCAGATGTGCAGTTCAAGGTCACAACATATATTTTACGCACAAAAAAAAAAAAAAAAAAAAAAAAAAATGCAGTCACAAATTTATTAAAACAAAATTACAAATTATCAATTGCTTCGGAAATAATTTCATTTGCATTAATAGATAATTTACGCTTTTTAACATCTTGCTCCAATAAATCAGAAAAAATATATAAAAGTTCCTTTATTCCATATGCATTTTCGTTTGCATTAAATGGTACCATTAATGCCTCAATGTTTTGCAAACTATCACCATTCATATTAACCAAATTCCAAATTAAATTGTTGTAAAACGTTGAAAATTGTTGCCTCTTCAGTTTCTCTAGAAGATCTTTTACCAGCGGTAGCAATTTCCACAATTCCATAACTGATTCATTTGCTAACATTACAAATGAAGTATCTGTTTTAGAAATTTCAATAAATTTCTTGTTTTTATAACTTTTAAAATGGAGTGTGAAATTTTGCATTGAAATTGGATTCCATTTTTCATTAATAGTGTTCTCTAAATAGTTGGTAATAATACCTTGCAGATCTAAGAACTGTATCCATTCATTTTCTCTAAAAAGGACGCACTGTTTTGAGTTGCCACTTAATTGGATAATTGTATGGAAATCTTGAAAAGTCCGGGGGCGGCGGGGGTGGCAGGGGGGTGGGGGCGGCCGGGGGCGGTGGGAGTGGGGGCGGCAAGGGGCATGGACTGTGAGTTGGGGCAGGGGGCTGTGAGTTGGCGGCTGGGGGCAAGGTGGTGTTTTACAAGGTGATCTAGTCTGCAAATGCATGCAATTAAAACCACATTCCAATACTTTTTTTTATTTATTGCTTTACTACCTATCTGTATAAAGGCGAAACCACATTCCAATACTTTTTTATTTCTTATTTTACTTGTATAAAACCGTGTGTATTTTCAATCTTTGAGATAGTTGCAAAATGAATTCTCAAGAAGCACCTAACTCCATCTTACGGGGATTGTTAGAAACTCCGTTGAGGCGCGATGGGTGCGACTACGAGTTGAACGTTGATAATCAACCTCAACTTTATGAATTCTTTTTCGGGCCACCCCCTTTGCCTGAAATTTTAAATATTTCAAGTGCTGTAACTGTTAACAGCAATTTAACAAATATAGTTTTAACTCCCTGTCCACAAAGTATAGTGAGTGTGCGCATGGATCAAGAAGCCATCAATCCATCATCTATTCTTCAAGAGGGATTAATGGATTGTTCATATAGTGTTGACAGCATTATTATGAATGTCATTAATCCCAATGACGGTTCTTCTTCCCGTGCCTCAACAACAACATCAATTGACAATTTCATGTGTGATAGTGATGATAGTGAGAATTATAGCAATTTTGAAAATGGAGTTAAACGTTGTTCAACTCCATATCAAGGGGACAACATCTACGGTACGACTAGTTCTTGGTGCGGTAGTGATTTTTCAAACAATAAACTTAAGTGTAGTGAGTCTCTCCTCGCGATTACTATAGACAGTTCTTCGTGTAGTGACTTGGAGATTATCCCCGAAGTCATATTAATTGACAATTCCTCGTGTGGAAGTGACTTTCCTCCAAATAAATTAATGTGTAGTGAGTCGGAGATTCCCCCACCAAATATAAATCCAAATACTATCGATTTGGATCTAAGTATGGGTTCTATTCAACAATTTAATATAAATGAAAGTTTTAATACTTCTTTAATAGACAATGCAATGGACACAGCTACAGTGCGTGCGGTTAGTGATATTGATCGAGAAATGCATGCTCTCGAAAATTCAATAGACAACCGAATAAATAGATTGCAAGAACTATCCGATTTGAAAGCGCGATTAATTAAAAAGTAGTTATTTATAGTAACCCCCTCTCTTCCATCAACCCTTTCCATTATTTCCTATCATTCCTGACAATGTGCTGACACCTCCCCGTGGTATTGTTGGGTAACGCCAAGATCAGCTTCCTTTAAATAAAATTCTCCGAAGAAAATAGAAACATTCAGTGTGCATCTTTCAAACATAATACACATCATGAACTGCTCTAAGTGTAATAAATTATACAAAAGTGAAAGGTCCCTAAAAAGACACTATAAAGAGAGTTGTGGTTTAAACAATGATTCACCTCCGAGCAAACAACAAAAAACAAATCCAGGTAAGTTTATTTTTTTAAATCTTTTTAAATCTATTAAGTTATAATATTTTTCAGATAAGTTTTGCAATGATTGTAAAACTATCATTCCGTCACGTTCATACAACAGTCATCTAAAAAGCTTTCACCATAAGAAGAATTGTTGTCTGGCTATAGATGATGGTGTAGAGTTAATAACAACTGCATTTAAAAGCAGAATTGTTACATATAGAGTCAAATCAAACCGCGACTATTTAAATTTATTTGATTTTATGAATGAAATTAAAGATAAAGTAAATAAATTAACAAACAAAGTTGTAAATAAATTTTGTGCTGTTAAAATAAGTTTTGAATTATTTGGTATGTACACAATTAGTGAAAAAGAATTATTTGAAATAAAATCGTTCAATACTGCTAACAAAGTTGCAACTATCTCTACATCATTTGAAGAGTTGTATGATACTTTTAGACAAATTATCGACACAAAAATGTCTGAATTTCAAGAACGTGATTCAGGTAAGTGCTAAGTTGTAAGTTATATATTATTTAACTTAATAAATATATTATTATAGGTTGGGCGTTAGAAAAAATACTGTTTTTAGAAGTCAACTTCAACAAGTATAATCCTCTCCGTGCTTCATCATACATTCCACTGCCTACAGAAATTAAAAGAAAGCAAGCAATTGTAAACATTCAAAATGAAGATGATTGCTGTTTTGCATGGAGTGTTGTTGCAGCAGTACGCCAACCGACTGGTAACCCCAGTAAAACTTCATCATATGAACATTATAGTGAGGTATTTAATTTTAATGATATAAATTTTCCAATTAAGCTAAGTGATATCGAAAAATTTGAAGAAAGTAATAATGTGTCAATTAATGTTTATGGTTTAGAGTATTACTTTAAAGATGGAATCAGGAAATATGAAATTGTTGGTCCTCTGCATTACACAAAATTAAAAAAAACCTATTCACATAAATTTGCTATTATTCAGTGATGATGATGGTATTAATCACTACTGCTACATTAAAAACTTATCTAAATTAGTTTCAACTCAAATTTCTAATCATCATCAAGCAAAACACTTTTGTGATGGATGTCTACAATACTTTAAAACTAATTTTAAATTATTAAGACATTTATGGTGTGATAGCTCAATGGTAGAGCACTTGCATATCATGCGAGCAGTCCCGGGTTCGATCCCCGAAATATGGCTGAAATGATAACTTGCTCTTTATCCACCAGCGTGGTTCGGAAGTCACGTATTAAGCTGTTGGTCCCATCAAACCACTTTAAACAAGTTGTAGACTTACTGTGGCGATGTAAAATAGCCGTAAAAAGCGTAAAGCATAAACAAGAAAATGATTGCAATTACTTGTATACACAAATTCCTTGCACGGAAACAAAAATTAATAAATTTGGAAAATCAGTGCCAGAAAATATATTAGAATTTGAAAATTTCCAAAAACAATTATCGGTACCATTTGTTGTTTACGCTGACTTTGAATGTGCTTTAAAACCAATGTTAACTTGCTCTCCTGATCCAACAAAGTCTTTCAGTACTAAAACATATGAACATGAACCATATTCTTTTGCATACTATATTAAATGTAATTATGATGATTCATTATCAAAATTAGAAATTTATCGTGGTCCCAACCCCGAACTAATATTTATTGAGAAATTAGAAACTGATTTAAAAAATATATATCACAAACATTTGAAACCAATAAAGTTGATGATAATGACGATGCAAGACAAAAATGAATATCAAAATTCAACAGTTTGTCATATTTGTGATACAACCTTTTCTGATAAAGATATAAAAGTAAGAGATCATTGTCATTTGACCGGAAAATTCAGAGGTGCCGCTCACTCCAACTGTAATTTACAATATAAAAATCCAAATCATATACCTATATTTTTTCACAATTTAAATTATGACTCTCATTTGTTTATTAGAAATTTGGCTTTAAATAATGAAAAAATTAATGTTATTGCACAAACAAAAGAAAAATATATATCCTTTACAAAACAAGTTCTGGTTGATGTAATTAATAAGGAAAACGTACACATTCAAATGAGGTTCTTAGACTCTTTTAAATTTATGCCACAATCATTAGAAAAATTATCAAAAAATTTAAGTCCTCAAGAATGTATTGAAGTAAAAAAATATTTTAAAGATTCAAAACAATTCAATTTTATAAGACAAAAAGGTGTATTTCCTTACTCCTACATTGATAATTGTTTAAAATTAACTGAAAGAAAACTGCCTGCAATTGAAGAATTTTATGATAAATTAAGAGAAGAATATATTTCGATAGAAGATTACCAACGAGCTTGTGATGTATGGGATTTATTCAAATGTCAAACTATTGGTGATTATGCTGACATATATTTAAAATCAGATGTTCTAATTTTAGCAGACGTTTTTGAAAATTTTCGTAAAATTTGTTTGAAAAATTATAAACTAGACCCGGCACATTACTTTACTGCCCCTGGTTTAAGTTGGGATGCTATGCTAAAATTTACCAAGGTAAAATTAGAACTACTAACTGACATTGATATGTTGCATTTTTTTCAAAAAGGGTATCCGTGGTGGTGTTAGTACATGTGTTGGTAGACAAGCTGAAGCAAACAACAAATTTTTACCAAACTATGATCCCACTAAACTAATCTCATTTTTAATGTACCTAGATGCAACTAATTTATATGGTGGTTCTATGTCTGAATATTTACCCGAAAAAGATTTTAATTGGTTAACACCTGAAGAAATAGAACAGTTAAATGTATTTGATATATCTGATACATCCGATATAGGTTATGTTTTGGAAGTTGACTTAGAATATCCATCTGAATTACATGATACTCATAATGATTTTCCATTTTGTCCAGAAAACATAATTCCACCAAACAGTAAATTTGCAAAATTGATTCCAAATTTATATGATAAAAATAAATACATTATTCATTACAGAAACTTAAAGCAATGTTTAAATAATGGTTTAAAATTGAAAAAAATTCATCGTGTTATTCAATTCAAACAATCACATTGGCTTAAAGGATATATTGATTTAAATACTAAAATGCGAAATGCATCAAAAAATGATTTTGAGAAATTATTCTTTAAACTTATGAACAATAGCGTATTTGGGAAAACAATGGAAAATTTAGACAATCGAATTGATATAAAACTTGTTAGCCATTGGAGTAAGTTAGGTAAACAATTCGGAGCAGAAGTATTTATAGCCAAACCAAATTTTAAAAATTTTGTCAAGAAAAATTTGTTCAAAGTGTATTATAATAAACCAATATATGTTGGATTTTCTATATTAGATTTATCAAAGACAGTTATGTATGATTTTTATTATAACTATTTAAAACCAATGTATAATGAAAACGTGTCATTATTATATACGGATACCGATTCACTAATATTAGATGTAAAAACTGATAATTTTTATGATGATATGAAACAAAATTTAAATTATTTTGAAACATCCAATTACAAGGATGGTAATATTCATGACATACAAAGAAATAAATCTATTTTGGGTAAAATGAAAGATGAATATGTTGGAGAACCTATTCAAAGTTTCTATGGTATCGGAGCAAAGGCATATTGTGTGGTAACACCGACATCAGTAACAAAAAAAGCAAAAGGGGTTAAAAAGTGTGCTATTGATAAACAATTAACGGTGCATGATTTCCAAAATATTCTAAAAGGTAATAACAAGTTATGTAGAATGTTTATTTTTCGGTCACATTTACACAATATGTACACTGAATTAAAAAATAAAGTAGCATTGACCAACTTTGATGATAAAAGATATATAATTCCTGATTCCATGAAAACATTAGCTTGGGGGCATAAATTATTAGATAGTGACCCTTGGAAACAAAATATTGATATGTTTTTTGAAGTAGCAGAAGAAATTGAAAAAGAAGAATCAGAACAAAATGTAGAGACATTATTTAGTGTAAATAATAAATCACTTTGGCAAAGTAATATAGATCTATTATGGAAAGTGGTTGAGAATGAAGCACTCGTAACTTTTAAAAAAAATTTATTAATAAGTAATATATTTAGTGTACATTTTATTTGTAATAAAATATAATATATAAGTAAGAAACAATGTTAGAATAATAATTGATAATATGTTAACAAAATTGTACAATGTTGAATTATTAAAACTAATGGTATTTTGAAAACTTGCTGTTATGTTTGTATTATTTTTTAACCTATAAATGATTTTGTATCCTAAATGGATGTTGGCATTTATCGAGGTTTTGCATGTTTTTGGATGGTAAATATAGTCCATATCCATTTGTTTCCATGTTGAATTTTTAATTGAAATATAACATTCGTTTGTATTTTTTGGTTTTGACACATACAATGTGTTATTTAAAATTGTAGAGAGTAAAATAAAAGTTGTTACATTCATGGCGACGGCAAAAGATACAATAATCAATGTTGTTGTGTAACATTATATAAGTAAATGTTTTAGCCTGAGAATCAAATTGATCTAAAAAAAAGTGGTGACTATGACAGGTGTAGCTTTAGAAAAGTGGCATTGAAGAAGTGTGCCAAGTTGGCCTTGGAAGGGTGTGGCCATGGCCTTGAGGAGGCGTGGTCATGGCCTTGACCTTGGAGGGGTGTGATGGTCTTGAGGAAGCGTGGCCATGGCCTTGACCATGGAGGGGTGTAATGGCCTTGACCTTGGAGAGGGCGTGATGGCCTTGACCTTGGAGGGGCGTGATGGCCTTGAGGAGGCGTGGCCATGGCAATGGCCTTGACCTTGAAAAAAGTGGTGGGAGGTGCCCTAGCGCGCACCTTCTTTTACTACTATGATTCCTTATCGAAACTTGAAATTTATAGAGGTCTGGACTGTGTAAAAGTTTGTGTGGAACGCTTCACAAAAAATTGTGTTGAGATCTATGAAAAATATTTACAAAAAAATGTTCCAATGAAACCCCTATCACAATTACAATTAAATCAGGTGTTACAATCAACCAAGTGTCACATTTGTGAAGAGAAATTTTTAGTTGACGATGAAAAGTTATGGATCACGATCACCTCACCGGAGAATTTCGTGGATTGGCTCATTCCAAATGCAACTTAAATTATAAAGTGCCCAATTTTATACTGATATTTTTTCACAATATAACAAACTTAGACGCACATTTATTCTTAGAGGAATTAGCAGCTGATCAAAATCAAATTGACGTTATTCCATTAACCAAAGAAAAATACATATTGTTTACAAAACATGTACCAATTGGGACTGACGACATTTATAATAAAAAGTTTTTAAGATTAAGATTTTTGGATTCGTTCAGGTTTATGGCATCGAGTATTGCCAAACTTGCATCAAATTTAAAAGAAAAACAGTTTGTTGAAACTGGTAAAATGTTTAACGATTTAAAATTAATGACAAGAAAGGGAGTAATTCCGTATCGTTATATAGATTGTATCGATAAACTATCGGAAACACAGTTGCCTCAAAAAAATGATTTCTTCGATAAAATTAACAATGGCAATATAAGCGACGGAGATTACGCTCATGCTCAGCAAGTTTGGAACTCTTTCAATTACAAAACTATTGGCGAATATTCGGATTTGTATGTAAAATTAGATGTTTTGCTATTAACCGATATATTTGAAAATTTTCGATCGATACGTAAGAAAACGTACAGTTTAGATCCAGCACAATTTATGACAACTCCCGGACTTACATGGTCAGCAATGTTAAAATATACCAAAATCAAGTTGGAGCTACTAACCGACATATATATGCTTCATTTTATCAAAAAATCAATACGAGGAGGAGTCTTTCAAAGTTGTCTGCGATACAAAAAAGCCAATAATCCTTTTATGTCCGATCAAGACAACGAGATGATATTTAATCCAGACAAACTGACATTGTATCTTGCGTATTGGGACTTTAACAACTTGTACGGATGGGCAATGTCTCAGGTTTTACCGCAATCCGATTTTTGTTGGTTATCAGACGAGGAAATCTCAAAACTTGACGTAAACAACATTTCCTGGAAGTTAATTTATCGTACTCCGATGAAATACACAACCTGCACAATGAGTTACCCTTTTGTCCAGAAAATAAAAAACCTTTTGGAAACACTACTTCTAGACTAATACTGGATTTTTTTCCCAAAAAGAAATATGTGATTCATTACAAAATGTTAAAGCTGGCTCTATCTCAAGGTTTGCGTTTGGAACGAATTCACCGAGTGCTGGAATTTAAGCAAAGTGCGTGGCTAAAAACATACATCGATCTTAACACAAAATTGAGGCAAGCGTCTACCAATGACTTTGACAAAGACTTTTTTAAACTAATGAATAATGCGGCTTACGGAAAAACACTAGAATCGGTCGACAATTGAGTGATAGTGAAGGTACTGACACATTGGGAAAACGTGGGTAGAAAACTGGGTGCTAATGTGTATGTTTCAAAACCAACTTTACACAGTGTTTCAATTTTTAACGAAAATTTTTGTGCAGTTCAATTAACAAAATCTAGAATAATAAACGATAAACCGATATACATAGGATTTACCGTGTTAGAATTATCTAAATGGTTATTGTACAATTTTTATTATAATTTTTTATTAAAACAATATGCTAGAGATAAAGTTTCCTTATGTTACGTAGATACGGATAGCCTTATTTTACTAATTGAAACAGAAAACATTTATAACGATATTAAACAAAATTTAGATAAATTTGATACATCAAATTTTGATTCAAACAACATGTTCGATATTCCTTTACAAAATAAAGCTGTCTTAGGTCTAATGAAAGATGAAAATAAGGGAAAAATCATGTGGTCCCATGTTAGTTTACGCTCTAAACTCTATTGTAATAATATATTATATAATATATTATTTAGATTCACTTTTTAATCAAACAAAAATTTTTAAGAAACAATATGTATTTAAATCTATATTACATAAAATGTACATACAAACATACATTAGTTAACAAAGTGGCATTATCACCTTTCGACACTAAACGCTATGTAATACCTAATTCTGTTAAAACCTATGCATGGGGCCACTATTGTAAAGATGATTATACGTTGTATTGATTCTCCATGTAATGTAGATGTTTATTATGTTGATATTTGGTTTTAATTAATACACTGGTTACATTTCATACTTCGTTGGTATTTATTAATAATCATTTATTAGTCGTATACTAATTGTATAATTATTCCATGATAATTCTATCATGATTAATTTACTTCTATTAACTCTCATTGACTATATTATATTAACTCTATTCACTGTCGTCTTCACTTGCACCCTGGTTTATATACCATTTCAACGCAGTCCAATGTCACAGACTTGGAATGCGCTGATAGTGCAAGGTGAGTGATATTATGTATTATTACTTATTGTAATAATACATAACATATTTAGTTTAACATTTACATTGTATAACCCTGGAGGAAGGTTGGCTATTACGCCAGTACACTATTCTATTAAAAATATAGAATACAATATGTAATTTGAAAAAAGTATATTATTTTCTTATCTTATTTTATAGTAAGAATAAATTAATTAAAAATCTTATAATATTGTCTTTTCATTATTATATAATCCTACTAATCGTGTATCCTTAAGTGGAATAAATTTTATTTGGTACGAATCACCCAAATTAAAATTGTATGAGTTAAATACACAAACACTAATCTGAATCTTCTCACTTAAAAAATTTAAAATTGTATTTTGCATTGTTAACAGTTTTCTCCATTCGACAGCACTTAAAATGCTCCATTCATTACCGCGACGTAACACAATGGCCAATTGATAATCACGCATCACACTTAATCCCACAAGCACTTTTTCATGTTTAGATAATTTATACGCAGCCTCGAACAGAAGAGGTTTAGACATGCTGTTGCCCATGTCATCTGTAAGCAACTAACGTACATCACTTACCATCACTTTATATATTTTTAATAAATAACATAACCTTAATTTAACTTTATAAATATTTTTGTTTTATTAAATGCAATTCTGTTGATCTATGATATCAAGTCAATATGGTAGTGATCATAGATCTGCAGGGATATATGATTAATAAAAATTTTGTACCTAAAGAATTGGCCGCATATAATGGACATATGATAACTCATGTTATTTTCAATCCAGTTTGTGAACTCAAAGATGTCAGTTCAAAAGAACGTCGTAATATTAATTGGTTGGATACGCATTACCATAGATTGCAATGGAATACCACAGGGCATTATAACGTAGCTGATATTTGTGAAATATTGAGCGAAATATTGAGAAAGAATAATTGCGAAATCGTTTACGTTAAGGGAAAAATGAAATGTGATTACCTGCATTCATTCTGGCTGAAGAATATCCAAGCAAACAAGAACCATCACTAAAAAAATACTCCAAAAAATACGTCAACTGTCCGTTTCATAAAATAATGTATCCACATTGTGCAGTTGAAAATGTAAAATTGTTATACAATTATTTATCATATAATAAATAATATTAAAAAATTCAATTTATCACTTCAACATTTCAACATTTCAACATTCATTTTTTTTTTGTTCCTTGTTCCCCGACCCCGATCCCCAATCTTTTCCACAGTTTTCTTTAATTTATTACAGGATTCTGCTCCGATAAGACTACAACTATCATCTGATAGGTGGACAAACTTTACAAACTTTTCAACCTGCAGATTCCTGCAAGTGATAGTTCAACTATTGGCCGAGCAGATTCCTGCACAGGTTTCTGCAAGTAATAGTTCAACTATCGTCCGATAGGTGGACAACTTTAGTTCACCTATCGTCCGCTAGGCTGTAGTTCACCCTCCAGCCGCACAGGTGGCGCTGCTCCGACAGATGGCGCCACCTGTCACAAGAGTCTAGGGATCAGAAAAGAGGAGCGGATAGTTCACGAGTTTGCCGCCGCAGCGTTGTCACCAGTTTCCCCACTTGGAACAAGTTAACCTTCTATTTTAAACTTTGATATTTATTAGAATATTAAAAAGACTGTAATTAAATAAATTTAATACTTATAGGAATATTAAGGTATTTTTTTTTTATAAAATAGTATACTATGTTATTAAGAGCATACCGACCGTTACCTTGATTTCCAGTATTTTAGTAAAAACAACTACTTTGGTGTCATTCCTATTTACACATATAATTTATTCAATATAAATAAATCAATTTATTTTTTTACCAGAAGATTAAGAAAAGATTAAACTATATTTGGTCAGAGTATTTTAGTAAAATAATAATTGGAAATAGACAAAAAATGAATATAAATATTGAAATAAATGCGTTTTTAGGTACTTTTAAATGCATTTTAATGCTATTTGCAAATATAATTTGACTAAAATACTCTGGCAAAATATAGATTCATCCTTTCTGAATATATTTGTAGAACAATAAACTAGTTATCAAGTTATTTGTGGAAATAAGAACGACGCCAAATTGGCTGTTTTCACGACAATACTGGAAACCAAGGCAGCGGTATGATCTTAAAAACAAATGATATTTTGAAGTTTGTTTTTCCGGACTCGCTCTGTTTATCCTACCAGTGATTCTCGCACAAGAGTTATTTATTGATACGTTCTTTATAAAATAACAGCATTATTTTTTAAATAGGTCATCAATCATGAACAAAATAAAATGTACAGAATGCAACCATGATTTTTCCAATAATTTTAATCTAAAAAATCATTTTAACAATGCACTGATAAAAAAAAAGAAATATTTACTTGTAATCATTGCAATAGAGATTTTAAAAATAAATCAAACTTAATAAGGCATCTATCAATATGCAAAAAACTCAATGCAAACCAATTAAAACACGTTGCAATAAAACAAGTTAAATGTGCTTTGTGCAGTTATCAAAACTTACGCATAGATGTGTTGCAACATTATAATCAACAACATGACATTAATATATATACGGAAAGTTTAAAATTTTACAATTTTTACGATTTTAAACAATGGAAAACTGAGATAGAAAAAACTGCAATTTCTAGTTACATCCGACATGATTTGAAAAAAACAGAAACTAAAACATATTATTACTATCGATGCCACCGCGATGGCGTTTTTAACAACCGTGAACAAAATATTAGACATTTAAAAATATTAGGAAGTAATGGATTTTGTCCATCTAAATTAGACGTTACTGTAAAAAACAACAACGGAGAAGTTTTGGTAAAATTTGTTAAAACTCATGTTGGTCATCTAATTATCGATCTAGGTAAAATTCCTCTCCAAAAATCAACAAGATCAATGCTGGCACTCAATTAAGTTTAAAAATTCCGTTTGATGAAATTTTAAATAATATTAGAGATGACGTTGATGAAACCAAATTTGATCACCTCCATTTGTTAACAAGGAAGGATATCTTTAACATTGAGCAAAGGATAAAGGAAATTTAAGCAAATAGTTGCAAATCTGTTATTAGATTTTATAAAGGACAAGGACAAGAAAGTAACAGATGATTTTTTATTAATAATTTTGAATGACGCACAAATGAAAACTTCAAAAAAATATGGAAACGACTGCGTATGTATTCATAGTACGCATGGCCTTAACGCATACAGTTTTGAGTTGACTACTCAAATGGTTCTTGATGATCTACGTCAAAGTTTTCATTGTCTTTTTGCGTTTTGTAATAGATCTGACAGCGTAGTTTTTAAAATTATTTTTAGAATTTTAAAAAACAGCTTAGATGTTTTCCTAACTCCTTCGGTGTTTATGTCAGATATGGCAGAAAATTTTTATATTGCGTGGACTGATATTATGGGTCCGGTGAGTTTATGATTATTTTGCAGCTGGCACGTTTTGAGAGCTTGGAAAAAAATGTTTTTTCTAAAATTAAAAACACACAATCACAATTCAATGTACAAATCATAATAAGAACATTATTGGAAGAATTAGACGATGATGCATTTGAAATAATGCTGAATAATTTTATCAAAGAAGCAGAAAATGATGCAGAGTTAAAAGATTTTGGCCAGTATTTTATGAAAAATTATGTACCAAACAGAAAATCGTGGGCCTACTGCTACAAAAAACACGCTGGTTTAAATACAAATATGCATTTAGAACGGATGTATAGAACATTAAAATAAACTTATCTAAAAGGCAAAACAGTCAAACGACTAGATACAGCAATAAATGCTATTATGAAACTAGTTAGAGATAAATTATATGACAGACTTGTTATTTTACATAAAGGTATAAAAAAAATTACATTTTAAAAAAATATTTGTTTTATTGTTGTTTTTTTTTAGGCAAAATATCTTCTAAACTAAGTGCACTACGAAAACGGCACAATACATGGAGGAGTTAAAAAATGTAACACTTATTGAAGAAAATGAAAGAAAATGGATTGAAAATTCTTCAACAGGACAAGAACTATACACTATTGAACAAACTAATTACAACTGCACATGTAAACTTAAATGCACGGCTTGTAACGCATATATTCATGCTTACATATGTTCATGTCTTGATTCATCCGTTAAATGGAACATGTGCAAGCACATTCACTTTTTATGTCAAAACCGAACTAATAACATTTATTTTGATAATAATAAAAGTTTAAATGAAAAGTTTGACACACAAGAAGCTGAAAAAGAAGTTGTCTTAAAACAACTTACAAATACAGTTTCTTCAAACAAAGTAAGCTCTCTTTCAAATATTGATAATTATCGAGCTAAAATTCTACAACAAATTTTTAAAGAATGCACATCAGTTGAAAAATGCTCGGTCTTACAAAAAGCAATGAACATGCCGCAATTAAATACATTTCCAAGTTGCAGTGGTGAAATGAAGCAACGTAAAATTGATCAGCAACGAAATTTTTCATCTTTTCATCTTCCACCTCTGACAGCAGGAGACAAAATGTCATGAAGATACTGACGAGGAGAATGCTGGAGAAAGAAGACAAGCAAAAGGAGGAGAAAGATGCCAATTCGAAGTTTGGCTAAGGAACCATGTAAGTAGCCACACACACACACACACACACACACACACGCACACGCACACGCACACGCACACGCACACGCACACGCACACGCACACGCACACGCACACGCACACGCACACGCACACGCACACGCACACGCACACGCACACGCACACGCACACGCACACGCACACGCACACGCACACGCACACGCACACGCACACGCACACGCACACGCACACGCACACGCACACGCACACGCACACGCACACGCACACGCACACGCACACGCACACGCACACGCACACGCACACGCACACGCACACGCACACGCACACGCACACGCACACGCACACGCACACGCACACGCACACGCACACGCACACGCACACGCACACGCACACGCACACGCACACGCACACGCACACGCACACGCACACGCACACGCACACGCACACGCACACGCACACGCACACGCACACGCACACGCACACGCACACGCACACGCACACGCACACGCACACGCACACGCACACGCACACGCACACGCACACGCACACGCACACGCACACGCACACGCACACGCACACGCACACGCACACGCACACGCACACGCACACGCACACGCACACGCACACGCACACGCACACGCACACGCACACGCACACGCACACGCACACGCACACGCACACGCACACGCACACGCACACGCACACGCACACGCACACGCACACGCACACGCACACGCACACGCACACGCACACGCACACGCACACGCACACGCACACACACACACACACACACACACACACACACACACACACACACACACACACACACACACACACACACACACACACACACACACACACTCACACACACACACACACACACACATAAATACGTTACAAGTGTAAATATCAGTCTTGTCGGCGGCCTACATACTTATTAACAAAACAATACTACTTCGCAACAATTAATATTATTTGTAATTAATTACACAGTAAACAATTGTTGATTTAGCATTATTCTTATATAAATAAGATGTGCGCCCGTACTAATTGTTATTCGATTCAATAATGTACGCGATTATTATTATTACTTCAATAACTTTCCTCGCGGGCAATGCCGTCGAGCTAAAACTTGCGTTGGATCTGCGAGAATGGCAGCTTCTGGAGAGAAGATTTAACGGATGCAACGATGAGCGAGCGGCCGTGCGGCGGGAATTAAAAGATTTACATCATCGAAGCTCTTTTTAAATCCCTACATGAAAGAGTGTTTGATGATTCTGGCGAGTAAGTATATAGTTAATTTATTCAAATTTAAGTTTTACAATTATTTATTTTTATAGGTTGTAACTGGAAACCGTTCCTTGTGAACATGGAGCAGTGGCTGTACCGGGATGATTGCCGCTCGGAACCGCCGAGTCGCTTTGGACAACAGGGAGCTGTTCGCGGAGTTAGAAGACTCGCCGCTGCCGGTAAATTTTACGGGCCCTACAGAGCCGCTACCGCCGCCTTCGTCAACGTCTCCACAGCCGCCAACGCAGCCAACGTCTCCGCCGCCGTCGACGTCACTACCTACGCCGCTTACAAAAAGATTTTTAATTATTATAGCAATCTCTTTGTTATTTTTAGATTTCATTTATTGTTTCATAGAAATTAGATCGTTTTTATTTATCGGTTTGATTGGACGAATAACTTTGACTACAATTGACGAATTGCGAGAACGAACTCATCTAATGCAAAATAGCTTATAAAATCTGTATAATATTAAAAATGTATTATAAATAAATAAAAAATATTATTTATCATTTTTATTGTGTATGCATTCATTTGTTTGTTACTAATTACACTTAGGTGGCCCAATAACGTCCGGGGTATGCTGAAACACTTTCGCTCGAGTGAAACTATTCATTAATTAATTTGAATCAGTAAAATTATTTAATTAATTTTACCTTAAAATTATTTAATTAATTAATTTGTTTTTTTTTTTAAATTATTTAAATTAATTTAGGCAGACAAAATTCAATTATATGGAGTGGGAGGTGTTTTGTGACGTCAGTATGCAGAGATGTGCATATGAGGGCATGTGGCGGTGGTGGATCCAGAACCGGTCTTATACTACCATGTTATACTACTACTCAGCGAAAGCCGGGAAGACATCGAAGAGCGGTATGATCTTCCGCATCCGGACATGATGGGACAACCACGCGCGCGACACAATCAGGACAACCGACCAACGCAACCGGCTACGCATCGCCTTTAAGGGCAGGGTCTACCCGCGAAACCAAGAAAATTGAAATTTGTCCGACATGTGCTGGCTCCTGTTGCTAAATAGTTGAATTAAGCCTAATGCGCAGAATAACAACTTACTCGAGCTAGCGCGCATCATAGCCGATTAAATATTTATTTATAAACTACATCCCCGCACCCCTTCATAGTACGAAAACAATTCGTATTTTTACAAAATTATGTTATGTATATACGTATTTATATAGATTTGCACCAGGGGCGCGCATAAAATATTTAATTTTATTGAATCTTTATTATTGTTTCTATCATTATTAGATATATTTACAAATATATACTTCATAATATTTTAACTAAATTATGTGTGCTGTTTGTATTTAAACAGTAGTGTATAACAATTCCATTTTAACAATTAAGTTATTTTTGACTAATAGGTATTGAACAAAAAAACTCTAGAAATTGCAATTTTTTTTAACATTTGTGTGCATCTATTGTGTTTTGTAACAAAGATAAAATTATACTAAACCTTATTGTAACATAATATTATAATATTTTATGATACGAATGTTTAAAAAATATATTGAGAATATTGAAACGTTTTCACCTATGTTTATTTATAGACCTACTACCCCTTACCCCGCGATGTACACCTGTGCAACTTTAAATACAATTTAGATTCGCATGTTTACAAATTTGATTTGTATACTGCTTATTAATTATTGTAGCGAGATTAGTTTCTTTATTTTCATTTTATGCTTATACTGTTTTTTTCAAAACGGTATAAGTGTGCGTGTGTGTATTTAGTCTTTTTGCAGAATTGTGCAGAGTTGTCTTTGAAGTGATAAGTAATAACTTTTATAAGATTATTAGAATCAGGGGCGCGCGCAAATAAAATAAAATATTATTCAATACTACATTTGTAAATAATTAAAAATATATCAAGAAGATTTTGTTTTATCATTTTTAATCCAGAATAATATATGAACCAAACTGATTTTAGTCATTTATATTTAATTGGTTATGGAAATATAATTGTTTGATTAAATTTGATAATAAGATTATAGTTTTATAAAAAAGTTGATAATTTAGGTTCAACTTATTGTCATTATTATTTAAATGCAAATAAATAGTTGAATTTATAAATACGTTGCACAATATTGTTGCTTTTGTTTCCACCGCTGCACAGTATGAAATAAATGACAAATGGCAGTAATTGGTAGAAAACAAACAAACAGATTTTTTTTATCGTTTTCCTTTTTAATTTTATAAAATTATTAATAATGAAGTATTATTCTTAGTAGCAAGATTTGTGAAAATGTACAAAATACGTTACTAGGAAGATTGCAAACAAAAATTTCTAAAATAACTGAAAATGTTGGTATTAAAATTGTATCAGTTTTATAAATTAGAGCAACCAAAAGTAGGTTTCAAAAAAATTCTTGCTTTATTCCCGTTATTTGTTCTACTAAATCTGTATTTATATACATCGACCGTTACAAATAAACGTTTTTTTTTAATTACCTGTAAATTTGTTAGTCTTAACGTTTTTTATTGTATAGCAAAAATTTTACTAATTTTAAAATGTTTATAGTTTTGGGATTTGCATTGCATATGCTGCACTTGACTGTAATTTTTTTTTCATAAATCATCGTAGAAATAATTAAATTGTGCTTTAATATAACATTCGTTATTATTATTCAGAACAATCGGTATTAGTTGATTAATTTGTTCAGATAAAAGTTACTAGCAATTTAACAGAGATACCCAAATAAAACATGTTAGCAAATCTAATGACATAAATAACATTTAAAAAGTTTTGAAGAGTTTTTTTTTCAAACTTATTGACACTTAGTTGTTTTTTCAATTTCTATTTTGATATTCTTAATATACACCAAATTCCTAATCACATGTGCCATGGACGTCAAAATATCTGACAGTTTATTTCTTCAAAAGCAACAATTAACATTCGGTTTTTTAAGAGAAAGTTTTCTAACGCCGGAAGTTTCAAACGATGAGAAGACCAAATTTAATCAATCAAAAACGAACGGCCATTATTCAGTTTTTACTGAAACATCAGAAAACTGGACGGCTGAAAAAGGGAGCGGTGATTTTGGCAATTGAAAAATTCAGAACATCAAGAGCCACTATAAAAAGAATATGGAAACAAGGTAATGATTCTGTTTGTGGTTTGGATGAAAATACGCCTATGAGTGTTGATTCTAACAAGAAAGGAAACTCTGGTCGGAAAAAAATTGACAGAACAGAAAAAATTGCCAATATTCGATTAGTTGATCACAAAAGAAAAGGGACATTGCGGTCGTTATCAGTTGCAGTTGAAATACCGCCTTCCTTGCTATGGAGGTTGCTAAAAAATGGTGAAATTAAGAGACATTCCAATTCATTGAAACCGCTTTTAAAGGATGATAACAAGGTATCACGTCTGGATTATTGTCTGTCGTTTGTGAAAGAAAATGGCGAGTTTGAGGATTTAATGAATTACATCCACATTGACGAAAAGTGGTTTTATATCACTAAAGTAAAGCAGAACATCTATCTTCTGCCTGATGAAGTTGAACCATGTCGTCAAGTTCAAAGTAAGTCAAACATGATCAAAATGATGTTTTTGGCAGCCGTTGCCCGACCGCGGTACGATCGTTACCGTAACCAATTCTTTAATAGAAAAATTGGAACAATATTAAAAACAAATAAAAGTATAAAATAATAAGAATGACAAACAAAATATAATCTGTGATTTATTTTCACAGTGCAAAATGATTACAAAACTTAAACTTCAATTTAGTTGTCGGTTATTCGAAAAGTGCTGCAATAAATTAAATTAATTTCATTTTTTTACATTGCTAAGAAAGAACTTAACTTGGCAAAAAAAAATGCAACTGATTGTTACCACTTTTCTCTATTTTCCACTATAAGCTAAACAACACCATTTACAATTGTGTCATACATTGATTAGTAATTTAATTACATGCTTCTTTTATTTATTAATTTAGAGCGTTTCATATTTACCTCACTTGTCTCTAATAATTATGTATACTAATAACAGTAATAACTAACATTGCTGTATATTTATTATAACACAATAATATACTTTATATATTTTTTAATTCAGTAGAACTTATATCAATTATTCATTTTACAATATAATAGTTTCATACTTTTAGTAAATTCAATTCATTTTATACAACAAATAAATAATTAAATAATATTTATCAAAATAAAACTGTATTTATTGGTTTAGTATTTTAAACAAATGGTTAGTATTTATTTTAATAAAATATCTATTATAACAACCAATTGCAAAACCCATTTATAATAAAATTTAAAATTAAACCCTTTTTGTTTCTACGTCTCTGTTTATTGTTATCAATTGCCATCAAATATGTGGCCCGCATGTGCCCAAACCGGTCTTTGCCTAGCGCGACTAGAAAGAAGGGTCCGGGGAGGGATTGTCATAAAAGTAAATATCAATCTCACAAACACATGAGACCACTTGCCCTCTATGACCAAGAGTCCAAACTGCCGGCAGTCGTTTGTACAAGAAGTTGTCTAAAAATACAATTATTTTATAACAAAAATTATTGAAAAGTTGTTTTCAGGTTTATTTAAAAAATACAAGCTTTATTTTTTTGAAAATGATTTTAATTGAAAGATATGTCACTAAGGTCGGGTTTAATATTAGTTTAGTTATCATAAATCAACCAAGAAATTTATTTACGGCGTTAGTTTGTCAAAAATAAGTACAATAGTTTATAATAATTAATATAAAAAAATGTAGTAAACATAAAAAATTAAAAACTTAATTAAAACTTGGCAGAATGTTCAACCTTTCAAAGCACGTATAGCACGATATGATTGGTTTTGTAGTTTGGTTGTGAACGTGAAAAAGGTTACTATGTACTTTTCCATTTACGGCGCATCAACCGACTGTCACCTTAAACCCAGGGGTCGGCAGATCGAGCCCAGACGTAGGGAAACTTTTTTAAATTTTAATTATGTATTTAATAATAACTCAAAATAAATAATATGTATTTCTATCAAATTTATAAAAAAAAAAATAGCTTTGACTTTATCATGTGTAGTGGACGTATTCATCAAAGCTGATTAAATTTAATGTCTATTAAATGGGTCAGCATAACATCATACATAATACGTCAAACTTTATTATTATTAACTTTTGGCTGAAAAATGGGGTAGGAAGTAGACATGATAAAATTTTTAACAATAAAATAAGTTTAAAATTGTATATTGAGAAAAAAAAAATGTTATACAATAATAGAAAATATTTAAATAATATATATATATATATATATATAAAGGCGTGGTAGGCCTTCGGGCCGCTAGCTACGAACGGGCGGCTAATGGCGGCTACAGGCGGACGGCTAAAAACAGTAGTATAAGATAGGGGCTTCTGGATATCCTTGAACTTTGATCTTATGCGTGTATGCATGTAATTGCATATTTTATTACATACTTAAAGTAAATATTTATTTTACATAATTCACACTTGCTTAATGTACATAATTATGCGTGTATTAATCAATATTTTTAATTCTTCACAATTGCATTTTTTATTAGATACTATTACAATAAATTTAGTATTGAATGATGCAACCAAGGAATAAATATCTAAATATAGAATGTATTCATTCATAATACGCACATTTTTTTTGATATTTTGCAAAATCTCAAAAAAAAAAAAATAGAACAATTAATTGTGTATTAATTTCAACATTTCTTTTTTTTTTGTAAAAACAATATCTGTGCATTAGTCCGAGCTAATCGTTTTACAATGTCCATAAAAATGTTGTTAATATTCGCGATAATTTTGAAGTGTGTTTCATGTCATGTTTTAACTATATTCTTGCAAGAGTATTCTGCGCTGAGGAATCGGAAACATGTGTGTGAAAATGAGATCAAATATTATGAATACCAAATTGAGGAGAAGAAAGCATCCAAAATGTTTTATAATGATTTTTTAAAAAATTGTATATTGTATATTGCAAGTAAGTAGTTTATATTAAAACAAAATTACAGTTTTGTTACATCCGTTTATGTACAAATTAGGTAAAAATTGGCACTCGTATTTGAACCAAATGGAAATCTGGTTCAATGAAGGAGATGGTTCCATTGAGTGCATCGAACCACTATCATCTACAACAACAACAACAACGACCGATTTACCAAGCGAGGAAACTCCCGAGATATCTGCGGATGGTGCATTTGTAAACTCGAATAATTCTATCATAATTATTTTAACTACGTTGCTTATAGTTAATATGATAGTAATTATTATATTGTTTTTTTTTAAATTATATTTATCTAAAATATCTAATATTTTTGTAAAGAAAATGTAACAAATTAATAAAATATTTCAAATGCAAAACTGATGTGTCATATAATAAAAATAGTGTGCAATAAATTACAAGTTACTCAAATGCAAAGTAAGCAATTATCAATGTACATAATTTACATTTTGGCAGTACACCTTACTTAAGTAACTAGAGTACTTGTTGAAGAAAAATCAAAAATGAATATCTATTTTGTTTCACTAGTGTTTTTTATAATTGAGATCTGCAAAACAAATAGTGGACTAGTGGAACTTAGTTATGAAGATTATAAAAAAATGGAAGATAGTGTGCAATCATGTCAGCAATATATAAATGTTGTGAAAACCGAATTAAATCAGTGGGAAAATATCAATAATTATATTCGAAGCAAAATGGGTTCTTGCATTTCAATGCTGTATGGTAAGTTTTATATAAAATTGTATTAAAATTGTGTAAATAATAAATTATTGTTTTAGATAATACATCTGCTATTTATAAATACATGGATATATATAAAAAGCAGCAGAAAAAGAACAGAAATTGTAACGATTTAATTGAGACAATGGATGTTATGGATAAAGTGGAATATGTTACGGCATCAACCAAAATAATTAGCTTTGAGATTATTAAAATAGAACATGTATTGTATATCATATTTTATTTATTTGTTATAATAATAGCACAATGTATATATATTATTTATACTTTAAAATCTCTCATATTTTTGTTATAATAATAATAATATTTATAATAATGTTACATTAAAATTAGCAACAGTTTTTTTATTTATTTATTTATAAAAAAAAAAACATATTGAAAATATAATTGCATGTAGCAAGTCTAAAGAAATCATTGTAATTCCTCAACCATTTTTATGAATGATAATTTTTTTAAGGAATTTGGATTTAGTTTTCTAGGAATAATTCTTGATTTATATTTACTTTCTCTCGGGCTAGATGATGCTGAGCAAGTAGTGAGAGTGCGTGGTTCAATATGCAAACTCATAAGATGCCCTGAGACATCTGCTGGAAATAAAGCATACCGACAAACATCTAAGTCGAAATTTAATAATGTTCTTAAAATCCATGATTCCTTCAATTCATTGACTTTGGGTAGTTCTATATAAATTTCATTTATAATTCGAATCTCACTGATGTTTATATCCACATATTTTATCGAATAGTGATAAGTCGGACATGATCGGTGTCGTCTGGATATTGAGGACATCATAAGCGCATCTTCATGTCCAATGAAAACATCAACATCTCCATATTTGTTCGTAATTTGATTTAGATAGGCACATACTCCACCTGCTATAAAATAAGGTTTGTCTCTGCCACTCATTCTTGTTTTACAATAATCCAATATAAATTTAATCGTCCCTTTAGCTGTTGGATTGTCGTAATGTACAAAATTCTCGCTGATGTTGCATTGTTTCATTATATAATGCGTTAAACTTTGATCACTCATTTTTTTTTCTTCTGCTATAAAATTTCAGTATTGTATTTGAAGAATAAAATTATCAACTATCATGTAACAATGATCAATCATATTATATATACATCTTAACACCACTATGTAATCACATATTTGCATACTTTCTATAATGCAGTTTTATGCAGTTAATTTTCATTAGTGCACGTTTAATACATTAGTGAGTGAGTAAGCGAAGGACAAGCATTTATTCTCATCACAACAAAAAAAAAATGAATAGTAATAACATATCAACTTACTGTGAGAACAATGCAACGCCATTAATTGTTGAACTTTTTCGTGGACCCTTACTGGTAGTAAACGACTATGATTCGCCTTTTTATATTAGTGGAAATTGGAGCAAATATTTTGATGACTTAACATTACAACCTGTTAGAAATGTACCAGGGAATTTTAATCGTGTACAAGAGGCAAGTGAATACTTATCACTGGAATTTCTGTATTGGCTTCGATACAAATTGAAGTTTCCAATGCGATTTTGTAACAGAGGAATGATATGTACAAAATCATATGCCATAGGTTCATTTAAATTAAATGGCAAACCTAAGTATATGATTAGCTGCAATGACTGCTGGGAAGAAGTGTTTCAATTGGTAAAAAAGGATCATCGTGCATTATTTGTGAATGAGATTCACTACCACGGTCGACCCATATTGGGATGTGATCACTGCGGAGAAGAGTTAATATTTTCCGATGGGGATAATGCTGTTGAAAACTGTGAGGACACAGAAATTAACAGTGGACATTTTATGAACATTTGTAGTATTGGAGATACTTTGTAATTTTATCATATTTATGTAAAAGGTGTTATAAATAAAATCATGAATCATATTTAAAGTTAATTATTTATTTAAATATTTTTTTTAACATGGTGTAAAATTAAATTATTTACATATTAAAATAAAGATTAACTATTTATTTATTTACATTTCTAAAAAATTATATAAAAGTTTAACATTTGCTAAAGCACAATGGGCAAATGATAATTGGTGGAAGACACATTTTGGTTTTCCACAAAATTTTCGCAAAGATGGTTGCTCACTTGACGGATATTCAATTACATGACAAGAAACAATTTTTTTTAAGATATTGTTTTACAACATCACATTTTTCTTGTCCTTTGACATAAACTGTCTTATAAGATTTGCAAACATTTTGTAATAAAGTTGGCAAATAATTTAATTCGATCCAGCCAGATTTCCAAGGAATACCATGATAATTTGTTTCTAACCATTTCACCTGTTTCTTTTCGGTGTCATGTAAATGTTTGAAATGAAAAGGTGGTTTGAAAATAAAATGACTATATTGACATCCATCATAAGAAGCCATTTCTTTAACAACAAATTGATTTTTTCCATTATTTTGCTTTACTTGGAATCTTTGTAGGTCAATTATAATGAAATGTTTAATGTCGACCATTATTATGAATGCACTACAATTTATGTACAAGACCAGTTAACGGATAATATTCATAAAATACGTCATGTATTATTAAAGCATAAACGGTTGTATTTTCCGAAAAATTTGTATGTCCTTCTATTTCCAAACTAACATCAACCGACCCCGTCTTAGTCTCTTCAGTCTGATGACTACAATCTATTACTATTACGGGGCAATTCTTATAAGATATATAATCAAGGAGAGAACTGCTCCTTTTTCTTTCATAATAGGAATTCTGAAATGATGAGTATGCGTAATATGCCGTTGAATATTGAGCTTCTGAAAATTTCATTTCTTGATTGTTATAGGGAAAGCTCTCAGAATTCAAGTACAGCTTCACATTTCGCACATCCGCTGAATCAAATTCTGCAGAATTTGCTGCTGGCACATCTTTGCGATTTGTTTGGAATACAACGAGTACGTATCGAGGTTTTTCTAAATTATTTGTTGTACGTATAGCCCATTTCTCAGTAGGACTCGGTTTTAATGCTGGCAATTCATGCAGTTCCCATTGACGAAACGCTAATTTTAATGGTTTATCTATCTTTAGATTTCATAAGACTTAACTTGATTTCATCGTTTACATTTATATGAGGAATGGCACATTCAACAGACCTGATAGAAAACACGCCATCCTTTCCAACAAAAGCATTGGCATCGATGTGCGCTCTGTTCAAAATTAATTCCTGTTTACAATTAATCATCACTTTTCGATGCATTTCTGCAAATCCAAAAAGGCTTTTCAGAGGTACTATTGCTTGAAACGTACCAGAAAACGAAGTATCCGTGATTTTTGTCATTTTTATCGGTGTATCTGATGAAAACCATCCTGACATTTCCATCACTCTTGAATCATCTACAGTGTAACTTGTTAATCCCTTTATTGTACTTGTTATACCAGGATTTCGAACTCTATCTATTGTAACATTATTCAGCTTAAATCTAATTTCATTGAACAGAAATGCAAATGCATTCTTTGCAATTTTACAGTTAACATCGGTGGTATCAAACTTTACATCTATGAGAATGTAACTGTCAGCAACTAATGTATAGATATCCTGAGCTTGAATAAGTATTCGAATTTCATCATTTAATCCAAATTTTGTCCCAGCATATGGTAAATATCGATGATATTCTTTCTTCGTGATAATATTTTTAAATTTTAAACTTTCAGAAATGTTTAAAATATCTGCTTCATTTGCTGATAACATGTCAAATCTTTTTTATTTTAAACCCCAATGATTTTATAAAAAGTATATTGCTATCAGTTATTTTTTGCTTGGTCGATACAGACGAGGGTCTCTTCTGCTTAATAGTCTGTTTAGGAGTGTTGACTTCTAATAATAATGAAGCTGTTTTATAGCTTGGCCTGTCACGTTGGATGTAACAAAGTCCCATTCTTTAATGTGTAGCTTTACTACTGTAAGCGAATTATTAAAGTTCAGAATTTTACCTTCCTGATCAGTAATGCAAATGGAGATAAAATTAATTGTGTCAGTATTTATAGGTAAATATACAATATTTTGTGGTTTCTCACTTATATATTCACCATATTGGTATTTATCCATACAAAAATCATAAATTGTATGTTTTGGATGATCATTAAAAAACGATCCACTTACAATGTTACAATGCAGTTGGACAACTAATGGCAGCGTTAAAGTATTCTTTATTTTACCTTTAGAGATAATTATGTCTTTAACGTAGTAATATATTTGTTTTATGTTAAAAATATCATGCAACGATGTATTACTAGTAAAGTCTATTGCAAATATTTTAGACTTTATAATAAATTTAGCTTCATCTTCATCATATCTTATAGTTAATATATCATCAGGATCATCGATAACATTGTCGCTTAGACTGTGAATCATTAATTTCCTTAGTACTTTTTCTATGGAAAAAACGTTATAAAAACCATCTGGTATTGAGACAGTCTTTAAATCGCCTGATTGTTTAAAACTAAGAGTTCTTCCAACTATGTTAAAGTGTCGATGATATGTTTCAAAACTCACTAGTCCAGCACAATACCGAACAGCTTTATCTAAATGAATAGGTTGATGAAATTGTGAAAGTAATAAATTATCACTTCCCGAAAGAGTTACTGTTGGCGACATTGTCCACACTTAAGAATATCAAACACAAATGTCCACAGTAGATTGTATTAAAATCTTGATATCTGTCGTTATTATATAGAATTTAACAATTCTTGAAATATCGGATAACTTCGGTTGGTGGGGGTATATTCCCGAAACTATCAAACCATACAACAAAGTTATTTTTTTTCTATATGCTGTCCAATGCGTCCCCTGCCCACTGCTTGTATCCAAATTAATAAGTCCACACTCGTTTCTATTTGGACCACATCGTGGTAGTTGATCTCGCATAAATATTCCTCTAAAGTGTTTAATATTTAATTTTGTCGCTAATTCTTGCAAAGTATTATCATCGAGAGTCCTATTTGGTAAGGTAATTAATAAATTTTCTTTTTTTTTATGACCTTAGTTTTTGGACTTAGAGCCGGTGTCAAAAATAATCCCAATCCGGATTTTCCTCGTTTTTTAATTTTTTTTTTTTTTTTTTTTAGTAAGTAAGAATTTTATTATTAATATTATTACATATGTACATTAAACTAAAAATTAATTATAAAACTATGTCTAGCAACAAATTAAAATTAAGATAAAATGAATATATATATTTAATGTATAAAATAAAATAAAAAATGGTTTCGTCCCTCTCTCATCGTCCTGAGGTTTGTGGGTATTTATTCCCGTCTCAGGCTATTGGTATTGAAGGCTTGTTTGAGTTGTTCTCTTTATTTATTTAATTTATATTTTGTCGTGTAGTAGCATGTGTTTTATTTTTAATTTAAATGGTATGTAATTAAGACTTTTTATAAATGTTGGCAGATTATTGTATTGCTTTGTAGTTTCTGTTGTTAGTGTCTGTCTGCATTTAACAGTTGTATATTTTGTAGTCCTTATGTGCGATTTTCTTCTTGTTTGGTGGTTGTGTATTTCTTTGTTTGACTGTATTTTTATATTGGTTTTTATCATTTTGTGATTTATTTTATATAGCAATAGTATATTGTTCAAGTCTATCATCTTATTTATATTTAATTCTTCCTTGTATAGTTCAGTTGTAGGTGTTTTTCTGTCCAGTGTGTATAGAATTTTGATGAATTTATTTTGTTGTCTTTGTAGTTTGTTTATGTTTTTTTTGGTTGTGTTTCCCCAGATATGGTTTAGGTACTTGTTATGTGATGCAAATATTGCATGATAAACTGATTTTTTTGAGTTTTTTGGTAGGTAATTTCGTATTTTTGTTACAGCCGCTATTGTTGAAGAATTTTTTTTCACAAGTTTGTTTATGTGAGCATCCCATTTCAGGTTTTCTTGAATAGTCAGACCCAGGTAATTCACTTCTTTTATTTGTCTTATAGTTTTGCCATTTATTGTTATTGTTATAGGGGTTTCCTGTTTGTTGTTAAAAATCATGTATTCTGTTTTTGTCTCGTTGATAGTAAGTAAGTTGTTGTAATACCATGTTTCTAAGGTTTTAACGTCTTCTTTAATGATCTTTTCTAATTCTATATTTTCTTTTCCCGAATATATAATGCATGTGTCATCAGCATACATATAGAGTGTTCCATGTAATGTAAGTTCTAAAATATCATTCGTGTATAGTATATATAGTGTCGGTGGCAATATTCCTCCTTGTGGTATGCCGTAATCAGCCTGTAGTGGTTTGCTTTCTGTAGAGTTTACTTTTGTTTTTTGTGGTCTGTTTTTAAGGTATGTGTCTATTAGGTTTAGTTCTTTACCCTTTATTCCAATTGCTTCCAGTTTTTTAATAAGTTTTGTTTTGGATATGGTATCAAATGCCTTTTTCATGTCGATGTACATTGCTACTACAGTTTCTTTTTGGTCCACTTTACGCTTTATATGGTCTATGAGATCATATGCAGCTGTTTGTGTTCCAGAATTTTGTTGAAACGCATACTGTTGTTTGAATATTATGTTGTTATTGTTTATGTGTTCAGTTAGTCTGGTATGAATCACTTTTTCTAGTATTTTATTTAGTGTTGATAGTAGTGATATAGGTCGATAATTTTCTGGTTTTGTTTTATCTTCTTTTTTATGTATAGGCACTATTATTGTTTGTTTCATGTAGCATGGGTAGATACCTGTTTCGATAACTTTATTTATTATGTTCACCAATATTGGTGTTAGAATGGTTTTGTTTTGTTTTATTATGTTGTTTGTAATTTTATCAAAACCTGGTGTTTTGTTGTCTTTCAATTTTATGATTATTTTATTTATTTCTTCTTGCGATGTGCAATCAAAGTGTATGTTGTTTATTTTTCTTTTTATTGTTGTAGTTTTTGATTCTTCATTTGTTCTTGAGAGTTGTTTTTCTGCTAGTTTTTTTCCAATATTTGTAAAATATTCATTTATTTCATTTGCTATTTCCATTGGTATTTTAGTTGTTGTTCCATTTTCTTTTAATATTTGTTCAATGTTTACTTGTTTAGAAATCTTTTTGTTAAGCTGTTTGTTTATTAAATCCCATAGTTTTGTGGGGTTATCTTTGTTTGATTGAAACTTGTTTTTATAATACAGTATTTTGGTATTCTTTATGTTGTATAACGTTTTCTTTTTTTGTTTGCAGTATTCGTTCTTTATTGTTTCATTGTTTGGGTTTCTAAGGTGTTTTTTGTGAAGTTTGTTTCTTTTTTTAATGTTGTCTAAGACTTCTGTATTGATCCATGGGCTTTGTTCTGTTCTTTTAAACCTCTTTGTAGTTTGGTTACTTTCTATAATTTGTTGTAGTTTTTTTGACAGGTTTTCAAAGCTATCTATTTCTTTTGTGTTCATGTTGTTAATTTCTTTAGTTATTTTGTTGTGATCTGTAAAAATATGTTCAAAATATTCATATTTTTGTTTATTAGTTTTTTGCTTTGTTTTTATTTTGGTTATTAATTCGCAGTGATCAGATATATTTGATGGAAGTATTGTTAGATCTTCTATTTCTTGTTTATTATTTGTTATAACATGGTCTAGTATAGAGTTTTTTCCATTTGGGTTAGGGTTTTTTCTTGTGTAATATTGTATTGATGTTTTGTTTACTATTTTGTAACCATGTTCTAATAATATGTTTTTATATTCTCGTGTCTCGTTATCGTTTTCTGCAATATTGACGTTTAAATCGCCTATTATTATTTGTGGTTTTTTCCTGTTGATGATATTGTTTTTTAGTGTCGTTTTAAGATCTCTGAAGTTTATTCCTGGAGGTTTGTAGATTAGGGTAATTGCTGTATTTTCTTCTTTTAGTTGTATTGTTAATATTTGTATATCTTTTATTGTTTTATTTGTTATTAATTTATATTCCGTATCTTTTTTAATATAGAGCGCAATTCCAGCTCCTTTGGTGCTTCTTGAATTATATTCTGCATTGTAATTATCTAGTCTATAAAAGTCTTGGTTATATGGTTTTAGCCAGGTTTCTGTTATTGCAATTATTGTAGGTTTATTATATATTGTAGGAATGAGTTCTATTTCTTCAAATTTGTTTTTTATACTTCTGGCATTATGTAAATATATTGAATACATTTTGAATTGTTTTATATGATTTTTTTTTTCTTTTAATTTAGGTTTTCTATTTTAGCTTTTCAATGTCAGAAACGTTTTTAATTTTAATTTTTGTACTTGTATCGGTTTTTCTTATGTATATGTTCCCATCTCTGGTCCATAAATATTTGTATTGAGACTCTTTTTTTTGTTCTCTTGCTTTAAAGAACAGCAAGTTTGTACGTGCCGTTAGTTGTTCGTTTATGTATATTTCGTTGGATTTTCCTTTCAAATCACATTCTATTGTAGTAATTGATCCAATATTTTTTCTTGTTTTCAAAATATTTTCCTTGTCTTCTTTATTTTTCAATTCTACAATTATTGGACTTCTTTCATTTAAGTTGTCTTTTCTGTATGCTGATTTTATTTGATCTTTTTTTATATTTGTGTTTAGTGTTTTCATTATTTTTATCACAACTTCTTCTGATTTTTCATTTTTTTCCTGTTTGTCGACTCCGACTATTATTATATTGTTTTGTATTTTTTCTTTTTCGGTTTTTTCAAGTGTTATTTCTAATGTTTCTACTCTTTCTATTAATTCTTCATTTAATTTTTCAGTTTTTTTTAGTTGCTTTTTAATTTCTTTATTTTCTTTTAAAATCTCATCAAATTTACTACTCATATATTCTACTGATGTTTTTAGTTCTTTTAATGTTTTCATGATATCTTTGTTAGTAGTTTCTTCTTCGCTATCGCTTGATTCATATTTTTTATTTGTATTTTTTGAATTCCTTGTTTTAGTCATGTTTTTAATAAAACTTTACATTAAAAGGATTTGACAGGGACACAATTCTTCACACTAAAGTGCCCGTTTTAGTGACTGACCAGTAAACTAGACAAGATATAGGCAACGGATAGGTAATATGAGTGAGAACAGAGGGAGGTTAATTACAATGAGTGAAATAAGTTAAACGTAATATTATAACAGATGTTGATGGTATGATTTAGTAAAAAATTGGAAATGATTTAAAGTTAAAATAAAATAAAATATAATATAATATTAATGACTAGATTTAAAAAATATTAACAAACTAAATGTTTTTTTTTTTTCGGCTCCATTTTGTCGGCCTGACCCTAACGCTATTGTCTCCATCGTTTTGTCATGTCTAAATGATTCATCTAGTTTTTCCCGAGTAGTTTTAGCTTTGTTTATTGCTTGGGCAAGAGATGCACCTCCTGAAGCTATTGCTCCTAACGCTGACAATCCAGCAAATATTGGCACAAGAAATGGTAAAAATCCTCCGGTTTTAGGAATAGGTATTACGCGTGGAATTCGTACCTTATTTTTACCGCCTGCATTTTTTAAAGCACTTTTTGCTGCTCTCAGAGTTTCATCAATGATGCCTAAACTGGTTGCATACGTAGCAGCTGCAGGTTTAACAATGCTTGAACGAAATGACACTTTTGGTCTTTTGCGGACACGTCTTGATACCATTATAGTTACGTGTGATTGCTTCCTCTAATATATATATATACTGTTTCAAAATTATTAGCAGCACTAGAATATATAGCTCTAAAGAATGAGCAAACAAGAAACATTTTCAGTTGAAAACTATGATGTTATAGTTGAGGAGGAAGATAATACACAAAATCGCAACGGAAACTTATTTCCCAATACCATCCGATCTCTTATTGTTGGTCCTAGTAATTGCGGCAAGACAAATGTTTTGCTATCATTATTGTTACAGCCAAATGGTTTGAGATTTGAAAATATTTACATTTATTCAAAATCTCTTCACCAACCAAAGTACCAATTTCTCAAAGAAGTGATGCTGGGTCTAATGAAAGATGGAATGAGCTACAAAGAATTTACGGAAAATGATAAAATTATTCCGACATCTGAAGCAAAACCAAATACTGTAATGATATTTGATGATGTTGCTTGTTCACCTCAAAGTACAATACGAGAATATTTTTCAATGGGACGACATTGTTCGGTCGACTCCATTTACTTGTGTCAGACCTATACTAGAATTCCAAAGCAACTCGTTCGAGATAATGCAAATTTTCTCATCATATTTCAACTTGACGAATTAAATCTAAATCACGTTTACAGAGATCATATAAATAGCGATATGTCATGGTTAAAGTTTAAAGAGATCTGTAGTGCATGTTGGAAAGACAAATATGGGTTTTTACTTATTGACAAGGAACGTGAATTAAATAAAGGTCGATATCGAAAACGATTTGATACATTTATTAAACATGTATAAACCAAGTTTTCTCGATCAGTTTATAAATAAAATACCTTTAGAACTCCATATTCCTGGTTATAAATACTGCGGTCCTGGTACCAAATTACAGAAAAGACTTCAACGCGGTGACGCAGGAATCAATCAATTAGATGATGCTTGTAGAGCACATGACATTGCTTATTCATCTAACGACCGGATTCAACGTAGATTTGCTGACGAACAGCTACAGAGAGTGGCCGAAGAAAGGCTCACTTCAAAAGATTCCAAATTTTATGAAAAATTATCCGCCTGGATTGTAACAAAAGCTATGAAATTTAAACGGAAGGTTGGTCAAGGTTCCAATGACAATATAATGTTACGTATAAAAAGACAGCTGATTAAAACTAGAAAAGATGTGCGGAAAAAGCTATTGCAAATGAAAGCAAACAGAATACGATCTGAAGATTTTTTACGAGAAAGTTTGAAAAATATATTACCTATAACAAAAGTGGAGCCAGATAAACAAGAATACAAAAATGAAATAAAGGATGACCCGTCTTTAATTCACAAACCCAAGACTGAAGAAATTGAAATTCCCCACAGATGGCCTGGAAGAAGAAGTCAAGCGGATTTTTTGTTAAATGAAGATGAAGATGTTTTTGAAGATATTACTGACTCCCGAAGCCCTCCACAACAAGAACATAGTAAAAAAAAACAATCGGAAGTTCCTGAAAACTTAGAGGATATGCAGATCGCTTTTCAAACTGACGAGGGAGAAGAATACCTTAATAAACTGTCTGAACAACCAAGAAAGTATTTGAAATTTTTGACAAGTGGTTCACAAGAAGTCGATTTGGTTTCCGGAGTTTATTTTAATACTTACACACAAAGCTGGAAATTAGGAATTAAACCTATTCATTTTAATGATAATAATATAATTATAGGAGATATTGAGTATTTAGGAACTGAGGGACTTTACAATTTAATTTTTATTAGATTTCCTTCCAATTATAATACCGAAGATCTCGCTACATATAAAGATTTATTAAAGAAAACTAAAGCACATTACGAGAATCGCGGTTTGGGAAAGAAAATAATCACATCTAGCGATAAATATAAAAACACAATATCTATAATATTTTCTCCTAGAAAAAAATCTGCATTAGTTAATTCTAGAAGACTGCGAGTTAAATCTACTGGAAATGGATTATTGTCTACAAATGGATTAATGAAACAACTAAAAAACAATGTACATATCGAGTATATTCCAATGATGTCAATAAATGATTTAGTAAATCGTTTGCGACTGATATATGCGAGCAAAGCCAGCGGAAATACGTCTGTTGATAATGAAATAGTATCTATTATTTCAACATTAAAAGAACATAATATCATCTATTAAATATTATCGAACAGTTTTAATTAAAACAGTTTTTTTTAAAGAATTCCGTTATTAGAGTCATCTACTAATAAATAATGGAATTGTCTTTCAGAAGCTAATATTAAAACAAAATATTTGTTAATACTCAAGTCTTAACAATACAAATGTCGAAGGAAGTTGTTGTTCACGAGCTTCACAAACCGGCTCGTAGACGCTTTATACGACGGCGAACTGTTGTAAAGGGCCTGAAAGATTTATTTCAAGCAGACTTGATGGAATTTATTCCAGATCATAAAGTAAATAAAGGTTATAAATATGTACTAGTTACGATTGATTGTTTTAGTAAATATCTATGGACTAGACCATTGAAATCAAAAACAGGTATTGAAGTTACCTCTGCAATGGAAACAATATTTAAACAAGGTCGACCAAAACACATTCAAATTGACCAAGGGCGTGAATTTTGGAATGTTCATTTTCAAAAATTATGTACGAAATATAATGTAAATATGTATTCCACCTACAGCACAGTTAAAGCTAGTATGGCTGAAAGAGTAATAAGAACTATTAAAGAAAAATTGTATAAACAGTTTAGTTTGCGAGGTCAAAATAAATGGATAGATCTGTTAGAAGATGTAACTCAAACTTATAATAATACACCACATTCTGCCATAGGAAGATTTAAGCCTACTGATGTGAACAAATCAAATGAAAATTTTATTCGAAAATCTTTTTTTACGCATTTAAAAATTGCAGGAAAACACAAATTTCATGTGAATGATTACGTGAGAATTAGTAAATTTAAAAGTGTTTTCAGTAAAGGATACACTCCTAATTGGACAACAGAACTCTTTAAAGTTGTAAAAGTTAAAATAACTAAACCAGTTACATATCTTTTGGAGGATATGCAAGGAAATGCCATTATAGGAGGCTTCTATGAAGAACAACTTCAGAAAACAACTCAAAAGGATGTATTTTTAATAGAAAAGATATTACGAAAGAAAGGTAACAAAGTATATGTAAAATGGTTAGGATTGGTAGATAAATCATGGATAAATAAAAGTGATATTTTATAATATGTATTATTAAATTTATCAAATGAATATTTAATATTCTGACTTTTATTCATTTATTTGTTAGATACATGATGATAATAAAACATACGAATCCTAATACTAATTAAAAATATATTTATTAATAATATTGATATTAATAAAATAATGATAGTTATCTGAAAATTTGAATCGTCATATTCCGTTCTCCATTTATTTTGTTCATTTCCAATTTTCCATTTATTCTGTCCAACATGCCATTCCATTTGTTGCCATTTTGTTTGTAAATCATTACTCTTGTTTGATGATTTTAAACGGATTTTGAAATTCAAGTATGTGATTATGTGTATATGATTGAATGGGTATACTGTACACGTAGTCTTCGATTTTCTTCTCACTTTATTGCTGCTATTGTTGTTGATTAAGGATGTAAAATTAAACTTAAATATGTGAATGGCATTATCATAATCTGATATTGTATTTTGCCATTCAATAGTTTCATTATTTGCCAAACATGTAAATATTTCTTCATTAATATATGTTTCGCTATTGTTTTTACTTAGAATCAGATTATTTGTAAAATAATACAATAGGTCAGCTTCATCTGCATAACTTGGCCGAGCAACAAATAATGTATGATTGACTAGGTTAAAAAGTAGAATTATTTCTACTGGGTTCATCATGGTCAGCGTATAGTTTAATAACTGTCAATGATGATAAATTTGCATGTCTTAAATGCATCTATGGTGGGAATAAACAGGAGGGAGATAAATAAGCTAACTATTTTTTTAAATTATTTTTATTAGTTACATTACAAGCATGACCATGGCCGCTGCACTAAAACCATACTTATTAGAAACATTGTATATTCCAAATGATGAATTTATTGTACGTATTGGTTTGAATGTTTATAGTGATTATGAGCCAGTGGTTGAGTTTGAAAGGTCCAATCAATCTATTTCATTGTATCAACATGAATGGAACAAATTTAGAGGAATGAGAAATTTGATGTTTGAATATATCTACGAATTGTTACCTGTAAATTTGCCTGAATTTAATTCCCTTAACGTGAATATTGGAGAAAACTTTATACTAAAGTTTTCAATGTACATCGGCCAGAGGAGTATTTTGTTAACAAGTGCCACGAAAAATATCAACTTTGTTATTGACAAGTATTCAATACAAGCTATATTGAAATTGGAAACAATCATTCAAACAAACTTGAATATTTTGAAAGACGTCGATTTTAAGAAGCATTACATTAAGTATTTACACAATTATATGCTTCATCAAAAGGATTTAGCTTTGATATTGAAACTAACTGAAGAAATTCCACCATCAATAGTACTTCGAGGTTTACTTGAACTTCAACATTATTACCCAGAAGAAATAAATAAGGATGTTAGACTTGTTTCTTTGTTTAACGTTAGTAAATAAAAAAAAATGTACACATTTATATTATTACATTAAAATTATCTTATATTAATAACATATTTATACATTGTACTAATTAAATAATTAATAAATACATAAAAAAATAGTGAGGTTATGTTTTATTAAAAAAAATATATATAAACCATAAATTATAACCATATAAATATAATAAAATTGCAGATTTGAGAAAATTATTTTATTATTTCAATATCATCTAACTTCTCTGGGATTGCACAATTTCCCCAAGCCAAGGTAGTTACATTATCTGGTAAAATAAACCTCTTTGTGTCATCAAATGATATTGCAACTTTTGTAACATTTTGAATGTAGATAGTATGCAATATTGAACGAAAAACTGTTAGTTCTTTCATTACAGAATCACGTGTCATTAAATCGTTTAAGTAGTCTTGTTTCGATATCTCTTCTTTAACAACAGCTTTCTTGATACCTTTTGCTTTCTTTTTTGTAACATCATTTTCACTTATGTGACAATATAATTTGGATCGTAATCCTATAAACTCATAAAAAAATTTTCCTCCATATTCATCTTTCATTAATCCAGGAACAGATTTATTACACCTTATTATATTGAATTGATTATTTGATTCAAAGTTTGATGTATCAAAGAGATGTGAATTTTCAATAATTATTTTATAAATATTTTGTTCTTAAAATAAAAGTGTTAGACTATCTGTATCAACATAACATAATGTAAAACTTTGTTCAAAATTTGATACAAGAAAATCATAATAAAAATTATACAATAACCATTTTGATAGTTCAAGTACTGCAAATCCTATATAAATCGGTTTGTTGTAATATACTTCCAATTTATTTAATTGGATCGCACATAAATTGTCATCAAATATAGCAACACTATGAAAATTTGGTTTAGCAATTAAAGACTTTGCACCAATTTTTCGTCCTAAATTTTACCAGTGACTATTTAATTTAACTATAACACGTTTATCTACAGATTCCATTGTCTTACCAAATGCAGCGTTATTCATTAGTTTAAAAAAATCTTTATGAAATTCCGTATTTGATTGTTGTCTCATTTTTGTATTGTGTTCTATATAAGATTTTAGCCAGTAGCTCTGTTTAAAAGATAATATTCTGTGGATTTTTTTTTAAATTAAACCTTTTTCCAAACATTGTAATAAGTTTCGATAATGAATGACATAATTAAATTTATTACTAAGGTCTAACATTAATTTTTTTGTTTTACAATTTTTTGTTGTCTTATTTTCGGAACAAAACGGTAATTTATCATGTACACTATGCAAATGTTTAGGATATTCTAAGTCAACCTCGAATATGTAACTTTGATCACCTCTGACATTTAATTCACTTAATTTCATATTATTTATTTCTTCAATATTTAACCATTTAAAATCTTTTTCGGGCATTAGTTGTGACATAGCCCAGCCATAGAGATTATTAAAATCCCAATACACTAAGTAAGATATAGGTTTATTGGAGTCATAATTGGTTTTCATATAAGGATTATTTGCTACAGCATGTCTGTGGGAACACTGAGAAATACCTCCTCTTATAGATTTTCTAATAAAGTGCAACATATCGATGTCCACCAAAAGTTCAAGTTCAACATTAGTAAATTTCAATAACGCATCCCATGTCAATCCAGGTGTTGTAAAATACTGTGCGGGATCTAAATCATAAGTTAATATACAAATTTCACGAAAATTCTCAAAGATATTAGCAAGTAAAATGACATCTGTCTTGAGGTAGAGGTCTGAATATTCACCTAAATTAGTGCAATTAAATTGATTCCAAATTAATTGAGCTCGCAAATAATCTTCTTTCGATAGTTCTTTTTTGTTTAAAATATCATAAAAATTTGTACGAGATGGCAAGTTAGTATCAAGCAATTTAGAATAATCATCTATATAACTGTAAGGAAACACACCTTTCTGTAATAACAAATTAAAATTTTTATTGTATGAAAATTGCTTTGCCATTTCATTAAACTCTTCTAGTCTTAAATTTTTAACTAGTTTTTCGAGACTATCGGGCATGAAACGGAACGTAACCAAAAACCTCAACTTAATTGTTTCCTTTTCGTTTGTAGTTCTGTTGATATTTACAATTAAAGTTTTTGATATAGAAATGTATTTTTCTTTAGTTAAGGGAATAACTTCAATCAATTCATTGTCAAATGCTAACTCTTTTATAAACAAATAAACATCAAAATTTGAAAAATTATGAAAAAATATGGGAATAAATTTTGGAATTTAAAAATTTAAATTACAATTTATATGTGCCACTCCTCTATAAAGACCAGTCAAATGATCGTGATCTAAACATTTTTCTGAATCATTTATAATTTGGTTACATATATGACAAACAGTTTCGTTTTTACTTTCCTCTAGTTGAATTTCGTTTAGGGTCATCATTGGTATAGTTACTTTTAAGTATTTGTTATAAATATGTTTCACATCATTACATAATCTTTGCACAAACACCTGAGGGCAATCTAATCCACGATATGTAGAAAAAATTGATAAATTATCATCATAAGAACATTTAATATAATATGCAAAACTATATGGTACATGTTTGTGAGTATTGACTGTGTTTCTATTTGAAGTAGATTAGTAGTATGGGTACCAACATAGTTTCAAAATCAGAATATATTTCAAATGGAACTTTCATCTTTTTTTCAAAATTTACAAATTTCAATATATTATCTGCCTTCAGTTCACCCAATTTATTTATCTTTATATCTGTCACTAGTAATTTAGTCTTTACATAATTGCAGTGATGTTCGTTATGTTTGATGAGTTTATTTTTAGAAGTGAATGGATATAAGCATCCATCACAGAAAAATTTAACATTTTTAGATTTTGAAATTTGACTTCGAAGCAAACGCGACATATTTTTGATCAAACAATAATGCTGGTGACCATGACTTTATAGAATTAATAAATTTATATGTTTTTCACGTTTTAATTTAGTGAAATGTAATGGACCAATTATTTCGCATTTTTTATCTTCGGATAATCCATACACATTAACGCTTATATTGTTTTGTGATTCAAATTTCACAATATTCTTTAATGTCACGGGGAAAGTAATACCAGAAAAGTTTAAGAGTTCTAAATAATTTTGTGGATAACTACTGAGCAACGATACATTTCGATGAGCAGGATATAACGAAGCTATAATACTCCATGCAAAGCATGCTACATCATTGTAATTTTTAATATTTATACAGGCGCGTTTAGATTGAATTATTTTTGGTAAATCAATTAAACACGAAGAACCACCAATCGGTGAGTACTTATTAACATTTACTTCAAGATATGACAAAGCATTAAAAGCCCAACCCGATCCACATTCCGAAAATTCTTCACTCTTTTTTAAAATATTACTAATCATTTCTTTGAAAATATTTTCAAATAAATTGATGGATGTGATTATTTGAAATTTTGTATTAAACGATTTCATATTAGATACAATGGAGTCTTTTGAGTATTTTATAAATTCCGCGAAAAGCTCTATATTAAATTTAATCTGTTTATGAGCATTTAATGCTTCTTTCACAAGAGTAGCAACTTTATCTTTCACATGAGTCATACCTGTAGAAATATCCATGGTTTGATCCAGTTCGATCCTGTAGCTGCAAATGCGTCGTCTAAAGCAGGAATTTATATTTTGAACTCCTTCCATAATTGTCTCCAAGCAATTATTTTTATGCTGTGCAGACTTGATATGGGATCCAAAACTCTTTGCGTTTACCATTATTTGACAATTACTACAATATTTCTTCTTGAATGATTCTAAAACAATAAAAAAATATTTTATAAAAATAATTATATAGTATTTGTTTTATATTACCTCCTGTGTCATTCGAATCCATTAACCGTTTTGCGCTATTCATATCTGTCATCATTTTTTCTTCTTACTGACTGTTCCTTTGTTCAGCGTTATAAAGTTTCTCAATTAAAAAATCTGTTGCAAATTATAATCTAGTATAATATATGGTTCTTAATTACTTAATGGAATTTTATTTTAACCAACATCCTTGTTTATAAAATATGTTAGTATATATATATATATATATATATATATATATATATATATATCTATCTGTTGGGGAGCATATCGCGGCCGGGCTTGTATGGGAGCTTGTGGCGCATGCACACGGCAGACCGCCCGCCGGGTTTTACGGTCTGTAAATAAGAAAAGGTCTCCATTGTATTGCTTTAATGGCACAAACTAGACATAATAATTTATTTTCATTATTATTTCGTTTTACAAAATATTATTTCTTCCTTAATCAAATTTGTTTGTGATTGCAGTTAAATTTAAATGTCAAAATATTAATTATCATTTTATAAAGATGAATTTTAAAGATTTTCGTTATTAACTTACGGATATAATTAAAATTAGTAACATCTTTATTTAAAAAAAGTAAAATAACAATACTGTTTCCAACTTGATTAAATAAATAGATTAATTAAATCAATCAACAACAACTTTATTTGTGTGTTAAATCATTTTTGTATTTAGTGTATTTTTTATTGCATTTTACAGTTTGGTCTATAAATAAGAAAAGGTCTCTATTGTATGCTTTAATAGCACAAGCTAGACAGTGTAGTTGTTCTACAGAATATTATTGTTTGCCTACATTTTTTTTTGTAGTTACACTTAAATTTAGATGCAACATATCATAACAGATTTCTTAAAAACAAATGGATTTTAGAAGCTTGTTTAAAGACTAACAGATGTAATTATTATTTAGTAAAATATTTATTTCAAAAACTGAGATATTAATGGGTTTTACAACTTGATTGAATAAATAATTTAATTAATAGACATTAGCAATAACTTCAATTGTGTTTTAATATTATAAGTAATTACGTGAGAATACAATAGTTGTTTAGTAGTTTAGTAGTTGTTTACATGTTTAATTGTTTAATGCACGTACTAATAGTCAGAGTGGATTCATAAATCCGAGATTCATTTTGCTGTTCTTTGATTAGCTCTAAGCCAATACACGGATATTGTGACGGTAACTTTAGTTGCATTGAGCCAATGTATTCCTCGCTTAATTTTCGGATCGAGTTGAAAACTATACAACCATCAATATGCAAATAATCTTGGGTGGTCCCAAGATTATTTAAGTCTAGAATTATATTGACGGTTGCATAGTTTTCAACTCGTTCTGCACCGTCACAATATCCCTGAATTACCTTAGAGCCAATCAACGACTATCAAAATAATATTCGGATTCATAAATCCAGGATCAATCCGAGATTTTTAATCTCTGACTATTAATATGGGCATAAATGTTTAGTTATTTAGTAGTTGTTTAGTTGTTGTTTAGTAGTTGTTCAGTAGTAATTTAATAGTTGTTTAGAAATTGTTTAGTAGTTTTTCAATAGTTGTTCAGTAGTTGTTTAGTAGTTGTTGAGTAGTTGTTGAGTAATTCTTAACTAGTTGTTTGATAGTTGTTTAGTAGTTGTTTAATAGTTGTTCAGTGGTTGTTGTTCAGTTGTTGTTCAGTAGCTGTTTAGTAGTTGTATAATAGTTGTTTAGTAGTTGCTCAGTAGTTGCTTAGTAATTGTTTAGTTAATATGTAGGAGTTGTTTAGTTAATGTGTAGCAGTTGTTCAGTAGTTGCTCAGTAGTTGTTCAATAGTTATATAGTAGTTGTTTAGTAATTGTGCAATAGTTTTTTAGTAGTTGTTCAGTAGTTGTGTAGTAGTAACTCAGAAGATGTTTAGTAGTTGCTCAATAGTTGTTTAGTAGTTGTTTAGTAAATGTTTAGTAGTTTTTCAGTAATTGTTTATGAGTTGTTCAATAGCTGTTCAGTAGTTGCTTAGTAGTTGTTGTTCAGTAGCAGTTCAGTAATTGTTTAGTAGTTGTTTAGTACTTGTTATTTAGTAGTTGTTGCTCAATAGTTGTACTGTAATTGCTTAATAGTTGTTTAGTAGATATTTAGAAATTGTTCAGTAGTTTTTCAGTAGTTGTTTAGTAATTGTTCAGTAGTTGTTTGGTAGTTGTTTAGTAGTTGTTCACTAATTCTTCAGTAGTTGTTCAGTAGTTGTTGAGTAGTTGTTTAGTAGTTGTTTAGTTGTTGTTTGGTAGTTGTTCAGTAGTTGTTTAATAGTTGTTTAGTAGTTGTTGTTTAGTTGTTGTTCAGTTGTTGTTCAGTAGTTGTTTAGTAGTTGTATTGTATTTGTTTAGTAGTTGCTCAGTAGTTGTTCAGTAGTTGTTTAGTAGTTGTTGAGTAGTTGTTCAGTATTTGTTTGGTAGTTGTTTAGTGGTTGTTCAGTAGTTGTTCAGTAGTTGTTCAGTAGTTGCTCAGTAATTGTTAAGTAGTTGTTTAACAGTTGTGTAGTAGTTTTTCAGTAGATGTTCAGTAGTTGTTGTACTCTACAATTGTTGTTTAATAGATGTTTAGTAGTTGTTTAATAGTTGTTCAGTAGTTGTTCAGTAGTTGTTCAGTAGTTGAGTAGTTTTAGTAGTTGTTTAGTTAATGTGTAGTTGTTGTTTAGTTTATGTGTTTAATAATTATTTGGTGTTTGTTTGGTAGTTGTTTAGTATTTGTTTAGTAGTTGTTTAGTAGTTGTTTAGTAGTTGCTTAGTAGTTGTTTAGTAGTTGTTTAGTAGTTGTTTAGTAGTTGTTTAGTAGTTGTTTAGTAGTTGTTTAGTAGTTGTTTAGTATTTGTTTAGTAGTTGTTTAGTAGTTGTTTAGTAGTTGTTTAGTAGTTGTTTAGTATTTGTTTAGTAGTTGTTTAGTAGTTGTTTAGTAGTTGTTTAGTAGTTGTTTAGTATTTGTTTAGTAGTTGTTTAGTAGTTGTTTAGTAGTTGTTTAGTAGTTGTTTAGTAGTTGTTTAGTAGTTGTTTAGTAGTTGTTTAGTAGTTGTTTAATAGTTGTTCAGTAGTTGTTCAGTAGTTGTTTAGTAGTTTTTAGTAGTTGTTTAGTTAATGTGTAGTAGTTGTTTAGTTTATGTGTTTAATAATTGTTTAGTGTTTGTTTAGTAGTTGTTTAGTATTTGTTTAGTAGTTGTTTAATAGTTATTTAGTAGTTATTTACTAGTTGTTTAGTAGTTGTTTAGTAGTTGTTTAGTAGTTGTTTAGTAGTTGTTTAGTAGTTGTTTAGTAGTTGTTTAGTAGTTGTTTAGTAGTTGTTTAGTAGTTGTTTAGTAGTTGTTTAGTAGTTGTTTAGTAGTTGTTTAGTAGTTGTTTAGTAGTTGTTTAGTAGTTGTTTAGTAGTTGTTTAGTAGTTGTTTAGTAGTTGTTTAGTAGTTGTTTAGTAGTTGTTTAGTAGTTGTTTAGTAGTTGTTTAGTAGTTGTTTAGTAGTTGTTTAGTAGTTGTTTAGTAGTTGTTTAGTAGTTGTTTAGTAGTTGTTTAGTAGTAGTTTAGTAGTTGTTAAGTAGTTGTTTAGTAGTTGTTCATAGTTGTTTAGTAGTTGTTCAGTAATTGTTTTTCAGTAGTTGTTTAGTTATTGTTTAGTAGTTGATCAGTTGATTTATTAAAATTGTTAATTTAGTTGTTTTTTTTTCATATATAATTAAAAGAAATGTTACGGTTATTTATAAAGCCTGTTTTATTTATATAACTTTAGAATTTATAGCAATAAATAGTTTTAAAAACATGATATAAAAAATATCGTTTTTGAGTTCTCAAAAACTAAGTACTAAGTAACTAAGATATTAGATTCTGAAAGAAAACCATTTGAACAGGTTTTTGGGGAAATATAATTATTATTTGATAATTTGTATTCTATGTTGAATGTTCAGCCAACCTAATTATTTACATTATAGTAAATGTTTAATAAATATGCAATGTTTTATATTAACTATTGATAAAATATTTGAGAAAAAAAGTTGTCATTTGATAAAGTATAAAAACAAACTAAAAAATGACAAGCCATATGATTGAAGACAAATTATAATTTATAGCTCTACAATAATCTTTTTTTTTTAAACATTTTATTTTAATCTGATTCTGTTTTCCCCACATTTTTTCTACTTCCTTAAGTCGGCTTTTGTTAGTCTAGCCAAATACTTATCGATTACCGTATTAGTAGCGGTTCCAATATTAATACTCAGTAAGGTTTATTAACATTAATCTTTTTGTATTATATTATTCGGCACCAGCAAAGTAAAACTAGATTATTCAGAAGCGTCAGTCGTGTTGCACGTATTTTAGCGTTGAATGCACATTTTGAATTTTTGAGTTCAGATTTTGGTTATTCTTATTGTTATTGTTGTTATTATTGTTATTTTTTTTGTGATAAGTGATATTGTTATTATTGTTTCATGTTTTGCTTTTAAAGTGACATTGTTAAGTGTTATAAAAGTTTTGGACAATGTCATCGAGAACGAAACACCTGTAAAACTGGCACATGCCGTGCAGAGGAAGTTATTTTAATATTATTTATTTTGATATATTTTCAATTTGTTTTTAATATCATGTTTTTGGATCTGTTTGGGTTAAAATAAATCACTTCATTATGATTTAAAAGTACTTGATTTGCATTTTTGTCATATTATTAATAATGATTCAATTTATATTTATTATTATGGATAATATTACAATTTCTGTATAACCAAGTATAATCATTCATTTATAACTTTTTTGACATTGTTTTTAGAAATCACAGATATTTAAATTTGCTACAATAATATTGCCAATACAAATGTTTAGGGTTTTTGTGTAGTTCAAGTTATATAAATTGCTCTAAAAATAGCATTGAACCTTAAATATTGTTAATTTATATATTAAAACTGAATTATTTGTATCAATATACATTTGCCATTATAACCTAAAATGTTTATAATAAAATTAGGTACTTGATTTATTTATAAATAGTTATAGTTAAGTTTGTTTATTAAAAAATATACAGACCGGTCTGTACATTAAATCAACAATTAGCAGATTACAGTATATTTTTAAAAAACATAATTATTATACTTGTACATCAAATATATGCAGAACTACACAAAAACTCTAAATTAAATCATTCGTGATGGCAATGTTATTGTAGCAAATTAAAATATCTGTAATTTCTAAAAAAAGTTATAAATAAATGGTTATATTTGGTTATACAGAAGTTGTAGTATTATTCATAATAATAAATTGAATCATTATTAATTACATGACAAAAATGCAAAAGAAGTACTTTTAAATCATATTGAAGTGATTTATTTTAACATAAACTGATCCAAAACTATGATATTAAAAACAAATACATATATCAAATAATATTAAAGTAACTTACCTCTGCACAGCATGTGCCAGTTTGAACAGTTGTTTCGTTCTCGACGACATTGAATTCCAAAACTTTGCTAACTCTTAACAATATCACTTTAAAAACAAAAAATGTAACAACAATAACAATATCACTTAAAAAAAATGTAACAATAATAATAATAAGAATAACCAAAAACTAAACTCAAAAAGTACATACAGCGCTAAAATACGTACAACACGACTGAAGTTTCTGAATAATCGAGTTTTAATTTACTGGTGCAAAATAATATAATACAAAAGAATTAATTTTATTAAACATTACTGAGAATACCGCACTAATCCGGTAATCGATAACTATTTGGCTAGACTAACAAAAGCCGACTTAAGAAAGTAGAAAAAATGTGGGAAAAACATAATCAGATTAAAATAAAATGTCTTTTTAATAAGATCAAGTAAAAAAGATTATTGTAGGGCTATAAATTATAATTTGTGTTCAATCTTCAATCATATGGCTTGTCATTTTTCAGTTTGTTTTTATACTTTATCAAATGACAACATTTTTTCTCGAATCATTATCAATAATTAATATAAACCATTGCATAATTATTAAACATTTACTATACTCTAAATAATAATGGCTGAACATTCACCTTGGAATACAAATTATCAAATAATAATTATATTTCCCCAGAAACGTATTCAAATTCTTCTCTTTTAAAATCTATTATCTTAATTTACTTAATTTTTGAGAATTTAAAAAAAGTTATTTTTTATAACATGTTTTTAGAACTAATTAGTTCTATAAATTCTATAGTTAGTTAAATAAAACAGGCTTTATAAATAATAGTATCATTTTTTTTAATCTGTATAAAAAAACAACTAAATAAACAATTAATAAAACAACTGAACAACTACTAAACAACTATTAAACAACTACTAAACAATTACTGAATAACTGCTAAACAACTACTAAACAACTACTGAACAACTACTAAACAACTACTTAACAACTTTTGAACAACAACAACTAAACATCTACTAAACAGCTACTAAACAACTACTAAGCAACTATTGAACAACTACAAAACAACTACTAAACAACTACTAATCAACTACTTAACAACTACTAAACAACTACTAATTAACTACTACACAACTACTAAACATCTACTAAACAACTACTAATTAACTACTACACAACTACTAAACATCTACTAAACAACTACTAAACAACTACAAAACAACTACTAAACAACTACTAAACAACTACTAATTAACTACTAAACTACTACTAAACAACTACAAAACAACTATTAAACAACTACTAAACAACTACTAAACAACTACTAAACAACTACTAAACAACTACTAAACAACTACTAAACAACTACTAAACAACTACTAAACAACTACTAATTAACTACTACACAACTACTAAACATCTACTAAACAACTACTAAACAACTACAAAGCAACTACTAATTAACTACTAAACTACTACTAAACAACTACAAAACAACTATTAAACAACTACTAAACAACTACTAAACAACTACTAAACAACTACTAAACAACTACTAAACAACTACTAAACAACTACTAAACAACTACTTAACAACTACTAAACAACTACTAAACAACTACTAAACAACTCTTTAACAACTACTAAACAATTACTAAAGAACTACTAAACAACTACAAAACAACTACTAAACAACTACTAAACAACTACTAAACAACTACTAAACAACTACTAAACAACTACTTAACAACTACTAAACAACTACTAAACAGTTACTGAACAACTACTAAACAACTGTTGAACAACTGTTGATCAACTTCGAAACAACTACTAAACAAGTAATAAACAACTACTGATAAGCTATTGAACAACTATTAAAAAACTACTAAACACTTACTTACCAACTACTAAAAAACTACTAAACAGCTATTGAACAACTACTAAAAAACTACTAAACACTTACAAAACAACTACTATACAACTATTAAGCAACTACTAAACAACTATTAAACAACTACTAAATAACTACTGAACAAGAACTACTAAACAACTATTAAACATCTAAATAACAATTACTAAACAACTACTAAAAAACTACTGCACAATTACTAAACAACTACTAAACAACTACTAAACAATAACTAAACAATTATTTAACTACTACTAAAAAACTATTGAACAATTACTAAACAACTATTAAGCAACTACTAAACAACTATTCAACGACTACTAGACATCTACAAAACAAGAACTACTTAACAACTACTAAAAAACTACTGCACAACTACTAAACAACTACTAAACAACTACTAAACAACTACTAAACAACTACTAAACAACTACTGAAAAACTACTGAACAATTACTAAACAAATATTAAACAACTACTAAACAATTATTGAACAACTCTTGAACAAGAACTACTAAACAAGAACTACTAAATTACTACTGAACAACTACTGAACAACTACTGAACAACTACTGAAAAACTACTGCACAGTAACTAAACAACTACTAAACAACTATTGAAAAACTACTGAAAAACTACTGAACAATTACTAAACAATTATTAAACAGCTATTTTTATTATTATTAACTATTTAACAACTTTTGGACAACTACTAACCAACTAATAAACAACATTTACTAAACTAATAAACTACTAAACTACTAAACTACTAAACTACTAAACTACTGAACTACTAAACTACTAAACTACTAAACTACTAAACTACTAAACTACTAAACTACTAAACTACTAAACTACTAAACTACTAAACTACTAAACTACTAAACTACTAAACTACTAAACTACTAAACTACTAAACTACTAAACTACTAAACTACTAAACTACTAAACTACTAAACTACTAAACTACTAAACTACTAAACTACTAAACTACTAAACTACTAAACTACTAAACTACTAAACTACTAAACTACTAAACTACTAAACTACTAAACTACTAAACTACTAAACTACTAAACTACTAAACTTCTAAACTACTAAACTACTAAACTACTAAACTACTAAACTACTAAACTACTAAACTACTAAACTACTAAACTACTAAACTACTAAACTACTAAACTACTAAACTACCTAGTTATGTTATTAAAATTTTAGGTTATAATGGCAAATGTATATTGATACAAATAGTTTGAAATGTTTAAGCCTACTACATTTAAAATTTTACGTAAATAAATGGTTATTTTTTTATTATTGTACATTTAAATGCACTTTGTAATACAATGTTTAAACAATAAAAGTATACAAAATTCTTTACGTTATAAATTAATTTTTGAGCAACTTTTACTTATTTATTAATTATTATTTACAACTTAATTATAAATTAAACAAAAATAAAATTGTCATGCATGAGTCAAGTGTATGAAATAAAAATTTTGTATTGCACAAACTACTAAAAATGGCTTTCTTTACATGAATCCTGATCATGTGAATTTTTTCAAATTTTTTGAGTTAGTTATTTACGAATAATGATAAATATTATGTGCAAAAGATACTCTAAAAATTTTAGGATGTGCCGTGCACTACGCTCCGAGATATCTTGCAATGTATCCACAGAAATACTTAAAATTTAAGCCTTTTTGGCAATTTTAAACGTATTTGGCAATTTTGTTGATTGCTGATGTTTTCCAAATTTTATTAAGTGCTGATAATTTTTAAACTTAACAAACTACATCTGTTCTATTAAATTTACTTGCAATTGTATTATGAATAGTACGACTACGATTGATACTAAATTTTCTATGAGTAAAAATATAAACAAAACTTATTTTTATTATTATTACATTTATTTAATTATGTACCGCAAAGTTTTTAAATTAATCAAAATTATTCTACTATAAAAATGGCTTAAGGTCGCATTTATTATAACAAAACATTTGTGGACAAAGAATTCGAATTGAAAAGGCTTTCAACTGAAATAGCAAACACATTTATTATATTACAATAGAGCACGATGACAGATATATTGCAGCGAAACTCAACAAAAAGTAATATAGGCAACGCAAACGTGGCTGCGAGATGCTCACTTAGAAGGAGAGTCATATGACGCCGGCCGCGACGTTACCTTTTGGCCGCTACATGCTCCCATCTAAGAGCATATCGGTTGTCATAAGCTCCCATTAATATATATATATATATATATATGTATTAAATACTGTTCTAATACGTTTTAAATGATGATGTATCGCGGTGAGGGTATCATCAATTCAATTATAAACACGCTCCTGTTTGAAGCGCATTTACCCAGTTATCAGTATTGTGGACCTGGTACGAAGTTAGATAAACGGTTAAAGAGAGGTGATCCTGGTATAAATCCTCTTGATGCTGCTGGTAAACAACATGATATAATCTATTCTCAGAGTAACAATTTGAACAATCGACATATAGCTGACAAGGAACTTGAAGAGACTGCTTGGAGGCGAGTGAAATCTCATGATTCAAAGATCGGTGAAAAAGGTGCTGCATTGATAGTAATGAATATAATGAAGGCTAAGAGAAAGTTGGGTATGGGTCTTAAAAAATCAATAATAAAAACAAGTGTAGTTGCAAAAGCTAAAAATGCAATTAAAAAGTTTAAACAAAAAATCGGAAAATCTGAAGTATTGAAGGAGGGTTGTAGAGTTGCTTGCACTGACCGCTGCAAAAATAGTTGTTAAAGATGGCAGTGGTAAGAAATGAGTTAGACTACCTAGAATAATCCCTTTACCAATGCACGGTGGTATACTACCCTTAATCCCAATATTTGCGGCAGCTAGCGCATTTGGTTCATTAGCAGGAGGTATTGCTGGTATTACTAAAGCGGTAAATTCTGTAAGTGATGCGAGTAAAATGTTTGAAGCTGAGCGTCATAATAAAGCGATGGAGGCAATTGCCCTTGGTAAACATAGTAATGGATTATTTTTAAAACCATATCGAAAAGGTATGGGTCTTTTCATTAAACAATCAAACTTGAAAAAACTAAATAATCTACCCAAACGTGCTCTAACCGATGCTGATTTAAATAAACATAAGAAAAATATAAAATATTTCCGCGGTGTATTTATGCGTGATACATTACCACAGAAGCCTCATCGTAATGAATCAGCTATTGTGTTTTTGGATAGTAGATTGGGGTGTGGAACACATTGGGTAGCTTATAAAAAGCGTGGTACAATAGTTAAATATTTTGATAGTTTTGGTGACATTCTGCCATCACCTGAACTTGTAAAATATTTTGAAGGTTGCGAGATCAATTATAACCATCAACGATATCAGAAATTTAATACTTACAACTGTGGTCATCTATGTTTGAGATTTTTATATAAATAAGGTGACATAGATTCTACATATTTTAGTTATGTCTCAGACGTTCACTATACAAGGTATTAGCAGCACCCTTTCTGCAAACTATCATCCACCAATTGAACTTGAAGAAAAATCATTATATTGTTTGGGATTAATAGGGCTACACACATATAATACAATACCAAATATTAAATGTGGTACTAATAAATTTATATATGATGGAGATAAAGCAATTATACTTCCACATGGATCATATGAAATCACTGACATTGAAGCATATTTACAATGTCAGCTACTATTAAAAGAGCCACATAATATTGAGGGTAATGATATCATTTCTATCAAACCAAATAATAATACGTTAAAGTGTGAAATTAAATGTAAATATGATATTGATTTTACATGTAATAAAAGTGCAATTGGTAAACTGTTAGGATTTTCAGGTGATAGTATTCTAAATGCTGGAATTCTACACAGTTCTGATATATACTCCAACAGTGGACCCAGGATACTCTATAAATATTGAACCTAGAAATATTTTATATTTACCACTCATCAATACAAATATTATTAATAATATAACTTTTAAAATAGTTAATCAGAACGGTGAACCAGTTAATTTTAGGGGTGAAAAAATATTAATCCGTTTAGAGTTAAAAAAAGTTTATTGAAAATGGGTATTTGCTTTGGTGATATAAATGTCGGATTAAGTACAACATCTGTCAGTATTAAAAAGAGATCCACTGATAGAACATCTAGGGTTAAACAAAAGTTACTAAATCTAAGATATAAGTTAAATAACGTAACAATTAAGGTAAAAAAAAGATTTGAAAAATGAGTCAGCTGGATATATTTAATAATGTGTCTTTTAATGAGGCCATCATAAAAGAACAGTTCCATACATATCAACCTAGAACATCAAATTATGGAAATAGTGATGAAATTCGAATTATAATTCAACAGCATGATATTTTAACATTACCATGCGATAGTTATATCCATGTCAGTGGAAACATTGATTTGCCGCTAAAAGGTACGCCTCCAGTTAGAACAGCAATCAGTCTTATCCAAAACGCGTATAGTTTCCTGTTTGAAGAGATACGATATGAATTAAATGGTATTGAAGTTGATAAAAATCGAAATGTTGGAATAACTAGAACAATAAAAGGTCTAATATTAATGAGGGGGAATAATAAAAACTCAGCTGAAATTGCTGGGTGGAGTGCTATATAAATAATTATGCAATCATACCATTAAAATATTAACTGGGATATGCTGAAGACTATCGTAGAGTAATTGTTAATATTAAGCAGGAGCTAATATTATTGAGAACAAGTAGTGATGATAACTGTTATATTGGAGCTCCTGGAGCTAAATTTAATATTGATAAAATTGAATGGAGAGTTCCACATATACTTCTGAATGATGAGAACAAATTACAAATGTTTGAAAATATTGCACTTGATGCACCGATTTGTATACCATTCCGTAGATGGGAGCTACATGAGTTTCCATCTCTAAGAGAAACAGATAGAGATATTTGGTCAGTTAAAACATCAAGCAATCTTGAGAAACCTCGATATGTCATCATAGCCTTCCAAACTGATAGGAGAAATCGAAATAATAAGGATTGTTCTGAATATGATCATTGCAAGATTAAAAACATTAGAATTTATTTAAACTCAGAATCTCACCCGTATGATGCTTTAAATCTTGATATTGAAAATGGTAATTATGCTCTTGCATATTACATGTATTGCATGTTTCAACAAAGTTATTATAAACATCCAATAAGTGAACCACTTTTTGACTATGTCAATTTAAGAAACAGATGCTTTATGTATTTGATGTATCAAAACAAAGTGAGAGTATCAAATCAGCTACGGTTGATTTAAGTATTGAGATGGTGGCGTCTAAAGCATTTATGGCTAATACACGTGCTTACTGTCTTATCCTATGTGATAATATCATTGAGTATAAACCTGTGTCGGGGGTATTAAGAAGAGTAGCTTGAAATTACTCATGAAAATATTAATTATTAAATTTGTCATAAAATGGATTTAATATATGTATAATATTAAAAAAAATGTAGTGATATTGTATGATTATACCACTAATATTATTTTTAAAACCTGTATTTCTTCGATATAAAATAAATAAAACTATTAATATATTTAAAAATTATTTTTTTATTTTTACCATTACTATAAATAATATTGAAAAAAAAAATGAAAACATTTAAATATCTAATAAATCATATAATAATTATTAATAAAAAAACGGATATGTAAATATTATATAATAATAACAGCAATAATAATGCTATATTTGACTTAACATGCAATAAAAATGATAAATTAATTAAGGTAAGGTAATTGAAACTAACTAACTAACCAATAAAAATAAAAAATAAATATAAGCATAATATTAACAGTGCAATAATTGTACATACATCCTTAAAGATATTATAAACACGGATACATGTTAGTTGAAATATTTAAATAAAAATGAAAAAAATGAAACGAGATAAATGTTATATATTTGGAGTATTATAATGACACCAGGCAAGCGTATTCATACCGTCCTCACAAATAAAACGTTTATCATCAGCTGATGATAATGCCAATTTGTTTTGCGTTATTGTGTGGATGGTATGTTTTATACTTCTAAATATATTTTGCTTTTTATAAATTAATTCCGAATTGAATAGACAATTTTTATAATCATCACCGGATATCTGATTAACCACAACATATTTTTTAACACCTTTAGCTTTTTTAGTCCAACTGTTATTTATACAGTTTGAACATATTTCATCATCAATACAGTTTACACACCTTACATCTACATAGTTTGCGTATAATTTAGCACGCAGCCCGACAAACTCAATCATTATTTTACCAGCATTTTCATCTTTCATTAAACCTAACACAGTCTTATTCATTAATGGTATATCATACACATTATCTGATGAGAAGTTGGATGTGTCAAATTTATCGATGTGATGTTTATTGTCTTGATAAATATCATTGGTCTGTATTTTTAATGTTAGGCTGTCAGTGTCTATATAGCACAATGTCACATTATCATCATATAAAAGTTTTAAAAAGTTGTAATAAAATTCATACATAAGCAGTTTTGATAAATCTAAAACTGCAAACCCGATATAAATTGGCTTATCATATATAACCTTTAGCCGCTCTAATTGAATGGCAGCTAAATTCTTATGAAAAATTGAGACGGATTTGAAATTTAGTTTCGCGATTAGACTTTGAGCGCCACGTCTCTTACCAATATTATCCCAATGTGTCACCAATTTATCATCAACTCGCTTGTCTACATTCTCCATTGTTTTTCCGAAAACTGAATTATTCATCAGCTTGTAAAAATCTTATTCAAAATCATTTTTAGCTAATTGACGCATCGTAGTATTTTAGTCTATATATTTTTTAAGAAAATCAGACTGTTCAAAGCAAATTACGCGGTGAATTTTAATTAATTTTAAGCCATGTTCTAAAGCTTGTTTTAAATTTCTATAATGGAGAATGTATTTGTTTTTGTTATTGAGTGATGGAATTAGTTTGGAATTTTTAAATTTTGAATTGGGGGGTACAATATTATCAGCTAGGAAAGGCAAATCATTATGTTTATTATATAAGTTTTTGGGGTATTCCAAATCTACTTCCAAAATGTATCCAGTTGATGAATCATCGGATATATTGATTGGTAACATTTAAATTTAAATTTCGGTTTCAGATAACTATCTAAAGCCTTTATATGGTAAAAATTGTGACATTGCCCACCCATATAAATTATCAGCATCCCAATAAGATAAATATATACTAGGTTTAGTAGTATCATAACTACTCATATATTTATTATTAGCTTGGGCATAACAAAGAGAACATTGACAAATGCCACCGCGTATGCCCTTACTAATAAAATGATGCATTTCAATATCAGTGAGCAATTCTAACTCAATTTTAGTATATTTTAGCATGGCGTCCCAACTGAGGCCGGGGGCTGTGAAATATTGTGCGGGGTCTAGACCGTATGTTTTTAAACATAATGTTTGAAATGCTTCAAATATATCGGCGAGTAAAAGAACATCAGTTGTAAGATATACATCTGAATAATCGCCGATATTTTTACATTTGAACTGATCCCACACATTAAGAGCATGCTTATAATCGTCACGCGTAATGTCGGTATTTGTGAGAGAGTTATAAACAGATTTTTTAGATGGTAATTGCGTTTCTTGGAGCCGCTCAATCGAATTAATATATTGATATGGGAAAACACCCTTTCGAGTTAATAATTTTAATTCATTGGCTGATTTACAAAACCGCGAAATTTTGATTAATTGGTCAGTGTTTAGATTTTTAGCTAATTTATCTATTGAACTAGCCATAAACCTAAAGCTGTCTAAGAATCGTAATTTTATGCTACGAGCTTGTTTCACACCTTTTTTATTCATATATTCATCTACTTTTATTGATTTTGTAAATGAGATATATTTCTCCATGTTCAGAGGTATGACATCAATGTCTTGATTGTCACAAGCGAGATCATTAATAAAAAGGTGTGAATCATACCCGCTTAAATTATGTAAAAATACCGGTATAAAATTTGGTAGCTTATAATTAATACTACAATTCGAGTGAGCGGCACCGACAAACTTTCCAGTTAAGTGACAATGATCTGCAACTTTTTCAGCAGGAGATAACTCTATATCACAAATATGGCATATTATAGCACTATTGAATGAGAATTGCTCTTGAGGTGTTAATTTATTTATGGGGATTATGGGCTTTAAATGTTGATTATAAATTCTATGTACATCATCAGTAAGTTTATCAATAAATACTTTGGCACAGTCATCGCCAGTGTATTTTACAAACTTATCTAAAGATGCATCATACAAACATTTAATCTTATACGCAAAACTATAAGGTTGGTGAACATGTGTTTTATTAGTGAACTTAGTATCACTATTAGGCTCACATGTCTGAATGGGTTTTAAAATAAATTCAAAATCTCCATAAATAGCAAATGGGACTTTTATTTGCTTATTATAATTGACAAATTTTGTGATGTTTCCAGGGCTCATCACTCCATTTCTATCCATTTTCAAATCAGAAGTTGGCATGATTGTATATACTTTATTACAATCATTCTGAGTATGAAGTACTAGAGCAGCTTCTGATTTGAAAAAAGTTATGCAACCATCACATAAATATGTTTTGTGTTCATGCTTTGAAATTTGTGGTGATACCAATCTAGACATATTTTTTATTAAAACGTAGTGTGATTTAATTCCATTTTCAATTAATAGTAAATTAATATGGGTCTATTCTGAGTGAAATGAACAGGACCCACTACATTAAACGCGCTGGTATCATTATTATATTCCAGTTCATATACATTTATACTAATGTTATTCAAATTTTCAATTTTATTTAAATCTTTCAACTTACACGGAAAATTGATGCCGGTTAAATTCATCGCAGTGCTGTAGTGTGGGTAGCTGGATGTGCGTGAATTGTTGTTGTTGGTCGGGTGGAGGGCAGCGGTGATGCACCAGGCCAGACACATCTCATCATCAGTTTGAATGTTGATACATGCCTTTCTAGATTTAATTGGTGCTGAAAACAAAAAACAAAAAAATATTAGTAATTTGTTATAAAAAATATGATAAAAATAGTAGTAAATATAATAATATATAACAGTACTAATTATTACCTGGTAAGTCGATGTAGCTAGATCCACGAATTGGTGCGTATTTAACAACTTCTATTGATAGATGTGATACCGACTCCAATGTCCAGCCACTACCTGTTGTCTATAATACAAAAAAACGTATAAATTAATAAATTATCATTTAATTAGAAAGAAAAATATTATTACCTGAAATTCCTCGCTTTTTGTTTTAATATTTGCGGATATCCCATCATAAGCGGTATTAATATCGGTGATTAAATCAACCGTTACATACTTAGAGTTAAATGATTTTAACTCTCTAGTATCATCATCGGTGTCAGCTTTAACATAGTGGGCAAATAATTCACAAGTAAATTTAATACTTTTCCAACTTATTTTGAATAAGGCAAACAATTCGATTTTTGCAACCGTTTAAAAATGATGGGATATCCGCACCGACACTGGATTCGGCATTTATTTTAAAGCTTCCGATTCGATTCTTGAAGCAGCTGGAAACTGCAATAATACCATCTCCGATAGGCCACTTTATGGGCTTGTGATCTTATATGCCCAGCGAATTTTAAGGGTGTGTCAAATGCGATATTGCATAGATCGCATGACTGTATGGGGTTAGCATCTTCTATCCCACCATCATCATTACACGTCTTCTTGGATGTGCTTGGGAGTGAATCGTTTGGACGTTGCCGCTTTCTTGTTTCACTCCTCCTCTTATTATTGCAGCTGACACTTGTTCACCATTAAATCCATGTATAGATTTTAGTTGCCGTGTAATGGCATCCCTGCGAGATGTGCTGTATTCGCATTTGGGGCACTTAATGCTGTTAACTCCATCATTGCAGCAATCAGCGTGCCGTTTAAGGGCATCATTTCTCGTGAATGTCATACTACAATTATTGCAGTTGAACATCTGTAATTATAGTTTCAATTAAAAAAAAATACATAAAACTTTAATGTATATTATTAATTTTGAAATAATTTAAATATTATGACAATGATTCTAATATTATATTTTCATATTCATATTCTTATAGTTATTTTATTATTATATTTTAAATTATTTACGTAAATGAGAAAACATGAAAGATTGAACTATAGCCAGTATATTATGATTATCGTAATGTTTGGTTGAGTGATAAATGTGATAAATAAATAATGTATAACTATAAATAATATTAGTATGATAAATTAAATATTAAATTATGTATTGTATTGTTTAATAATCAAATTAACAAATATTTTAAAATTATTTTACTAAATGAAAAAAAGGAAATAAATAAATAAATAATGGAATTAACAAAATGTACTAACCTTGAATATTGATGACACTTATTAACTTCACTTAAAACGCAAGCACACACGTATACAAATAGAGCACATAAACACACGCGTGTACAATTAAAACATACACTTGTACTATGATTAAAATAAATTTAAAAAGGAAAATTCGCTGTTTTGAATGTTATGGTGGAATAGGTAAAAGCACTCGTATTACTTCTGTTGTAAGACTCTCACTGCTTCACGGTTGAAGAATGATAGAGCGCTATGGGGTTAAAGCACACTTTCACTTTTTATATTAGTTGTGACTCATTATCAATTGTGGTGGAAACTTTGTATTTGTGTGATTGGTTACAAACATTATTTAAAATTGATGTATGCATGGTAAATAGTTGACTTATTAAAAAAAAATCAAAAAAATGGCGGGAAAATTATACAGGGTGATTTAAAATGGCGGCCAAGATGGCGAGCAAAATGGCAACCAAGATGGTGGTCAAGATGGCGTCTAAGATGGCGGAAAACAAAATAGCGGCTAAGATGGCAAACAAAATGGCGGCCAAGATGGCGGCCAAGATAGCGTCCAAGATGGCGGCCAAAATAGCGGCCAAGATGGCGTCCAAGATGGCGGAAAACAAAATGGCGGCCAAGATAGCGGAGCCCCGCCTCTTTTACCCTACCTTAGGTTAGTCCGCCCCTTTTACCCCCACCCCTTAGATTAGCCCCGCCCTTTTTGTCCCAACCCCTTAAGTTACCCCTACTCCACCATCCCCCCACTCTCATCCCTACTCCTGTGGTGGTGTGGTGGATCCAGAACCGGCTAAAACTCTCTACTCTAACATTAGAAAATGTTACAAAATTACGCTATATTAGAAAAATGTAATAATTGTAAACTACACTAAATATCTACTACTAAATATAATGGTTAAATAGTTCAAAAATAATAAAGGAAAAAAAAATGTATTACCCCACATGTTAGAAAAAAGTTTTAAAATTACACTTAATTATTTTAGAAAAAAAAGAAGTTATAAACTAATAGTAAATAATGAGTAAATAGTTAAAACTAATAAAGAAAAAAAATGTATCAACCCACATGTTTTTATTAATTTTTTTTACATTTATTTTTTTTACCTTTATTTTTTTCACCTTTATTTTTGTACTATTTTTCTTTCTTTTGCACTTGTTAATTTCTTGTTTATTATCCACTTCACATTCGCAGCTACCATTACGAATTCTTCTTAGGACATCTATTTTATCGTCTAGAGTTAAGTCTAATTGTCGTTCACGTCGTTCGCAATGATTAATAATAATTTCCAAGGACATATTGGTTAACGTTAAATTAACAATCTTATCGTTACATATTTTAATTTGATCTTGTTTAAACTTAACTAGATTTTTTTCTTCAATAAAATCAAGAGATATATTTTCATATATCTCATGTTGTGATTTTATATTTTTCTAAAAATAATTATAATAAATTATAATTATAATAAGAATTTAAAAAATTATACATACTTCCAGTCGTGCTATTTTATGCCTCAAAATAATATTATCTTTCTTTAATTCGATTACTTCCTTACGTTCGTAATCATACGCAGTCATATTTATTGCGTCTACTAGGTATGAAGAATTAATTTTTTCAATTTTTTTATGTAATATCTCTTTCTCACGGAAACACTTCCGTAAACTATATTGTGCATCGGAATGCACAATCACCCCACACCACAGCACAAACAAGCAAATTTTTGTAAAAATTATTATCAAACACTTTACAAGTAGTAATAAAAAATATTCGCTATGTTAATTATATATAACCGTGTAATAGTATATGATCCGCTGATAACGTAAATAATACACTGGATAACATTTCAGTTAACAAGAATAATTTTTTTTGTGCATGTACATGTAATATTATATTATATCATAATTGCTAAATAATTAAAATATTATCTAATTAACGAATTATATAAAAAACTATTTAATGAAATTAAATATTAATTAATTTAAAATATAAATGTGCATGATCCAAAGCAGAACACCCTTTTAAATAAAAAAAAAATCTCATTACAGTGTTTCAAATTTGAATTATACTGGAATAGAATTTCCTATTAATTTAAAAGGTATCTCAAAATTTGAAAATTAAATAATTTAAAAATAAAAGTTTACAGTTTAGAGAAAAAAAAAGAAATTGTACCAATATATTTAAATACACATTCCAGCAAAACATGTATAAATTTAATGATGTTAGAGTCTGAAATTAAATGTAAAGATGAAATATGTGAAGATTGTGTAAGTTGTTTTAAACCATTGTTTCATTTTGTATAAATATTATTAAAAAAAATAGACTTAAAATATGCTACTTTTTATTTTATCTTGGGGCATTGACTCGGGTCTTATCGAGTATTTTTGCACTCGGGTTGTGTCGGGTGTTTCCGTTATTTGATATAAAACTAAAAAAATATAACGATATTGGTCAGTAACATTTAAACGATACACACACAATAGTTCAATTAATGAATATTACTTCAATGATGGTAAAAAATGTAGAAACTTTTATCAAATTAAATGAAAGAAACCCTTTAATTTTAGAGAAATGGATAAAACATTGCTCTAAAACTATACGGATTATAAACTCTGCATCTAAAGTTTGCGATAATGTTTCGAAACTGCACTTATTATCAACGGCCTGCAAATTAGTGAGTTATCGCACAGTGCTAAAATCAAAACTTATTCGAGGAGGCGGTTTAAATAAAAATGTCAAATGGAATGATGTAAAATCTGCATTTAATAAGCGCATGTGAACTGGTGTCATAAGCAACATAAGTCACAAGGATCCGGAGCGTTTTTTGAAGGACTGCGAATCATTATTTGTTCGACGTATTAAAAATGCATTAAAAAAACATGTGTTTTTAAAAGTTAATACTGTGCTATGCGGAAAATTTGTTAAAGTCGATGGAAGTGATGACCTTAATCATCTCTATACATAAAACAAAGTTATAGACCAAGACGTTGATTTAAAAGAGTGGTTTAAAGAAAACATACAACACAGTATTTTGAAAAAAAATGGAAGAGTTCCAGGGACGTGATAGCGGATGGGCACTGGCAGCTATAATTAATTTAACAATAAACATAAATAAATACCCACTATTGCGCGGATCTTCATATATTGAACTACCTCAACCAATAAAAAAAACAAACTTGCATTAACGTAAAATATATATAGATGATGCATGTTTTGCTTGGGCTGTTGTATCTGCCTTGTATCCCGCATCAACTAATACGGATCAAACTACATCATATTCCCATTATAAGAATGTTTTGAACCTTGAAGGAATTACTTTTCCTATGAAAAGAACGGATATTGCAAAGATAGAAAAACTGAACAATATTTCTATCAATGTATACGTATTAAACAAAGAAGGGACGAAATTTACAATGACTCCAAATCGACTTACAAAATCAAAATGTGAATAACATGTCAACCTGCTACATTACAAAAAATCGTATTACGAAGAAGATACTAGATTTCATTATGTGTGGGTAAAAAATTTATCTCGTCTGCTGTCCACTCAACTGGATAGAAAAAATCAACAAAAGCACATATGTGATAGATGTTTACACTATTTTCACAGTGACATTAAACTGAAAAAACACTTGGAGGCTTGTGAAAATAAAAATGAGTGTAAAGTTTCATTTGTTAAAAATGGTAAAAATGAATTTAAAAATTACCAATTTCAAGAAAGATGTCCGTTTATAGCATATGCAGACTTCGAATGCATATTAAATCCAATTAAAATTAAAATGGGGGAAAAAAGTGAAAATCATCATCAGCATCAGCTACATGAAGCGTTTAGTTTAGGATACTACATCAAATGCTCATACGATGACACCCTTTCATTCTATCGGAGTTACAGAGGTCCCAATTGCTCGGAATGATTTGCAGAACAATTAAAACAACTGGCAGAAGATGTTGAAACCGTTTTTATGTGTCCGATGTCATGGATGGATATAAGTGCCAAACAAAAGATGAAATTTAGACAAGCCTTATTGTGTTATATTTGCGAGAGACCTTTGGGATCCAACCTCGTTAGAGACCATTGCCACTTGACTGGAAAATATCGAGGTGCTGCTCACAAAGATTGTAATATTAATTATCAAGACTCTTGAACCATTTCTGTAGTATTCCATAATATGAGCGGATATGACTCTCATTTTCTATTGAAGGATGTCGCATTAAAAATAAAAGGCACCACTAATCTGATTCCTAGCAATATGGAAAATTTTATTGCAATAATAAAAAACATAGTTTGATCAAATTCAAATTTATTGACTGGTGCAGATTTATGGCATCATCTTTGGATAACTTAAGCGAAAATTTGGAAGAAACCCCAATACTAAAGCCTGAGTTTATGCATTTTGAAGATATGCATTATAAATTATTAATACGAAAAGGAGTGTTTTCATATGATTACATATCATCATGGGACCGCTTAAACGAGACAGAACTACCTCCACAAAATCAATTTTACTCTAAATTAAGCAAATCTGATATAAGTAATGCAGATTATGAGCATGCTCAGTAGGTATGGAACACATTTCAAATTTAAAGTCTTGGTCAGTACAGCGACCTATACTTAAAAACAGTTGTTCTTTTGCTTGCCGACGGATTTGAAACTTTTTGAGATGTTTGCCTTAAACACACACACTACAAATTGGACCCGGCCCATTATTACACTGCTCCAGGACTCAGTTGGGATGTTATGTTAAAATGCACTAAACAAAAACTCGATTATATCAACGATGTGGACATATTGATGTTTCTAGAGAAAGGAATTCAGGGAGGTCTTACTCAGTGCTCCAAGAGACATGCTCAGGCAAATAATAAATATATGCCAGATTATGATCCTACAATGCTGAAAAAATATTTGATGTATTATGATATTAATGCAATGTACGCATGGGCAATGTCACAATACCTGCCATATGAAAATTTGAAATGGGTGGAAAACATAGTAAACTTCAATTTTAACATATCCGATGAGTCACAAATTGGATGCCAACGTAAATGGGTTTAATAAAAAGCACGTCACTTTTTACTAAACCCATTTACTTCGGCATGTTATGATAACCACTACAACTACATGAAAAACAAATATGGTGAGAAAGCTCGACTTTGCTACACCGTCACTGATTCTCTCATATAAGAAATTAAAACTGAAGATGTATATGCTGACATCAAAGAAGACGTCCATTAATTTTACACTTTTGACTACGATCCAAATAACATTTTCGATATCCCGCTGGTAAACAAGAAAGTACCTGGGATGATGAAGGACGAAAACAAAGGTTATATTATAACGGAGTTTGTGGGATTGCGAGCAAAAATGTATGCATGTAAAATACCAACCGCCGTTAAACCAGTTACTAAAAAAGCTAAAGGAATTAAGTCATACGTAGTGAAAAACGCAATTATGTTTGAAGACTACCTGCAATGTTTAGATGAGAAAATGGAAATGACCCACCCTCAAAACAGTATTCGTTCCATTAATCACACAGTCTACACTATTGCTCAATAGAAAACATCTCTAAGCCCCCACGACAATAAGCGATATTTGATTTCAGGATCACATGATACTCTTCCCTGGGGCCACCACTCCATCATGGATATTGATTAGCTGTGGTTGAGTGATTGAGAGAATTAAAAACACATACAAATATTTCTTGGGGTGTACAAAGTAGCTCGAAATTACAAAATTTAGTTCTTGTTGTTAAGTTATTAAGGATGGATGTGCATTTGCTTAATATCAAATGTGACTTGTACAAGAAAAGCAAGCAAGTATATTTTACATATTTGAAAGATGCAATCTTAAATAATGATACATCTTTACTAACTTATATTTTAAAAAATGTTGAAATTTCAAATGATGCATTGACATATCATATGTTAAGAAATGTATCAGTTGAAATAATAACAACTCTATTAATATTTAAAAAAAAAATGGATATATTTGTTAATGATATAATGATAAAAAAAATAAATAAACTCAATATGCACAACATTTTATTTATTGCAAATTCTGTTAAATATCATGTTAATTATGATTCAAATTTATTTTTAATATTATGTTTACTATCTGATGATATTAACGATAAAAACATTTACAATAAATTGGATTATTCAAATTTATTAATAAAATATAAAAATTTATTTTATTTGATAAACAAGATTATCTGTGATGGAATCTATAATGCTAATGTATTGTTTTTAAAAAATATTATAAGTGTTTTAGAAATTAACAAAATAGATTTTATATTTTCGCCGCCTACATCAAGATCTAGCCATCAAGATATTCTTAAATAAATACTAACAAATATTCAAAAAGCAGCAAACGGTTTATCAGTTGGTTGGAGAAGTGGTCCAGATACTGGTACATGGTCCTCAGAAAACCCTGAAGATTACAGGGAGACATATGTTTTATTAGAAAAAAAATTAAATGTTTTGTTAATATTTAATTTATATTTCAATATATAATTTTAAATATCAAATAAGAAAAAATATGCCACCATATGAAGTGATTATAATAGAATAACACATTTTTAATTTTTGTAAAATATATTTGTCTAAAACTTAAATTATAAAAAAATAATTATAATTGGGGTGTGTATAAGTGATTTATAAAATAAAAGAACATAACATAATTTTTAATTTTTTTATTTAAAATCCTTACATAACTATATAAATTAATAAACGCTAGATATTGCAGTATCATAACCAGAGTCACCATAAAACACAAAGTCTTCTTGTTTGCTATCACTTTCGACATCTGTTATAGAGGATTGAGATTATGGCGAAGCTGGTTCCGATGATGATATCGATAGAGGTGGCGAAGCTGGTTCCGATGATGATATCGATAGAGGTGGCGAAGATGGTTCCGATGATGATATCGATAGAGGTGGCAAAGCTGGTACCATCGTTGATGTTGAAAGGGGTGAAAATGGTAGTGATGTCGATGATGTTGAGAAGGATTAAAATGGTAGTGATGACGATGATATTGATATCGGAGGTGATTGCGGTGACTCAATAATTTCTTCAAATATCCATACTACATCATCATCAGCAAATAATTCTCTTGAAGGTGTTTGTGATAACGAAATAAATTGCAGTGGTGACGATGGTGGCTGCAATGGAAATAATGCTGATAAAGATAATACTTTATCATCAAAACACAATTGCTCACCAACTGGATGATGCCATTTATAAAGATTCGACATTCTTACCGGCACGCCTCCTTGAGGTGCAACGGAGGTTGCCGGTCCAAGTTCAGGAGACATTTCCATTAGAATTTCATTTTGTCTTGAACAATCGATTACTATTAATGGTCCTATTTCCATAAAATCTATTGGTTTGAATAATGGTTCGTTATCTTTTTCATAATAACTCATTTAAAATTGCGCATACATTCCATATAAAGTTGCGAATTGATAATTACCACCAATAAATGTTATCGCTGTGGTGAATTTAAATAGTCCAGGCAAAATGTCCCAATAACTAAAGACACCGCTAGAGAAATTGAGAAGGACGAAGCCCGTCACAAAGAACAAGGATAAGTCGTTTATTTTTATAATTTGTCTTTAGTTTTTATTTTTCTATAATCAATATATCAAATATGTTGAGTTTATTAAGTAACTATTTATAAGTTATTTTGGTGTAAATTACCAGCTGGTGATGGCGATATTTTTATTTTATAATATTAATTCTTTACCATCCTTTTTATTGTTTTTTTATAAATTTAAACTCAGAGGTAATAAAAAACCATTGGCGTCCAACTACCGTTTTTTAATTCGAACCCACGACCTGCCCCGAGCATGGTAGCTCGTATGCTCGGGGCAGGTCGTCAGCGAGACGCCACAGGTTTATGAATCCGATGCGTGAATGCGATTATAGGCTTCTGCAGCTAATAGATTATCAACTTCGTGTCTTTTTGATGAATTTTCAAATTGTGAATATGCTATATCATGTAGCTTGCAAGCTTCATCTAATTTGTTTATACCAATGTCTTCACGTTGTAAACGTTTTATTTTTAATTTTGTTCCAGGCCCACAAAATTTATATCCAGGAATGTGTAGTTCAAATGGTAATTTATTAATTATTTTGTTCAATACTCCTTTACCACTCTTCTTGACAGTTCGACATGTATTGTCTTGTTTTTTATAATAACACCTCATTATATAGTGTAAACCCGTCCAAAAGTTATGTTGAAATGTTATATAATTAAGATCATTTCTGTTTATATATTAGTTATAACATGAAGCTTATAAAACAAAGTCATAGACTTGATGTTAACAACATTGATAAACACATTAATGATAAGAAAAGTTTTAAACATGGACCATTGCTACCATGTAGCATAAGATGTATTATCGCCGGACCATCAAATTGTGGAAAAACTAACGTAATGATAAGTTTAGTTGAAAATCCTAATAGACTTCGCTTTAAAAATGTTTATATTTATTCAAAATCATTATATCAACCAAAATATAAATAATTAAGAAATTTATTAACTCCTATAAAAGGGGTACTATGAGTATGCTGACAATACCAATATAATCGATCCAGCAAAAGCCAATGAGAATTCAGTGTTTATTTTTGATGATGTTGCATGTACTAAGCAAAGTATAATACAAAACTATTTTTGTATGGGTAGACACAAATCGGTTGATTCTTTATATTTATGTCAAACATATACTCGCATACTTAAACATTTAATTAGAGACAACGCAAATATAATTGTTTTATTTAAACAAGATGATATGAATTTAAAACATATATATGACGATCATGTTAATACTGCTATGTCATTCAATAAATTTAAAAAAAAAGTGTTCTATGTGTTAGTGTAAGAAGCATGATTTTGTAGTAATAGATAAAGACAGTGATTTGAACGGTGGACGGTATAGAAAAGGATTTGATAAGTACATAAAGCTATAACTTTTTATAAACCAATCAGTATTACTTCATACTTGTATGTGAGCAAGTATTAAAAGCAATTCAAAGCTGTTAAAACCTGTTCAAATCTATTCAAAACCTGTTCATAATCGGTTCATAAACGCTTCAAAGCGGTTTAAAGCGGTTCATAAGCGGTTCAAAGCGGTTCATAAGCGGTTCATAAGCGGTTCAAAGCGGTTTCCCAAATAATACAATATGAATGACCGAATATTAAAATCAAAATTAATTAAAAAAAGGCATGATATTAAGAATAAGTTAGAGAATTTAAAATCTGGTGAAATTTGAATGCTGAATAAGATAATGGCTACTAAAGAGTTTGTGACACCTAAAATTCAAAAAAGAAAAAAAGAACAAAGGAGCACCGTGCTATCAAATCAACTCCAAATTCATATCATGAAAGATGGCCTGGTGCTACATCTCTGCATCATGAAGACGATGATGACGATGATGACGATGTTGGTGAAGAAGTATTTGAAACTAGCGGAAATAATCAACCTAAAGAATTACATCATCAACAAGCTAATCAATCTCAACAAATCGAAGCGATATCACCTTAAGCATATCAAGAATATTTAAACTGGTTTGGACCTATACTAAGAATGTATGTGGATGAATTGATTAAAGATTCAGGGGATAAATTTGATACTAAATTTGGTGTTCGACATGATGCAGACGATGCAGACAAATTTTATATCGGTGACTCACAAATAAACTTTGAACAAGAAAGCAATGATTTTACTATAAAAGGTATCAGATATATTGGTACACCAGGGTTATATGAGCTCATGTTTAAGAAAGAACCAATTGGATATAAGGACAGCGATTTAGTAAGTTATTCAGATCTACTTAGTAGAACAAATGCTTATCGTCGACATTACAAAAGTGATGGTCAAATTGAGGGATATAAATCAACAAAATATACATCAATTATTAAACATCTAGTTCCTACAAAACATCTATACCTAAAGCAAATACATCAAAATCTAATTACTCTTTAGTTAAATTGCGAGTAAATACAGGTCGTGGATTACAGATGGAATACAATAAGATGAATTCAGAATATGTACATTGGGATGATCCAAATGAATTGGTTGATCGTTTACGTCTGTTGATAGCATCACAGTCCGCCGGTAATAATTCTCATACAAATGAAATTAACAGCGTTATTGAAGAGTTGCATGAAGCAAATATAATTCATTAAAAACTATAGATCTGTTCATTCAACAACAAGCATGACTCTAGATAAGTTTGTTAGAAAAATATATGATAGAAGTCTGCCTGCATTATTGAATACTTCGCCATAAAACTGATTTGGATGATCACAAAGAAAATATAAATAATGAAATTAATACGATCAAAACAAAATTATTTGTACTTAGATAAAAAAATATTACTTTAAATGGTAATAAAAACTCCAATAAACAAATATTTCAATTAAGCAATGGCTCTGAATATTATGAGTTTCCTATTTAGTTCGCTACTATTCAACACATTTACATATATCCCATAAATGATGCAATCTATGTAAATAATAAATATATAGAACGAGAAAAACTTATCGGTTTTAGTTTAAAGTTTGGTGATAAAATTACATTAACCTCTACGAACCCGACAGACAAGCAACCTTGTTGTGTAGAATTTATTTTAAGATATCCAATTCATAATGAAAATTAATGTAAAACAACAAATTGTGGAAGAATTACATAAACCAACAAGAAACAAATTTAATCGTAAAAAAGTAATTATTAAAGGGTTAAATGATTTATTTCAAGCTGATTTAGTTAAAATGATTCTATATTCAAAACAAAATGGTAGATTTCGGTATATATTAGTTGTAATTGATACATTTTCAAAATTTGTTAGGGCACTACCAGTAAAAAATAAGACATCAAAAGATGTGACAAATGCAATGAAAAAAATTAATATTCCTAAAAATTTACAAACCGATCATGGAAAAGAGTTTTATAATAAAAAATTTAATAATTTAATGAGCAAATTAAATATAAATCATTATTCGACGTATAGTATAATGAAAGCATCAATAGTTGAAAAAGTTAATAGAACACTTAAATCAATGGTGTGGAAATTGTTTAGCTTGCACGGATCATATAAATGGTTGAAATTATTACCTGGCATCGTTTTAAAATACAATACATCTAAACATTCTACGATTAATTTAAAACCTGCAGACGTTTCATCAAAAAATGAAAAAAAAAAAATTAAATAATTCATATAATCGTATTAAATTTGCCACAATCAAAAATAAATTTAAAGTTAATGATAATGTTTGTATCAGCAAATATAGAGGACTATTTGATAAAGGATATACACTAAATTGGTCGAATGAAGTGTTTAAAGTAAAAGAAATCAAATACACAAATCCAACCACATATTTACTGGAAGATCAATCAAAGCAAAATATCCAGATATCCAATTAATAGAAAAAGTTATTCGAAAAAAAGGAAATATGATGTATGTCAAATGGTTAGAATTTGATAAATCACATAAAAGCTTGATTAAAAAATCTGCAATAAAATAATATGTGAAATAAAACACCTTTTTATTTTTAATTTATTTTTAATTTATGATTTGTACATTGAAATATGTTTTAATAAAATTTTATTTAATATATACGCTGTTGATTGAATTCTCCTTTTAAATCTTCCTCTGTCCACTGCAACTTGCATCCAATCTGCTTGAACTTCATTTTCTATGTAGTAGTAGATCTGTAATAAATTGTCAAATCAAACTTGCTTATTCATAACGTTTTTTTCAAAAAATTTATCGTAATTAAATTAAAAATAAATAAGATGGTAATGATTGAATATAAAATATAAAAAATTAGATTTTGATTAGCAATTTTATTAAAATCTCTCATAAGATAAACGTTTAGTGATGTTTCATTGCTACCATTTAGATAATGATACTGAAATTTTAAATTTATAACCGGGCCTGTGAGATTTTCAAGTTTAAAATGACAACTTCTTGGATAATATTTATTTGAAATAGTCATTAGTTCCCATTTATTTTGGAATGAAACAAAACAATTCACTTCATAAGATTTTGAAATATATTTTGTGTTATTTAATATATTTACAAGAAGTAAAAACGTGTTTGTATACATTGTGCACCCTTTGACTAAAATAGATGGACTGATATAAATTAAATAAAACTTAAAGTTTTATTTCTAACATTTATTAGGAAAATCTGAAATAAGAAAAGAAAACAAAATGACATTAAGTTGTAAAATATAATTTTTTTTATTCAAACATAAATTACAAACATTTGTTTTTTTACATTAATAAAAACATATAAAATGCAAATTTGAATCTAATACAAACATATAAAATTTAAATGTAGACATAGTAAACGTTATTTCAAAATTAAACAAATTTCATGCAAGCAAAAATACGAGAAATCACAAACACACACAAAATCACTTTTTCATCTTCTTCGGTGGGCAATCTTCATCACTGGAGCTTGAAGTGTCTGACTGTGTTTTGGTATTAGCATATTGAGTTTTACTAGAAATTCTACGAATATTAAGACCACATTCAACCGCAGCTTTAAATTCATCTAAATTTTCATTTAAATGTTGAATCGACTAGGTAAAATAACTGATCCATGTTCAAGATCGCACACTATCGAAATGCCATATACCGTTTTTAAAGATCGAACTGCAATTATTTTATATTTGCAATTTAAATTTAATTCCATTGCTTTAAGAAATGATTTAATTTTACTACAACTGTTTAATTTTGAAATAAAATCATGTTTAGTGTTTGGATTGGAACAATTTTTTCTCTTCTAGTGTGATGATATTTATACAAAAAAGAAATGTAATATACATGCGCACTACAGACGTTTTAATACTTTTGTAGTAATTATTATATTATTTTAAGACATCTGACACACGATCTATTGTTAAAAGATGTGTTTACCTCAGATAATCATGTATGAGGATTGTGTGATTCCACATTTAACAGTAGCACTTGAAAACGATTGACATTTTTAGCGTCTTCACACGGAGATGAGACACCTGCACCTCATATAGGAATACATTCCACTTGAAATTTTACACAATTGATTTTGTAGAAGGATACATTCCACTTGAAATTTATAACTTGCAATATATAAAATAATTGACAAATCTAGCACTTGAAAAACTATTAATATTTTTAACGTCTTCACACGGAGATGAGACACCTGCACCTCTTATAGGAATACATTCCACTTGAAATTTCACACAATTGATTTTGTAAGAGAATACATTCCATATAAAATTTATAACTTGCAATATATAAAATTTTGTACATAAATAATTACATAAATATAAATTTTTTATACTTTTAAAAAAGTAGGATTCTGACGAATTTTTTATCTTTTTCGGACTCTGACGATTTTTTATAAAATTGGGACTTAGAAAAGTTTTTTTGAGCCAGAACCCGCCTACTATATCTACTAACAAAAGAAAGGCAAAAGCCTACATCTGCATATATTCATATGTATGGCTACAAAGGCTGTGCATATTGAGGTAGTCTCTGAGTTAAGCACGCAGGCATTTCTAACCTCATTAAAGCGTTTTATTGGAAGACGAGGAAATGTGAAAAACATGTATTCAAACAAGCAGTTCAAGTGCGACAAGGCGGAATCGGAGATCTCTAAAACGTAACTGCGCTACAAAATACAGTGGCACTTGTTTATTCCGCTTAGAGCACCTCACTTTGAAGGCTTGTGGAAAGCTGCGGTAAAATCAGCAAAGCAACTTCATATATGCATAGAAAAATTGTACTTTTAAGCGGATTACTTTATTACATCTGTTAATGCTGTATTTTAATTCTAAGAAGGGTTGCACCCCAGGTCAATTTTGTAAGTATAAATAGCTTTTCAAGAACCTGTGTAACACATTCTTTTGCAAACAGTTGAATAGTTAGACTTTTATTCAAAACACACAAATAATCAAACCAGTTGCAACAATTCTGCCAAATACAATTTAAGGCAAAAACAATAGTCGTAAAAAGCTAAATTCGTAAACAACCTTTCAAGTCTCAGTCGAGTTTCAACTCACTGGAAAAATTTGTTGAACACAAATGCAATGCATTAGAAGCAGTTAAACGCCCAACTGTAAAGTTTAAACAAAGACAATGCAAACATTTTAATAAATAATGTTAATATTATGTTTGTAACGGAGTTTAATACGTATGTTAAATTTAAAAAAAAATTATTTTAAGCAAAAGAAGCTATGTTACAACTGTACCACATATGGTAGAAAAATGTAAGGATAAGTGCAATAGAAAACTTCACATACACCTTGAGGATAACATAGCAGCACACACATAAACAATGCTAGATTTATGCGCCAAAACTATCTTTTTAAACAGCAAATCTAGATTAAAGTTCAATAAAATTGATATCCCGGTAATGCATTGAGTCACAGTAAGAAACATACGTGTATTAAGTTTGAATCACGGTTTAATGATTTTCACTATCAACAACATTATAATTGTTATTGCAGAGTACAAAGTAAAGTAAATTTCTAATTGTTTTTACAAATATTTAACTTGCAAATCCAAACTTTAATATGAATAGAAAAATAGATGAAACTGTAGAAACAACAGTGCTTTCTGCATTTTGGTGAGACAGCCTTATCAGTTGTTAGGTAAAGGCCCACTTTTCTAAAAAACAAAACTTGAATAGATAGTTTTTGAAAATAACATTAACCAACAAAAAAATGTTCAGTGAAATGCAGGACGAATAAAGCTACAAAAGAGTGTAGAATTTTCACCAGTACTTCATTAACACATTTTTATACATGTTTTTATATCTTTTAATAAGCTTTTGTTTATACCCGTCCCAAAATTATATTTATCCTAATAAAAATACTTCTTAATTTATCTGTAAAGCAGTCTTGTTACAATCGTAGAAAAAAAAAGTTGAATAAATGAGTGTTATTGATCTTTTCAGAATTTTAATTTTATATTCTACCATTTTAAATTGGAGCATTGCGTAACCGAGTGACGGCCCACAACAAATACTATAGAAAAGTTTTACAAAATCAAAAAGATAAGAAAGGTCATATGATGAGAAGAAAAAACTGCAAACAACATTTTCAATAATCTTACCAGTGTAAGTACAAAATACGATATGTTGCCGCTAGGAGAAGAGCCAAACCTAACTACACAAGGACCTTCCCGATCGCTAGCAATCAGACAAAGCACTTTATAGATCAAAAGTTAGCAAACAATAACAAACAAACTGCGTTAACAAAATCATTTGTTCAAAAAAGAGTACAGAGAACGTGAACACATGATTCTGGTCTAAAAGTCAGTTTTATTTACTACGTATAGTGTTACAAGTGTTATTATTAATGAATCAATCAAAGTCAATAAAGTAGACTTCTCTTTTTTGTTAAATTAGCTTATTATGTCTGTTGCAATTGATCTTAAGTTATCTAAAGAAAACAAAAAAAACTCTTTGTTTGTTAAATAAACATCGTTCTAAAATTGAGTTAAACATTGCTACAATTTCAGATGATGTAAGAACAAGGGGAAACTTATCAGGTGTCATTGCATCACGAGTACAATTGAAGCAAACAATTAATTAAGCTGCTAACAATCAATTTGCTGATATTTACAGAAAATCATTAGGAATGATTACAATACTACAGCTATAATCTATATTCTAAGAAAATATTCTTTTGCCTAATTAGAGGTATGCGTCTTTCAAACTCTCGATCAAATGGAACTGGTGCTGCATCATTCAATTGCACAGCAAAAAACAACGTACATTAAATTAGCCATCCAGCAGTTTCAAATATTTATTTAAGAAATTAGAGAGCAGTCTAATCTAATCCGTTGGTGATCATAAAATGTTTAAACTGATTAAAATAACACTTTAGAGGTGAAGGAGCAGGTAGGCACACTGAGCGTTAATCCATGCCAGGTGCAGAAAGGGGATTATATTGTTGTGGACTTTCCAGTAATCTCTGGTAGATGTTTTAAAATATAAATTGGCCATCATTAATATTCAATTTTAATCCTTTCAAAATATGATCGGTAATATTATTTTTAATATTTACAAATCACATACCATCAACCATTAATTTTAAGTAGAAAAACTTTTTCTGAATACACACTTTATTACAATTTTTATCTGTATTTGCTACACAAGTGCATTTACAATCAGCATTGAGAGAAAAAGTTGGTAATGTAGTCAACTAAGTAGCTACAATATTAATTCTCTTGCATAGAAAAGCAAGAGGCGAGATTGCTTGCTCCAACAAACATGCTGCTTTCGGAAAATTTTAACATAATTGATCACGATCGAAAATTAGTACGAATATTAGTTACATTTATTTCAATGCATCTATTCGACCAGTTTTCCGATAATTGCATTTAATAAGTCTATTTCACAGTAGTATTTGTGTTTCAATTAACATTTTGCCGATTTTGTAAGTTGCATTTTGTCGTTGCACTTGTATAAATTTAATTAAATGCATTTGTTGTTCATTAAGATTAACTTGTCCTTATTCTTGGCAGTTTCTTAATTTTTCTGAAATTGTTAGTTATGTTCAAATTTCTTGATGGAACGTAAAAAATATTTATAAATTGAAGCAGCTGTATTGTAATCTTGGTTGTTGACAATTTCTTTCTTCAATATTTAATTATTATTAAGATGTTGAATATCAACATGAAGATTGATACATTTTTTTGTTATATAAAACTTTAAAGATTGACTGTACCCCAACAGTATTCGTGAGTAACTAACTAATACTACAAACATCGACGTATTTATAATACTGCGTAGGTAGAAATAAAAGGTGGGGCTAAAGGTAATCTAAGTAATAGAAATATTTCATAGTAATCTATAGTCTACCGAGATTAGTGAAATCTGCAAAAAGCTTAAACTAAAAGTAAATCATTGTTATTTATTATAAAGTATTTCTATGAATAAAAAAATTGTACCAATTATAAATAATTGAGAATATAAATTTATATTTTGTTAGTGCGTTTATCCTTTTATCTTTTTAATCTAACTTTATGACTTGTTGATTTTACAAATGTCACTAGCATCTCATACTGCTACAATCTGTTAAATTTAAATTAAAATATAAAAAAAAGTATAAATTTAAAAATTTAAAAATTTGCACATTGACTACAATAAGCCAATTAAGTTATTACCATTTCAATTAAATTTAAACATATGAAGCAGCATTACAACAATAATTTTATTCTGTTCAAACAATGTAGAATTGATTTTAGCACCAATTCGTCTGCCTAAATTTAATAACAACCAACTTTAAGCGGTATGAAGTCTTACGAAACGATTAAAGAACCTACACATGGACTGCATTTAAGCATAAAGCACGCAACTAACCCATGTACTAGTCTTAAATATCGACACACACAAACAAACATCAAATAAAAAAAAATAACCGTAAAGTAAATAACAATTTTCTATTTGGAGAAAAATAAATCCACCATTTAATAGAGCAGGGAAATTTTACACTGGTTCTAAAATACGTAATTTTTTTAAAAAGTATTATTTATAAAAAAATCAGAAAACATTTGAAAATTTAATTTAACTAAAATAGTCTGACAAAATAAAGTATAATCCTTTCTGAATGTACTGGTGAAAAATTAAATAAATTATCAAATTATATGTGAAAATAGGAACAACGCCAAATATACCTGTTTTCACTAAAATACTAGATCAATCAAGGTTGGAGTCGGTATGCTTTTAAAATAATTATAATTCAATAATTTTTTTTTTAATTAAACAAAATGTAATTTAAATTAAATAAGTATTGTAGAAAAAAATTGCAAAACAAAAAAAAATAACATAAATACTAAAAATTATTACCGTTTTCTTCAATTTTAAACCAATCTTTAATTACGGTAGCCAAGTAACGATACAACAGCAAAAATAAAAGGGAATCTAGGATAATCCAAGTGATTCACTAACAACCATTGCTGGAGACAGATAAATCCCCCCTGTAACTAATTAAGTACCTATTATTAAAAAACTCTTTTGTATGATACTATATCATTAGAGGTTTGAAATTAAAAACACTGATGCTGAAGAAGAAATAAGTTACTGTTACCAACATATTAATTTATAATTACACCTGTAAACCACAGGTTATTTTTAGATTTTAATTGTTTTTTATTTTTCTTATCTCAACATATATTTTTTTTAGGAATTATTCTTTTTATTTATTCTGTTCCTTCTAGATTTGTGATTGCGGTCTTTTATTTAATTACGTGGCGCCTTGTTCTATTTTGTTGCCTACACTCTATCTTTGTTTGCCAGCCAATAAGAGACTTAGAGAAAAACAAAAAGTAAAATGGTGTGATAGCTCAATGGTAGAGCACTTGCATATCATGCGAGCAGTCCGGGGTTCAATCCCCGAAATATGACTGAAATGATAACTTGCTCTTTATCCACCAGCGTGGTTCGGAAGTCACGTTTTAAGCTGTTGGTCCCATCAAACCACTTTAAACAAGTCGTAGACTTACTGTGGTGATGTAAAATAGCCGTAAAAAGCATAAATAAAAAAAATTAATTAAAAAAATATGTTTGTCTATTTTTTTAATAGTTATAAGTAAAAAATTATTTTTGGATAATAAAAAAAAAGTAAACGTCGCACAAAAATTTAACTTTTACGACGTGATTGTCATGTATTCAACCTAGAAAATGGAATTGATGAATAAAGCATAGGCATACTGATATAAATATAAAAAGTCTAAAAAAAAACACTTAAAATTACTTCTTTAGTTTTTACGTATATTGTATACGTGTATCAAACAACGTGAGATATATAACTGTTTTGACAAATGAATAACACGGCGCGCGTATAATCTCATCATTTTATATCAGCCTCAAAAATGGATGCCGTCAACTTATGTTTACGGCACTCCAGATAAATAAAATTGTCAAACTGACCCATAGTTTCTTTTCAAATAATTTTACACTCTTCTTTACTTTAAAGACAAAAATAGTTTTTCAAAAATAAAACTTCTATAGTGTCTATATTTTTTTAATATTCTGCATTCACTTTTTAGACATTTTAGGCTGCTATGTTAGGTCCATAATTAATATTTTTTTAGAATTATAATACATACTTTACTTTTTTTTCTTTTTTTTTTATTGGCTCAATAGTTGTTTTTAATGACTTTTATTTTTCTCAAGCAAAAATATACTTTTTTAAATATTTTCGAGGACACCCTGCAAATTCTAAAAACTCCACCTTTGCTTCCAAAAAAAAAATATATGAAATGAATTTTTTTTGGTTGATGATCACCCCCTATTAAAATTAATCTCACATAAAATGTTTAAGTACAAAAATGAAAATTATTAGCACATCAGGAGATAATTAAATACCACATTAACATGATTGAAAAAATAATAAAAAAAAAATATTGAAAAACAAATGAAATATTTTAATTGCCTTAATTATCAACAGAGTCGTGTAGAGTTTTAAGTCTTGGACATGGTAGTTGCCTTTAGATACCCCAGCTTCCGTGACCAGTTTGTAAACGTTAGCACCGCAATTCGTTTTAATCAGATAAAGACCAGAAAATTTAAGCTTTAATTTCGAGTTGGAATGTTTGGACGCGTCGGAAAGTTTGCATTCTTTTTTTCAAACTCTATTGCCGATGTTAAATTGCACATGGCGGCGCTTCAGATTGTATCGAATTTTTGCTTATATTTGTGCCTCCTGTAACTTTGCAGGTTTAGTTCTTGTAATAACTTGCACTTTTAACTCTTCTAGTCTTTCTCACTAGTATTATCTTCTAAGTCCCTTTTGACTTTTCTTTCTTTATATTTATCACTACTCAAGCACATCTCACAACCAAAGTTAAAGCAGTAGGAAGTCTAGTGTCTAGCTGTTTGCAGAGCTCACCCTATTGTGTAGCAGGTAAACATCCCACTTCCTTTGATCATCCTTGATGTAAGAGGAGATCATAGTTTTGACAACCCTGTTTACCCGCTCACAAGAGATGCTCTGCGAATGATAAACTGCGATATAGATGACGTTAACATGGTAGTCCTTAGTCAACTTAGTAAAGTTTCGGAGTAGGGGAAACTGTACTAAATTATCTGCAAGAAGTAATTCTGGTACACCACATAATAGAAAAACATTGTCTTCTACCATCTTGCAGACATTTTGAGTGGTGGCTTTTCTAAGCGAAAAGATCAAAGGGAACTTAAGATGTTCAGTAACTACTAGGAGAAATGTATTACCCTTAAAGCTGCATGGCAGTGGACCGATCAGATCCATACTGATAATCTGCTTGCAACGCAAAACCAAGGAATAAGAACCCATGAGAGTTGCAGGTTTGCTTTGTTCCGGCTTATGGGTGGCACAAGTGGTACAGGCGTTTACATACCAAATGACATCTGCCATTAACTTAGGCCAATAGTAACCAATCGCAATTCAGTTAAATGTATTATAAATGCCAAGATACCTTGCAGTTGGATCATTATTGCATTTTGCTTCTCTTTATGAAGCACTTTCCTCCAACAATACGCATCCAAACCCCTTTGCACTAAACTGTTTCCTACAAAATGAAATCATTCCCCCGAAACCACCCTCCAATTAATAAAATTTAAAAGCGTGTTCTTAACTCGCTGGACCATGGATAAAAACACTTATTGACAACTGTTTCCGGCTGGGTTTGATTGAAGTTAATGCTGAGAGAATTTCCTTCCAGGATAGCTCGGGAGAGACAATCCGTATAATCCTTACTCTTTCTGTGAAATACTGTAAAATTGAGTTGCTGCATCCGTAAAGACTATTGGCCTAGCCTATCCTGGTGGTCCTTCAGGTGGTCCAGCCATAACAGACTGTAATGGTCCGTTATGACTGTAAACCTGCCTAAACATCGCAGCTTATCGATGCTTTACATTGTTGATTGGGATTAAATAAAATACCGTATTTGTAGTATTATGTATTACCCAGTGGAAATATATATCAGTAATAACGTAGACACACTTTTTTGGTGAGAAAAGTAACAACGTGTATCTACCGTGTCTTTACACCAACTACTTAATGTTTTCTTTTTACAACATATAGTTACATTTTGTTGCCAACACAAGTATGTCAACCTAGTAAAATAACTATATTTGTTTACGTTATTTAACACTACCTCTTAATGTAAACTTCTTTTAACAAAAAATAAATTTTTACAAACATTCTTAAAGTTAAACATTTTCAAACTAAACATGTTTTAGACGCCCTAAATGTTTAGTAAACATATTTGCAATTTGTCTGTCTGTGGAACAATATTTGATATTCACTACTCCTTTGGACACTTTTTCACAAATAAACTTATACCGCACATCTATGTGTTTGATACGATTGTTCATAATTCTATTTTTAATTAGAGACATTGCACTCTAGTTGTCAATTTGTTGATTCAGTTTTACTTGTACAGTTGTTAATTTGGTCACTAATTCTTTTAAGTATAGAAGTTCCTTTGTACACTCTGCTGCTGCGATGAATTCTGTTTCTGTGCTTGATAACTCCACAATAGGTTGCAATCTTGAGCACCAGCTGATTGAAGCATTTCCCAAAAATATTACGTAGCCTGTTGTACTTCTTCTTGTATTTATATCACCTGCATAGTCCGAGTCACAGTATGCATTTAGGATATTTATGTCATTTTCTATCTTGTACTCAATGCCACTATTTATTGTTTTTTTTTAAATATTTTAGTCATCTTTTTAAGTCAGTTACGTTCGACAAAATTGGGTTTTCTACAAAACGACTGCAAGAACTTACAACGTAAGTCAAATCTGGTCTATTTTAGTAGAGAGATATAAAAGGCTTCCTACTGCTTCTCTATACGGAAATGCTCATTTTTGTATTTCTACCTCTTGTTCGGGACGTTTTGCTTCTATGGAGGTTGTTACTGTTTTGGCTTTGGTCATTTGAAACTATTCTAGCACTCTTTTTGCAAATTCAGTTTGTTTTAGCTTGAGCCCATCTGCACATTTTTTAATCTCTATTTCTATGAAGGTTTTAAGTTCAGTATACACTGTTACTTTGAATACTCGTGTCAGATTTATTAGTAGTTTATCGATTTTGTTTTGATTACTTCCAATTGTGATTTCATCATCCACATATATAGCCAATATTATTTCATCCTTTTATAGACAGACTGTTTTTATGAGATCTGTTGTAGTCCGTTGCGTTTCAGAAAATCGTTGAAGGTTTTATTCCATAGCATTGGAGCTTGTTTAAGTCCATATAGTGATTTTTGCAACTAACATATCTTGTTCTGATTATTAAATCCTTTTGGCATTTTCATGTAGGTTACGTCATGTAGGTCTCTGTAGAGAAATGCTGTCTTCATATCAAATCTTATGATTTTATGATTTTTAGCTACAGTTAATGCAAATAGTATTCTCAGTGAAGTTCTATTTACCACGGCACTGAATATCTCGTTGTAGTCAATTTCATGTTCTTGTTTGCATCTTCTAACCACCAGTCTTGCTTTGTATCTTGCATCATTTTTCACTTTTAAAATCTATCTGTTTTTGAGTAATTTTTTGCCTTCTTTATTTTTGTCAACTTCTATTCAAACTTTGTTTTCTCAAAATGGTTCTTTTTCCTCTTCAATAGTTATAATCTATTCATTCCTCAAAACCTTTGATTGCCTCTTCAAAAGTTAAAAGAGAGCAATTGTCATATTTTTTTGGTATTTTACCTCTCGTTGACCTTCGTGATTTGTTATTGTTTTCTTGATTCTTTCTTTCTTCTTGGTTCATCTTTTCTGTTTCTATTTCCTTTTCTATTTCCTTTTCTGCTTCTTTTTTTTTTCTTTTGATTTTTCTGTCAAAATTTCTTCTTTGGTTTTTATTACAATTTCAAACTCTTCTAACCCTTCTAACTCTTCTTTTATAGTTGTCCATTTTCTCAAATGTTTTTATTAAATATTACATTTTTATGAGTTATTAATTTTCTTTTGTTTATATTCCACAGGCGATATCCATTCAAGCTATATTAACCGTTACTAATTTTTTACTTTATTCAATTAGTTTCTGTATATTTCCAAATACTTTTACTCTAGAAAGATCAAGTTTCTTACTTGTTAATTTTTTATGTGGAGTTGTATCAACAGTTGATAAAGGACTTGTATTTGTTAGATAGGCTGCTGTTCTTTCAGCTTCTCCCCACATTTCTTTGTGTTGGTTTCCATCTAAAATTAATGTTCTGGCTTTTTCTAACAAGGTTCGGTTCAATCGTTCTGTTTTACCATTAAATTGAGGGGTATGTGGAACTGTGTAGTCCAAAATCATTCCTTTTTGTTTGCCTTTATTTCTTTGGAGATGTATTTGCCACCATTGTCACATCTGAATTTGTGCACTTTCAGATTCCATTTTACTTCGACCGTATTTATGTATTTTTTATTGCATCTTCGACTTGATTACGACTTTCTTATTTATGCTGTAAAAGCCATTTTCCTTTTTTCCTCTTAACACCTTATTTATTATTTTTGGTTATTGCACTTACTGATAGAAGATTCTTACTTAATTCTAAAGCATACATTACATTTTTCAGGTTATATTGCCTTGACACTACTTTATCTATTGCTTCTGTGCACATTTTTCTTTTTTGCTAATTTTATTTTGGAACAGTAGCTTTGTGTTTCACACAGAAGTTTTAAATCACTGGTGAAGTGTGACGTAGATCCACTATAGTATAGTCCACTATCCAATCATTTTTATTTGTTTTGACCAAAAACGATACCTTACTTTTGTATGCTAACCACAAAAAAAAAGAAGTTTACCCCAAAAAAAAATTTGTCATTTTTCTAAACAAAAACGACAATTATTTGACAACAAAACGTACACTTAATTATTAGTGGCCCCACTTTGGGCTCCAAATTGATGCGGACCCTTTAGCTCTTAGATGTTTTTAAAGGTTAGTAGACTAACCTCAGCTCAAGGAGTAGGGCGGGGTACCGCGAAATAATTAAACAATAATCACACAAAAGAAAACAAATATTTAATAACACTTTACATAAATGCTGGGCTCCAATTGCTTTATTTTTTCTTTGATGTTCTGATCTTTAATTCCAATATGGCCTACTTTAGTGTATTTCCACACGAGTATTAACAAAAAAAAAAACAAAAACAAAAATCTATAAGAAATGAGGATATGTAACATAAGTAAGTAGAAAACAAATTTTATATTCAAAAAAGTAAACAGAAAGTAATTGTGAAATATAATAATATGTATAAATATATATGTTGCAATAATTTGAACAACCATTAGCATAAGAAATTAAATATAATGTAGTTTGAAATAATTCAAATTTTTCACAGGAAAATTTAACAAAAATAAAAATGATAATGATGACAATAAATTATAACATAAAACACTGATCGCTTTACACTGATACAGCAAATACAAATAAAAGAAAGTCATATAATTGGTTAACATAAAACACTAAAAAAAAGAAAATCTCCCACGTGGCGCTTTCAGTGATTTTAGCAATATTACACACGTGGCGGATATTGAGTAACTATAAATTCTATCATCTGCTACAATCTCGTGCACTCAATTATACAAAAAAATTATATATCTGCAATTAAAAACATAGCAAAAGTAACGGGAGGAATTAAAGAAAATAATTAAATAAACTTACATGAACTTTTAGTATGTCTTTCCAAAAAATACTCGTTGAACTAAATTAATCCGTATTACGATACTTAAAAATTCAATGGCCGTAATCGAAGCGAAGCGAAGTATTTGGATGAAAAGACTTGTTGGTGTTCGGTTCGCTCTGGGGAAAACTAAAAGAATTCCCCCGCGCATGATCGACTCAAGTTTATTTAATTAAAAAGGTATAATAAAGACCAGAGGGAGAAATGAATAATTGAAATTTAAAAATAAAAGAAGTAGTACAAAATTAAGTAAAAGCTAAACCAGCATTAACGAAGACATATGAATTAAATAATTGTAATTAAATAAGAAAAAAAGTACAGTTGGCAACGCTGTAATTCTTGTCAAAAAGTAATCTTATGATTAAAAATAATGATTTCTTCTAGGAATTATGAATAGTTGAGAAAAGAGTAAAATGATGGATCAGAATTTACAATAAGAAAGAAAGTTATATAAATTATGGGAAGGTATAAATTATATGGAATTAATTGGACGGAAGCTACAATTCTAAGAAAAAAAAAGAAATTGCACTTGGATGTGAAATACTCCAAACTGGAAACCAAGTACTTGGTAAGTGACATAATAAGTTTACATAAAAAGTGGATGAAATTAAATCCAACTGCATTAACTGCCAGTGACATTGTGTATATGTTAATTAATTGTTCATTCTGTGTTTTAGATTATTCTTCTAGTAAATATAATGAGCTCTGCAACCCAAACAACATGACGAGCCAGCCTTTGCCTGAGACGTTACAAGATATGTACCTATTTATAAGATTTACAAATAATTACTACTATTTTATTTGTATTTTTAGGTTCATCGCCTAAAGTAAACCGTAACAACTTGTTATAAATATTGTACTATAGTTAAAAAAAATATTATAAATAATCAAACAAAAGACTGGTTTGCCATCTAGTTGCAATTTTTAATACTAAAATGTCCGCATTAATCGGTATCATTTTAGCATTTATGCAATTGGCAGTCATTTCGCGGCTATAACGATTTTGAATCGCCAATAAATTATGAAATGAATTAATAATTTATTCAAAATCAGTCAATATTAATGCGGACATTTTAGTATTAAAAATTGCAACTAGATGGCAAACCAGTCTTTCGTTTGATTATTTATAATATCAATTGTGTTCATAAGAACAGAAATGTTTATTCAAAATTGTCTTCGCTATCATGCGATGCCGTGGTCGTACAAGGCATACTGACGAGGTTTGTAGAACCGAAACAATTGTCTATGCTTGACCCTTGGCCGCTGTGATTCGATTGACTGATTTTGAATAAATTATTAATTCATTTAAAAAAAAATATGTTTTACTTTTATTGTAACGTAAACTTGTTTAAAATGATACTTGCCAAAGTAAGTTGTTTCTTGCTCATAATAAATTAAACATTTCCATAAGCATTATCAAAAATTGCCTTTTGAATTTTTAATGTTTGTTAATAATTTACCATTGACATTAATTTAGTTTTACTTGATACGGACGTTTTCCGTAATTTTTTTGGCCACCATTCTATTTTAGGCAGAAATAAAAAACTGCTGTAAATAAACTGCAAATTATCATTGTGAAAATATTTATATTATGTTACTTGGTCGTTTTTTTGAAGTATTAAAAATTTAAAATGATGCGTAATCACAGTGATCAAACAAATATTAATCCTGATAGTAGTACTTATTTTTAAATTATATTAGTATACTTGGTTCCCACATAAAACTTTATCTTTAATAACGATCAAAACATCCAGATCACCTGTAAGATGGCACTCCATAACTGGCATGTCACACCTTCCTAAGGTTGCTGAAGATATGGTAAAAGCAACTAATATAGCACTAACAATGAGTCTTGGCAGCGATGTGCTAGATCAAAAATCTAAAAGAAAAAGGAAAGAAACTCCTCCAAAATCCCAGAAAAAAAAACAAAATGTATGCTCAAAGAACAGATCAGAATAAGTAAGATGGTAGAAGAAATGTTGAAAAGAATAACAAAATTAGGCAAACTTGTGAAAGTAAACACAAACACTAAAAAAGAAATCAAATCAGCTACATTAGGGCTAGACAGCGTGGCAAGCAGAATCAGAAACAGAAGGACGTTGGCCTTTGTAGATAACTTGTTCACAGAACTAGACGAAAAAGAAAAGGAAATAATAAAACTTAAAAAAAATGTGGAAGAAAAAAGCAGAAATGCACGGTTGATAGGGAAACGCAGACAAGCAGATCAATGTCACAAGAAAAAGTCAACTTTCTAAACAAAATTGAACAAACCATAGAAATGGGCATAAAAGAAAAGCAAACTATTGCTACATTAAATTGTAAATAATCCAAAGAAGCCTATAAGAAATGTTACTTCCTTAATGAAGACATATTAAACAATTGAACGGACAACTTGATGGTAATGATAGACAGAAATGACTATCCAGAAATAACAAGATTTGGAAAACCGTATCTACAGCTAGAAGAAATACTAGAGAAAAAAATGCTTCAACGCGAAATGGTATGCAACATCACTAAAAGTGGCTTTATAACTGAAAAAAAAAACAATTAGTGATAACAGGAAGAGGTATGTCTTTATGATTGCTACCAAAAAAAGAGACAAACAGGAGGACACAATAGAAAACCTACACAAATCGATAAAGCAAATGCAGGAAACTGCACTAAAAACCATAGAAACAAAATATTTTGTGCGGTCACAAAAAATGCGTTCACTCAAGGGCATAAAACCATGCTAGAATATGTCTTCAGAAAATCAAAAATGAATGTAAGCATGTACAAGACAAATAATAACATAAACATAAGTAAACCAGGCACGACCAAACATTAAAATAGCTATGCAGGCAACAAATTAAGGGCAATAAAAAAAATTAAATCATTTATCCTTAAGCCTAAAAAAAGCATTACTTACTTACTTACGCAGAAATAATAAAGGACCTAAAAATCCAAGTAACTGTAGATGAAATGATGAATGATAGCGTCACTAAAACTGAAAACGGCAGCGTCCGACTGAGAGTAAAAAGGAGACAGGATGAATCGACTGAGAAATTTATAAATCTGCATGACCAAAAAATAAAAAAAAAAACATAGCAAACATTGAATTAAGGCAGAAGCAAACAAGCAACATGATAATGGATATAGATAAAAACACCTTAGAAGAAGAAATTAGGAAAACGCTCAAAGGCAAACTAAAGAAAAGTGAACAAAGATAGGCATAATAAACATGGCTATCAAATCAAACAAAGATAGAATAAAACATACGTTTGTAATGCTTGATTAGAAAGCTGGACAAGAACTGGTCAATAAAAAAAAGAGTTGGCAAAAAGTGAAACAGGTGGAGAAAACGTGAGGTAGTAGATCCGCCACAATGCTATAGATGCAGAAGAATCGGACACAAAGCAGCCGAATGTGTAGAAAAAGAAAGTAAGGAAATATTGTCACGCTAGGGTAACGGAGGTACGGGATCACATATAACATCACACAAGATTTTAAATTAAATTAAAATTACTTACATTTTTATTTAGAGACTACCAAGACTACTAAAAGCACTAAGAGTACTAAGCTACTAAGGGCGCAGACTTGTTCTGCTGGCTTATATATTTATTTTATTATGCCGACTTGCAAAAAGCCAATAGCCGAAAATGCCGCGTATGTTTATTACAAAGAAAGTAAACTACTTACATTGCATTGCACAGCGGAGATCTCAGACGGTAATCGGAGCTGTTGCTCCCGATATCTCACCGTGTGACAATATGTCACAATTGTGGCAAGACAGACATACAAAAAAGACTGAAAAAACACAGAAGCATGTTACCTATGTTATAAAGAAGGACACAAAACGGAAACAATAAAATGTGTGATAAGCTGAAAACAAAAGGTGCAAAAAATAATAATAATGAGGGTTCTCCAAAGTAACCTGAGAAGGGGTAAGGCGGCAATGAACCTGTTGTCCAAAACCATGTTAGCCGAAACATTGACTTGGCAATAATTGCGGATCCCAATAATGCAATAGTAAAAAAGGACAATTGGTTCACCGACGTAGAGGCGGACGTGGCAATATTGATCAGCAACAAAAACCTGGCAACAACAAAGTTTGAACAAAAATACAAAGGATTTACTTGGGTAGAAGTAAGAGAATACGTTATATACAGGTGCTACTTCTTACCAAATAAAACAATAGAAGAGTTTGAAAGTTATATTCAGAAACTAGACTGCAGCGTTAGATCACACAAATAAAAGAACATCATTATTGCTGGGGATTTAAATTTAAATGTCATGCTATGGAGGGCCAATGTAAATGACAGTAAAGAAGAAAAATTATTGAAATGGATAGCGGGAGCTCAGATAACGGCAGCGAACGTTGGCAACAAGCCAACTTATGAAAGAACAAATCTAAATTGCATATTGATGTGACACTATGTACGGAGCACAACGCAAAAAATATCTTTGGGTATTTAGTAAAGGATGAGGTAAATCTCAGCTTGCATAAAAATATTTATTTTACTTTAAGATCACATACAGTTCAAGATAAACAGACAGAAAATAAAAAATGGAAGATTAAAAACACTTTAATACCTACATTTAGAGCAAAAATACGCATATAGTTAGCTAAATATGCAAACTTGAATGCATGAAAAGTATAAAAACAGCAATGGATTCAGCATTCCAGGAGAAAACATCTGGTAATTTGACCGTAAAAGTATACTGGGGGTCAGATAACCTCAATGCACTAAAAGCTGAGTGCACAAGAGCCAGAAGAGAGTTGACCAGAAAAAACAAAAAGAATAAAGATCAACAAGACAGAGATTGTCTGCCCAAAAACATGGATGAAAAAACTGCAAATTTAAAAAAGCAATAATGGTGGCTAAAAGAGAAGTATGGTGCAAGGTGCTAGAAGAAATTGACGTGAGGGGGCTAGGATACAAATTTGTTATGGACAAATTCAAAGTAGCAGACAACTTCAGGCTCAGCGATTGTAAACAAAAAGAAATAGCAAAAGATCTGTTTCCAAGAAGTCTAAAAATAAAGTGGCTAAAAAAAGTAAAAAATAAAGAAACCTTTAGATGCAGGAGTTGCAAGAGGCGACCAGTAAACTGAAAGACAAAAAAAAACTCCGGGACTAGACGGGATACTTTTCAATATAGCTAAAGAAATAGTAAAAGCGGCTCCCGAAATCATACTAAAAATGATGGATTTTAAGGAATGCAAGTTTGCAAAGGTTTAGAAGCTGTTTAAACTAGTACTGCAAAAAAAAAACAAAGAAAACTAAAAAAAAGGAAACAAAATACAGACCAATATGCCTTATTAACACCATGGGGAAACTATACGAACACCTTATAACAAAGAAACTAAGAGAGGAAGTGAAAAAAAAAAGTATCGGAGAATCAATTCGGGTTCAGAAAAGGAAGGGCGTAGATAAATGCTATGCTAAAAATGGCAGAAACAGTAGAGAATATAAAAAAAAGTGCGTACAAAAACAGGAAGTTGTGCATTTTAACCACCGTGAATATTAACAACGGTACGGTACGGTTCCGTGGAAAGAGGTAGTAAAAGCACTGAACAAAATGAACGTCAGTAAGAGAATAATGCAAATCGTAATGAGATACCTAAAAAGCAGAAAACCGTTTATAGGTAATTACAATAAAATAGAAGCAACGTGTGGTGAGCACAAGGCTCCATTTTGGGACCTCTGCTGTGGATAATCTATTACAATAGCATTCTACAAATAACTTTGCTATTGTGCTATGCTGATGGCAGAGTCAAAAACAAAATAGAAGAACCGTGGCTGGAAGTAGCAGCGGAAAGAACGGAAGCTGTTTTACTGTACAAAATGAAGAAATTGAAACAGACGGTAATAAGTGTAGGCAAAGAAAACATCACAACAAAAAAACTTTTAAAGCAACAAAGACTGGCGCTGAGAGTAGGTAGCGGAACAGTATCATCGGTACCATTCTGGTAATCGCATCGATCATACCAATTGACTTACAGGTGAAGTATAAGACAGAATCTTACAGAAATACAATAAAACAAAGAAAAAGCTAAAAGACAAAAACGTCAAAAAATAGAAAGAAACCTGGGACGCAAACACAGGGAAGGCGAAATGGACAAAAATGTTGATCAATAACCTACCAGAATAGCAAAACAGGAAGTTTAGTTGTGTCAACTACTACTTAAGGCAACTGCTAAGCAGACACGGCTGCTTTAAGGCGTATCTTAAAAAGTTTTACATTACGGATAGAAGAAATTATGACATATGCCAGATAAATGATAGCCTGAAACACACGTTCTACATGTGCAATAAAATTTATTGCTGCAAAAAAAAATGGAAAGTAAAATTAAAGCTTGATAACACTATTAAAATAATGCTAACAACTCAGGGTGTGGGCACATGTAAACGAATATATCAAACATGTTATTGAGTCGAAAGAAAAAGAATAGAGAGATATGACCATCTAAGGGGATAGCTATAACCAACGTCCGGGCTAGTATTCTTAAAAGTATTTTTAGAAATTCCAAGAATACCAGAATTGAGCCAAGTTTAAAAGGGGGTTTAGTGAGTGTGAGCCCCACACTTAGGCTGGTAGAGCTTTCCCAAACCACAATTAAAAAAAAAGGCGGGTCCCAAGTAGCGGATAGTGAATTGCACACGCAGATCAACACCATTGTACGGTAGCCATGCGTATAAGACTACCTTTTTCCTTGTAATGAATAGGTTTTATAAAAGGAATAGGTATGGTTGTAGCACTTTGTTATTGTTTAACTGTTAACATTTCTAATTGGTACATCGATTAGACTCTCAATTAGACTCCGACTTTGACTACTTTATTTTCACTAGTGCCTGATTTATATACTAGTTCAACACACCCCAATGTTGTAGATTTTGGCATGTGCTGATGGCACAAAGTAAATGATGTTATGTATTATTATTTATTGTAATAATACTTACATCTTGATATACTATTTATAATATTATACATTATATGACCCCAAAAGGAAGGTAGCTATTGCGCCTTTACACCTATTCCTTTTAGGGAAAGTAAATTTTCATTACTTAAAACGAAAATTCACACTTTACAATAAATCTTAAAATTAAACAAAATTATATTTATACACTTTACAATATTTTGTCTGTTTGACCCAAGCGTTTATTTATTATATTTTGTTAATCTGTTCTTATGAACCGTTATCAACTTATTCTTGATATCCACGAGTGTACAGTTTGTGTCTGTCATTGAAGTTACGGTGTATAGACCTTTGTATATTGGAACAAATTTTCGAACATTGTTTTAGCGACTGTTCTAGCTTCCTTATTGATTATAGGAACTGTTACTACATACTTTGTGAGATTACATTCTATGGTAACAGCATATTGATTGCTATTGGCAGTTTTGAGGAAGGGGCCTATTGTGTCGATTATCACAATATCAAATGCATTCTGTGAGGTATGTGTTATTGTTAATGGTGCTATATTTTTATTGTACGCTTTGTTCATCTGACATAGATGACAGGATTTTACATATTTTGCTGCAGTTTTATTCATGTTTTTCCAATAAAAATATGTTCTTAATTTGGCTATTAATCTGTTTTTTTCTGCAATGTCCGCCTAGGAATGGATCATTGTAAAATTTTATTATAAGTTTTATTCTTTCTTCTTGGTTTGTTATTTTCTGTGTCAGTTTTGTTAATAAAATTTGCACATTAAAAAGACATTTATTTTCTACTTTTTTAAACAATGATGGTAGAATTATTTTAAAAATTATGCATTTCGAGATTTACTCTTAGCTTTTGAATTCCGCGAGCTCCGGCTGTTTTTTTATGCTTAGATAAGATCTGCCCTAAATCAGATTTATCTTTAAAGATCTTACCATCTAATATAATGATTGGCCTTTTCTTTTTACCTCCGACTTGTAGTCGTGGTTCATTTACATCGCAGTTTCGTACTATTAGTTTAGTTACGTTGCATGCCTCAAAGTTATCTATAACTTCATATACATTTAACTTGTCCCTTATTTTATCATTTTTATTAATTTTTATGTTAGTGCTTTTATTATTATTTCTCATGGATCGGGTTTGTATTTATATTTATTCTAGAGAGTGCGTCTGCTCCGACGTTTTCTGTTCCTTTTATAAATTCAATTTCAAAATCAAACTTTTCCAGATCTAACCTCATTCTCGTGAGATTTGATGATGGATCTTTCATCGAGAAAAGGTATAATAAAGGTCTGTGGTCTGTTTTTACTTTGAATTTTTGACCGTATAAATATGGTCTATAATGCTTTATTGCCCAGTGTATAGCTGCCAATTCTTTCTCAATTGTCGATTTGTTTAGTTCATTTTTGGTAAATGTCTTTGAAGCGTAAGATATTGGTAAATTGTTGCCATTATTCTCTTGTCTTAGGATAGCTCCGCATGCATTCTTCGATGCATCTGTGGTTAGTATAAACGGTTTGTCAAATTTTGGATATTGCAGGATAGGTGGTTGTGTGAGTATTTCTTTTAATAATTGGAATGAGGTTGCGCATTTTTCTGACCAGTTAAAAATCGCTCCTTTCTTAGTAAGTTTGTTTAAGCAACTAGTTAATTCTGCAAAGTTTTTTATAAACCTTCTAAAATAGTTACAAAAAGCTACAAATCGTTTAACTGATTCTGCGTCTGTAGGCAGTGGGTAGTTGATTATTGCGTCGAATTTACTCTTATCTAGTGATATACCGTTATCCGTTATGTTGTGACCTAAAAATGTCACTTTCTTTCTAAAAAATTTACATTTTTGGGGTTTTAATTTAAGACAATACTTTCTGCATGCAGTGAAATTTTTTTCCAGATTCTGTAGGTGATGTTTCTCTGAGCATCCTACTACTACCAAGTCATCCATGTACATGAATGCCTTTTCCGGCGTTAAAGCCGCAAAAGCGATACGCTGGAAGCTATTCGGACTTATGGCTAAACCAAATGGTAGCCTTTTAAATCTATAAGTACCTTTGTCTGTGCTGAAACTTGTCAAATCTTTGATTTCCTCATTAAGTGGGATTTGGTGAAAACCAGAGACTAGGTCAAAAACTGAAAACCATTTTGCACGACCCAATTGATCGAGTATATCTTCTATTCGGGGTAAAGGATATCTATCCCCTATCAGTTTTTTATTTACCTGTCTGTAATCTATTACTAATCTCCACTTTTTGGTTCCATCAGATGATTTTTTCGGTACCAGTAAGATTGGTGAATTATACGTACTAATCGACGGTTCTATTACTCCTTTGTTACACATGTCATCCACTTGCCTATTTATCTCGTCCTTCTGACTATGCGGTATCCTATAGTTTTTTATATAGATAACAGTTTTTTTTTTTTTAATGCGAAAATGTCTTCATATTCTATACATAGGTTTTGTAATTCATTTTTAATATGTGTGGGGCATTGCTTATTTAGTTGATTGATTAATTCTTTTTCTCTATTTTCTTCTTCGTTTTCTATCTTATATATTTCATAATTTTTCAAATTCTCATTTCTTAACTTGATTCTATCAATCACTGTATTTTCATTGTTAGTGTTAATGAAAGTAATTAATACTTTCTTACCATTTACGATCGATTTCTTTGAAAAGATACCCGGATAAATCTCCTGAGTATCTACAAATGATTGCTGATAATCATTCTCAAGCTCTATTTCTTTTGTAATTTTCGACCAAGCTGAAAAGATAAATTATTCTAATATCTTAATAGTGAATTTATTGTTATTTTCCATGTATTATAGTCTATATTACACTTATACTTGGCTAAAAAGTCTTCCTAATATTCCATCCATAGGAATAGGAAAGCTTGAATGCATCACTTGAAACTGATGTTCAAGTGCCTGTTTACACTCAGTTATTAAGTGAGCTGTTAAAACTGCATTTGAGTAGATTTCTGACTCTGTTATGCCGTGTATAGTGCAGTTATTCTGATATATGGGAAAATGCTGAAATATTAAACTGTCTTTTAATAATGAAATGTCGGTTCTAGTGTCTATTAAAAATTTAATTTATGTGTTGCAGTGCTTGATTTGATAGTTATGAAATTTGAATAGTGGTTTAATATTGCTGCCGTTCTAAGTTCTGGCTGCAGTTCTCTCTGTCCCTCATTTGTTTGTCCTGAGGGACCATGACTAGTAGTATAAGGCCGGTTCTGGATTCACCACCGCACATCCACATGCCCTCATATGCACATCTCTGCATACTGACGTCACAAAACACCTCCCATTCCATATAATTAAATTTTGTCTGCCTAAATTAAATTAAATATTTTTAAAAAACCCAAATTAATTAATTAAATAATTTTAAGGTATCTAAATTAATTAAATAATTTTACTGATTCAAATTAATTAATGAATAGTTTCACTCGAGCGAAAGTGTTTCTCTCGCGCTTGCCGCAAATTTCCCGCGCACTTGCACTTTCGCACTAATGTCCCGCAATCGCACGCACTTTCGCACCCAGCTTACCCCGGACGTTATTGGGCCACCTAAAAATCACGCTAATTTAAGTGATAGGTACACGTCTTGTTTTGTGCATTTTTACATATAAATAAAATAGTAAATGTAATAAATAAAATTGTTTATATATAGTTTTATTCATTTATCTAAAAATAATAACAACCGACATAAAATAATAAAAAATATACATTAATTGAATGACATTAATACAAAATAATTTAAAAAATATATAAATTAAAACTTCGATAACATATTCAATATCTGAATATGTCACGAGCATTAATTCCTCGGACTCCGCACGTATCAGTTTCTCCGGAACATTGGGCCGGAATTGAATATCGATGTCGCCGCATTCGTTCTCCATTTGCCGATTATACGTGGTGATGTATCTGTGTATTGGGGTGGATTTATCTAATTGAGACATACAAAAATTACGCCGTTAAAAATATTGTTTTATTATTTTAAATATTAAAACTTACCATATAATTCTCGCATGCAGCATTGCATGTTCGAGCCAACAAAGTCATTTATATGCTGAAAGAGTCTTATTTTTGCTTTCTCATTAAAAACTTCATCCTCGCACATCACTATTGAGGCGTTCATGTTGAGAAAAGATGAGTAGCTCATCTCAACATGCGAACCCGAAACATTTGCAATGTACGCGGCGGCAAACAGAATAATTTTATACATGTTGACCTAATATTTGATAATGAAAATAGATCGTTTCAAAGTTTTTATTTATTCGAATATTTTGCGGTACTCATCATTATTACATCAATTACAATTACAACGTATTTAAAATGCGCTGATTGGAAAGTTGGTGACCGACTTCTTCATATAATAACAATAATAATATGCAATATAATGGTTGTGTGTTTACGTCAACATTAACATAGAAATTGTTTATGAAGATAATGATTGAAAAATTTAGAAAACGTTTTTTAATTACGCATATATGTGTGTAAATAAAGATATTCATTTTCACGTATTGCTTATATTAAATCGAAAATACTTTCTATATTTTATAACACGCATATTTTCTCTGCTATGTTTGAATGTTGCAAATAAATAATTGCACCAGGAAAATTCATGATAGGCGGCGGGTACGGGCTCATCTGTGTATATAAAAGAATTGAGAATTGATGCGAAATCCGAGTATTACCCGCTATATCACTATGGCCGATACTAAGTGCAATAAGTGCAACCGATCTTTTGTTAGACGCGATAGTTTGCAGAGACACTCGATCAATTGCGGTACCGCCAAAAATGGTATAAAGTGCGCCATTTGCCCGAATTTGAGTTTTTCACGAGCTGACGTTCTTTCGTGTCACTTGGCGAATAGACACAGTGAAAGTATTTTGTGTGAAACTTGCGGTGAAATGTGCGAAAATGGAAAATCTTTTCTGCGTCATTCTTGCGGTGCGGGGTTTAAAGGGCCGCAGAACCCTCATCACCCATGGATGAAGCACCGCGGAAAATACCTAGAGCTGCGGCGTCACCATCGACATCATCGTCCCCATCATCGTCACAGGTGGCTATCGTTAATAGATGCGAAATATGCAATAAGGAGTTTGAAACGAGAGCCCGATATTTTCACCATCTAAAATCGGCGGAGCATATCGGCCAAACTGGCGAGGCAGGAGCGGGTGTTAAGGTACAAAAAAATTTATCTGCTTTTATATTATTATTATAGAGTCAATGCCTCCGCAAAAGAGACTGTAGATATTAATTTTTTCTTTAAACGACATAAGCGAGGCATTTTACACGAGCATGGTTCGTGTAAAATGCCTTAGATGCACATAAGAAAAACGTAAAAGTCAATATTGAGTTATTCGGCATTTATGTGAAATCTAACGGTTTAGAAAATGATGATATTTACTCGTTAAAATCTTTCAACACCCGCTACGAAATTGTTACGACGGCTTCTAATTTAAAAGAGTTATACGGAAAATACGTCGAAAGCATCTGTGCTAAAAGTGACAACTTTCGGGAGAAAAATTGCGGCCGGGCTCTCAAAAGTGTTTCGCATCTGGAAGTAAATATTAACTGTTATAATCCCTTACGAGCTGCGTCGTACGTGCCTCTGCCCGCCCAAATTTATAAGAAGAAAGCCTGCGTCAACATACAGAACAAGGATGAGGCATGTTTGGCGTGGTGTTTGGTGACTGCACTGCATCCGACAAATCGGAATCAAAATTGAGTGATAAGTTTCCCGCAGTTTTCGAGTGTTTTAAATTTAGTTTCCCAATTAAAATGTCTGACATCCCAATTGTTGAAGAAAATAATAATTTAAGTATTAATGTTTATGGTTTAGATTATAGTTTACAATTAAAAAAGAACGAAGTGATAGGGCCACTATATTTCACTCCCATTAAAAAACCGACTCACGTAAATTTATTATATATAGAAAACGACAAAAGTTCTGTGGGACATTTCGTTCTAATTAAAAATTTATCCAGATTAATTTCATCGCAAATTTCATCTGCGGAGCATAAAAAATATTTTTGCGACGATTGCTTGATATTTTTTAGGTCGGAAGAGCGTCTAAAATTTCATTTGAGTTCCGATAGTTGTAATAAAATTAGAACAATTATGCCGACAAATACGCTCCGTAAGACTCCGTGGCCAATTTTGAATCGTTATTAGAGCCGATTCAAACATGCAAGCCCTGTCCATCTACATCTTACACCAATAATACCCACACGCATACACCTTATAGTTTTGGGTACTACGTAATATGTAATTTCGATCGATCATTAAATAAATTTGAGACGTATACCGGTTTGGATTGCGCAGAAGTTTTTATACGGCGCTTAAAAAACGACGTAATTTTCCTATACAATAATTATTTAAAAAATATTATTCCGAAGGCCGCTCTATCCTTAGAAGAACAACAATCATTTAGGAAAAGCAAAATATGTCACATATGTGAACAAACTTTTCTTCCCGATTCCGACAAAGTAAGGGATCATTGCCATTTAACGGGGAAATTTGTTGGAGCGGCACATAGTAATTGTAATTTAAATTATAAATTACCAAAATTTATTCCGGTATTTTTGCACAATTTCAGCGGTTATGATTCGCATCTCTTCGTGAAAGAATTGGCGTGCGATGAGGAGAAAATTGAAGTTATTGCGGAACACAAAAAAAAGTATATTTCCTTCACAAAATCGGTTGCCGTGGACTAGTATACTGACAAAAATAATGTAGTGCGTAATGATTTTATGAAATTACGATCTGTGGATTCATTTAGATTTGTGCCCACAAGTCTGGAAAAATTAGCGGAAAATCTTAATATTGATCAATTTCAACATGTCAAAAGAAATTTTACGGATATTAAACAATTTAAATTATTACTAAAAAAGGGTGTGTTTCCATATCAGCATATGGATTTTATCGACCGCTTGCAAGAGAAGGAGCTACCTGCTAAATTTAAATTTTACAACAGTCTCACAAACTGTGCGATTTCAGACAAGGAATATATTTGCGCAAAAACTGTATGGCACACTTTTAAATGTGCCACACTACAAGATTACTCGGACATATATTTAAAAACCGACGTTTTACTTCTGGCCAATATATTAACAAATTTTTGCGATATCTGTTATAAGACTTACGGTTTAGACCCCGCACTTTATTTTAAGGCTCCCGGACTAAGTTGGGACGCCACGCTTAAATTTACAAAAGTAGAATTAGAACTTTTAACCGATATTTCAATGTTTAATTTTGTGAAAAGAGGGATTAGAGGGGGTCTAAGTCAATGTTCATTGCGCTATGCCGAGGCAAATAATAAATATATGTCCGAGTATGATAATAGTAGACCTACCAGTTTTTTAGCATTTTGGGATTTGAATAATTTATATGGTTGGGCCATGTCCCAATTTTTACCGCACAGCGGCTTTAAATGGCTGTCGGACAAAGAAATGGGGAACTTGAATGTAAGTAATATTCAAGATGATTCTTCTGTGGAGTACATATTAGAAGCCGATATATGTTATCCCGAACCGTTGCACAACCTACACAACGATTTCCCATTTCTTGTCGAAAATGCCGTACCCCCGAATTCGGCAACCGGTGATTCTAAGTTAATAACTAGTTTACGTCATAAATCCAAATATATTTTACATTACCGCAATTTAAAACCGGCGATTAAAAACGGGTTAATAGTTAATAAAATTCACATTGTTAATTTAACCAGTCTGATTAGTTAAAAAAATATATCGATTTAAATACTTTAATGCGTCAAGCGGTACAAAATGCTTTTGAGAAAGATTTTTATAAATTGATGAACAACAGCGTATTTGGGAAGACCATGGAGAATGTGGATAAACGGGTCGATGTTAAATTAGTAAATCATTGGGACAATATCGGCAGCAAGCAGGGCGCTCAAACTTTAATTGCAGAACCAATTTTTAACTCTATTTCCATATTTAATGAAAATTTATGTGCGATCCAATTGGACCGATTAAAAGTGGTATACAATAAACCTATTTATATTGGTCTAGCCGTTTTAGATTTATCTAAATTATTGATGTACAATTTTTATTATGGTTACGTGAAAAATACGTACGGAAATAGAGTTAAACTTTGCTATATGGATCATGCATATTGAAACGGAAGATTTGTATTCCGACATGAAGAAAAATTTATGCAGAATTGATACCTCAAATTTTTGGGCAAATAATCCGTATGACATTCCATTAATAAACAAGGCCGTGTTAGGTTTGATGAATGACAAAAATAAAGAGGAAATTATATCTAAATTTGTCGGATTAAGATCTAAAATGTATGCTTGTGAGGTGGACAATAAACATATTAAAAAAGCTAAAGGTGTCAAAAAAGATGTAGTTAAAAATTGTATAACTTTCGAAAATTATACGAGATGTCTCACAGAACGCGAAAATCTTATATGTAGGCAAAATTTATTTAAATCACTGAAACATACAATATTTTCTAGTGAGCAAAATAAATTGGCTCTATCATCAGATGAAGATAAAAGATATATATGCCCCGATGGCATATCAACTATGGCTCTGTGATACAAAATATGTGCGCAAGTTGTTAATTGGTTGTTAATGTTACATATTTTTTTTTTATTGTAATCAATAATATAGTTAGTTATCATAATTAGGTAAACACTAGTTGTATAAAATATGCATATGTAGTTAAATATATTTTTATTGAATAATGTAAAATGCAGTTTATATAAAATATAATTTTTAAGGTGATATGTGACAATAAAGTTTAAAATTTAGTGTATTATTATCATTATTTAATAAAAACCATTCCCTCTTCGCATATTTACGACCAGGGCGAGGGGGCAAATAGGACAACAATGTGACGACTTTGATGTACCCGCGTTATTTAAAGCATTGTTAAATTAAACGAAATAAATTAAAAAGTCAATATTTATTTATTTAAATATAATACGTATTCAATATATTACAAATTTTCAGATTTTTAAGTAGCGATATAAATTAGATAGTGTATTTATTAAAGTATATAATTTACAAATATAAAAATTAATTATTAAATTATGTAACGGTATATTATTTAAAAACCCATCACCACTGCAGCGTTATCATCTGGGATGCTAGAAGGGAGAGTAAGCCGTATCCTGAAATAATAATAAACTTATTTATATGTATATAATATTTAATTATTAAATATTACCTTCAACAATTTTCTAAGTGGAATATGGGCGTCATGTTGCCCAGGATTTTTTTAATTTCTGTTACCGTTAAAATTATTTTCCCTCTAAAGTTTCGGTTAAAATAATTTATTTTTTCTTGAGGGAATGCCGTAGTTAAACGGCGCGGAGCCCACACTTCGAAATTGTCTAAGGTCAGCAGCAATGCGTCCCCAAATTGGGAATTAATTCTCCTCATACCATTGATCGTATATTTTTCGCCGATCTTCAGGTCGATCATCTTTTTGGCCATGGCGATTTCACACGTCTTATTTATCGAGTTTAAGTCCATTGCGTTTAAGTTCGGTTTGTTTGTTTGTGAGAAGCTGTGATTTTACTAACATAATATAAATAATAACAACGTTTTTATAGTTGCGCGGTATGTAAATATTGTTTCCCCTATTATAATTATCTTTATTTCAATGCAATAGAGCTAATTTAATTGATTCGGGAAACCCGCAGTGTGCAGTTTTCACGCAATTATATTAATCTAAATATTGCATTATCTAAATTGGAAAAACCATTCTTAATGCAGTTTTCACTCGATTACGTTAATGTGATAATAAAATAGAAATTGAATCAATTTGCGGTTACTGTTGGATGTTGTTACAGGTCAATTTTCCCTTAAGGTATAATTGGCACGTATGATGTTGGTTGCCGGCTAGTTACCAGTGGAGACGGGCGGGGTAAAATATGATTATAAAACTGGTTGAATTTAAATATATATTATAATAAGAAAAATGAAATTTTAATACAAAATTTAAAAATAAATGAAATTATTAGATTTACTGGATTCGAAGTAAATATTGTGGGCTCCACCATACCTCTAAGGGTATGGAGTAAAAAGGGCCGTTTCAACAACAGACCCCGCAATCATATTAAAAATACTTATTTAGATTAAATAATAAACGGCGGGTATTAACAATTAAGATATAACCCTGATGGCTGGCCAGCGATTTCCTAATATAATAAATCAACACAATGTACATATAGATAAAGGTAATAAAAAATTGTATTGCTAACTAAAACGTTCTGTCGGCTGAGTGCCGGCCTAATTACTAGCAAAAACGTTGTAATAGATAGATGGTAAAGTAATTAAAGTGATAAGTAAGAGTTAAACAAAATAGTACGATACGCTTTTTGTGAGTGTGGAACACGTGTCTGGGAGAAGAAATGGTCCCCCCTCGTGCCGTGCCGGTGCGGATTTTGGGCAACCTGGATCCGGTAGCAATTCCAATTAAGTGGCTTCGCTCCAGTTCTATTATCACCGGTTCGGTTCGTCCTCCGCAATGACCGGTTTATCTCCAGAATTTGGACGCACACGTGACGCGATTAGCACGGATGTACCATACAATAAAGGCCTACAATAGTTTAATTAAAATGTGCGTAAAATATAACGCTAGAGGTTTTAACAACTTATTTATGAATCACTTGAATATTGAATAAATTATTTACTATAAAAAAAAAACTCACCTCGATGATATTGGCCTTTTGTTTTAGAATCTTATTCTCTTTCTTTCGTGTCCGGAATTATTAATCCCCTATTAGGTATTATTTAATTCAATTAAATAATTTTTGCACTGTCTCGTTCTAATCCATTAATATGCGGACTAAAGAATAACGTCGGCACACCGACAATATACAAATATATTATTAACGTCCTCTTCGAGAGCAGGCAGCCGGACAAGAGAAAGATTCGCGGGCCGGGAGAGAATTTCGCGAGCGTTAAGATCAACAAAAAATTATTCTTTGCGAATCGCACGGAAATATATTTATTTTATTTATTTTAAGTTTCTCAATGTCAAAAATATTGTATATTATCTTACGGATTAATATTAATGATATGCAACGTATTAAAAAAAAGGGTCAAAGCTACATTATAAATTAATTAATCACCATATAAATAATTTATTTACTCCAATCCAATAAATCCAAATTTAATTAACTATTAATACCAAAGATAAAAACATAATTCCTAATTTGTTTTAATGGCACAAAAAAAATGTATCAAATCCCCCCTTACTTCTTGAGGAAATGTGAACAAAAATTTAATTCAAACAAATCAAGAAAAGGAAATAAACAAAAAAAAACAAAAAAAAACAAAAAAACAAAAAAAAAAAAAACGCAAATTATTAACTGTCTCTATAACATCATACAGCTTAACCTGGGAGTAATTGATTTTCAGTATCTGGATGGGCTTTAAGGTCGTTTGCATTCCAAGTACCTTTTGGACCTCCATCCATATCAACAATTTCATATGCTCCCCCAAAAGCTTTAGCATGTATTTTAAAAGGGCCAATAAATTTGGGAGCAAGCTTGGATGAAAAATATTTAGTAGCATCACTAAGTACAAAATTTCTCCTCCAAACCAACTGTCCTACGTTATATTTGACCGGCCTCCGCCTTAAATTATAAACGTGCCTACTCTTCAAATAAGCGTTTTGCAACCTTTTCTTTACATCATTATACATCTGTCCAAACCCACTGGACCTGTTATCTAGACCTTCTCTACTTCCTAGTTCTATGTCGGTTGACGGCTTGGCATTCAAATCATTCAATGCCGATAACGTAATCTCGCGACCAAAATTAATATAGTAAGGAGTTAGACCAGTGGACTCATGTCTCGCGGTTCTTATTGCACAAGCAATACTTTGCAGGTTTTTCTCCCATGATCGATGGTTGTCAGAGACATATGATCTAAGCATAGTTTTTAGAACTCTGTTTATACGTTCTGTAGGATTGCTCTGTGGGTGATAATGTGGCGTATAATTAGGACGAATACCATATTTGGTAAGTAATGCATGGAACTCTTTGCACTTGAATTGGACGCCATTGTCACATATGACAAACTTTGGGCTTCCAAACATCAAAATGACGCTTTCTTCGAGATGTTTAACGACAATAGATCCTGTGGCTTGTCGTAATGGAAACATCAACACAAACTTACTAAATAAATCAGCTACTACGAAGATGTAAGCGTACCCTTTTGGACTCCTTGGTAGGGGACCCATTATATCACAGCAAATAGCTTCCCACGGTCGATTAATCTTTGACATAGTTCCGGTGGATGTACCTGCCGGAGCTTGTTGTTCTGGCTTCGTTTTAATGCACGTTTCACAGTGCCTAATATAGTTGGCCACATCATATCGCATTTTAGGCCAAAAGTAGCCTCTACATAATCTGTCATAAGTTTTGTAAACTCCAGCGTGACCACATGTGGGCAAGTCATGGTGAACCATTATTAACTGTCGTCTGTCTGGTTTTGGGACAACCAATTTCCACTCATTTTCCCTGTCAAGGGTGTTGTATTTTGGTTTGACGTATTTAAAATTTTTTCTCCTTCTATTCTCCATTGCGCGTATTTGGTAGGGTATTTTGTAATCCGCAACTTCATTTTTGTGTACCACGGACATTCTCGAAATGTAGTGTTTGTAATGTTGATTTCGTCAACGGGCTGCACTGAACGACTTAGCGCATCTGGCAATGCCATGTCTTTTCCTTTGCGATGAGTAATTGAAAATTCAAATTGTTGAAGTCGAACGCTCCAGCGGGCAATTCTTCCGATAGGGTCTTTCAAGTTGTGTAACCACAGCAACGAATAGTGGTCCGTCACTACGGTAAACTTTGCTCCTTCTAAGTACGGCCTAAATTTTTCGATGGCATATATAACGGCCAGACATTCACGTTCAATAGTTGTGTAATTTCTCTCGTTTTTATTAAATGACCTGCTGATGTATGCAATAGCCTGTTCTCTATCTTCATGATTTTGTGCCAAAACAGCACCTAGACCGTATCCCGAAGCATCCGTGTATACTATAAAAGGTAGAGAGAAATTAGGGCAACCAAGAACCGGGGCAGAAATTAAGGCTTGTTTAACCGCTTTAAGTGCTTTGTCGCAAAAAAAATCCCATACAAATTTTCTGTTTTTCTTAAGTAAACCACTCAGAGGCGCGACCATGGTAGCAAAGTTGGGTACAAATTGCCTGTACCATGAGGCCATTCCCATTATTCTTCGTACTTCGGTCACCGTTGTAGGCGTTGGTATATTTATGATCGCCGATACCTTTTCTGGATCAACATGAAGACCGTTCCGATCCACTATATATCCCAAATACCGTAACTCGGGTCGACAGAATTAACATTTGTCTTCAGCTAAGGTCAGACCTGCATCTTTCAATTTTTGGAAAACAAGTTGTACAATTTTTAGGTGTTTCTCAAAAGTTTGCGTGACGATAACAATATTGTCCAGATAAACGAAGACGTAGGGTTCCATTTCCGGACCCAATACGTGGTCCAGTAGTCTTTGCCATGTCGCGGGACTTGAATGTAGCCCAAAAGGCATCCTCTTAAACTGAAACAATCCTCGAGCAGTTCCAAAAGCTGTATACGGTTTAGAGTCATCGTCCATCGGGACTTGCCAAAAAGCAGATTTGACGTCACAAGAGGATAGGTACCGCGCGTCTCGCAGTTTATCCAGTATACCTGCAATGAATGGCATAGGATATGCATCGGCCTTGCTAACGTGATTGAGTTTACGGAAATCTACGCAAAATCTGTAACCTCCGTCTTTCTTTTTCAATTAGAGGATTGGTGAGGACCAGGCGCTTGATGATGGCTCTATTATGTCGTCTTTAATCATTTGGTCTAATTCGAGATCTATCTGTTTTTGAACAATGGGTGAAACGGGGTAGTTTCTCTGCTTGATAGGCGGTGATGACGTCACGATTTTGTGCTTTACCAGATGTGTACACCCTATTCCTGGTGGCATAGTAGAGAATAAATATTTAATTAAATTCGAGAGTTCCGATTTTTGTCTGTCAGTTAGTTCCGTCTGCGGCTTTAGTGTAGCTACCACGTTAATGTTAATATTGTTTGAAAACTTCCATTCGTCATGTCTTAAATCGGGAACAATTCCCATAAGTTTCCAATAATCGGCGCCTAAAATGAGTGTATGAGGCAAGGTGGGTATTACTAAAATCTCAATTAACTTCTGTTGTCCTCGAAACTCGATGGGTAAGGTTACGACTCCAAGAATTTTACAAGAGTCACCGTTGGCTACAGTACATTATTTGATATGGGAGTTTTTGTATTTAATCCCCAAATTCTCGAAAAATTTCCAACCATTATACCCTAATATTGTTCTACATGCTCCGGAATCGAGTAGACCTAAAAACTCTTTGTCAAATATTTTTACCTTTAAGTAAGGCCGTTCGTCGCCTTCAGAATGAGCCAAGATAAAATCTAAAAGGTAGGATGTTTGATCACTTACAGTCGATATGCGGAATGAGTCGGCTAGTCGACTACCTAACGACTCATTTGTTCGTTTCCCGAACAAGATGAACATGTCCTGACAGTTACGTCGGCTTTACCACACTTGTAGCAAAACTTCTTTCGAGGTTGTGAGCAATTGCTAAAGCGATGTCCGACCTGTTTGCAGTTATAGCAGGTAATATTTCCCAAAATTTTCATTTCGTCGAATTGTACAGTCGTGTCCACGTAGGCTAAATCTGGTTCAAGAAATTTTGAAGTTTTTGTTGATTTTGGCGGTTGGTAATTATCTATCGAATCTCGATAGGTTTCTAGAATTTTACCCAAAGAATATAGTTCGGTAATAGTTGTTATCTGAGTTAAATTTAATGATGTAAGGTAATAAGGAGCTAGATTTCTTCTGATAATGGTTAACTGTTTATCTTTTGGCAATTTATCGCTCAACCTATTAAATAAGGATGTCATAGTAGCAATGTACAGGCCGATAGGTTCATTCAACCCTTGAGTACGGGCTTTGATTTCATCATACAACCTTTCATCGTAATCTGACGGTTGGAATTGTTCGCGCAGTAACTTTACTAAGCTGTTCCAGTCGGTCACAAGATCTTTATTTGCGCGATACCATAGTAGGGCTTTGTCGGAAAATAAATCTATTGCAGATGTAACTAGTTCTGCGTCGCTAATTCCACGAGCTAAGCGCAATTCATCGACGCGTTCTAAAAACGCATTAAGCGACATGGTCTTATTGTCTCCCGTAAATTTCAGGTCCCATTTAGAAACTGGTACTGATCTCGGTGAACTAAAAAATCTGGGGGTGGAATTTGCAATTGAAGCAGTTGCTTGTGGGTCAGGCAATGGTTGTGTCTCTTTGGGTGGATGTAGAGATGATAAGCTTAGGTCTAAAGTTGAAACACCTGCAGGTAATTTAGCATCTAACTTATCCATGCTTCCAAATACTTTCACCAGATATGCTGAACGCGTTTTAATATCATCGTCACCCTCGGTAACGGCTCTTTGGACCCTTCCAAGAAGATGTGTAAGCAAAGAGTATATTTTTTTGTAGTCATTGCTTTTTCGGTCACCGGTGAAGTCTTTTATCAACTTTTCTATGTCCTTCAATGTGATATCGCAGCCTTTCAGGTCGTCTTGAAAAGAAAAGGGGTGAGTTGGTTTGGTAAAGTTACCAGAGTTCTCTAATTTTAATATGTCTCTAATTGTTTTTCGCATCTCGTCGACAGTGCTCTTATCTACTCCGCGTATAGCGAGTTCATACGTCAATTCGTGTGAGTTTAATCGGTTAATGTCCATGTTTATGTAGTGGCAATCAAATAATATTTAAACAAATCAAAAATGGCAATAAGTTGAATACATATAACGTAGGAAAGTTGGTCAGAGACAACACAAAAAAATAAAATATACACACAAACTCGATTCACAAAAATATACATGCGCACTTACGCACAAAACATATATTAAACTTAGATACCTAAACAAACAATTAATCACAAAATTAACTGGCCATACAAAAAAATGAAAAATTTTGAATTTTTTTTTTTTTCAAAAAAAATGCTAAGTTCCCCAAAAAAAAATTGTTTATTATAATTAATTATAATTAGCAAATGGTAATTAAGTGTGGGCCCCACGTTGGGCTCCAAATTGTTACAGGTCAATTTTCCCTTAAGGTATAATTGGCACGTATGATGTTGGTTGCCGGCTAGTTACCAGTGGAGACGGGCGGGTTAAAATATGATCATAAAACTGGTTGAATTTAAATATATATTATAATAAGAAAAATAAAATTTTAATACAAAATTTAAAAATAAATGAAATTATTAGATTTACTGGATTCGAAGTAAATATTGTGGGCTCCACCATACCTCTAAGGGTATGGAGTAAAAAGGGCCGTTTCAACAACAGACCCTGCAATCATATTAAAAATACTTATTTAGATTAAATAATAAACGGCGGGTATTAACAATTAAGATATAACCCTGATGGCTGGCCAGCGATTTTCTAATATAATAAATCAACACAATGTACATATAGATAAAGGTAATAAAAAAATGTATTGCTAACTAAAACGTTCTGTCGGCTGAGTGCCGGCCTAATTACTAGCAAAAACGTTGTAATAGATAGATGGTAAAGTAATTAAAGTGATAAGTAAGAGTTAAACAAAATAGTACGATACGCTTTTTGTGAGTGTGGAACACGTGTCTGGGAGAAGAAATGGTCCCCCCTCGTGCCGTGCCGGTGCGGATTTTAGGCAACCTGGATCCGGTAGCAATTCCAATTAAGTGGCTTTGCTCCAGTTCTATTATCACCGGTTCGGTTCGTCCTCCGCAATGACCGGTTTATCTCCAGAATTTGGACGCACACGTGACGCGATTAGCACGGATGTACCATACAATAAAGGCCTACAATAGTTTAATTAAAATGTGCGTAAAATATAACGCTAGAGGTTTTAACAACTTATTTATGAATCACTTGAATATTGAATAAATTATTTACTATAAAAAAAAAAACTCACCTCGATGATATTGGCCTTTTGTTTTAGAATCTTATTCTCTTTCTTTCGTGTCCGGAATTATTAATCCCCTATTAGGTATTATTTAATTCAATTAAATAATTTTTGCACTGTCTCGTTCTAATCCATTAATATGCGGACTAAAGAATAACGTCGGCACACCGACAATATACAAATATGTTATTAACGTCCTCTTCGAGAGCAGGCAGCCGGACAAGAGAAAGATTCGCGGGCCGGGAGAGAATTTCGCGAGCGTTAAGATCAACAAAAAATTATTCTTTGCGAATCGCACGGAAATATATTTATTTTATTTATTTTAAGTTTCTCAATGTCAAAAATATTGTATATTATCTTACGGATTAATATTAATAATATGCAACGTATTAAAAAAAGGGTCAAAGCTACATTATAAGTTAATTAATCACCATATAAATCATTTATTTACTCCAATCCAATAAATCCAAATTTAATTAACTATTAATACCAAAGATAAAAACATAATTCCTAATTTGTTTTAATGGCACAAAAAAAATGTATCAATGTATATAAGCGTTGTTTGCAAAAATTACAATTTAAAAATGGAGTATTATTGCGGTAACGTTACTATGTACAAAGTATACTACAGTTCCTGGGCGGTAGCCAACCATTTCCGGGGCAAGATTATATAGCCCTGTTATAATACTAGATGGGTCTATAAAGTCCATCTGTGCTGTGTTCGTGAAAAAATTGATGAAGCGGAGCGAGAATATGGCAGATCGTGCTTTTTATGCGGTGCGTCCTGCTATAAGGTGCGATCGAGTTGCGAGTGTGCAGAATGCGGTCGGGCGGACTTGCAAGTCGGAGAAGATACGATAAAAATAATTCGAGTTGTCGATGAAGTACCGGAGCCCAGCCCGTTTGATTTTGTCGCATCCTCTGCAACTACATCGTCCGAAGATGCGCATCATCATCGTCGTCATCGTCGTCAAAAAGAAAATGAAGAATAAAATTGTAAAATTATTAAAATGTTAGTATTAGTTGTTTTAATTAATTAATGGAAACTTATTAAGAACTGAGTCGCATATCACTATGTTTGAAAATAAACCTAAACATAAGTGCACAATTCTATACAATAAGCTTCCCACATGTAATAAAGAAATTAATGTTTTTTGTAGGTTTAGGCAAACTGTAAAATTTTTGTTAATTCAAAAATGTTACTATACAATCAACTAATATTGAACAGATAACATTTAAAACATGTGGAACACTAAGTTTTGTATGTAGGTAAGTAAGCTATGTATGTATTGCCATTGTTTGACTTATCATTTATCATATCCACATGTAGTTGGCTTAAATGATGAAATACGCACACGCACACGCACACGCACACGCACACGCACACGCACACGCACACGCACACGCACACGCACACGCACACGCACACGCACACGCACACGCACACGCACACGCACACGCACACGCACACGCACACGCACACGCACACGCACACGCACACGCACACGCACACGCACACGCACACGCACACGCACACGCACACGCACACGCACACGCACACGCACACGCACACGCACACGCACACGCACACGCACACGCACACGCACACGCACACGCACGCGTTCATCAATATTTGTATATTTGTTACACCACATGCACTTTCCTCATTTGTGGCACTTTCGTTTAGCGCGCCACAGTGCATGCGCTAATTTTTGAGAAACATTTCAACCTTGCATAATTGTTCCATACCACACGTTTTATGATTGTGGCAACTGCGTCACAAAACATTAGAACTCCGGAGCTGTGTACAATCGGTGCAATAAATATTTGAATTTTGTATATGTGCATAAATTGGTTGCCACAATTATGTTATTTCTATCTTTTCTGTGAATGCGATGTTGCCACATATATTATATAATGCCGCACTATGGCAGTTATATACTAGGTGTTTTCCATTTTAGCGCTTGGCAAGAGTGTCTCACACTTCATAAACGCACTAAAAAATATTTGGCGTTTGTGGGACGTTCTCTACTTGAAAAACACATCAGAAATGAAAAACGCGTTTGACAAATAAATTCAAAAATCACTGTATCAGTGCCTTAGTGTGCGACTATTTTATTAAATGGAAAACAGCTATAGCCTCTTGTAGTGGCGTAATAGCCAACCTTCCTCCAGGGTTATACAATGTAAATGTTAAACTAAATATGTTATGTATTATTACAATAAGTAATAATACATAATATCACTCACCTTGCACTATCAGCGCATTCCAAGTCTGTGACATTGGACTGAGTTGAACTGGTATATAAACCAGGGTGCAAGTGAAGACGAGAGTGAATAGAGTTAATACAGGGAGTTTATAAATGAATGGGATTATGTAATCACTTTAAATGTGCCGCTTTTGTTAAATTGTTTACTAAACTATTTGTTTTGACAGATCAACTTTGACAGCTGTCAAGCAAACATATGAAAACATATGTAGTATAGTGGACGATTTTAAAAAGGCGGCATATTTAAAATGATTACATAATCCCATTCATTTATAAACTCCCTGTATAATATAGTCAACAAGAGTTAATAATAGTGAATAAGAATGACAGTTAATAAGAATTAGTAATAGAATTAATCCATGATAGAATTATCATGGAATGATTGTACAATTAGTATACGACTAATAAATGATTATTAATAAATACCAACGAAGTATGAAATGTAACCAGTGTATTAATTAAAACCAAATATCAACATAATAAACATCTACATTACATGGAGAATCAACCCAAGTTATAATCATCTTTACACTCTTAACTATAAATTTACTGATTCGATGATGATATAAAAAAATAGTAATAAATTTAGCATAATAATAATAACATATTATTTGTATTTTATATCAATTTTGCTGCGTTTGTATACTTTACGTACGCTTGTCATTGTAAGCCATTTGTTGTTGGCGACGTAGGCCTTTTCTAATAAAAATCAAAGTGTATTATATGTACATCATCAAGGTAAATTATACAATATTTTAATTTAATATAATACTTTATTTTGTGCTACAAAATTCAAAATAAATTTATTCTTAAGATAACCAAAATTTTTCTAATCAACAAAATAACAATTCTGAATAGACAAGTCAATTTTTATTTATTGTTTCTCACTTTCTAGCGATCTCAAAAAATGTTTATGACATCACATGTGAAATAGAAGTAACCTACACATTTTTTGAGCAACAATATTTAAAAATTAACCAATCTGCATTAAAATATGTATACGTACTATGTAACTATAAAGAGAGTTAAAAACAAGAGTTGTAAAACAAGATAAAAAAACTTTTCCATTTAAGAAATGCCAATGACATCATACGTTAAATACTATTGATATCACATATTTTCTGAAAGTATCAACGAGTACGCGATAATGATAAAATAATTGTCTTTTTGAGATTTCTTCATGGATTCTTAAAATAACTGAAATAATGAATTTATTCTTTACAATTGACTTATACATTACATATAGATTTTAATAAAATACTTAGAATAAGTCGCTTTCGCCGATAACCACAATCATCATATAACTAAATTTATTTTTTTATTCGTTTAATCGTCTAAATGATTTTTTACACAAAATTTAATATCAGTCCAATTTCGTGAATTCAGAACAGGATAATTTTCTTTGCAACTTAAACAGTCCGTTTTTCCAGGGACACTACTTCTTTTAATAGAATTATTAAAATATTTTAGAACTGCTTCCTTTTCTTCTGAAGACCAAGGGCGTTTCTGCGTAGATGTTTTACGTCTTGCTTCATCTAATTAAAACAAATATTTATTTAATTTGTTCAATAATATGTATAATTTCGGGACAATCAAAAAGTTGGCCGCCAATCTTGTAAGTCCCGAAATGCATTTTTGTGTGAAATATACATATTATTTGTTCTCCAATCATTTAAATTTTTAAATATTTTTCAAAAAGTGGTGTTGTTTAAGATCGGAATCTATTGATAGACAAGTTTAAGTAAAATAACTGAGAAGCAAATATGTGAAAAAATCGCGAGAACTTGCTCGAGCGATTTTTTCTTATATACATACATATGTATTTGCTTCGAAAATTATTACTAAGTAACAACCAAATACAAGTTAATTGAAAATTCGTTTATAAATAAATAAAAAACCGAATTCGTGTGTATTTTAGGGAGATTAATGTGCAATTAGTTCTTTAGAAGCACTACTAAAACGGGTTTGATTATCATTCATTTTAAATTTATAATTATAAATTTATACTTTTTATGTTTTGACAAACGTCACATTCCAATGCCGCTATGATATTTAAAAAGAAATATAAACCTTACCCGGACATAGAAGCTAAGCTAGTAGCTTTTTTATCACTGTGAAATCCTAATTGTCATAGCAACGGTTAAAAAAAAGCATTTTTATTGGTATTATTATTTTAATTTTGACAGGAGTTTATTAATTATACAAAAAAAATTGTTTTCTTTGTTCTTTATTTATTTCCAACGTTCTGCGAACTTTTATATTTATGTTATGTTAAAAATATTAAAAAAATATTAAATTGCAAAACGTTGGAAATAAATGAAGCGCAAAGAAAACAAATAATAAATTGAAATTTTTTGTATGAAAAAACTTAGTAGCGCGTTTTATATTGGCGCTTCTGTATAGTTTTATATTATAGTGTAATATTTGCAAGATTGGAGAATTTTTAATTATAATTAAAACAATAAAACTTTTTAACTTACTGGGCGCCACCAGAGGGAAAGAAACTACTTCGGGACCAATTTTGTTCTGATTTGTTTCGACATGTTTATTAACTTCTTTCAATTCTTCATCGTCGTTCAACTCCTCTTCATTATCACTTTCTTCTTCCAATAATGGTAAATCTAAAATTAACAGTTAATATAAACTGCTGGGTGTGAAAGTGCGTGCGATCGCGGGACATTAGTGCGAAAGTGCAAGTGCGCGGGAAATTTGCGGCAAGCGCGAGAAAAACACTTTCGCTCGAGTGAAACTATTCATTAATTAATTTGAATCAGTAAAATTATTTAATTAATTTAAATATGGTGCAAAATTTTGCGACCAATTGCCATTCTGCGGATAATTTTGCCCGTTCTGTTGTCAATTATTATTATATTGTTTTATTGGTTGCCAATTATTATCATATTGTTTTTTATGTTGCCAATAATTGTTGTGATAATTGTTTTTCCACGGTAAGATCCTCTCTGTCCATTAGTCTGTGTAAACATAACATTACTTGACTGTGTATATTAATTTTTAGCGGTTAAGAATTTTGTTATAGCATCTTGAATGCTTTCAATATATTTTTTGTTTTGTTTTTTGCGTTTTGCGTTAATGCGGTAATTGCTTTGTTTTTAGCATATGTCCGGGCTTTGTCGATTCTTACGGCTTTTGCTTCATATGCTTGAATTAACTTATTCGCAAATTCCTCGATTGATTTTGTTATCGTCTTGGCATTTTTATGTTTTAAATCTTTTTTAGCTTTTCTTTTTATTTAATGCCCTGGCCTTGAGATACGTCTGACTGCTCCATATATTTATTATATCTTTTGGTTTCTTCTACTAGTTTTTCTTCGGCCTTTTTAGCATTTTTATTTTTAATTATATTTGATATTAAAGTTGCTATAGCGCTTGCGCCCGCATGCCGTAGTTACAAGCCAGGCAGCTTTCTTTTCCGAAAACGGCGCGTCCTTTGATTTAACAATATTCCAGGCAGTCTCTTCTAATTGTTTATCAGCAACGATCTTTTAAATTTTGATAGTTAAAATATGCGATATTTATATTTGTATTTTGCACGCCGCGTCTAAAGAATTAATACCTCTGTCTCCTCTCAGTAATCGTTTTTTAACATCTTTTCCAAGTCCGCAATATTGATAACCAGGAATATGTAATTTAAATAGAAGTTTATTAAAAAATTTATTGAATATACCTCTACCAATGCAATAAAGCATTTAAACGTTATGTAAAAATTACTCCTATATATACCTTTTTACCTTTATCGGGGGATTCATTATGATGAAGATAGTCAAACAGAAAGATACGTTAAAAATTACAAATTTAGATGAATATATTAGTGATGAAAAGTTTAATGATAATAAAAGAAAACATGGGAAATTATTGCCCAATTTAATAAGATCGTTAATATGTGGGCCATCAAACTGTGAGAAATCAAATGTTATATTAAGTTTAATATTTGATATAAATGGTTTAAAATTTGAAAATGTTTACGTTTACTCAAAATCTTTATATCAACCAAAATATCAATTTCTAAATAAAGTTTTACATAAATTACCTAATGTAGGTTATTTTCCATTTAACAAAAATAATGACATAGTAACTCCTTCTGAAGCCAAAAGAAAATCCATTTTTATTTTTGATGATGTAGCATGTCACAATCAAGATAAAATTAGAGAGTATTTTAGTATGCGTCGACATAAAAACATAGATTCATTTGATCTATGTCAAACTTATACAAGAGTGCCAAAACATCTAATTCGAGACAATGCAACATTTATCATTGTTTTTAAACAAGATGATGTAAACTTAAAACACGTTTATAATGATCATGTTAGTAGTGATATGAGTAGAGGAACTATGCGGGAACGCGACCCAGTTCTTATGGGCATTTACAAGGAGTCCAAAATTTTCCGGCAGCCGCCATTTTGGATTTCTGACATCCGGTTGGGCACGGCCATCTGGGCGTGTCAAAGGAAGTGGGCGCTAGGGTGACCTTGGGATTTGGGGATCCGGTCGGGGCCGGCCATCTGAGCATGTGAAAGTGGGCGCCGCCTGTGGCGCCCTTCTGTGTGCAAAGTGTGCAGTACCTCCATAAGAGTGTGTGAGTGCGAAGGGTGTGCAAAAACTCGGAAAGAGTGGGATGGAGAATGAGTGCACGTCAGCGCCGCGGTGGCAGAAAAAGTAAGTTGGGATGGATGACGTAATAGAAATTTTGCGTGTCGAGACATGTTAAATTTTTTTAATTATGGTGAGTCATCGATGAAAGATAAGAGTTGTGTACCGGAAGTAGCAAGTGCGATAAGGATTAATGTACCGGAAGTGCATCCGGTGTGATAATGGGTGTGTGCTTAATTGTAAAGATAAGGATTAATGTACCGGAAGTGCATCCTGTTGAAAAGTGTTGTGTATCGGAAGTGTTTTTTGTAAAAGTCGAGCTTGTTGAGACTTGTCTAAAATGCTAATTGGGATGACGTAATATAAAAGTGTGGGAAAATGGCTAATTAAAAATTATTAAGTAGTTCATTGAAATTGAGCATGTTGAGACTTGTCGAAAAATTTAATTGGGGTGACGTAATTTAAAATTATTACCGAAAATTTTAATCGTGTCGAAATAATTAGAAAGTAAGGATTTAGGAGTATTTGATTGGTTGAAAACACTGGCGTTTTGTGGTTTATGATCAAGTATAAATACGAGAATCGGAGGGTTCAAAATCAGTCTAGTACAACCCTCGAGAGTGCACTACTACTTTATCATCATGGCTACAATTTCAAGCGTTGCTGACGGTATGGTCCGAATAATGGAGCAATTTATGGCGCGAAAGGAGACTGATATGGGTGTGATAGAAGAATGGATTAAGCACTGCTCTAAACAAATTCGTATTTTAAATACGGCGTTAAAGGCGGAGACGTCTATGGGAGTACAGCAAAAGATATTGTCGACAATCAGTAAAATGATGACATACCGGACTTTGTTGAGAGTACCTGCAAGAGCCGGAGGCAGCATTTCAATTCGCAGTAGGACTCACGCTAATTGGGCTAGTGAGACGGTAAAATGGAAAGATTCCAAATCTGCGTTTGACGGAAAAATTAGAACAGGAGTTTTAACCAATATAAAACACAAGGAGCCAACAACATATTTTAAAGATTGTGAAATTTTGTTGGTAAGAAGGATAAGACTAGCGTTGAAGAAAGAGCCGTTTTATAAAATAAATACTGTATTTTGTGGTAAATTTGTGAAAACCAGTCAAGACGGAATTGTGGAAGATTTCAAGTACATAAACACAAAAAATGCGGTGGTTGATCGAGACTGTGAATTAAATGGATGGTTTAAAGAGAATATATCTGCCGTGCTGTTGCGTAAGTTGGAAGAATTTCAAGAGCGAGACAGCGGGTGGGCATTGTCGGCGATTATTAATTTGTGCATCAATATTAATAAATATAATCCGCTGCGAGGTTCATCATACTTGGATTTACCGCACCAAATTAAATTGAAACAGGCGTGCGTTAATGTAAAAAATAATGATAACGCATGCTTTGCGTGGGCAGTAACATCGGCATTACATCCAAACGAAAATCATTCAGATCGAACGTCTTCTTACCCGCATTATTCGCAAGTTTTAAAGTTGGACAGCATTAGTTTTCCAATAAGGCGTGAGGATATATCAAAATTCGAGCAATTAAATAACATTTCTGTGAATGTATATGTTATTAATAAAAAAAGCAAAAAGTATGTAGTCAGTCCGAGCAAAATAGCAAAACAAAAGAGAGACAGGCACGTGAACTTATTACTTGTGCAAGATAAATATTGTACGGAGGAGGAGGAAGACGATACAGATTTATCCGAACCGAAATACCATTACGTATGGATAAAAAATTTGTCAAGGCTGGTTGCCGCACAATTGACTAAGCACAAGGGAAAAACATTTATTTGCGATCGGTGCTTGCATTATTTTCATACCGAGAGTAAACTGAAAACGCATATTGAGGACTGTGAGCAGAAGAATGAATATAAGGTGAGTTTTGTAAAAGATGGCAAAATTAAATTTAACAACTATAAAAACAAGGAGCGATGCCCGTTTATTGTGTATGCGGACTTTGAATGTATATTAAATCGGGTGAATATCCGCATGGGCGACAAAAGCGTCAAGTACCAGCAGCACGAGGTTTATAGCGGAGGATTTTATTTTAAGTGTGCTTATGACGATACCCTATCCTTCTACCGCAGTTACCGAGGTCCTAATTGCGCCGAATGGTTTGCGGAGCAGTTAAAGCAGCTTGCCGAAGACGTCGAAACAGTATATTTATGCGAAATGCCAATGGAAATTAGTCCTAATGAAGAACGTCAGTTTAGACGGGCATCATTGTGCCATATATGCGAAAAACCTCTGGAGTCTGATCGCGTGAGAGACCATTGCCATTTGACGGGGAAATATCGAGGAGCCGCACATACAAGTTGTAATATTGAATACCAAGACAGCCGCACCATCCCGGTGGTTTTTCATAATTAGAGCGGATACAATTTGCATATTATGTTGAAAGATGTGGCATTAAAAATAAACGGGACCGTAAATCTGATCCCAAGCAACACCAAAAATTTTATCGCCATGATAAAAAATATTTCAGAAAGCGAAGTGAAATTTAAATTCATAGATTTGTTCCGATTCATGGCATCTTCCCTGGATAAATTAAGCTCAAACTTGGACGATAAACCAATTTTAAAATCTCAGTTTGGTCATATTGACGATGGGCTGTTTAAACTGCTGACGCGCAAGGGGGTTTTCCCATACGATCATATAAAATCTTGGGAAAATCTGAACGAAAAAGTGCTGCCTACGTATAACCAATTTTATTCAAAGCTGACAGAGTCCAATATAAGTTTTGAAGACTACGAACACTCGCAAAAAGTATAGAATGAATTCCGAATACAAACGTTGGGAGAGTATAGCGATCTGTACTTAAAAACGGACGTGTTGTTGCTGGCAGACGTTTTTGAGAGTTTTAGAGACGTATGTCTGAAACACTATCGGTTGGATCCCGCTGATTATTTCACCGCTCCGGGTCTTAGTTAGGACGCCATGTTAAAATGCACCAAACAGGAGCTCGATTTCATCAACGACATCGATATTTTAATGTTTATTGAGAAAGGGGTACGTGGAGGTCTCACCCAATGCTCAAAAAGACATTCGAAGGCAAATAATAAATACATGTCCGACTACAACCCGGGCATACATCAAAAATATCTAATGTATTATGATATTAACGCGATGTATGCCTGGGCAATGTCGCAATATTTGCCGCAAGGCAATCTCAAGTGGGTGGAAGGAGACGTGTCCGCATTTAATTACCAGGTATCCGATGAAGCATCTATAGGGTATATACTGGAGGTAGACTTGGAGTATCCCGAAAGCATCCACGACAGACAAAAAGATTTACCAATGGCCCCAGAGAAAGGATGCCCTCCAGACTCAAAGCAACCAAAAATGCTGGCGACTGTTTGCGATAAGAAAAAATGTGTCGTTCATTATCGTAATTTAAAGCAGTATGTGTCGGAGGGTCTGGTTGTGACGAAAATCCATAGAGTGCTTCAGTTTCGCTAGTCTCCATGGCTAAAAAAATATATAGATCTAAATGCCGAGCTGCGCAGAAAATCGTCAAATGACTTTGAGAAAGATTTTTTTAAACTGATGAGTAACGCTGTGTTTGGAAAAACCATAGAGAATGTGAGGAACAGACGAGCGATTAAATTAATAACCAGATGGGATGGAAGATACGGCGCAGAAGCTCGAATTGCGAGTCCGTGTTTCCACAGCTGTAAAATAATGGAAGAAAATATGGTGTTGATAGAATTACTGAAAAACGACGTATTGTTTACTAAACCGATTTACGTGGGTATGGCTATCTTGGACATTTCAAAGACTTTGTTGTACAAGTTCTACTACAAGTACATAAAAAACAAGTACGGAGACAATGCTCGACTCTGTTACACCGACACCGACTCCCTTATTTACGAGCTTGAGACGGATGATGTATACAGCGACATCAAGCAGGATATCCATCGCTTTGATACTTCTGAATACGCACGGACAAACGCTTATGGGATTCCTTTATTGAACAAGAAGATTCCGGGGCTAATGAAGGATGAAAACCACGGTCAAATCATGACGGAGTTTGTAGGTCTTATAGCTAAAATGTACGCATGTATGGTCCCATCGGCCGACAACCCCGTCACAAAGAAGGCTAAAGGTATAAAATCATACGTGGTGAAATCTCACATTACGTTTGACGATTACCTGAGGTGTTTGAACGGAGGTATAGAAATGGCTCATCAACAGCATTCCATCAGGTCGATGAACCATACTATATATACTATAAATCAGAAAAAAATATCTCTAAGTCCTCACGATAACAAAAGATATTTGATTCCGGGAAGCCCCGAGACTTTGCCTTGGGGACATTACGCAATAATGGAAAGTTAAAGTAAGAGAAAAATATGGTGGGGATAAGAAAAAATGGGGGGGATAAAAATAAAAAAAAGTAGTGGGGATGAGAGTAAGATGAGGAGCCTTAAAATCCGGGTGTGTGTAGCCATAACTAGTCTCAAGCACTAGACTAGTTATGTAGTAGAAACAAGTGAAATAATAATAAGACGAAGAAATACCTGAAATGGCAGAAGAATTTGTGGATCCCATCGACGAGATGTTTAGAAACTTGGACGCCAGAATCAAGAAAGAAGCAGTCATGTTGGGAGGATCTACTTACCCCTTAAATATGTCGATGACGAAATATGTGTCAGTAGGCATCAGTCCTGCATTGGGCTATCAGCCCGCCGGAAAAATCTGGGGTGCTCGAGGCCAGCTGGTGATGTCCGTCGAAGAATGGGGCGAGTTTCTAAATATCGATCCTACAAGTATGGAAATTGACCGTCCTGTGATGTTTGGAGCGGATACTAACATCTCGAGGAGTCAGTACAAGGTACAAAGTCATTTTATCTCAGGCCACATTGTACAACTTGGGCCAGTTGAGACAGGTGATTGGTTGCAAGCTGGATCTTGTGAAAAAGTTAAAGTTAAAGGAGTATTATGATGGTATGATGCGTTCATGCCTGAAGATGAAGGGGGATTTGTATTCCAACATAACATCATTAATGTACGCGAATCAGAGTACAGAAAATATATTATTAATAAACGAATGTTTGTATTTCCATTTTAAGCAGATGAGTTACGATTTCGAAGTAATGAAAATATTGTAATAAATATAAAAACTATATTAATTTTAATAAATAAGTTATTAGCATAATCTCGTGTTTGTTTCCCCCCACCACTTTAGTAGTGTTTACCTGGGTTATATAAAGGATTAGAGCGATGGCGGTTTAGTAGAGAGAGATGAGAGGTATCGTCAACGTCGCACCGACATCAAAAAAATTTAAGAAAAACCTAGCGCATAGTCGTTTGAAGAAGTTGTATGAGAGATATAGCATCGAACTAGAAGAAAAGAACAAGGCTATCGTTGCTGCGAAAAAGGAGTTGGAGTATTACAAGTCGGTGATAGAGCTTTGCAATCTGTTTACAAAAATAGAAATATAAGATGATCGCGACATTCATTTTATTGCATGTCTTGGCAAAAGACATTTTATTTATCACAAAACCGAAAAATTCGAGATACTGCTACATATCCGGCGAGATCAAGGACGACGGCAATCCTCTGCACTGGGAAGCCATGGATCTAAGGAACGACACCAGCCCGAGAACGTTTCAAATCAATAAAACTCTTATTCCCGGAGTGGAGTCAAATTTAATGAATCTGACATTTATGTTCCTGGATAAGAATCGAAGAGCTCAAAATATATCTCGAGCATTGATAATCGAGGACGCCGCTATTGTTGTAGAATCGCTTTCAATTTTTTTCACATTTTTAATTATAATATTTATTTTATTGCTTATATTAACAGCTTATGTAATATATAAATTGTGGATTAAATATTATAAAAAGTAATTATATGGTATTATTTAATCTAGGCAACCAACATCGCATGCATGCTATAATAGCGTGCGAGTGATAATATCCCGAAACAGAAAAGTTACGTAATTGCCCGCTGGTCTAGTTGGCTACGCATCGCCTTTAAACCCAGGGGTCGGCAGATCGAGCCCAGACGTAGGGAAACTTTTTTTTAAATTTTAATTATGCGTAAGTAAAGAAATATTTTTGATAATAACTTAAATTTAAAATATATATTAAAATAAAAAAAAAAAAATATAATAAAACAGCTGATCGTCAGGTTATGTGGTAGATGCACTGTGACTGAATCATATATATTTAACTTCATCAATAAATTAAAGCAAAGTAGGTTACGTTTTAATCTGATATTTTAATCTGACAATAAATTGGTCAATAAATTGACAAATGTAAAGTGACAATTTAATCTGATACGGGCTTCAAGGTCAGTAAGTTCTTAAAATTGAACAAGAAATTGACAAATGTAAGAACACCTTTAACGTCGGATCTTTGGACTGAAAATAGGGTAGGAAGTGGACATATTAAAGTTTATAAGAATAAAATAAAATTAAAATGTATATTAAAAAAAAAAAAAAAGTACAACAATAATAATATGTATAATATATATATAATAAGCGTGGTAGGTTCTCGAGCGGCTCGGGCGGCTCTCGGGCGGCGGCTACGGGCGGCTACGGGAAGGCGGCGGCTTGGGCGGCGGCTCGGGCGACATCGGGCGGCTACGGGAGGGCGGCGGCTCGGGCGGCTACGGGCGGGCGGCGGCTACGGGCGGGCGGCGGCTACGGGCGGCTACAGGCGGGCGGCGGCTAAAAACAAAAAAAAAAAATTTTAAAATAAAAATTTAAAAAAAAAAAAAGCATCGTCAACTTACCTAGAGGCTTATCCTTCTGACAAACTCCGCTTTCGCGGGAGCTTCCGCCAGAGGCAGTTCCACATGGCTGCCGTCGGCAGCCACTTCGTAGGCGACGGTGAACCGCTCGCCGTTAAAAATTTTTACGAGGAGCGGCTTGCCGCCCTCTAGCTCTTTGGAGTCGATCCGCACGAAGCGGTCGACCCCCAGGTACGTGTACCGGAGATGGGTAAACGCTATCCCCGACACGTCCCTCACCCTCGCAGTGAACTGCAAGGGATCTTGCTTGCGCCATACCGGAGCAAGCTAGATAACCATTAAACTGGGCCCGTTCATGGTTTAATAATGGCATAGTTAAATTCCTGCTCTTATATGCCCCGAAAAAACCACAATATGGGAAATGGCGTAACGTGCACTTTTTTTTTATCTTAATTATAGCCACAGGTTTATTAATCGCAAATTATAAAATATTGAAAAAACCGCAATATGGGAAAATAAAAGTAGCGCGTATTTTTATCTTAATAGTAGCATGTTTATTATATATGAATATATTACATTATAGCAAATTATGTAATGTCCGATGCACTTATCCAGCTGTTGTGAATGCTATCTAGCCCTAACCACTTTACATATGCTCGATTGCCTTTTTTTCTCAGCACTTTCTCAACTAAATAAACATCCTTATGTAAAACTTTTTGAATTTCTTGTTCATAAAATGCACCTTTAATGGGAAGCCCTTGCATATCGTGTAAAAAATATACCGCAGGCGTGCTAATTTTTACGCTAGCTATTTTAAAGAGTTCGGTGGACCAATTGGGCGTATAACCCTTTTCAAAAATCATTTTTTGTTTGCTGATACGAACAATATCGCCTACTCGAAATTTAATTTTACCAGCTGTTTTTATATGGGAAAACACCGTTTGCAGGAGATGCTTCTCGTTATCGCTTCCTTTCTCGATATCACAAGGTCGCATTCCTGTCGTACTATGCTTTCGCTCATTATAATCATTTGTAATGACCGATAACGAATCGTACCATATGTATTTTCCCCGCACGCTAAACAAACGATACAATTTATCTTTTAATGTTCTAATTACTCGTTCAGCCATTGAAGCCTTCATCATGCTAAAAGTCGAGTAAAGATTGATGTTATGTTTATCCATTACGCCTTTGAAATGAGTATTGTAAAACTCTGTGCCGTTATTTGTCTGTAAATTTTTGGGTATTCGATCGTTTTGAGATAATATTTTACTGAAAGCCTCTGCAACTTCAAGCCCGGTTTTATTTTTTAATCCCACGGTCCACAGATATTTAGAGAAACAATCAATCACTACTAAAATATATTTATAACCCTTATTTTCTCGAGAAAACAAGGTAAATTCGGCCAAGTCGGCCTGCCATAAATCATCTACAAATTTAACATCTACCTGATTATCAATATTGCGGTCCCGGTACTAAATTAGCTAAAAGGCTTGCTCGAGGAGATCCAGGTATTAATAGGCTGGACTCGGCTTGTAGAGAACACGATATTGCATATTCTCTACATAAGAATTTAGAAGATCGACACAAGGCAGACGCCCTACTACAGCAGGCCGCTCGCTCTATAGCCGCATCGAAGGACGCAAAATTGGGGGAAAAGACAGCCGCGTGGACGGTGGGCACCATCATGGGCGTTAAACGTTAACTGGGTATGGGCGCAATCTCAAAACCTGCTAAAAGAAGAAAACTTGGCCCCACGCTGAAAAAAATTACTGCAGCCCTAAAATCAAAAATTAAAAAACGTTCAATACATCCCGTCATGGCCAAACTAAAGTTCAAAACAACTGCTTTAGGTTCTGGAATAGTAGCAAAAGCAAGAAAAGCCATTAAACCTTCACTAAAGAAAAAACTTCAAAAAGGTCTCAACATTGTCGATGCAATTAACTTGTCGCTTGCCGCCGCCAAAGTAGCAGTCAAAACGGCAGGAGGAAAGAAAAAAATTCGAGTCCCTCGCATTATACCTATACCCAAAAATGGCGGAATTATACCCCTCATTCCTTTGTTTGCCGGTTTGAGTGCTATTGGAGCGCTGGCGGGCGGTGCGTCCAGTATTGCCAATACGGCAATTTCAGCCCAAAACGCTCGTAAAAAACAACAAGAGTTTGAAAGACACAATAAAAAAGAAGAAGAAATTATGATGCGTGTCGGTAAGGGCCTGTATTTAAAACCGTACCGAAAAGGACTTGGACTCTACTTGAAAACGCAAAATAAAACCACAAACTCAAAAAACTTTTAGAATCGCTACCTCAGCGCCCTCTTACGGACGTAGACATTCTCAAAGCTGCTAAAAATATCAGGCATTTTCGAGGCGTGTTTATGAGAGATAGCTTACCGGCGAAACCCCACGTAAACGAGTCCGCGGTTATTAATTTAGATTTAAGCAGCGGACCCGGAACGCACTGGGTGGCTTTCAAAAAACGAGGAGCAGTCGTCAATTATTTTGATAGCTTTGGTAATCTACAGCCTCCGTTGGAGCTGGTGAAATATTTTCGAGGTAGCGAAATTAAATTTAATCATACCAATCTTGGAACGAATTCAATTGCGGCCATTTGTGCTTGAAATTTCTATATAAGTAACTGCGTCGCCATCTAGCGGTTAGTCATGTCTTTAATCTTTGCACTGCAAGGTACTACGAACGTCATATCCGCTAAATATCAATTGATCGAATTAGATCCTCAATTCGAATACTGCTTGGGACTAATTGGACTGCGCACCTACAACAGCGTGCCAAACGTCGAACAGGGAAATAACATAATTGTTATTGGAGGACGCGCTTACAAATTTCCCGAGGGCTCATACGAAATTAGAGACATTGAATTGTTTCTGCAAAAAGTCCTTAGTCAATACTACAATATTAAAGAAGGCGAAAATCTCATATCATTAAAACCTAATAATAACACGCTAAAGTGCGAGCTCGAATGTAAATACGAAATCGACTTTACGGGAGCAAACACTGTCGCCAAAGTATTAGGATTTTCCCCTCAGATACTCGAAGCCGGCGTTTTACATACTTCAGATCTGCCCGTTAAAATAGTCAAAGTCTCTAGCATTCGTGTCGAGTGCAACCTTATTACAGGAGCGTATTACAATAATAAATTATCTCACACTTTGTTCGAGTTCTCGCCTTCGGTAGACCCCGGATTTGCCATCAACATCGAACCCAAGAATATACTGTATATGCCCGTCAACGTACGCAGCATCAACAACATCACACTTCGACTTATCGATCAAGACGGCGATCCCGTAAATTTTAGAGGCGAACATATTTTGATTCGATTAGAACTCAAACGTCTCAATTAAAATGGGTTTGATGTTTGACTGTCGACAATGCATAAAAAGAGAATCAACGCAGCCCAGAGTCAGTCTAAAAAAGATTGGCAAAGGTATAACATCCTCCTCCAAGCAAAAATTAAAAGCGCTGCGCTACATCTTAAAACATGAGTAAACTTGATATATTCGGAGACGTTAAATTTGATAATTCCGTTACTCACGTCGAGTACCACACGTACCATCCCAGAGCCGATAATTTCGGAAACAACGATGAAATCAGAATTCCCATTCAGAACCAAGACGTCTACACCAATCTAAGCTCGAGTTTTATCCAGCTATCGGGTCACGTGACTTTTGCCAAAATTGATGCGACAACTGCAGGCGGAATCGAACTTGTGACGAACGCGTTCTGCTATCTATTCGATGAAGCCCGCCTTGAATTAAACGGCATCGAAATTGATAAAATACGAGATGTCGGAACCACCATCACCCTGAAAGGACTCGTCTCGTACACCAAAGATCATGTAACCTCCTTAAACACAGCCGGCTGGACTCTCAACGCTAAATTACCTACATATTTTGCAGACACAAACAAATTTTATGCCGATATACCCCTCAACCACGTGTTTGGTTTTGCTGAAGATTATAGAAAAATTATTATTAACGCTAAACAAGAACTGATTTTATTGAGATCTTAAAACGATACGCAGTGTTACAAAGGATCAAACGTTAAGAATGTCGTATTTCACATCGATAAAGTAACCTGGAGAGTCCCTCACTATCAAGTTGAAGACAATTTTAAACTGCAAATGCTGACCCACTTGAAAGACGACAAGTCCATTATGCTCCCTTTCAGAAAATGGGAATTATACGAACTTCCCAGCTTGAGGAATACGCGTACTGACGTTTGGCCAGTTAAAACCTCCAGCAGCTTAGAACGGCCCAGGTATGTCATTGTAGCATTGCAAGTAAAAAAGAATGACGATCCTACAAAAAACATTACGCAATACGATCATTGCAACATAAGAAATATAAAAGTTTTTCTAAACTCTATATGCGTTCCTTACGAAAACATGAATCAGGAGTTTTCAAGCGGGGACTATCTTAAAGCATACATCATGTACGTGGAATTTCAAAACTCCTATTACGGACGAACCAGCAGACCTTTTTTATCGTATGAGGATTTCCTCGCTTGCCCTCTCTTCGTATTCGATTTATCCAAACAAAACGAGAGTGTAAAGGCATCTAGCATCGATTTAAAAATTGAACTAGAAGCTTCGCAAGCATTTGAGGCTGGTACTGAAGCTTACTGTCTCATTCTGTACGACACCGTCTACAGGTACGCACCATTGAGCGGACTTGTCCAAAAGCTGCTCTAAATAATGATTATTCTACCTATACTCTATGCTCTTTTGAGCACTTGTTTCTGTAAACCACAACAATTTCACGATGCTACATTTTATAATGCGGGCGGGTATGACGTCAAACATACTTTTAATGTCTCACACAACATCACAGTTCAAATGAGGCTCTCCCTAACGGGATTCAACGTAAAAATCTCTAACCAGAATTTTAAAAACATAATTGGACCCATCAACACTCAACAAACTCAAAACCCCATCGATAATTGGCATGCGGAACTTGACGACCCCAATAAATGGGGAATAAAATACAATGAACTCGATTCGCGTATGAGACTCATGGCTAGCGATTATCAAAGAGATTTGAGATATCTAAACCAGTGCAATGAAGATTTAAGAACGTCGAGTAATTATACTAGACATGGGCTCAATAGCGCCTTGGAACACTTGATCGCCAGCAGGAGCGATTTGTTAGATTGTTAAGCGCAAAATACAGGTTTGAGGTTAGAAATTCGTGAGTGGCTTAAAAAGTGTTCTCTGAATGTAGAAATAGAACCGAGCGTGATTGCACTACCCCTTAATCAAGCCACTTCCGCTCCTGCTTCGTTCGATATAAAAACAGCATGGCTTTTACAAGAATCAGTACGTCGCAATAAAACGGCGAGTAAAGTACCCGCATCATGAAATCCGTCACTTTTTCATCGAAAGCTCCCATCATCATTTTAATCAGCAACGATCCCGAAGAAAGATCCGGCTCGGAATGGATTCGAAAAGCGCTAAATCGCATGCAATTCCAAGCAAGAATACGTAAATTGGCTCCAATACTCGAACCGATTCTTCAGCCTCAGCACAGAAGCAAAACATTACGCAACAGACAACTCCCCAACGTTCTTCTTATCGATCTCCAGGGATTTATTGTCGATGGGCAATTTACCCCAAAAGAAGTCTGCTACACAAAAGACGGTGTCGATCTAAATTTATTTTTAATTAAACCTGCCAAACCATACACTCAACTATCGTCTAAGAAAAAAAAGCAAGTCAAATGGCTGGAGAAATTTCATCACACCATTCCATACGAGAAAGGATGCGTCGAGTTTGGGAGGATGGCTGCCATGATTAATAACGCTGTGGGGAAACAAGCGGGCTGTAAGATCTACGTGAAAGGAAGTCAAAAAGCTGAGTACATTAAGCAACAACTCGCCCTTCAACAAGCATCAGATCACACCGTCATCGATCTAGATAGCAATATCGGCTACCCCGCATTGACAAAACAACTTCACTTGTGTAACCATCATTCCAATCCCAGAAGCATCTGCGCCCTTGAAAATATTATGATATTAATGCCATATGTTTTTTGTTATGATTAAATATTTTAATTAGATTTATATTTTTTTTCTCCCCTTTCTTTTTTTTCAGCATTTTTTGTGTTTATGCTATCTTAAGCATTCTCTAAAATAAATTAAAAAAGGTATAAAAAAGTATTTTTACGACATACTCAGTTTAAACATTTATTTATAAAATAGTAAAAAAAAAAAAAATACAAAAACAATAAAATTTTAATTATATCAAATCTATCAACTCTTGAGTTGACAGTTGCCAAGGGGGCGATGGTGCCTGTCAAGGGGATGATGGTGCCTGTCGAGGGGATGATGGTGCCTGTCGAGGGGATGATGGTGCCTGTCGAGGGGGCGATGGTGGCTGCCAAGGGGATGATAGACGGCTTCTTTTGAGAGGAGGCGTTGGTCCATCGGGCCTATATCCTCCCACAAAAATTTTGATTGCCTTCCTTTTCGTCCCTCTACAGTACGGACATTGAGGCATTTTGCTCAAACACGTGCTACAAAAACAATGCCCGCACTGCAACGCATACTTCATCATCGCCCCCATGCAGATGGGGCACTCGCCGCCGCACTGCATACCTTCCGAACCTATAAAGAAACACACAATTAATAACTAAAACTTAATCGAAAAAAAAAACTTACTTTCATCCTCGCATGAAAGTTCTTCTTCCTCTTCGTCGCTAGATCCTCAATCCGATTCGGGCAATTGGCGTTCTTCTTCGGATTCATTGCCTGTATCCTCTTCAGCCTCCAAATTTATTGCATCCCCAAACATCCTTCGCCATACTCCGGCACGATTCTCTTGGACCAGAGTCCAGGCGTCGGCTTCAATTTCAAAATTAAAATCCAGTCTTCGCGCCATAACTATAATCTTTATTTGACTTTTATTTATCACTTACCTTGCTCTTTATACTACTTCTTATCTACCACGTGACCTGATATCGACAAGTCTCAACACGCTCGACTTTTACAAAAAACACTTATCTCTTTTTACCAATTTAAATTTTTTAATTGGCCATTTTCCCACACTTTTCAACCGGATGCACTTATTTTTTAATCAACAAGCTCAACTTTTACAAAATCCACTTCCGCTACACAACACTTTTCAACAGGATGAACTTCCGGTACATTAATCCTTATCTTTCCAATTAAGCACACACCCATTATCACACCGGATGCACTTCCGGTACATTAATCCTTATCGCACTTGCTACTTCCGGTACACAACTCTTATCTTTCATCGATGACTCACCACAGTTAAAATTTTTTGACATGTCTCGACACGCAAAATTTCTATTACGTCATCCATCCCAACTTACTTTTTCTGCCTCCGCGGCGCTGCGGTGCACTCATTCTCCATCCCACTCTTTCCAAGTTTTCGCACACCCCTCGCACTCACACACTCTTATGGAGGTACTGCACACTTTGCACACAGAAGGGCGCCACAGGCGGCGCCCACTTGCACATGCCCAGATGGCCGGCCCCGACCGGATCCCCAAATCCCAAGGTCACCCCAGCGCCCACTTCCTTTGACACGCCCAGATGGCCATACCCAACCGGATGTCAGAAATCCAAAATGGCGGCCGCCGGGAAATTTTGGACTCCTTGTAAATGCCCATAAGAACTGGATCGCGTTCCCGCATAGTTCCTCTACTGATATGCCCTTTAAGAAATTTAAACAATTGTGCGATGAATGTTGGAAAAATAAATTTGAATTTCTTACAATAGATAAAGATAAATAGTGGTCGGTTTCGAGAAAATCTAGATAAGTATATAATTGTTGGAGATATGTAATTTATATACAGTCTTATATTAACTTTCAAATAAGATGAGCGATAAAGCCAAACAAATTAAATTAAAAATCATTAATGCCAAAAGGGCAATCCGTAAAAAAACAATAGCGATAAAAAGTGGACGATCCGAGGAAGAAGATAGATTAAATAAACATTATAAACCAATTGTCGAACTACTTTATAAAATTTTATCGCCAGTTGTAAAATCGGAAATAAAAAATGAAAATAAGGAAGTTTACGAATCACACGGTGGTGAGTCTGAAGAAAAAATTGCTACGATAAAAATCGTAATGGTCAGTTTGACCATACGGCGTCTCTCAATGGAGAAGGGCGGGGTTAACAACAAATATTTAACAAAATAGAAATTTGGTTTGTATGACTCGACGACGGATATGTAAAAAAAAAATGTAAAAGACTTACCCCTAATCGTCCGGTACTTGCACAGGGCTCCAATTGCTTTTGGTGCTTTTGATTGGCTCTTCCTCCTTCTGGGATAGACCGCGAAAAGCAATAAACGGCGGATTGTTAAGGAAAGTTGTAAATGGTAAATAAGGAAGGCTTGATTATCCAAACAAATATAATTGGAATATTGGGATTGAACATAAAAGTAATCGGTGAATAATGCTAATGATTAATCTAAAGAAAAATACCTGCCACGCAAAACTTTCATACTACTAAATCAATCCAGCGAAAATTAATAATAATACATATAATATAACAAATAAAATAAACTAAATTAACAATTAATGAACTTGGTGCCACACGTGGTCACCTCGCAGGGAACGTCCGGCAGCGTGTCGGTCCAACTGGTGCTTGGACCCAAATAGTGGTTATTAAGTTCAGCAATGATATGTAGATTTAAGCAGTTTATATATATGTATAATTGTACAGACGTGATCCTAGATTTAACGACAATTTTAATTAAATGCCACATTGATCATCATTCCGCACTATACAGCATATAATTGATAATAAATAATATTGATTGCGATATGTAATATTAACATGAAGGTCTAAGACCTGAAATAAAAGGAAAAGAAAAAGGGATAAAAATCAAAGAAAATATGAAGGGATAATATAAAGGACTTACCTGGCATGAAGCACACAAAACACAACAAAAGATTTATCAATTTTAGCGGTGAGGGTTGAATTTAAAATTCCGTGATAAACACGTGTTTGTAAAAATCAATTCAATCACCCAACAATCCGTAATCAAACTACGTCCAGCCAACTAGCTGTTCACCGGTAAAAGGATGGATTTCAGTCCTCTCCAGGACCTCCTGAAGAAAAATCCTTCATTGTGCGCATGCACTACTCTGCCAACCAAGTAAAATTAAAAAAATATAAAATGAAAGAAATATAACTAAGGACAAAAGGAAATGATAAGGAAAACATAAAAGCACAAATCATTAATTAATCTGATGCTAAATATTTAAAATCAAAGAAATAATTTGAATCGACTAATTCAACTCAAGACACCGTAGTAGTTCGAGCGAAAAGTAGGTAATTTTTACCGATCGATGTTCGGACTAGTGCTTGATGAATGAAATTAGTATATTATGAATGAATAAAAGTGACGTTCCAGTTCCGTGTCAAGGGATTTATATACAATAATTAAAGGTAAGTAATAACAAAATCTATTAATTAAATTGATGTGGCTGATGGCCAGCAATTACTATTTTAAAGATTGAAGATTTTATTAACATCAAATTATTTCTGACAGGTGACTATTTTAGGTTAATGGAGGAAATCAACAAATAATTAAAATGAAATGGGATAGATTAAAATAAATGGAATGGAATGGAATGGTATAATAACAAAGCAATAATAAACAAAAGGGAAAAGCTGGAACAATATGGATTAGATGGATAAGCAACGATCTAAACTGTCGGGGAAAAACCAATCATTGTAAACCGTAAGTAAATATTAAATTTATATTTACAAAATTGATATGGTTACTTTATAATGATGGGACAAGTCTTCAACATTCTCCCACATCCCAGCCGCATCACACAAACCAACTCTAATTGCAATTAAAGTAATTAATTATTTTAACATAATATTCGTTGTTAGCTGGAAACCGATGTTCGAGCTTGCAGCAAATGCAACCCGATGTGCAGTACGACACCCACAATGCCTACCATGAATAAAGATAAGTAGCCATTTATAAATTTTTTACTGCAAAGCTGATATAATTATTTTTCAGATTCTACTGCCATTTCAGAACGTAACAACTTCACCCTCCCTCGGTTAAAAAAAAAAAGAATGCAGTGACATTTTTTTTTTTTTTTTAAACATAAACATTTATAAAGAAATGAATTAATATACTCTGTAAAAATAACATATAAGATGCAAAAATAAACTCAAATTGTAACCGTAAGTGTAATTTTAAAATCACTGTACACCCGATACATGACTAACACTACGACAACATAAAACAAACCAATTTTATAACTAATCCAATATACATTCTTTTACTGGCTTAAGGTCCTTGATATGCCAACAACCTTTAGAATGACCGCTCCCATCTTCTAGCTCGTAAACGTTAATTCCTTTTTTCTTCTTTACTTTATACGGGCCAGAAAACTTGTCACCTAGCTTTGCACTAAAGTATTTATTGGCATCTGAGAGACGATATTCCTTTTTCCAAACATTATCACCTACATTTAGTCTAACTTCACGCCTTCGTAAGTTATACCTAATCTTACTCTTTTCTTGAGCATATAGTAGTTTAGTTTTAACTAATTCTCTTAGTTTTTGCAGCAACATATTTTTCTTAGGAAGAGATTTATCATCATTTATGTCTTTAACGATTTGTTCCTTAACCCTTCTCTCAGAATAGTCATCCCCATCTATTACCATCTCACACCCAAAGTTTACGTAATATGGGGTGTGGCCAGTAACCTCATGCTGTGCCGTTCTGAGTGCACAACCGATTTGAAACAACTTATCATCCCACCTTCGATGATCATCCTCCACATAAGACGATATCATTGTTTTAAGGACTCTATTTACGCGCTCGCAAGGGTTCGCCTGAGGATGGTATACGGCGTTATATATAGGCCTAACATTATACTGACTCATTAGTTTTGTAAATTCTAAACTCTTGTACTGTACCCCATTGTCTGCTATCAACAACTCTGGCACCCCAAACATTAAAAACACATTCTCCTCCAGAATTTTACATACACTGGCACTAGTGGCCTTACGTAGCGGGAATACTAACGTAAATTTACTAAAAAAATCACTGACAACTAACACATAACAGTTACCCTTGCGACTTCTGGGCAATGGGCCTACCAAGTCGGTGCTTATCATTTGCCAACATTTTGACACCACTGGCCTACTACCCATTAAGCCTGCGGGCTTCAGTTGCTCGGGTTTATGTGTTGCACAGATCTTGCAAGCACCCACATAACGAGCAACGTCCGCCTTCAGCTTGGGCCAGTAATATCGAGAAGCAATTCGATGATATGTTTTATATAACCCCAAGTGACCAGCTTTAGGCTCGTCATGATAAGATTGTAGATAAGCTTTCCGATTTTCCTTAGGCACCACTAATTTCCACCAATCCCCATCATACTCGTGGCCAGCACCATGCTCCACACAACGGTATAGACGACCGTCCACCACTCTCCAATTAATAAAATTTAGAGGTTTCTCCGCTACTCTCTCCAACATCTTAATATACCACTTATCATGGACCGCAAAGGAAGCTGTATCAGTTGCAGGTTGCTCGATGTTATTTAAAGATATCCAGGACGCTTCGGGAATGGCACGTGACAAACAGTCAGGGACCACATGATCTTTCCCTTTCCTGTGCACAACTGTGAAGTGATATTGCTGCATGCGCAGCGCCCATCTCCCTAATCGTCCCTGGGGATCTTTTAAGTTGTCCAGCCATAACAAGCTGTAATGGTCTGTTATGACTGTAAACTTCGCACCTTCTAAATAACACCTGAGCTTCTCGACGCTCCAGAGAACGCACAAGCATTCCTTTTCGGTGACATGATAATTGGCCTCGCACTTAGTCAGAGAACGAGAAAGGTAGCAGATCACCTTCTCTTGGCCGTCGATACACTGTGTCAAAACAGCGCCTAACCCATACGAACTAGCGTCACACTGCAGGGTAAATGGCTCCTCAAAATTGGGGCATGCTAGAATGGGGGGATGAACTAACGCTTCCTTAATGTTAATTAGCGCTTGGGCACACTGTTCCGACCACACAAACTTTGCATTCTTTTTCAGCAATGACGTCATTGGTAAAGCAATATCCGAGAAGTTTGGGATGAACTTCCTATACCACGACGCCATACCGATAATGCGCTTTATATCACGCGCGCATTTAGGGGTGGGCATGTCCACAATCGCACTCACTTTTTCCGGGTCCACATTAAGCCCAAACCGGTTTACGATATACCCTAAGTATCGGAGCTCATTTCTACAAAAAATACACTTATCTTTGTTAAGTGTTAATCCCGCTTTTGTTAGCCTGGACAATACTTCCTCAACTATTTTGACGTGAGTGGGAAAGTCTGGAGTAGTGATAACAACATCATCCAGGTAAGTGAACAGATATGGTTCTAACTCTGCTCCGAATAGCGTGTCCACGAGGGATTGAAAGGTACCCGGGGCACCACTTAACCCAAAAGGCATGCGCCTAAACTGAAATAATCCCCTGCCTGGGATAGTAAATGCCGTATATTGCTTACTATCTTCGGCCATGGGTATTTGCCAATAGGCACTCTTGATATCTAAACTGGTTAGATATCGCGAGTTACCTAATTTTGTTAAAATTGAATTGATATATGGGAGCGGGTATGCACATGGCTCAGATACAGCATTTAATTTTCTGAAGTCCACGCAGAACCTGTATGAGCCGTCCTTCTTAGGGATCATCAGGATGGGCGAGCTCCAGCCACTAGTGCTGCGCTCTATCACCCCGAGATCAAACATGCTGGTAACTTCAGCATCAATCAGTTTTTGCATAAAGGGGCTCACAGGATAGTACCGACTTTTAATGGGTGGACTTTTGGTGACAATCTTATGCGATACCTTACCAGTGCAACCCAAACCCATACCTTCAATTCCGGCAAAATACCCATCAACAATGGCATTTAACTGTCCTCTTTCCAAGACTGACAAATCATCGGCGTTTAGCAGTGAATTGATGGAGTTATTTTTGGTAATTATATCTTGACAAGTGCCAAATATCCACTCACCCGTTCGCAAACTTGGGATAATATTCATTCTTGACCAAAAATTTACTCCTAACACTAACTCATGTCTTAATTCGGGTACAATAAAAATGTCAAAAATTTGCACTTTTCCTTTAAGTTCTATAGGAACTGAGACCGTACCATCACAACAAATTTGACTATTGTCAGCGACGGTGCAAACACTTTCTTTTGTTTTCATTTTAATCCCCATAGATCGTAACTTTTCCCATCCACTTAACCCCATAAAAATGCTATTGGCCCCTGAATCTAAGAGACCCAGTATCTCAACCCCATATATCTTAATGGCCATGTAAGGGCACTCATCTTTGCCCGATTGGCTTAAGATAAAGTCTAATATAAGTTTTTTACTACTTAACGCGGCGTTATTATTAATCGGAGCCAGCTCTAAACCGCTTACTGACTCCGCCTGCCATTTCCCGACTTTCCTGAACATTTTGGGCATTTCGGTTTAATGTAGCCCGCCATGCCACAACCGAAACATTTTATATCTTTGACGGTACAGTCACGTGCAAAGTGACCTTTTTTATCACAACGAAAACAAACTACATTTACATTATTACATGTTCCAACATGCACATTTTCTCTATTACTATTTTGACGAGTTGGACTTCCCTTTGCAACGGTTCTTACATTTCCAACTCGCGTAACTTCATTTTGGCTAGTTAAGTTCCTAGCTCTACTATCACTTCTACATCCACCTCTCTCACGAGGTCGATGTCTACTTGGTTCTACCTCTCTATCATAATCAGTGCTTCTGCCAGGTCTAACCCACCTATCATCTTCATCCTCATACCTATCACTCTCGTCATACCTAAAAAATGTGTCGCTTATTACCCTACCCGATTTACACACATAAGACAAGTCAGGTTCTAAGGTGAATTTTGGATTACCACGTGTTGGAGGTGCGTAGTCCTCAACCAGACTACGGGACTCCTCAATTTTTCTACATAACGAAATTAATTGAGTTTCGTTTTGTACATCCTCCAGGACCAGTTTGCTTTGATAAATAGGATGCAAATTTTGCCGAATAACTTTTAGTCGCATTTCCGGAGTTATTTTACAGGTCATGCGCTGAAATAAGTTGTTCATATATGCCAGATATATGCCAATCGACTCATCCCGCCCTTGAGTACGCGCCTTAATTTGCTGCCAGAGACGCTCGTTGTAGTCACGCGGTAAAAATTCGTCCCTTAACCCCTCACATAACGACTCCCAGTCAAGTATCGCGTCTCTATTTGCCCTATACCACACTAATGCTCTACCACTAAATAACTCTATTGCACTACGGTATAATAATTGCTTACTCACTCCTCTAGCTTCACCAAGCTCTTCCACTCGCTGCAAAAAACTATTAAGGCTGTCGTTAGAATGCTCGCCGGAGAAAGAGATTCCCAATTTTTGAACCGCATCAAATTGGGCTGGTCTCACACTCAGATTGGCCAGGCTGGTAGTGTTGGGGTCTACCACATTAGATTGGGTAGCGGTGCGTTGATGTATTGGGGTAGATGACGCTCCTCGTTGATCTAAAATTGCCTGTGTTAGAACTACTTCACCGGGTATTTCAGGCTCTTTTTTTGATTGATCTTCAATGCGTTCTTGCAAATCTCCATAGGCAGTCATTGCTAAAACGGATAGTGTATTTCGCCTTTGTTCATCGTCCGCATCTTCACTAGTGCATCGCTCTAAGCGACCTAAAATGTGAGCCAACTTACTTTCTACCCGTCTTATGACACTCCTGCTTATCAATGAATCGCTCAGAAGCTCGTTGACGTCTTTTAATTTTTTTTTCACATTCATCTAGGTCTGTCGAAACCTCGCCGTCCCAGCTATTTTCAAAAATCTTTCCATCTTTTTCTAGTTTTAGCATTCCTCTCAGACACTTTGCTAAAGCTTTAACATCACCCGTGGTTTTAACTCCACGAACCCGGAGTTCATACTCTAGCTCGTCTTTATTGAGACGGTCCGGCTCCATTTTTGACATGACGAGATATATACAGTATTTATCCCAACACAAACAAAATTACAAAAAACACTACGTGCGCAAGTACACAATGATTAATCAAAATTACACTTTCAACAATTTTCCAAACTATCAAAACTACTATTAATATTTCCGTTATTTTAATTATTGAAACCAAACAAATAACCGCCGCAGCCCCACGTTGGGCTCCAGAAATTTGCTACGATAAAAATCGTAATGGTCAGTTTGACCATACGGCGTCTCTCAATGGAGAAGGGCGGGGTTAACAACAAATATTTAACAAAATAGAAATTTGGTTTGTATGACTCGACGACGGATATGTAAAAAAAAAATGTAAAAGACTTACCCCTAATCGTCCGGTACTTGCACAGGGCTCCAATTGCTTTTGGTGCTTTTGATTGGCTCTTCCTCCTTCTGGGATAGACCGCGAAAAGCAATAAACGGCGGATTGTTAAGGAAAGTTGTAAATGGTAAATAAGGAAGGCTTGATTATCCAAACAAATATAATTGGAATATTGGGATTGAACATAAAAGTAATCGGTGAATAATGCTAATGATTAATCTAAAGAAAAATACCTGCCACGCAAAACTTTCATACTACTAAATCAATCCAGCGAAAATTAATAATAATACATATAATATAACAAATAAAATAAACTAAATTAACAATTAATGAACTTGGTGCCACACGTGGTCACCTCGCAGGGAACGTCCGGCAGCGTGTCGGTCCAACTGGTGCTTGGACCCAAATAGTGGTTATTAAGTTCAGCAATGATATGTAGATTTAAGCAGTTTATATATATGTATAATTGTACAGACGTGATCCTAGATGTAACGACAATTTTAATTAAATGCCACATTGATCATCATTCCGCACTATACAGCATATAATTGATAATAAATAATATTGATTGCGATATGTAATATTAACATGAAGGTCTAAGACCTGAAATAAAAGGAAAAGAAAAAGGGATAAAAATCAAAGAAAATATGAAGGGATAATATAAAGGACTTACCTGGCATGAAGCACACAAAACACAACAAAAGATTTATCAATTTTAGCGGTGAGGGTTGAATTTAAAATTCCGTGATAAACACGTGTTTGTAAAAATCAATTCAATCACCCAACAATCCGTAATCAAACTACGTCCAGCCAACTAGCTGTTCACCGGTAAAAGGATGGATTTCAGTCCTCTCCAGGACCTCCTGAAGAAAAATCCTTCATTGTGCGCATGCACTACTCTGCCAACCAAGTAAAATTAAAAGAATATAAAATGAAAGAAATATAACTAAGGACAAAAGGAAATGATAAGGAAAACATAAAAGCACAAATCATTAATTAATCTGATGCTAAATATTTAAAATCAAAGAAATAATTTGAATCGACTAATTCAACTCAAGACACCGTAGTAGTTCGAGCGAAAAGTAGGTAATTTTTACCGATCGATGTTCGGACTAGTGCTTGATGAATGAAATTAGTATATTATGAATGAATAAAAGTGACGTTCCAGTTCCGTGTCAAGGGATTTATATACAATAATTAAAGGTAAGTAATAACAAAATCTATTAATTAAATTGATGTGGCTGATGGCCAGCAATTACTATTTTAAAGATTGAAGATTTTATTAACATCAAATTATTTCTGATAGGTGACTATTTTAGGTTAATGGAGGAAATCAACAAATAATTAAAATGAAATGGGATAGATTAAAATAAATGGAATGGAATGGAATGGTATAATAACAAAGCAATAATAAACAAAAGGGAAAAGCTGGAACAATATGGATTAGATGGATAAGCAACAATCTAAACTGTCGGGGAAAAACCAATCATTGTAAACCGTAAGTAAATATTAAATTTATATTTACAAAATTGATATGGTTACTTTATAATGATGGGACAAGTCTTCAACATTCTCCCACATCCCAGCCGCATCACACAAACCAACTCTAATTGCAATTAAAGTAATTAATTATTTTAACATAATATTCGTTGTTAGCTGGAAACCGATGTTCGAGCTTGCAGCAAATGCAACCCGATGTGCAGTACGACACCCACAATGCCTACCATGAATAAAGATAAGTAGCCATTTATAAATTTTTTACTGCAAAGCTGATATAATTATTTTTCAGATTCTACTGCCATTTCAGAACGTAACAAAATGAGTCCGCCGAAGAACTAAGAGATGCTTTTAATAAAATTTTAAAAAGTGACAATAGAAGCCCTAACAATTTACAAACCGATAACGGTAAAGAATTTTACAATAAGTATTTTAAAACACTTATGGAAAAACATAATATTAACCATTATTCTACTTATACTACCATGAAAGCATCTATGGCTGAAAGGGTTATACGTACACTTAAAGAAAAAATATTTATACTATTTAATCTTGAAGGAAAATATACTTGGTTTAATAAAATACCCTCTCTGACACGTTAGAATATAATAAACAAAAACATAAAACAACTAAAATTAGACCTATAGATATTAAAGAAAAACAAAAAGAAAAACTTTTGCTTAAAACTGTATATTCACATATAAAACTTGGAATTACAAAAAGCAAAACATAATGATGTTTACTTGGTTGAAAAAGTAAGAAAGGAAATAAAGTGTATGTAAAATGGTTAAGTTTATATAAATCGCAAAATAGCTGGATAGATAAATCAAATGTATTATAATAATTAAATAAAATGTAATTTCAAATATATTTATTGTTTTATTATTATTATTTAATTAACAATTTAACAAAATTCTACTTTGTCGGTAGTATCTTCATATGTTGAATTCTGCTCATCATTGTTGAACTTTTTCTAGCTCTAAACCTTGTAATTGATTAAAATAATCTTTTGTTAAATATTGAATTGTTTCTCTATCAAGAGTATTATCAAAAATGCAGCTATTTTATTTCTAATATTTAAAGGACTGTTGTACATGTAATTGTTTTCTTGAAATTTTTTGCAAGATTGGTTGATGACGTTATTACCTTCATAGTATACATTATATGTTTCGTCATTCCACCTACTTCCGGTTTCAATGCAATAATACACTTCAGGGTAATTAATTTTCCATATTCTTTCTATTGGTTGGTCAGGTTCATTATTAAAATCATAATCGTCTGTAAAAATGACTTGCTTGTCTGCAGTAAAATCATAATGCAACGAGGATTTTTCTTAATTTCATTTAATATATTATGTGCGTCCTTGATATAATATTCGCATCTTATTAGTACTAATTCTTGTTCTGATAATTGAATCTCTTCGCCAATTTCTTCACAATAAGCGGTAATGTAAAATTTTTGCTCTAGATTACTAATTGTATTAACGGTTAGGTTAGTATAACTAAATTTTAGTTTACTTGATTTATTTATTTATAGAATCTAAATACTGGTGGGGAAAAGAAAACAAATATATAATTAATTAATTTTATTTATTTAAAAGAAATTTGGATAAAACACTATTAAACATAATAAAACTACCATAATTATTGCAATTAAGGTGAAAAGTGCAATAATAACATAATTTTTATTATTTAACCATGATTGAACAAGTTCCTTCATGTCGAATTGGGTCTGTAATTTTTATCCAATCACTTGTAGTACAGTAGTACGATTTATGTAAATATATCGAAATTTACACGTCTGCGACATTTTGTTATAAACTGATGCATTGGTTGATATATTATATAAAAATATATTTGATAATTTATCAATCTCTATTTTGTTCCATTTTCCAAGCCATGTGTCATTATGGGATCCATCATCTATGCTGATGAAACAATCGTAGACATGATGAGGCTTATTTAAATAAATAGTTATGTTGATATAATTAATTAAAAAAATCAAATGTAAAATATTCATTTTAGATTTTTTCTTTAAGGTTTAAATTAAAGTCAACTTGTAATTTTGCAACTGTCTTTACCATGCTACAACTCTGACCATAATGATAGTATCTGCATTTATGCTGTAATTTATGTAGGAATATTAAATAAAATCAATTATATATTAATTTCAGTAACTCAAAATATTCTGTGAATTTAGCATATGACAAATGTAATATTTCATTCATATATAAATTTTTTTCAGACATTGTAGATGGACTTAATAATAAGTTAATATTATTAAATAAATTTCCATCCATTTTTACACAATTACTTAAAAGTAAATTGTAATAATCTATAAAATTTATTGATTTTAATAAATCCATTTTATAATTTACAATTCGACTTAAAGCGTACAAATTATGCAATGTTTCAACAGTTAAAATAACAGAAAAACGTCTACATTCAATACTGATTGTATCTTTATTGTTATAAAAAATGACTGTTATTTTATGATCTGAAGCAAAATTAAAGGGGACATTTTTTTCTAAGTATGTTACGTCAATATTCATAAATTCTCCCCATTCTTCTTGATTAAAAATTATACAGTTTCTGGCTCCCCATATTTTGATTATGGGTATAAAACCTGTAAGTAGACAATCCGATAAAATATGTTTCTTTTATTAATTTATCATCATATTTTTCAATAACGCATCTACAAAAGCCATCGGGTTCTCGTCTGATAAAATATAAATTATTAAAACATGTTATATTTATTTAATTATTATTTAAAGAAACACTTACAACAATTTTTGGAGGTCATATTTAATAATAATACCAACGATTCTACTAATTCTATTAAACTATCCGGTAAATTTCTTTCAATATATATACCTAAAATTTTAATTAGGATGTTATCGAAAATGGCACGTGATCATTGATAACAGATATCAAAGTAACGATCGCAATTTTGTGTTATAAAGATGGTAATAATTTAAACATTTAACAGTTATATTAGAACAAATAAAAATTTAATTTTGGTTCAAGACAAGAGACAGCGGCATGCGACAAATCAAAGGTCAAGGTAAAAAATGTAGCACGCGACAGGGGCTATAGGTCAAGATAAGATATGTTGGTACGCGACTGATAGATAATAATTAGAATATAATATATTACTTAATAATAATAATTTTTATTATTTTAAATCTGTATTAAATGATGCGTAATCAATAATTAGTAAAATATAATTGTATCATTTATTATTATTATTTTTGCTTAAATTACAAATAATGTTAGTTGATGTTTAATTTAAATGCGTATTAAAAGTGTTGCGTAATTAATAATGAAAGTAATTTATAATTGTTGTGTCATTTATTATTTGCTTATATTACAAATTATGGTTGTTTGAACTTTTATAATCAGCTTGTAACGCATTTTTTAGTATATAAATAGCGCGTTTTTAAATTATTATTATTCAGATTTATAAAAAAAAGAATTATGAATAAGACTCCAGTGACTCGAAAACAAAACGGGAATGAATACGGGTCAAATAAGGTCGTCCCTTGTGATGAGTATTGGGACGACCTACCAGATGTAGGGACCTATGTCTCTAATCTAGAAGACAAGTTGGTTTTAAGGTCCAAACAATGAGCCGGAATATTCTTTTTTTGTGTTTTATTAATTTGGAAAATTTTAAATAAAATTAATTTTAACAATTTTGTGTTATTTATTTTTTACATTTAATGCTTTTTTTATTTACTCTATGAAACTCTTAATTAAAAAAGTTTAATATTATGGTAGCTTTCAAAACACAATATTCTTTAAAATCTAAATTACTAAATGCAAAAGAAAGCACAGATATTTGGAATAAAAGTGGTATATATATAAATTAAAGTATAATGACTGCAATGGAGTATATATTGGGCAAACAAAAAGAAGTTTTATTATTAGGTATAATGAACACATTCGAGATTTTAAAAACAAATATTTAGATAAATCAAATTTTGCAAAACATTTATTATTAAATAAACATAAACCAAATTCACAGTACAACACACTTGTAATTTTACACTTTTCGGATAAAAATCTTATATTTTTGGAAGACTTAGAAATTAAAAAACATATTAAAAATCAAAATCATGAAGTTATAAATGAACAATTAATGCTATACGATTCACCTTTAATGGATATTTTAATAAAATAAAAAATAAATAAAATTTAAAAATTCAAAATAATTATTAGAATGTTGGTATCTTTTTATAAACAAATATAACCTCTATCTTATATGTATCACTTCAAAGGACTTAAAAAACCGGATATCAGAGAATGCGGGAGAAACAAAAATTTAATTTATGTATAAATCTATCAACTTTTTTTTAATATATTATATACTTGAAAATGTTAATAAAATAACGAAACATGTTGTGTAAAATAATATATTAATTAATAAATAATAAAAAACATATGAAACAATATGAATATAACAATAAATATATTTTTTACATATTTCTTATACAAATAAATCAATTATATTAAATTAAATTAAAATACCTGGCTATCAAAATCAGCTGAAAAATAAAAAACATTAGTATTTAAAACTTTTACAAAAGTCACCGCTCACATATTAATATTTTTATGTATACAACAATTATTCAATCATCCATACGAACCTCTCAATGGCGTAATGCTTTAAAGCGCCATGTTTGTAATACTAGGATTCTGAGTTTGAATCTTGTCTTTTGCTCAATTTTTAACAAGTTTATTTAAAATTAACTTAAGTCTTATTATTATTTTTATTATATTTTAATATATTAGTTAGGCAACTTTACTTACTCTCATTTAATATTTAAATGACAGTTATATAAACAACATTATTTACAACATTTTAAACAATTGTTTTTTATATATATACACTACGAATATTCATTGATCGGTACGAACCGCCTATGGCGCATAAGCGCCATGATTGTAATAGAAGGATCAAGTGTTCGAACCTCGGCGCTGAAATTTCATCGTTTTAATTAATTCTTATCTTTTTTATATATACCACTAACAGTGTTACAACTTCAGAAAGCCTCCGTAGCTCAGTGGTTGAGCCGAGGATTTCTAAATATTCCGATTTTCAAGCGGCGGTTCGAATCCAGCCACAGCTATTTATTTTTCATTCAATAAAAATGCATATAAGAAATTGCATATAAGGAGCTGCATATAAAGAGCTGCATATAAGGAATAAAGTGTTACCGGCACCAGCAGATGGTGGAGGCGCCGCCAGTTCGGAGGGAATCGTGTATTGGTACCCGCCTGGCGAGTACTGTGGGTACTGCTTGTGTGTAGGTGGGGTTTGATAACCCACCTGTGGTCCCCCAGGGGTCGGGGCCACCTGGTGCATGGTGTAATACTCATGCCCTGGAGAGAGGGTCACCTGGTGAGGCGTGAGGCCATGTATCGGATACCCAGGTATAAGGGCCTCTCTCTTTGGTGGTGGAGGTGGTGGTGTGTGTATGACCACCTCCTGTAGCGGACCCCACGGGTCGTAGCTAGCCCCAGGGTTCGGGCGCGGTTCGGTAGCGGTGTGTGCTATGCTACCAACTGCTTGATGGTGCGGATATGCGTGGAGCGTATCCGGCTGGTGCGTCGGTGTCGGGAAGTAGTCCAGGAAGCAGTCCGTGGTCGTAGCGGGGGTCGTTGTGTTCGGATGAGGCCCTGCGGCGGGGTGTGCAATGCCGCAGAGTGTTGGATACCCGGTGGCGGAGGGTGCAATGCTATCCGGGGTATCGGAGCCGGGGAGCAGGTGGTACCACCCCGGTGCAAACGGGTGTCGAAGTCGTCATCGTAGAGTTGTCATGGATTGTAGCGGTAGTCATCAGGTTGCAGGGGTTGCGGTATGAAGGATTCATCTTCGGCGGAACGTAGAATGGAATAGCCTATTCGTAGTTTCCTAGTTGATGTCTCGGATCGAACTGCCGTTTGCGCGTGAACGCCTTGACTTTATACTAGCGCGATGCGCCCTGATTGGTGGGTGATGCTCCGCCCCTTGGCGGCATCAATCACCTCCAACTTCCAGTGTTACAATCCGGGTATCTCCAATTAGAACTTTTCTATTTTTGTTTGGTAGGACGTGACCTTGCGCCGAAGCTAACACGGTCAGTGGCCCTCCAGAAATGGTTTGCGGCGGGTAGTGCAATACCGCAAACTCGGTCTTGTAGTTCTTTACTCTCACACAAGCTACACAAGCTCTGGTAATTATCTCAATAATTAGCCAACTCATACAATCACACAGATTATCAATTATCCTTCGTCTTCTTCTTTGGGTTCCCCTTATAATGACGATTCCAGTGTGGCCGGAAATTACCAGGCCCTGTTGCACCTTCTTCGTACCTTCCAGTTTCCCTTATCGCTCTTAGTACAATGAGCAACATGCCATTTAGCTTGGCGTACTCATGTACGATCTTACTGCGATTATTCCTATGTAATAATCTGGTAATTAATTATGCAGTTAACATTACTGTTTCTATGATGTTATTTTGCTTGCGTAATTGCGTGTGTATTATTTCTGTGTTATAATACTTTACTTTGGCTCTCTCAATATTCTATTATTAATAATATTATTTGGGTGGTGTTTATAATATTATTATTCGCCTTCTGCCTTCAGGCGTGCGGTCGGGTGAGGCCGCGTATTGTGCTTAATACTTGTTCTTGCTGCGTGGTTAGCCAGACCACGCCACCCTATAGAGGATGAATCGCGTGCGGGTCTTGTTGCGCGCTAGGCGGGTGATCGCTGAGCGCGGTAGGGGTGAGGTGCGGCAGGCGTGCGAAAGCAGCCGGATGAATTGCCTACTCGGCTGTATTGGCATATCCCGTACGCTCTGGGGACTTCGCGCGGTGGCGTCGGTGTTACCTTCTCTCGCGCGGAACTCTGTTGATGTTATTGATAATAATTATTATTGTTGTTATTGTAATAATTATTAATGGGTATTTATTAATAATTATTATTGTTAATTATAATTATGAACACTAATTATAATTACGAATTATTATTCTTTTTCATTAATTACTTGTTTTATTGGTAATTATGAACTGCGTACTGATGTTGTTCTTCTAATTAGTAATTAATTATGATTATTATTTAATTAACTAATTACGGCCAATACGCTCCGGTAACAATCACCCCCACTTACTCGGCTGCGCTTCGTGCCTGCTGGTCTTGGCAGATCCTCTATAGAATGTTTCTTCTCAACTTGTCTCTTCTCGGTTGCTTAGTGTTTTTGTCTACTCTGTCTCTCACTCAGATGTGGTGGCTTCTCTGACTCTCACTCAGAGATGAAATTTGGCAGTCTGGGAATGTGACGAGTGCAAGTTTCTCTGGCTTACGCTTCAGAGACTTGGTCCTTTGTTTTTATTCAAAAGTGCTCGTTCGCAATCACTTTTACGTGTTGGGTAGAATGTATCGGTGTGATGGGTTTTTCCGGAATGTGTGCCTGGAATGGTTCATCAACATCGATTGGTATAATTCTGATTAACACGTGTGTTGGTCACCGGCCCTCTCGTCGATTCATTTATGATTCTCATAATTACTGGATGGGTGGAACTTAACCACTTGCCTGGTCCATGTAATTAAATGGTCCTTATAAACTTGACTTACTCAAATGGTGTTCTTCTCGCTCATGTAACACAAATACACTTTCTTCTTTACTTGTCTCTACTCGGTCGCTTAGTGTCTTCGTCTTCTCTGTCTCTCACTCAGAGGTTGTGGCTTCTCTGACTCTCACTCAGAGATGGAATTTGGCAGTCTGGGAATGTGACGAGTGCAAGTTTCTCTGGCTTACGCTTCAGAGACTTGGTCCTTTGTTTTTATTCAAAAGTGCTCGTTCGCAATCACTTTTACGTGTTGGGTAGAATGTATCGGTGTGATGGGTTTTTCCGGAATGTGTGCCTGGAATGGTTCATCAACATCGATTGGTATAATTCTGATTAACACGTGTGTTGGTCACCGGCCCCCTCGTCGATTCATTTATGATTCTCATAATTACTGGATGGGTGGAACTTAACCACTTGCCTGGTCCATGTAATTAAATGGTCCTTATAAACTTGACTTACTCAAATGGTGTTCTTCTCGCTCATGTAACACGAATACACTTGTTTGGTTTTGTCTGGGCGTTTTAAGACTTCCCTGGTTAACTGGAAATACTTCTCAGGAACGACTTCTATTTGGTAGTCGAACCCACGCTTAACTTCTGTCACGTTCAATGCAGGTGTGCAGCACAATCGCTACGATGTGCCCCACGTTGGGCGCCAATTGTTACAATCCGGGTATCTCCAATTAGAACTTTTCTATTTTTGTTTGGTAGGACGTGACCTTGCGCCGAAGCTAACACGGTCAGTGGCCCTCCAGAAATGGTTTGCGGCGGGTAGTGCAATACCGCAAACTCGGTCTTGTAGTTCTTTACTCTCACACAAGCTACACAAGCTCTGGTAATTATCTCAATAATTAGCCAACTCATACAATCACACAGATTATCAATTATCCTTCGTCTTCTTCTTTGGGTTCCCCTTATAATGACGATTCCAGTGTGGCCGGAAATTACCAGGCCCTGTTGCACCTTCTTCGTACCTTCCAGTTTCCCTTATCGCTCTTAGTACAATGAGCAACATGCCATTTAGCTTGGCGTACTCATGTACGATCTTACTGCGATTATTCCTATGTAATAATCTGGTAATTAATTATGCAGTTAACATTACTGTTTCTATGATGTTATTTTGCTTGCGTAATTGCGTGTGTATTATTTCTGTGTTATAATACTTTACTTTGGCTCTCTCAATATTCTATTATTAATAATATTATTTGGGTGGTGTTTATAATATTATTATTCGCCTTCTGCCTTCAGGCGTGCGGTCGGGTGAGGCCGCGTATTGTGCTTAATACTTGTTCTTGCTGCGTGGTTAGCCAGACCACGCCACCCTATAGAGGATGAATCGCGTGCGGGTCTTGTTGCGCGCTAGGCGGGTGATCGCTGAGCGCGGTAGGGGTGAGGTGCGGCAGGCGTGCGAAAGCAGCCGGATGAATTGCCTACTCGGCTGTATTGGCATATCCCGTACGCTCTGGGGACTTCGCGCGGTGGCGTCGGTGTTACCTTCTCTCGCGCGGAACTCTGTTGATGTTATTGATAATAATTATTATTGTTGTTATTGTAATAATTATTAATGGGTATTTATTAATAATTATTATTGTTAATTATAATTATGAATACTAATTATAATTACGAATTATTATTCTTTTTCATTAATTACTTGTTTTATTGGTAATTATGAACTGCGTACTGATGTTGTTCTTCTAATTAGTAATTAATTATGATTATTATTTAATTAACTAATTACGGCCAATACGCTCCGGTAACACCAGGACTGCAACTGCGTCGTCCGGTTTTGGCGGTGTCTGCTGGCGAAGCTGGTCGCAGGTTGTCTAGGTGGAGTTTTACCGGGGGTCTGTGCGGATTGTCTTCCACCCAATAGCAGTGGGACCCGGCTGTCATGATAACCTTCTTGGGGCCTAGCCATTTGTTGTTGAGGCCCTTGGCCCGTCTACGTACCATCACCATTTCTCCGGCTTCGCATGCTCGCACGTTGTCGTGTTTAGGGTATCTGCGTGCCTTGTAGGCGGCTTGCCGTTGTTTGGCTTGTTTCAGTCTAGCGTCTTGTTCTTCTTTTGGCCTTTCTGGCTTGTCCCAGCTTCCTGGTTCTGCTAGGTTATATCCTAGCATCAATTCACTTGGTGTACACCCTGTGGCCGCGTTTGTTCGGCGGTTGCAGTGGTATACTGCCATGGGCAGATGTTCGTCCCATTCTAGCCTTGGTTTCTCTTCCTGTAGGGCTCGCAAACTTTTCTTCAGTTCCGCGTGGCGGCGTTCCACAGGATTAGCCTGCGGTTGGTAGGTTGCCGTCATGTGGTGCACGACCTTCCATGATTTGATAGCCCGTTGGAAATGTTGGCTTGTGAATTGCGAACCATTGTCCGACAGTATTGTCTTCGGGTATCCCCATCATTGGAACAAGTTCCGCTCTAATACTTTGGTCGTATTTTCGATTGTAGCGGCTGTTACGGGAGTGGCTTCTAGCCACCTTGTGTAAGTGTCCATCATGGTAAGTATGTATCTGTTCCCGGCCTTGGTGGTGTCGAATGGGCCCACAAAGTCTATAGCCACTCGTTCCCAGGGTTTTCCCGGCGGCTGCGATTTTAGCGGGGCTTTGAGTGACGTCGCTCCGGCCTTTAAACTTGCACATGTCAAGCACCTCCGAATGAACGTTCTCACGTCTCTTCGATTTCCTGGCCAGTGATAGGCTTTCAGGATGGCCGTCGTGGTTTCGTCCCGGCCTGGGTGTCCTGCGATAGTTGTTGTGTGATCGTGCTTGATCACCTCTTGTTGTGCTTGTACCGGCACTACCAATTGGTTGGGTCCATTGCTTGTCCTCAAGAGTTCTCCTCGCTAACCAATTTTGTACCCTAGATCTTCGTCTTTTGGGCGCTCCGGGTTTCTTCTGCGCCGGGGTATCGGCTAAGCGCGTCTGGCTGCAGGTTAGTCTCCCCAAGCGTATGCTCGATGATGAAGTCTAATTCTTGTAGCACCAGCGACCAGCGGGTGAATTTGGCTTTTGCGTCTGTCGAATTCTCAAGCCAGACAAGAGCCTTATTATCGGTCCTGAGGATGAATGGTTCATCTTCTAGGTACGGCCTGTACCGATCAATTGCCCACACTATGGCCATACATTCGAGCTCGTTGCAGTGAAAGCGGGTTAGGCACGGTTTTAGTTTCGAGCTTGCAAATGATATAATGTGGCGTTGGTTATCTATTTCCAGGTACAGGACCGCCCCAACTCCGACGTTGCACGCGTCCGTCTGTAGCACAAACGGCACTCCTGGTCGTGGTCTGGCTAGCTTGAGTGGTTTTGCCATGGCTGTCTTAATGGCTTCGAATGCTCTTTCTTCGACGTCGGTCCACACAAAGGGTTTCTTGCTTCCCTGTAGCGTCATCAGGGGTGCGGCTATTTTGGTGTACTCCGGCACGTATTCTCGTACCCACGTACACAGCCCCAAAAACTTCCGTAACTGTTTTTTGTTACGTGGGGGTGCCTGTTCCTGGATTCCTTTAACGTGCCCCAGGTATTCCACAGATTGCACTCCGAACGAGCATTTTTTGATGTGGCATGTGTTCCGTGTAGTCGTTTGAGTATACTAGGATATCGTCCAGATATACTAGAACGCTGTTCCCTAGTAGGCCTTCCAACACCCGGGACATTAACTTTTGGAAGGTGGCCGGGGCGTTTTTGAGCCCGAACGGCATAACCTTGAACTGGTAAGTTCCGCCGTCGGGGGCTGCGAAGGCAGTGAGGTGCTTGTGTTTTTCGACCCTAGGTATTTGCCAATATCCTGTCTTCAAGTCTATCTTGCTGAATACCTTATCGGGGCCAAAGTCTTTCAGCGTCTCGTGTATTTTGGGAAGCGGGGCTGCCTCCTTCCTCGTGATTTTGTTGAGTTCGCGGTAGTTGACGCAAAAAGGTGTTAGACCATCTTTCTATTTGATCAGCACTACCGGGTCATAGTAGCTGCTGGAGCTCCGCTCGATAGTCCCGCTGACTAGTAGCTCGGCCACTTGCGTAAGGATTTGGGCCTTTTTGTTGGCATTGTACGTATACCTGGCCGTTTGTATCGGTGTCTGGTCGACCACTTCTATTGCGTGACTTACGGTCTTTGTGGTCATCGGGGTCACCGCTTCGTCGAAGACCATGGGAAAGTCTCTTACTAGCTTTTCGAACTTGGTCGGTTCCGGAGAAGCGTGTTCTGGTAGCACCACTGGTTCGTGTGGCGCTACTCGTTTGGGTGCCAAAACTGCCCAGTACACAGTGGATCGGCGGTCTCTGCCATAGTGCACGCATTTCCGGGCGTAGTCTATCGTGGCTATGTTATCGTTCATCCATGGGTTCCTTAGGACTACGTTTTCTCCCAAGGTCGGTGCGATTAGGAAAGGGATCTTCTGAGTTTGATCTCCTACAGTCACCATTGTTTTAACTTCTCCGGTCTGTTTGACCGTTATGTTCCGCGGTCTTACTTCTGTAAACTTCATAGACGTGAAGTTGTGTGAGGCTCCGCTATCAACCAGCGCTTGAACGGATTGACCGTTTATCAAGATGGAAATCCGGGGCAGGTCGCCTGACCCTATCGCCCCAACGGTATCCTAAATCTTTGAGAATTCTTTCTTCTGCGTTTCCTCCTCCTGCTTCTTCTTCTTCTTCTCCTTCTCTTCCGGTTGCTGTGTGTGGGCCGGGGGGTTCCGTCTCTTAGTCCCTTGCCGGCCCTCTACTCGTTTCCCGACTTCTGGGACGAGTTGGCGGTGTTCTTTGGCTTGTGCTTTGCGGAGAACGCCCTTCTGCGGGCAATGTTTGCTTCAATCTTGCTGGCCATGGCCAGTAACTGTTCGATGGTTGCAAACTCGTGCGTGTCCAAGGACTGCTGTATGCGGGGTTCCACAAGCGTGACTAGGGTACTAGTCAGCTCTTTAGGAGAGTGCCGCAGGCATAGGCGACAATAGGCTGCTGCTTGCCTCCTCAAGAAGCTTTCCACTGCTTCCTGGGGGTCGTGATGTTTGTTGAGCAGTTCGTTCATTAATTGAATGTTTATCCCGGGGTCGGTGTATTTCAGTATCAGTCGGGCCTTGGTGATCTCGTACGATAGTTCCTGTTCTTGGTTGTGTCGCGCTTCAAAGGTGCGAGCGTCGTCCTTTAAGCTTCATACCAGCAACCGGTGGTGTGCGTGCTGGGGCACGCCGTGTTGAGCAAAATGGTCCTCCACTCTTGCGAAGAATCTCTGTGGATCTTCATATGCAGATCCCCCAAACTTAGGTGGTTCGGGTAGATATAGCTGATCTAGCCTTTGGCGCTTCATGAAGTCATATTTGCTTTTGCAGCATTTGGTTCGGTGCAAGAACGTTTGTTGACCGTGCGTCTTGCCACAGTCCTGCCCTCTCGGCTTTGCTCTGCGGTGGTTCTTCTAGGTCTCTTCTTCCTTCGGGTGTCGTTTGAAGGAGCGTGGAAGCACCTTGCTTCCAATTTGCCCCACGTTGGGCTCCAATTGTTACCGGCCAGGCACCTGCAGATGGTGGAGGCGCCGCCGGTTCGGAGGGTATCGTGTATTGGTACCCGCCTGGCAAGTACTGTGGGTAGTGCTTGTGTGCAGGTGGGTTTGATAACCCACCTGTGGTCTCCCTAGGGTCGGGGCCACCTGGTGCATGGTGTAATACTCATGCCCTGGAGAGAGTGAGGCCATGTATCGGATACCCAGGTATAAGAACCTCTCTCTTTGGTGGTGGTGGTGTGTGTGTGTGACCACCTCCTGTAGCGGACCCCACGGGTCGTAGCTAGCCCCAGGGTTCGGGCGCGGGTCGGTAGCGGTGTGTGCTATGCTACCGACTGCTTGATGGTGCGGATATGCGTGGAGCATATCCGGCTGGTGCGTCGGTGTCGGGAAGTAGTCCAGGAAGCGGTCCTTGGTCGTAGCGGGGGTCGTCGTGTTCGGATGAGGCCCTGCGGTGGGGTGTGCAATGCCGCAGAGTGTTGGATACCCGGTGGCGGAGGGTGCAATGCCATCCGGAGTATCGGAGTCGGGGAGCAGGTGGTACCTCCCCGGTGCAGTCGTTGGTGTTGAAGTCGTCATCGTAGAGTTGTCATGGATCGTAGCGGTAGTCATCTGGTTGCAGGGGTTGCGGTACGAAGGGTTCATCTTCGGCGGAACGTAGAATGGAATAGCCAATTTGTAGTTTCCTAGTTGATGTCTCGGATCGAACTGCCGTTTGCGCGTAAACGCCTTGACTTTATACTAACGCGCTGCGCCCTGATTGGTGGGTGATGCTCCGCCCCTTGGCGGCATCAAAGGTAAAAGGTAAAGGTAAGGGCGTGGTCACCTGGCACGCGACAGGTAAAGGTAAAGTAAGGGCGTGGTCACCTGGCACGCGACAGGGTCTAAGGTCAAGATAAGAGGTGTCGGCACGCGACTGATAATGGAAAAGGTCAGGTTTGGTGATAAGGGCGTGTTCACCTGGCACGCGACAGGGTCAAAGGTCAAGATAAGAGGTGTCGGCACGCGACTGATAAGAATGGCGTAGCTGTGATTAGGTCAAAGGTCACTGATAAGGTCAGAGGTCAGGTTCCCAGACCAGAGTAGCCCAATAAATACTAAACACTTATGTAAATACTGTTCCACTACTACTAATAAAGGAAGCAGACATTTGCAATATATGCCAATAGCTGGAAGAAATGGGGGCATAAGAAAATTAAAAAAAAACAACAAAAAAATAATCAAAATCAGAATCAAGGATGTAAAATAAGCAATTGAGGGTGGCAATCAAAAAGAAAAAAGTAAAAGAGCTGGTGATCCCAACAAAGGATAAGGACTGGGACCTACCAGAAGGAGTGGAGGATCCTGTAATGTAGAGGTTGGTTGGGTTGAATAGTTGGTGTTAATTAAACACTTGTTGCACTTTATATTTCATTGGTATTTATTAACTTGATAATTATGACATCATGTTATGGTCAATTATAGCAATCACGTAACAATCATTTATCAATCATATAATAATCATATAATAATTCTATGCTTTCCACTTGCACCCTGGTTTATATACCAGTTCAACGCAGTCCATTGTCGCAGACTTGGAATGCGCTGATAGTGCAAGGTGAGTGATATTATGTATTATTACTTATTGTAATAATACATAACATATTTTAGTTTATTATTTACATTTTATAACCCTGGAGGAAGGTTGGCTATTACGCCACTACACCTCCTCCTTTTAGGGAGTGTGAATTTTTATTACTTAAAATAAAAATTTACATTTTACAGAAATTTCTTAAAATTAAATACATATTTATTTTAAATTGTTTCCTTGGGTTCACAATGTCCGTCCTAGATTGGATCATTGTGAATAGTTTTTATTGTTGGCTTTAATTTATTCTATTTAGAATCGAAGATTTATATATTTTTTATATATTCGAGAGCGACTCGACTTTATTTATATTATTTATATTGTCAACTCCGGATATTTTTCAATCCTAGACAATATCTGCCCTAAGTCAGATTCGTCTTAAGAGTTTATTTAGCTTTTCATTTGCTATAATTTTTAAATAACGACGGGGGTATTACATTAAACATTTTATTATTGAGCTCTATTTTTATTTTATTTATCGCGTGATCTCCGGCTATACTTTCAAGCCTTAACATGATCTGACCTAAGCCAGATTTGTTATTAGAAATCTTACCGTCTAATATAATTCGTTTCTTATTGTCTATCTTTATTAATCAAATGAGGTTGTACACTCCTCAGTTTGATCATTCTCAATTTTTATAAAATTATTGTATTTTTATAAAATTATTTCTAATTTAATTACTGTTTATTGTTTAATTAATTTAATTACTTGTGTAATCAATTTATTTAATCTATAGTAGAATTTTTAATGTTAGTTTCACTATGTTAAATTCTTAACAATATTTTCAAAATGCTTTATTTGCGTTTTTTTCGGAATGAGTTCACAATCCCGCGGTGTTTGCTATATGTTTTCGCGATGCTTGCGAATTTTTCTATTTATCGTATAATGCAAAAATGCAAAATTGTTAACTATTTAGTTTGTCAACGACGGTCATCCAAGTCGGTGTTCATGTCTCTCGGTGTGTTGTGTTGTGTTTTGTGCTAAATTTTAAATATGGCGCCTGTCTGTGCGCGTGTGATGTGTTTTTTAAAATGTAGTGAAATAGTTTTTATTTGGAATAATATATTTTGGTAAGTGCAATTTTTATTATCAATATTCAATTTTTCTTATTTTTTTATTTATTTATTTATTTATTTATTTATTTATTTATTTTTTTAATTTGGTCGCGCGTAATAATAATTTTATTATATTTAAATTTATTTATTTATTTCTATTTTATAATTACTAATTAATTTTTATGTTTCTAACTTTTTACTATTGTCTTTTTATTTTCTTAACTTACTGCGTTTTCTCCTATATATAAATCTAATTGATATGAATCTAAACATTCGTAAAATTGCACTAAAATTGACAATTACAACGCGAAATTTTATGAAGCTATTTTAAGCAAAAATAATTGCTTTTGGCAAAATCTAAAAATGTGCATTGTATTCTACTATTCAACCAAAAATTTCAAAATGACTAAAGTAAACATCTATAATATAAAACATCTATAATAAAAATGATATGATATATTTTTATATAAGTTTTACCTAATATATTATATTAGTAATAAAATTATTCAGTTTTTTGTTACTATTAATAAATTTAAGTAGATTAAAATTTTAATTAATACATTTTAACAAATATTTAAACAATATTGATAGTGTAGTACCCTTGTATCATGGCATTGATTGAATTAAATAAAACAATCAATGTTATGATAACGCAGCTATTCCGCAAGGTCGGTTTGCATAATTAAACAATTAATATTTATAAGTATAAATAATGTTTATAAAATAGTAGTTATTAATAAAAGAGAAGAAGGCCGCTGGGCTTCAATTCGAATTACAAATCGTAAACCAATAACTTGTGATCCTATCCTATTGAATATCCTCACCCCGCTACATACGCCACTTAAACTATTACATGGCGATCCTGCCCCAAAAAGTTCCTGCCGTGAAAGCGCAGTAAGAAGGCTCTGGCAAGTCATATGCCGGTACATTAGTGAAATGATCTAGTAAAAATTAAGTGTCGTGTATGTGTCAGTGGGTACGTGAAAATGGGAACAACACAAACGAAGCAAGAAGAAATCATCGTCCAAGCCGCAGGTACAGGAACGAATGCTGCAACCGAATCTACATCATCATCATCGCTTACAAGAACGGAATGGTTCCTCATCATTGTTAGCATAATACTATTAACAATTCTGCTAATCTGGACAAAGAAGAGGATTTCAAAGTCGATGCGGTCCATCATCAGAGAAGAAATTAATAAAAATGAAATAAGAAAATCATGCGATCAACTGGCTAAGGCGTGAGTTAAAAAAAAAAAAAAATAAAAAAACAAAACTGTATTTATTATTTATTTTTCGTAATTTTGTCTATTTTCATAAAGGTTAGTCTTAGTTAAGCATAATAAAATTTAGTAATGTTAATTAATTATTGTAATGCATAAAGAATCTATGATGTTATGTCGGAAATTTATTTAAAATTACACGAAGAATTGAAAAACTATTTATCTAATATAAAAAAAGATCCGCAAGATAGACGCGTAAATCAAGAATTAAATACAAGTAGAATAAATAAGCTTAAATTAATTAATACTGATTATAATAACCACAAACTAATATTTAAAGAAAAAGTTGAATCATCAAGTGTAGATGCGAATGAAATAGAAACAGTAAAAGTAATTTTTGAAAATATTGATAAAATATATGATGAAATTAAGTTAATATTGACAACTAGGCGCGATACAATTACAAAACCGGGCACCATGTCATCAATTGAATTTTTTAATTTAGCTAGTAGAATACTACCGAACGAGTTCGACGGTAGTCAAGATAAAAAACAAGCATTCCTTGATGCTTTAACTTTATTAAAAGCTAATTCAACAGGTCATGAAATAAATGCCATTGCTTTTATAAAAACAAAGTTAGTTGGAAAAGCAAGAGATATAATATCATCACCTAGTTCTATTGACGGAATAATAGAAAATATTAAAACCGGATTAAAAGGAGAAAGTTCGCGATTAATAACTGGAAAATTATTAGCATTAAAAAATACAAAAGATACATCCAAATACGCCGCAGATATAGAATCATTAGCAAATTCATTAAAAAGAGCATATATTTCGGAGGGAGTACCCGTAAATTTAGCTGAAACATATGTCACAGACTCAACAGTTAAGACCTTATCAAAAAATGCATGCTCCGAAAAAGTAAAAATCATTATGGAAGCAGGCACATTTACAACGTCACAAGACGCAATTATCAAATATGTTAGCGTAGCAGCAGATTATCCATCTGATGCAGCTAACGTATTCTTTACAAGAGATCACAAAGGATCTCAATACAAACAATTTAATAATAGAGAATTTAGAAATACACAATTTAATAATAGAGGCTTTCAAAATAATAATAGAGGTTTTTATAATCAATTTAACAAGAGAGGTTTTCATAATCAATTTAGTAATAGGAATAATTATAATTCACAATTTAATAATAACGGTTATGATTACAATTATCAACATAGTAATAACCATAATAGTAATATTAAGACAAATTACCATAGAGGAAATTCGCACCGAGGATTCTCTCAAAGAAACGGACAAAACCAGTTTGTACGTACATACGAATCGGAAAACGGTTCGGAAAACCGAAAGGACCCCCAACCAGGTCCACTGGGGGCAAACCTTTAAAATTTTTTAATTTGGACCTTGCACTTTCAAACTTTGTAATATTAAAAACAGAAATGACGAGAGATCATGACGTTACGTTCTTGATTGATACCGGTGCAGACATATCATTAATTAAAAGATCAAAAATTGACCCAACTCAAATCGTTGATTGGGCAAAGGCTTGTAAATTAAAAGGCATTACAAATGAAATGTCAAATTCAATAGCAACAACTGAAACTTTCATTTATATAAATAACATTGCAATTGAGCATACTTTTCATATTGTAAATGATGATTTTCCAATTCCATCTGATGCAATTCTAGGTAGAGATTTTATTACTAAATATCAATGCCAATTAGATTATTCTAACTGGACGATAAGTATAAGATCAACAAACCAGGAAATCACTGTTCCAATTCATCATCATTTAAATGAAAATGTATTAACAATACCACCTCGCTGTGAAGTTATTCGTTATATAAAAAAGTTTTCAACAATAACACAAGATTCAGTTATAATAAACGACGAAATAGCACCAGGTGTTTTTGTGGCAAGTACCATAATATCAAATCAAAACCCTCTAGTGAAAATTATTAACACAAATGATGAAAGTGTATCAGTAAATATAGCAAATGTACAAATATCAAACTTAAATAACTTTAATATATTTAAATTAGAAACAAATAATAATAATAGAAAATTGATATTAAATCAACAAATCGATAAAGATATGCCTAAATGCGTAAAAAATGAAATGTTGACACTATGTGAAGAATTTTCAGACATTTTTGGATTAAAGACCGATAAATTAAGCACTAATAATTTTTATAAACAAACAATTAAGCTAACTGACAGCAGTCCTGTATATATAAAAAATTATCGAACTCCACACTCTCAAAAACAGGAAATTAATAATCAAGTAGGTAAAATGTTAAAAGATGGAATAATTGAACCATCAATTTCAGAGTACAATAGCCCTATAATACTAGTCCCCAAGAAATCGACTAAGGGAGAAAAGAAATGGCGCCTATTCATTGATTATAGACAGCTAAATAAGAAACTAGTAGCCGATAAATTTCCTTTGCCTAGAATAGACGATATTCTAGACCAACTTGGTCGTGCAAAATGGTTCTCGGTACTAGACTTAACATCAGGTTTTCATCAAGTCCCATTAGAAGAAAACTCACGAGACATTACGTCTTTTAGTGTAGATAATGGATCATATAGATTTACCAGGTTACCATTTGGTCTCAAAATAAGTCCTAATAGTTTTCAAAGAATGATGTCAATTGCGTTTAGTGGTATAACACCCGAAAAAGCATTTTTATACATGGATGATTTAATTGTAATTTGATGTTCTCAAGAGCATCATATTCAAAATATAAAAAAAGTTTTTGAAACATGTCGAAAATTTAATCTTAAACTAAATCCAGAAAAATGCAAATTTTTTAGAACTGATGTCACTTATCTAGGACACAAAATTACAGACAAAGGTATATTACCTGATGATTCAAAGTACGAAGTAATTGAGAAATATCCTACACCTACTAACGTAGACGACATTAAACGTTTTGTAGCTTTCTGCAATTATTATAGGAGATTTATAAGAAATTTCGCAGAAATTACAAAACCACTTAACAAACTTACGAAGAAAAACAACAAATTTAATTGGGACAATGAATGTGAACAATCATTCATAAAATTAAAAAATTCTTTACTGTCACCAGAAATACTGCAATACCCAAACTTTGATAAAGAATTTATCTTAACAACCGATGCATCTAAAGAAGCATGTGGTGCAGTACTTTCTCAAAATTTCGAAGGAAATGATTTGCCTATTGCGTTTGCCTCAAAATCATTCACAAAAGGCGAAATAAATAAAGCTACCATTGAGAAGGAATTAGCAGCAATACATTGGGCAATCAAACATTTTAAACCTTATTTATACGGTAAAAAATTTACAGTAAAATCAGATCATAAACCATTAATTTATTTGTTTTCATTGAAAGATCCCTCATCTAAATTAACTAGAATGAGATTGGATATAGAAGAGTATGATTTTGAAATAGAATATATTAAAGGAATTGAAAATGTAGGCGCAGATGCACTATCGAGGATAAACATAAGCGAGTTAAAGAATATTGCACATGAAAACAAGCAAATCTTAGCAATCACTCGTTCTATGACAAAGTCCGTACCAGAAATAATAAATAAAACAACAGATAACAAAGAGGTGAAACCTAAAGTATATAGTAGCTTTGATAAATATGATATTGTTAAATTACCAATTTTAAAGTTCGAAAATAATGATAATTATATTAGTATAATTATAGGGAAACAAGGAAAATTCAGATCTGAAAGAGAAGTTTTGATGACTAATGGCAAATTTTTTCTAGAAAAAATCTTGTCTCAGCTAGAGAATATGGCTAGTGATCTTAACATAAATGAATTAAAACTTAATATGAACGATAATATTTTTAAAATGTGCACAATAAATGAAATAAAAGAACAAGGTAATAAAATATTAAAAGAACTAAATATAATATTATATACAAATCAAAAAATAATAAATGGCAAAGAAGAACGTCACAAATTAATAGAAAAGTTTCACGAAGATCCAATGATAGGAGGACATTGCGGACAGAAAAAACTTTTGAAAAAACTTAGATCATATTATAGATGGAAAGGCATGTCTCGCGACGTAGCCACTTTTGTAAAAACTTGTAATAAATGTCAAATTAACAAAAACAAAATAAAACACGTAGAACCAATGGTAATCACACCAACACCCCAACAGGCTTTCGATATAGTATGCATTGATACAATCGGTCCTTTTTCAACAACGACAAACGGTAATTCATACGCAGTCACTATACAATGTGAACTAACTAAATATGTCATAATAATTCCTATAGCAAATAAAGAGGCTTGCACTATTGCTAAAGCAGTTATGAAAAACTTCATTTTGGTATATGGTCCAATGAAAGAAATCAGAACTGATATGGGCACAGAATACAAAAATGAAGTCATAAGTAACTTAACAAATTTAATGAAAATAAATCACAAATTTTCAACTGCATACCATAGCCAAAACATTGGTGGATGTGAAAGGAATCATAAAGTTTTTAATGAGTACATGAGGATGTATATAAACGATATGAAAACAGATTGGGATCAGTGGATACCTTATTACTGTTTCTGTTATAATACAGCCCCAAGTACTTATCATAACTACACACCGTTTGAATTAGTTTTCGGGAAAAAATGCGAAATACCAAATTCATTTACAAATAACACCATAGATCCTTTATACAATGTAGACTCTTATTATTTAGAAGTTAAGTTTAGAATGCAAACAACAAATAAACGTGTTAGCAAATATATTTTAAAAGAAAAATTAAAACGAAAAAACATTTACGATAAAAATACAAATAATAAAAGGACATTACAACCAGGTGACCTAGTATTAATTACCAATGAATCAAGAAAAAAGCTAGATCCATGGTTTAATGGCCCTTTTAAAGTAATAAATTGTGATAGTGTAAATTGTACAATAGAAAACAATAACAAACAAGTGACAGTGCATAAAAACAGAATACAACATTATCGTGAAAGAAACTAAAAGTGTTAAATGTTAAAAATTTAATAATGAGTACATATTATGTTTTTATTTTATAGTATTATTTTAAGTAGGTGAAGTGTAATTGTAATAACAGGTCAGAATAACAAATCAAAGTTTTGCAAAACGCAACGAGAAGCACATTCTTTTATTTAATTTTCAATGTCACTGGCAATGCAATACAAATACACTGAACTGCATTATTTTAATTGTATGTAAATTTATTTTAGTTCTAAGATAGATTAATTGAGTAATTGAATTTAGTTTAAAAAAAAAAAAAAAAAAAAAAAAAAAAAAAAAAAGAAATTAAACTGAAATTTATATTTTATTAAAACTAAATTCAATCTCATAAAAAGGGGGATGTAGTACCCTTGTATCATGGCATTGATTGAATTAAATAAAACAATCAATGTTATGATAACGCAGCTATTCCGCAAGGTCGGTTTGCATAATTAAACAATTAATATTTATAAGTATAATTAATGTTTATAAAATAGTAGTTATTAATAAAAGAGAAGAAGGCCGCTGGGCTTCAATTCGAATTACAAATCGTAAACCAATAACTTGTGATCCTATCCTATTGAATATCCTCACCCCGCTACATACGCCACTTAAACTATTACAATAGTGCAAGGTGAGTGATATTATGTATTATTACTTATTGTAATAATACATAACATATTTTAGTTTATTATTTACATTTTATAACCCTGGAGGAAGGTTGGCTATTACGCCACTACAATCCTTAATTGTTCGACAGGAGGACACCTGACATATGGACCCCATATGCCGTCAACAACAAAAATTAAAAAAAAAAGAAATTAAGAAACAGTAAGTGAAAAAAAAAAACATTGTAAGTAAAAGTGAAAATTAGAAAATAAATTTAGTGATCAACAATCAGACAATTTATTTATATATACAAACATGCATTTTAATTGTAAAACTATAAACTATGCATTTATTTATAACAAATTCTATAATAAAAATATTTAACTAGTTAAGTTAAAATTGCTAATAATTTAATAGGACAATATGCAATAAATTATAATTAAAATATTAAAACAACCTGAGTCATTAAAATTTTTGATTATAATATACACAAAGTATGAAATTAAGCAACCCAAGAAAAAATTCAGCAAATGTTTTAAACACAAAATTAAATTAAATTAAATTAATTAAAATAAGTAAAAAATTTGATGAACAATGCACGGACATTTTCAATGACAAATAAATACAGAAGTTCATTATTGAAAATAAATTAAGATACAGAATTAATTACAAACATATCAATTCCTTTTATATAACATATCCATTACAAATGTGATGTTAACTGTGTTGTCACACAGATGATTTGACTGTAAACAATTACCAATCATATTATCTCATAACAACATATCTGAATTAATTAATGAAGTAATTACTTAATTAATTCAACTTCTTTTTCAAATAAACCACAAACACGTACTGAGCAATGACTAAATCCCTAAGATGGCAATGTATGTCCAGCTCCAGAAGCTAAAAGACCTCCTCAAAATGCAAACTGAAAAGTTCAACAAACTCGAGACATACGTTATTTAGAAGATTGTCGACAAATCAAAGAGATGCGACTACCTGAAAGACAAGCAGAGGCAGAGCAAGGTAGACTTAAAGACTTCTTCTTCAAACTTCTTACGGACATCACAAAATTAGAAAGAACAATGCCTCATTTATCGCATCAATAATGTCATTTGTTGCAAAGCAGATCTCTCAGCCACTTACGCCACCGGTTCTTCCGACCCCGACGCATGTGGATTTCCCAGCTAACATCACGTATTGTGAAAACAACAACGTGTTCTTTTACACCTATTAATTAGAGTCTAAAAAAACCTTAAAATATGTTGTCAGGAACATAACAGCTCTAAGATATTGACACGAAATCATATTTCGTATTTATAAATCAATATTGCACCTGGGTGGTATTGCACCTATATAGACAAAGCACTTAAATAATATTTATTTAAGATATTATTCATAGGCGAGTTCCGATAACGCATAAAAGAAAGTAGCATAATTACGCATCGCGGTTAAGAGATTAACAAACAAATGAGTCTTGAGGATGTTGGTTTCCACTTTGAGTGGCCACCTGTCTAAATAATAGACAGGACGGGAGCGGTCAGATGAGGTCACCTATGGTTAAGATCGATATTATAAAAAGAGAAGATAGTGTGACAAGCGGACAGTCGTTTAGTCGTTAAGTCGTGCAGTGGTACAGTCAGGTAGTCATCAGATCAATGTTAATAGTTGTGAGTTGTGAGTTAAGGTCGAGAATCAATCAAGATCACCCGCCAGCCGCCAAATAAGTAAACAAATAAAAAATGTAAGTGTTGTAGCCATGTGTTTCTATTACCCCAATCCCAACAGTAATGCCATCCCGGCAAACAGGCCCCCCAGTCACAACCGTAGCCAAGCGAGTATATAGTTGTAGTAGTTAGTTATGTATTATACCCAGTTGTGACAATATGTTCCTTTATCTGTCAAACGCATGGAAAAAGATGGAAAACCTTTCCCAATGATGTTGTGTCTCTCACCAAGTTAAACGCAAGTCCGAAAACCTTATGTAATTCCCAAATTTACAGAGGAATGAAAGCATGTAGCTACATGCTTAGCGTGCAAGGAGGCGCACACCGCAAGTTATAAAGACTGCCCAGTTTATCTCAAACTGAAACCACGCCAATCTTTTAAGCCCTCAAAAGCAGACTCCCGCTTCTCCCTGAAAAACTCTAAACTAAAACAGGCGAAAAACGTTAAAACGCTTTTAATCAGAAATTATAGTTTTTCCTCGGCTTGGCTCAAGCAAACAAAACTGATTTCAAGGAAATTACTCTCCTAGATTGATAAAATAAAACAAACTATTCTGTCCGTTAGTATAAATTTCAGACATAGTCAAAGTACAAGTTCTCTCTAAGCACCATGCAGTTTCCCATTAAGGCAATTTTCAGTACTAGTCACGTTTACAAACTCTGTTCAAGGATATAAACATAATCATTGACTACGCCTCAAACACGGAAATCATTCCCCATGTTCAACATTCAACTTCCACAAAACGAATATGTCACGCAACAAGTTGTACCTTACATCCGTGTTGAGTATAAGTCGGGTGACATTGTGCAATGCCACCATTGCTAGCGCAACGGCCACACGACATCAAGGAGCAATTCGCATGCAATAAGACAAAGGAATCGGAGCATGTAGCAACATGCACTAAACACAAAGAGCCGCACACTGCAAACTAGTTAAACTCTGCCAAAGCCCCCGTCCAATGCCCTGTTATCAAAGAAAAAAATTAACTAGTCCCCAGAGCACACTTATCGCCCATAAGGAGAAATCCTAAGCGCATGCAACGAGAAGCAAACCTATCAAATATCAATTTACCCGCAGCCGTTAACCCGGCAAAAATAGCATAGCAGCTCCGAGTCCGCTAAACCGTCCAACACATGTACAAAATAGCTGCGCAAAGCACAGCAGCAAAAAAGCAGGTTTTTATTCAATATAAGCCTACGACTGCTGCTAAAATCTAAAATTTGCGTTTTTACTTTGCTTGAAAAGTCTTTTATCTATACGCATTATTAGATTTATTTGTTGAAATCCCTTTTCATAATTTTTATTATGGCAAGATTCAAACCTGTTTTTGTTGCCAATTTAAATTTATAAATTTGTTTTGTTGCAAGTGTAAAAGCGATTTCATAACGTTTTTGTTATTTATGTTGTTTCTCTTAAAATGAGAATATCTTATATCGGGTCGAGACATTTATTATTTGATTAAAGAGGGGCCTGTAGACTACATAGTTTTTAAGAAAAGTTATAAAATTATTTGACATTTATTATTATAGACCGCTCTGAAGTCACACGTGTTTCCTGATATGCAATATTTTCATACCGCATCACACTTGTTTTTTATTGTTACAGTTGGCCAGTTAAGTTTATAAATGTTTCTTTGTCCTGTTACCTTTCTTATGAAATGAATCAAAGTTTATGGCACCTATTAACCACATAATTCAAGACCATGGACGTGAAACAAGTTGAAACAAAATTTTAAATTGGCATTTTTTGCTTAGAGGGTTAATGGGTTAAGTGATACCGAAAGTAAGAAGAACTGATCCAACTATTCAACTTGATCCAATAAAAGTAACGAGTTAATACTTCAAAAATTTTTATCAATAAGTACTAATAGCATTTATTCTAGCATTGATATGCAAGTTTTTCAACAAACTCTACTGTTTCCGAACGAAATTAAAGCCGTCACCAACCAAGTTTCAAAAAGAATAACCGGATTCCATACGGATGGTCAATTCCACACACCCAATATTTTTACCGCTGACAAATTCAACGAGCTGGCACATTATGCAGTAGAAAAGGTTTTTGGATTTCTTTCAAGAATAAGTAATTACTTTAGTATATTTGCACTTTTATATACTATTGTAAGAGTTATAACCAATGACGGGTCAGTAGTTATCAACTACTTCTCCATAAGAAAAAAATTTCAAGAAGAAGGTCGTAACTTTAAAAAGTATTTTATAGCCAGTTTACTCCAAGCGTCAGCACTTAATTAACTAATTAGATACAAAAACAATAAAGTAAATTATTAATAATTAATAAAATGAAAGACAATATCTACCCGAACTTAAGTAAAGTTATAGTGAACACACCGGAACATTTTCCAGCGCAATTGCCCACTAACGTTATCGCGTCTGCACAACCAGTCAATTTTTTTTCCTTTTATTTTGTATTTGTTTTTGTATTAGTTATAAATGTTTAATGTAGTTATCCAAAATTCAATAATCCAATCAAAAACCAACTTCAAAGTGGACCAGCAGCAGCTTCAAGTACTACATAAATTAAGGACAGCAGTTTAAATGATTGTAGGACTCCTGCTAATCATGCCAATCCTCAAATTGTAGCAAAGATAAAGAAAAAATGTCCAGAAGCATAATGTTATGGCCGACGGCACCAGAAACCAACTAGTAAGAGAAATTCAAAAGAAAAACAAAATATGTTTCTATTGCAAAATTTGTAAAAATTGGATGTGCATGAAACGCATTACGGTTTGCTTTGCAAATTGAATTGTCATTTTGTAAGAAAAATTTTAAACCTCCGCCATTTGTGTGTGGAAGTTATGTAATCATTTAAATTTTTTGATTAGTTAATTTGATCATTTTTCAATAAATATTATGTGTGTGATGCGATAAAAATAGTACCATAATAATTTTGTATCACACAGTAAGTCAAAAAACTCTATATTACAAATTTAGACATAAAATTATTGTCTAAACGTCAGCATTTATCATAAACAGATAATTTAATTTTGTTCCTCACAGACCACACTCAAAGGGAATACTTGAACCTTAAACATCAATCGATCAAATAAAAAAACCATGAACAAATAATATCTATGAATGTACATATGTATACATAAAAATTAATTTGATTTTGAATTACTTTAATAAAATTAAAAAATTAAATTTAAATCGAACATTGATTAATGTAAAATGCAGGGTTGACCCCACTCAAAAGGAATACTTAAACCCTAAACATCAATTAACCAAATAAAAAAACTATGAACAAATAATATTTAAAAATGTATGTATACATAAAAATTAATTTGATTTTAAATTACTTAGATAAAATTAAAAAATTAAATTTTTAATTAAAAAAAACTAAACTTATATCGAACAATGATTAATGTAAAATACAGGGTTGAAATTTTATTTCAAATTATTTCAACCATACAGCAATCAATCAAATACAAAAGTGTTTATAAATCATTGCAAGAACAAAATAAAAAAAAACTATTTTCAATTTAAAAAAAATAATTTGAATCAAATAATGAAAGAATAATATCTATCAATGTAGTATGGGGTTGGAATTCTTTTCAAGTTACTTCGTATACAACAATAAAAAAATTTCAATTAAAAAAAATCAAATTTAAATCAATAATAAAACAAAAATATCGATCAATGTAGATGAGGTTGAAATTTTGTTTCAAATTACTTCAATCGTATACAAAATTCAATCAAATTGAAAAAAATCATTTAAAAATAAAATAAAAAAATCAAACTTTTAATTTAAAAAAATTAAATTTGAATCTAATAATGAAAGAATAATATTGACCATTGCAGTATAAGGTTGGAATTTTATTTCAAATTACTTCAACCGTATACAGGAATCAATAAAATTTAAAAGTGGCTAACAATCATCGCAAGAAAATAAATTGAATTTAATTTTTAATTAAAAAATTTAAATTTAAATCAAATAATAATCAATGAAGTATGGAGTTAAAATTTTATTTTAAATTACTACAAATACAACATGAATCAAATCAAATAATATCGACCAGAGTAAATTATGAGGTTGGAACTTTATTTCAAATTACTTCAACCGTTTACGGCAATGATTGCAAGAATAAAATAAAAAAATCAACCGTATACAGAAATACAGGAAAAAATTAAACTGAAAAGTCGCTATCAATTATTGCAAGAATAAAAATAAAAATTCTAATTTTCAATTAAAAAATTTCAAATTTGAATCAAATAATGAAAAAATAATATCGATCATGTAGTATAGAGTTGGAATTTTATTTCAAATTACTTCAACCGTATACAGCAACCAATCAAATCAAACAGCCATCAATCATTGCGAGAAGAAAATTTAAACTTTTAATAAAAAAAATTCAAATGTGAATTGAATAATTATAGAATGTCAGTGAAAAGTATGAGGTTGGAATTTTATTTCAAATTACTTCAACCATATACAACAGAAATCAAATTTCAATCGAATAATAAAATAAAATTGATCAGTGTAAACTATGGAGTTGGAATTTTATTTCAAATTACTTCAACCCAATACACCGATCAAGTATAAATTCTATTTCAAGTTTTTCCAATAACAAAACTTGAATATTTTCACTGAAGAAAAATATAAGTATTTTCTTTTAATTTCATTCGTGCTTCTTGTAGTATTTTTTAAATAATTCTTTGATTATAACTTGTCGATATTTTTACGCCATGTATTATATGCAGCTGGAGCGTTAATAGTATTATAGTAATTGTTGTTCGGTCTGCTTCTTTTATCAGTCAATATTTGTTTCATTTCTTCCAGCGGTAACATATTTCTGATTAATGTTTTTTTAATCCATTTTATACGATCCGTTGAAATAATTTCTGATTTATTTTACAGTTGCTGCCAATTGTGTTATATTCTGATTTTATTCTCGATCCATGTTTGTAGACTATTTTTAATGTTTTCTTCTTATATTTAATTGTTTCTCTATTAACGTATTTATATTTAATAATTTGCTTGATTTTGATTATATAATTCTCTATTTTTAAAACTCGTAGATGTGACACTTATAAAAAATCTATGATTACTGATAAGTGTGGCAGTTGAGAGAGAGGCAACAGCTCACCCTTCCATTTCAGTTGATAGTGTTGCCAACCTTATGAAACTTTACTCGAGTGCACAAATAAGTTTATACAAATAAATAGAAACAAGAGTTTATTATTGTATACAAATTTAATTAAATTACATTTATAATTTGTTCATGATTAAATCACATACCGTATTACAATTATTGTAAGTTTCTTTTTCATATTAATTATAAATGCATACTCATAGCAGAACTGTACTGGGCGTTGAAAATAAACATGACGTCACATATTTTTAAGTCGAATGCACTCGAATAGAATATAAGTAATTATTATACAAAGTTTGAAAGAATGTGCCGCAATTAGTAATTATTTTTTATATATTTATAAAATGTAGCTGGAGTGAATTTAATACTGTAAATATTGTTAAAAATTCATAGGAATAAAATCACAAGCAAGCTGTTTTAAATTCATGTCTTGCATAAAGTTTCATAAGGTTGGCAACACTACCAATAAAATAAATTAATATGATTTCACCAAATACTAATAAACATTTAGTATAATAAAATTTAACATTACATTTTTTATTAACAAACATTATTAAGATTTATAAAATTATATTAAATTTCACTGCATAAGCAAAAAAATATAAATATTATGTGCATCATTTTAAACAATAATTTGTACTATTACTTTAAAATAACTAAAAAAACTTTAAATTAGTTTTAATAACTACATACAAATATGATACAAAATATTATCTTGTTGAATAAAATATAATATTATATTTGCTTGCTATATTATAAACCTTGAACATGAAACCTGTTTGATTGCACACTTTCATAAAGTATAATAAAATGAGTAGTGTTCCAACCAAGGATTTTGCCAAGTTATCAAATTCTGTTCATGACATTGCACAAATATTTTATCATTTTATTATATTTCATCAACACATAGACTTATAGAATAGTTATTTATTTTAGTGAAATAATTGTATTAAAAAATACAAATTCATATTCATAACAGAGCTGTACTACATACAAGCCACATTATTTGACGTATTAAATTTCAATGTCAAGTATACAGGATGTGTACATACAACGCTGTGTTTCATATGTGTAACTGACGGAAACTCTTTTTAGCACAAATTAATAATAAAAATATAGTAAAAAACATTAAAGAAAGGTAACAAATGCAAAATATAATACGATTATAACCGTGCAAATACCTAATTTTCTATCAAATATAAAATTTATAATCAATTAATTTATTGTATAATCATAACATAAATTAATTAAAAACAATAATACATCAATTTATCTAGTAAATTTTAATACACATAGTATCAAATAAAAATAGACAAATATATAAAATAAAACATATTTAGAAAAGCGGCAGATACTAAAAATTTCATTACATACAAAAAGCAATAATAAATAAAATTATTTATGCTATACATATTATTTATAATAAATTTACAGATATATATATCTACTCCTTACTTTTATCAAAAAAATGTAGCAGAACACAGCAAAACACAATACAATTTAATAAATAATTTAATTCTTTTTGAATGTGTTATAAGTATTATAGTAGTAGATATCGCATAATGCACATTTTCTACAAGAATAAATATTACACATGAGCTTTTTAATGTCTTGCGATGCAAGGTGCAACATTTTTAGTTTCATACAACTTCGAGACCAACTCGCGCAATTTAACTCTTTAAAATCAGTTTTTTTGAGTTTATCTTATCTCTACTATTTATTGACAGTTTGCAAGTTTAGAACTGTTTCTCATAAAACAGATTTTTTTTGTTTTGTTAATATATCTTTTTATATTGATAAAAAATAATTAATTTTCAAAACAAAAATTAAAATAATAATAAAGGTTTATTTCTTGTTTTTTGGTCTTAAAAATTCTACAACTTAACATAACATTTACAATATAAACATAATTCACTACTTATATACTATATATTAATATATAATAATAATTACTCTAAACACTTTCTGGGTACTTTGGTAGTGCACCCGTTATAATATGTACATTATTTAAAATGTACTTAGATTTATTTATCTGTATTCTATGCTCTTGCTCTTGTATATCTCTATCTCTTAAAAAAAATTCCACGTACTATTCTCAATTTTCTTGCTTCCTCACTAACATATCTATTCCTGTTAAATTATAGTCTCTGATTTTTCGTTTTGTACAATAACATACTTTTTACTAAACTATCAAACATCATTCTGTTTATTCTCATACATTTAATTTTTTTTCATCAATTCCCAATAGCTGTTTTTGTCATAATTTTTTTGTGTTTTTTTATTATTGTTTCTAGAAAAAACATATCACAAGTATTTAAATATTTTTATCTCATTTCCAGTTTTTTACTCAACGTCTTCTTTCCCCCTTTCTAAAAATACCGCTGTGAAGTTATCCATAACTATATCTATAAAGGTAATGTCAGTCAAAGTGCATTTTCTCGCTTATAATGCATCGGAGAGCAATTATATTTATACCGCTGGATAGCCTAAAGAACAGCGCTTTCAATGGTATATAACATGTTGATGCGCGCAATAAATTGCCTATTTAAAAATAGTGATTAGCAGTAATTAGCAACGGGTCAGTCTGAAATTGTTAATTATTTCTGAAAATGTGCGCGTTAGTGAGATAAATCGATTCGCAAAAAAAAATTTGTTTGGGCCCATCATATGCTCCTTCTACAGCTAATTGAAAATAGATAAAAAAAAATTTATTTTTAATTAATCGCTTATTAAGCGTCGCATGGCAACGATACCAATACCATTGAAAAGACAATAAAATTCTGCATCGGTATCATATAACACATGCCATAAAAATGCAGCGAGTCGCTAATTGCATTTATTATGCAGTTTGTTGTAACTGCACTTTGCGCACATTTTGGAGCAATTTTGACGTCATGGATAGATGTAGAATAACATATTAGATCAGTTTAAACAATAATATGACTATTGGACCCACTTAGTTTTTGAGATAATACCGTTTAAAGATAAATGGATTTATTACGCAGTTGATTGAAATTGCACTTTATAAACTTTCGGGATCAATTTTGACATCGCGGAATGTTGTAGAATAACATGATACTTTGTTAAAGTTGAAGATTCGAAATATTTTGATTTATAGATAAATGCATTTATTATGCATTTTGTGCATTTTTTGTATCAACTTTGACTTCATAAATGGAAGTAGATTAACATGATAGATCAGTTAAAACTATAATATGACTTTTGGACCCACTTAGTTTTCGAGATATTACGGTTTATAGATAAATGCATTTATTATGCAGTTGGTTGTAACTGCTTTTTATGCACTTTAGGCACTTTATGAATCAATTTTGATATCATCCATAGTTGTAGAACATAATACATCAGATAATGTTGTTGTTAGACCTTTGGACCCTTTTAGTTTTCGAAATATTGCGCTTTAAATTGCAAAATGCATTTATCTATTGCCGTGTATCCATAAAAATAGTGTCAGATAAGTACCATTTTCTCGCTTATTATGCATCAAAAAGCAATTATATTTATACCGCTGGATAGCTTGAAAAGCAGCGCTTTCAATGGTGTATAACATGTTAACGCGCGCAATTAATTGCATAATTAAAAATAGTGATTATCATTAATTAGCAAATGGTCTCTCAGATATTGTTATTTTTTTTCTGAAAATATACGGGTCAATGAAAGAAATTATTTGAAAATCATTAGGGACCAAACAGCTACATAATTGAAAATATAAAAAAAAAAAAAATCATTCATAATTAATTGCTTATCAAGCGTCGCATGCAAACGATGCATACACCATTGAAAAGACAATAAAATTCTACATTTGTATCATATAACAAATGTCATAGAAATGCAGCAAGTCGCTAAATGCATTTCTTATGCAGTTTGATGCAACTTCTCTTTGTGCACTTTTTGACGTCATGGATGGAAGTACAGTTAATATTATAATACGACGTTTACACCCACTTAGTTTTTGAGATATTACGGTTTTAAGATAAATGCATTTATTATGCAGTTGCTTGAAACTGCACTTTATGCACTTCCTGGATCACTTTCGACATCATAAAAAATTGTAGAATAACATCATTTAAAAGAATACATAAATACATCAGGTAAAGTTGAATTTTTGATATATTTTGGTTGAAAGATAAATGCATTTATTATGCAGTTGGTGGTAATTGCTTTTTATGCACTTTATGAACTTTTTGGATTAATTCTGACATCATGCATGGTTGTAGAATATCGTAATACATCAGTAAGTTCTAATGAGACTATTGGACTGGACCCACTTGGTTTTAGAGATTTTACGGTTATGTTATGCACTTTCTTGGTTAATGTGCATTTTCTTGCTTAAAATGCATCGTAGAGTGAATGTAGTTATGCCATTGGATAAACCGAAAAACAACATATTCAATCATGTATAACAAAAGCATTTTTTTATGCATGCTAAATTATCAAAAAATTATTCTGTTTTTTGTGTGTGTATGTATTCAGTTTAAGGAGTAATAACAATCTGTGAAAAAATTGTTTTGATCATGAGTGCACCCACTACTGCAGATTGAAAATAAATAAGATTTGTAATTACTCGATGAATATGTTCTTTGTGCACTTCTAGGTTATACAGTTAATTACATTATTAATAGGTCTATTCTGAACATATTTTAACATCGATGATAGCTAACATCGCTTTAGAAATTGATTTCTAACCAATCAGGTATCAAGTTTTTTATATATTCCTAGCAACGATCAGTCGCGGTCAATGTCCGACGGAGAACGGACGCGCTCGCGAATGTGCATAAAGACGATTTAAATAATGGTGAATAATTAAAAATTCTGTGAATTAGAACAAACAGTGGAAAGGTGAAAAGTTTATTGTGAAAGTTCAAAAAAAGTGTAAAACTGGACACACAAAAAAAATAAAGGTGCGGTCGTGTTTTAAAACACACTCGTGTCGTGACGCGCGACACGTCTAGTGTACATAATAAAACATAAACGCGGAAACAGCAATTTGATATTAATTAAAAGTGAAAATAGGCCAAGGGTCAAAAAACGTAATAAGATGGATGCATTTTTAAAAAGCGGGATGTTGCAAAGAACACCGCCGGATAAAAATAAAGATAAAGAATTAGGTCAAACGAAACAAAAATGAGGGAGAGAAATAGATTCGCCAGGAGGTAACAACGAGGCGAAGAGAGCAAATAACCCCACAACAATCCAAATAATGGGGAAATTAATTAGAGAGTTAAAAAACTTAACCAGTGAGTGTACAACCACTAAACTGGAAATTAAAAAGGTGGCGAATCAACTAGAAACAAATATGGAGAGAATGGAATTTGAAGAAATCCAAAAAAAAGAACAGGAGAATGAAAATAAAACAAAAATAGGTATAGAAATGTCGACACAGACAATGGAAACTGGAGATAATAGGGAAGAAAACCGTAAAAACCATTTCATCTCGGACGAGGAGATATTAAAAGTGGCTAATGAAGAGGATATAAAAAATATTATAAATAAAGAATGGAGAGATACAGACTATAAATATGTAAATGTGGAAAAAAAAAACCAATAATGGGAAAGGAAATGGATACAGGACTTTTAATAAATAAAGATGAAATAGGCAGAGAAGGTGGTATCTTACAACAAGCAAAAATAAAATACCCTGAACTAATGGAGGAAGAAGGAGAAGATGAAACGCCATATATAGAAATAGTTAAAAATCTAAGCGGAAAAAATGTGGGAAAAGTACACATCATTAAGCAGAAAATCGAAACGGCAGGGAATAAGGAGATACTAATAGCTATCGAAAAAATGCTTATCAAAACAAAAACATTAAGTATTGAAGAAATAAATATACCAATACCAACGGGAATTACGGCAAGAGATGCAAAAAAAATTATGGAAATAGCAGGAAGAAGAACTAACACAAAAATAAGACTGTGCGTGCCAACACAGGGACAGGTAGCGGAGACACATAAAAAAAAAAAAAACAGGTACGGAAACAGGTGCTATAGTAGTGAGCAAACAAGGTGTCACATATGCAGACAGGCAAAAACCCAGATAAAAGGATCTACGTTCAAGGAGGTAAGAGAAACAAAAAAAGGGGAGTTGTTACTAATTACAAAGGGTAATGAGACGGAGAAAGAGATAGAAAAAATTAAAAATGGAATGGAAGGCTGCAATGTACGAAAAGCCAGCAACAAAACTACAGAACTGGTGATAATCAAAGATATTAGCCCGGAAATTAAGAGAGAAGAAATACTGGAAGAAATTATGAACAAAGTGAACACAGAAGGAAGTACAATCATTTCCATAAAGAAAGGTTATAGAGAAATACAAACCGCTATAGTCAAAATGGACAAAAAAATAGCAGAACAGATAATAGGAGAAGGAAGAATAAACATAGGACTCATAAGATGCAGAGTAGAGAAAGTTAAAGCAAATGAAAGAAAATGTTATAAATGCTGGAGGAAAGGACATGTAGCGGCAGAATGCAATGGGGAAGACAGGCCTTCGCTATGTATAAAATGCGGAAAGGAGGGACATCAGGTTGCCGAATGCAGAAACAAAGAATACTGCATTGAATGCAAAGTATTAGGACACAGAACGGGAGAGAAAAGATGTCCAGCTACAAAGAAAAAAGAAATGAGGAAAACAAAGAAGAATATGGAGGACAACAACCCAGATAACTGGAGAGAACAGGAGGAAAAAATAGTATCACATAATGTATAAGTTTATACAAATAAACATAGGGAGGGGAAGAGAGGCTCACGATTTACTAATAGCAACAGCGGAGAGAGAGAGGAAATAGACCTAGTGCTAGTGAGTGAACCTAATAAAAACAAACTAAATGGTAAGTGGATAAGAGACAAAGGAACAGATGCAGCAATTTTAGCTAGGGGGAAGTGTAGGGACAAGGTGGAAAGATGGGGAACACCAAAAGAAGGAATAGTGTGGGCAGAAGTACAAAGCATGATTGTATACAGCTGTTATATCAGCCCAAACTGCGGTCTGGAATACTATCGAGAGTGGATAGAAGAATTAGAAAGAAGTTTAAGAAAACAGAAAAACAAAAAAAATTTTGTAGGAGGAGATTTCAACGCAAAATCACCGAGATGGGGAGGCTACAAGAACGATTTAAGAGGAAAAATCTTAGAGGAGATGATAGCAGGGTTAAATCTTACAATCTGCAACAATGGAGACAAACCGACGTTTGTAAGAGGAAGCTCAAAATCGCATATTGACATCACCATAGCAACGTGGGAAATGGCAAAAATAATAAATGAATGGACCGTGACTGAAGAAGAATCACTGAGTCTACACAAACATATACAATACAATACAAAGGAGAAAGGAAAACAGGAGCACACGAGAGAAGGTAAATAGAACGTAAGAAGAATGGACAAAGAAAAGATAAAGAGAGGCATGGAAACAGAAGAAGTGACAGAAAACGAAAATATTGAGAAAAGATGCGAGAGGTACTCAGAAAAACTGAGAAAAGCGACGGAGGAAGCAATTCCTAGGTACAGGGAAGGCGGACGAAAAGGACCATACTGGTGGTGTGAGGAAATAAAATAATGCAGGAAAAACACAATACAAACAGCGAGGAAAATCAAAAGGCTGAGAAGAAGAGGAGAGAACACAGAGGAAATAGAAGAGAAACTAAAAAACGACAGAAAAATTTAAAAAAAGGCAATTAGGGATAGCAGAAAAAGATGCTGGAAAGAAATGATAGAATCTATAGATGGGGATCCTTGGGGAAAACCGTACAAAATAGTGATGGACAAATTGGGTGGAAGAACAAAAGGAATCGGCTTAAAAGAAGACGAAGAAGAAGAGGTCACAATTAAAAAACTATTTCCCAAGGGAGAACCAGTAGAAGAACCAGAAACAAAAGAAGAAGAAGCAACAGTTATGGCAACAGTGGAAGAGATCAAAGAGATCATAAAAGAATTGCCTAACAACAAAGCACCAGGTCCGGACGAAATAACAACAGAGATTGTTAAAGCAGCATTAGACGGAAACGAGATAGAAATAACTCAAATAATCAACAGGTGCCTAAAAAAAGGAACTTTCCCAGGATGTTGAAAAGAAGCCACTCTGGTATTGATTAAGAAAAAAAAAGAAGCAGGAAAAGCAACATCATACAGACCAATATGTTTAATCAACACACTGGCTAAAATAATGGAAAAAGTTATTGTACGGAGAATAGAACAAGAAATAGAAGAAAAAGGAGGATGGGAAAAAGAACAATACGGATTTACCAAAGGAAAAACAACCTTAGGAGCTATTGAAAAAGAGAAAGCAATAGCAAAAGAAGCAAACAGCGGAACGCAGAGGAAAAGGCAACACTGTGTAATACTAGCGTTGGACATACAGAACGCGTTTAATAGCGTATCATGGGCAGCAATCATAGAGGCGGCAAAGAAGAAAGAACTGAACAGAAAAACAATCAAGATTATATGGAGCTACTTACAGGACAGAAATCTAGTGACCAAAAATGGAAGATTCAAACTTACTAGAGGGGTACCGCAGGGCTCAGCACTGGGACCAAAACTGTGGAACCTTGTCTATAACGAGTTACTTCGAATGAAGATGCCGGAAGGCGTGTCAATAACAGCATTTGCGGACGACATAGCAGTAGTAGGTAGAGACGTAGAAATAGAAGTACTAAAAGGAAGATTAGAGCCGGCAATTGATATTATACAAATATGGATGAGAAGTAAGGGCTTAAAACTAGCAACACAAAAAACTGAGGCGGCATGGCTATCGACTAAGAGGAATAATAGAGATAACCATAGGAAAAAAAAATCAAATACCTTGGAGTGACACTCGAAGCAAAGGGATGGAATGAACAGGTTAAGGAAGCGGTCATTGGAACAAAGGAAATTGAGAGAAAGCTTGGTAGACTTATGCCAAACAACGGAGGTCCAGGAGAAGAAAGCAGAAGGCTAATAGCAACGGCAGCAAGAAGCAAATTGCTGTACGCCGAAGAAACATGGGGAGAAGCCATGAAAACAAAAAAAAACAGAAAGGAAGTAAGAGGAGCCACAAGAGCAAGCTCGCTAAGGATTTGTAGAGCTTACAGAACAGTGTCACAAGAGGCAGTAGAGGTAATTGCGGCAACACCTCCCGCGGATATGATGGTGGAGAAAAGAATAGAAATAAAAAAAACTTGTAAAAGAAGGAACGAGTAAAAAAGAAGCAAAGATAAGAGCAAGAGAGAAGACTATGGAAAGATGGCAGAGAAAATGGGATACAGGAGAAAAGGGGAAATGGACGAGAGAATTAATCCCAGACATAAAAGAATGGGTAGAGAAGAAACCCGAGACGTGTTATTATACAACACAAATACTGACCGGGCACGGAGCATTTGGAAAATTCTTGCAAAAAATTAAAAAAATAAATGAATAAGAAAGGTGTACATTTTGTCAGGAAGAAACACACGATAACGCAGAACACACTCTAGTAGAATGCGAGGCGTGGGAGGAAGATAGAAAAAAAACTAGAATATATACTAGAAAGCAAAGTGGATAAAAGAACAATCATTAACAAATGCTTAAAAGATGAAAATAAATGGAGGGCGTAAAAAAACTTTGCAACAAGTGTACAAAAAAAAAATTGAAGAGTTTGACAATAGAAGAATATAGAAAAACAAACAATGGAAACAAACACACAAACTAAAAGCCATAGAAGAGAAAGGAAAGAGATGAGAGAAGCTAAATGGAAACAAGAAAACAGAGTAAAAGATCAAAAAGAAAAAAATAAGAAAGGATATGACAATTGTGCATACCAAGAAACAGAAGAAAAAAGAAGAACATTTACAGAGACTACGATACCAAACGAAATTGCAGAGATAAGGAGAAGGAGAAAAGAAATATTGAAGGAAAGCAGAATAACAGAAATAACAAGGCATATACCAAATGGTAGATATGCTATCTCAAGGATGACTGAGAACGCAACCTTTCAGATAGTCAGAATATACCTGGCAACGAGAGGACATGAAGAAGTAATTCCTGATGGAGATACAAGGATATCACTGGAGGTAAAACTTACAAATCTAGGACTGCCAAAAGAAATACAACTGATGGAACTGCATAAATTATTCTTGAAGGAGAGGGGATATGATAAAGAAGAAGTGAACGAAGACCTTAGTAAGCTAAGAGCACATCTGAGAACAAATTATATAATTAGAGTAAATAACACAAAGATAGGAGAAAGAAGAGAATGCAGAGGTAGATGCCAGTGCAGATAAGAAAAGGCAAAATGACAAAAGAGACAGACAAAGGTAGGGGCTATAGGGAGAGAGGGGCCGGGGACAGCATGCGTGCCGCAGATGATGCTTGAAAATCCGCGAAGCAAAAACCAGCCCGCCTCAAACTAGCACCAAATGTAGGTTAGTTTAGACAGGGACATTAAAACAACAGGACTTGCGCAGAGAAGAAAACCGGAAGGTATTACCATGCGTAAGTTATTCTTAAGAGCCACTTGTTGAAAGCCAAACAACTCACTACGTCCTAAAAAAAAAAAAAAAAAAAAAAAAAAGCAACGATCAAAATGTTATTTAACATCGCTGTAAAAAATGTTCAGAATCTATAAAAGTAATAATTAATAATATTTAACAACTCTGAAGGAGATATGATGCATTCATTGTGCAAAATATATAAAAAAAAAGCTGTGACAAAACCTCCGGGTGCTTGTCGAATTATAGGGTAGTGGGTTGGACCAGCGTGTGGATGTAGAAAAAATAATGCGTCGTACGCCGTGATAAATTTATTTAAGTAAATATAACAACGTGTATTGATCTTTAAATACCTAAAAACATAATTTAAAATTAAGCCATGCCACATGGGAAGGTCGCGGTTATGCAAAAGAGACATCAAATAATTAAAACTTAATGAATATAAATGTATTACTAAAGAAAAACTTACCGCGCAAAGAATTTCGCATTGTTGAGTAAACGGGAATTTCACCATGAGGCAGCAGATTTAAGAATAGACATATATGTGAAGGTGAATAAATGATATCAACAGAAAAATAAAAAAAAAAATTTTTCCTTAAAATAAAATACGGCGCAAAAAAAAAGAAATAAAATAAAATGAAATGAATGAGCCGAAAAAAGGGAAAGAAAGGTGCTTCTGCTCATCTGCCCCCTTTTCGAAAATTATCAAAAAATGACTATTTTAATAGTTTTCGGAAACTAGGTTATGTAAGGTTTTAAATGAGTTGAATAAAATGTTTCCCGTTCTATACCGGACTCCGGAATTAAGAGAACATATGTCTTGGTAGCGATACTTTTACCTATTCGGTAAGAGCTCTCAAAGAAAGGTAGAATTTTTTTTTGTCTCTTGAGATAGAGACGAAGAAATGGGATTGGTTTTCAACCAAACCAGGTCGCGTAATTACTAAATATAATGCATTACAGCACACGGTACGCCCTACATTTTAGAATCAACCACTGACTGGTCATTTCAAAATATACTCGAACTCAGCACACTGTTACTAAATCTAATGCGCTACAGCACGCGTTTCTCAATATTTTCAACTTGAATAACTTTTTTATGTATAATGCTAGACAAATTTTAATCATATAACAAACAACACAATACATATATCATATACGAGCAATTCAATTTTTATTAATAATTATGGGCAATTCCATTTCAAACGGACCAGAGCTAGGGGGGGGGGTGCGTTGAGAAACTTGCTTATGTATTTTTTTTTAGTTTCTATAACTTATTAGTAGTCCTTTGATCGGTATATGAGGGTATAAATCCCATAAAAAAAAATTCTACGATTTTTTTAAGTATTTTTGACGTTTTTTGACTTAATCGCATTTTTTGTTTAAAAACCGCAATTTTAACTCAAAAAAATAAATTTACTAATGAAATCAATCAAAATTTTTCCGTAGAATCCAAATCTGGCGCCATTTTAAGATTATACCCTGTCTATAAGCCGCAAAAGCCATAAACTTTATAGGTTTCATACTCTCATATATCGATTTTCATACTCTCATATATCGATCAAAAGACTACTAATAAGTTATAGAAACTAAAAAAAAATACATAAGCAAGTTTCTCAACGCACCCCCCCCTAGCTCTGGTCCGTTTGAAATGGAATTGCCGTTATAATAAAAAAACTTTATAATTCTACAATATTTATTACTTGCGTAATGATTTCTTCAAGAGTAATTATTAACCAATTTAAAATTAAAGTTTGCATACTTGTATAACGTACAAGTTGTACATATATTTTACAAAAAGCAGTAAACTACTGTGCTTAAAAATAAAGTTTATTTTATTTAGTACTAATTAAATTCTAGTACGACAAAAAATATTCACTCTCTCGAATGATCTTTGTAGTTAAACTTCAAATTATTTTATATAAATGGTGCATGTGTTCAATTAATGCACTCTATCTTAAAATTACATGTACAATGATGATACATGTACTGAAAAAAAGTAAGAATATGACCAAACATTTTGTTCAAATTTGCTGATTTGTTTAATTGTTAATAATTATTATAGATAGATAATACGTTTATTTCTTGCCTTTCGGCCTTGAAAATTACATTTACAAATACATTTACAACTTCCCAAAATAATAAAACTTAATCCTTATAAAATTAACACAATTAAGAATATTTTCTTCTCTGTTCGTCTATTTCTTTTCTTCGTTTTTTAACTGCCCTCATCCATTCTACCCCTCTTCCGTCCCCTTTCAATATCTCATTTTTTCCCATCTGTTCTTCTCTCATTTCGTTACACTCTTTCAACATATGTTCTATAGTTTCCTTAGTCTCTCCGCACATTCTGCACATTTTCAAATCCTCTTCCATCCAAAATCTTGTCACTTGCTCTTCATTACCACATCTAAATCTTGCAATCATCTTTTTGTCATCTTTTCTATATCTTTCGCTCTCTAAGTACATTGGCAATTCATTTTCTATAATATGTTCATAGTTTGCGTTGTACCTAGACTCTTTCACTCGCATTCTCCTTTCTTGCCTTTGTATATCTCTATCTCTTTCCATAATTTCGTACCATGTCTCTCTCCCAGATTCTCTCATTCTTTCAATTTCTTGGCTCGTATATCCATTTCTATTGTAATAATTTTCCCTAGTCTCCCCTAGCTTTTCATTTCTTGCTCTCATTTTCTCTTTTATGCATTCTTGTAATATTTTGCATTCGTGTCTCTGTCTCATTCTTTCTTCATACTTCATTGCTCTTTTTCCTGCTTCTACTTTTAACTTATCATTTTTGACTTCCTCCAGCACAAAATATGCTGGAGTTTCTCTATTTAAACCTAGCACCCATCTTCAATATTTTACATGTATTGCTTCTAATTTTTCTTGTTCCTTCCATCCCCATATTTTTGACCCATACAATATCATACTCCTAACTAAACTATCAAACATAAGCCCTGTTATTCTCATACATTCAAATATTTTTTCACTTATTCCCCAAACTTGTCCCACTACTTTGTTTGCTTTTCGAGCAATCTCTTTAATGTGCTCGCTCTCGGTGTTACTTGTACAAAAAACATATCCCAAATATTTAAAAGATTTTACTTCCGTAATACCTTGCCCATTCCATTTCCAGCCCTCCACTTTTTTTCTCCCACCACCCTTTTTAAACACCAAAATTTTTGTTTTTTCTACGTTAACTTCTAAGCTTTTTTTTCTATAATAATTATTATAGAATAACGCATTTATGGTAAGATTTTGATGCAATAGTTTGATTGACGAGAATTATTTTAATTATTTGATCCTACTGTACTTCGAGTAATATAATATAAAACCATAATATTTCAAATATTAAACAATTAACCCTATTCTTTATGCATATTGCTAGCTAACAATATCGTTATCAAGCAAGGTTGCTTAACAATTTAATTAAAAAAACGTGTTAGTATGTAACTTAATGCCATAGATATAATGAATATTTTGCGGCGGCCATTTTGTGAGTGACTTGATAATACTAAATATGTATTAAAAACATATTATACATTTTATCATTTTAGTTTTTTAAACATTTAAATATGCATTATACGCTACTAACATTGTAAACTAACTACTAAAATATCCAGACAACAATTGGTTAATTGGATCCAAAGTTAAGACCAATAATGCATTTGTGATAAAAATAGTACATTAAGTTACAACTTCATTAATATTATAAAAAAAATTTGTTTAATACTTTAAGTGTCAATGCTTCTTTTTAAGTTAATGTTTAAATTGTCGGATATTGTTATGACGTAACCAAGAAGTCTTGTAATACAATCACTCTACACTAGATGTCAATAGTTCTGTCTTTTGTATATAATATTATCAAATCAATCAAATATTAAAAAATATTATTACTAAATCATGTAATAAATTAAATTAATTTTATTTTTTAATTAATAATATTTACTGTTAATTTAGTATAATTAAAATTAAAAATTATATTCTATAAATTTTTTTTTTTAACTAGCGCCATCTGTTTTTTAAAAGCAAAACTCTTAGCGGGAGACAAAAGATTTTACCTCCCTAGGGAGGAAAAGCTCACTTCCTTTCCTAAAATACGGGCGAAAAAACTGTTTTTCAGAGTGGACATGCAAAAAAATTTATATCTTCTAAACAAGTCTACCAACTTAAACCAATTTTTAAATCAACATTACTACACGTATTGATGACGTTTTACTATCATAGTTAAACCTCGGATAGAACAGGAACTACTAATAACGACCCGGCGAGAAAAAGGAATAAGCAACATCGGAAACCAAAAGCACTAAGAATCAGATGCTGGAAAGTAACATCCCTGAACAACAAAGACCAGGAAATTCTGTTTGAAATAGAAAAACACAAGATCATCATTTGCGCATTCACTAATCACTGAAACCAAGAAAAGGGGGAAGAGAAACACCAAGTATGAAAACTACATACTTGTATACAGCGGCAAAGACAAAAACGAAAGAGCAACGTCTGGCGTTGGAATACTGCTAGACGAGAAATTTGAGAATAAATACATCAACAGAATACTACAAGTAACAGTCAAACTCAAAGACTAAAAGTCTAAACATATAATAAGTGTGTATGCCTCCAACACCCTTAAGCCAAGAGAAGAAATAAATATCTTCCACAAGCAGTGCTCGATGGGATCGGACCACAAGATAAAATAATAATTCTTGGAGATCTGAACGTCAAAAATGGAAGCAAATATATACCAGGGATAAAAAACAGATTCAACGAAAAAGTAAAAAATAAAAACAGCAAACAACTAATCAAATTATGCGCTCAAAACGAGCTACGAATAAACAACACCTTCTTCCCACACAAGTCACAACACAAATTTACATTTGAAAATACGCAAGGACAGAAATCCGTAATAGACTACATAATTACAAACAAACATCCACCCATTCAGAATCCAAGACGTCAGAACTCTGACCTCAGCGAACTAATCACGGCTTAGTACTAACAAAAATGGCAGCAACTCTAGAACCGAAAAAGAATAAACCGACAAAGGGAACTAACAAAACCAATGTGGAATTTCTATCTGATGCCTCCACAAGACACCAGTGCCAACGGAAACTGGAAGAAAAAATCCAGGAATGCAAAATACAACATCTGGACGAATGTAGAAACCGCCTGGCAAAAACTAAAATCAAACATTAAAAAGCTGCGGAAAAGGCACTAGGAAGAAGGCGCCGGACGGGGAGAAGAAATCCAAATACCAAACCCTGGTTTACTCAAGAATTCAAGACGCTGGCTGAGAAAAATGAAAGTCTTACCTACAGTACAGATCAAAATCAATAACATACAACGAGTATAAGCTTGTAAGAAACAGAATCAGCAGCAAAATACAAGCAATAAAAACAGCATCTTTGAAAAAAAATTCCAAAGATAAGGAGCAAGACTTTTATAGAGAACAGAAAGAGATGTAGACAATGCTCAGAAAAATGAAAAAACTAATAAACAAATACATACAAACCACGAAGAATTCAATTAAAAATTGAGAAAAACACTTTTGGGAGCTGTACGCCGCAGCCAAAAACAGATGATAACACCCACTGACGATGAAACATATCCCGAGAGAGAATAGAATAACTAGCTAACAAACTGAAAAACAAAAAGTCGTCTAGAGAGGATGAGATATCCAACAAAATTATCAAATACAAGGCAAATTATTATTGGATCTGATCCATGTTTTTTTTAACAAGATACTAGAAGTTGCTGCCTCTGGGATATGCAAAGAACAACAAAGATTTAGAAAGAACAGGTCCGCCTGCTTTCATGTGCTTTATCAACCTCATCCAAACCTGCGACAGATTGAGGTTAACTAACGTTGTGCCGCTTCTGTAGAAGAAAAATATACACCCCAGCATAATAACTATCATTGCCAAGCAGATGCAAACTCGTCGTATACAACAAGAGCGTACAACAAGTGATAAATTTCAAATACCTGGCCGCCGATATAACAAGCAGTAGAGACTTAGTGAAAAAAGTGAAATCCCAAACAATAAAAATATCGTTAATATCGGGATATCTAAGGGATATATTATAGCAAAACAAATACATGTCTATCAAAAGCAAGACAAAAATATACAAGACCTGTGTAAAACCGATCCTGACATACGCTATCGAAACCAGAGCAGAAAACGCAACAACAAAGCGACTTCTCAGAACAGCGGAGATGAAAACTTTGAGATTTATGACAGGGTGTAGTCTACAAGACCAGATTAGAAGCCACGAAATCAGAACGCAGTGCGACATTTAAGATGTGGTGAGATGGGGCCGCAATAGAAAAAGAGAGTGAAAAGACCATGTTGACAGAATGAATAAGTCCAGCCTTCCAAAAATTGCCAAAGAAGGATTTCCGACATCAAATAGACCTCCTGGAAGACACTAACAAAAGCTGGAGTTCGGCGTCTCAACTACGACTGTATTTGTTGAAGACAAACAGGATGCAATCTTATAACAAATAAGAAGAAGAAGAAGAAGAAGAAGAAGAAGATACATTATATACATTATGTATATGATGATAACGTTGAAGTTTTGTAAAAGTTTCATGAAAATTAGTTTGTAAATAAATCAGTGGCGTGCAAAAGATCAAAATAAGATTTAAATTTTAGAATAATAATTTTTGATCTTTTGCACGTTACTGTTTTATTTGCAGAACAATTATTTTGAAGTTTTGACAGAACTTCAACGTTATTATCATATACGTAATGCATATAATGTATACAATGTTAAAACTTATTTTAGTTGATAAATTACACTGGAAGAATTAATTCAGTATGCTGCGCATTTAAAACATCACTTCCATTGTAGATGGCTCGCGCAGAAAGTCTACAAATAAAAATCTAATTACACCATGTAAATAGCTTATGTTTTGTGCTAATTTACGATTGTTGCAGGTTTTTGTACTATTGCTCATACAAAAGTTGTGCAGGTTTACATTATTTAGAAATTTTGTGTGTTTTTTTTTTCAAGTTACTGTACTGCAAAAACCATTGCGTATACAAAGTTTAATTATAATAATAAAACGTCAGTAATACGTGTTATAATGTTGTCCAAAAAATTGGCTTAAGTTGGTAAGTCAATTTAAAAGATATTAATTGTTTAATGTTAGTGTTTAACTTTGGATCTAATTAACCAATTTTTGTCCGGATCATTTAAATGGTTTTTTGTTACTGTGAGTGACATACAATGTATGATTTAAATGTATAGAACCCTAAAATAATAAAATGCAAGATGTTTTTAATATTTACTTTGTATATATATATATATATATATATATCCATGCTTAATGCTAATGTTTGGTTATATTGTTACTTTTTTTCAGTACATAAATCATCGTTGTATGTACATGTATTTTTAATTAATTGTTTCTGTAAAATAATATAAAATTTGTATATACATGGTTGGGTAAATAGATGGAAACACCCGATTATTGGCTGCATTTTTGATTTACGTAAAAAATTATCTTTATAAAAGTTTTTTAAAAATTTAAATCTATGTAATGATGTATATTGATTTTAAATATAAGCCCTGTTTCAAGAGATATGACGTCATCATCAGTTTTTTTAAATGAAACACCCTGTGTTTTCTTTTATTTTTAGAAAAAGAATTTTTCTATAATAATAATCATATGTAATTGTAGTTTTTTTTTTAATTGTATTGAGAATAACAAAAAAACAATAATTGTTTTTACTTGTTGCTATGGTAATTGGAACATAAAATACTATTTTGTTTTGTTATTTTAATAAATATCATTGTAATTGTTGAAAAATTCTCTTTCCAAAAATAAAAGAAAATACAAGGTGTTTTTATTTAAACCGATGATGACGTCATATCTCTTGAAACAATGCTTGTATTTAAAAACAAAATAAATTACTATATAGATCAAAAATTCTACAAAAAGGTAATTTTTTACATAAACCGAAAATGCAGCTAATAATCGGGTGTTTCCATACATTTACCCAACTCTGTACAATGACATGACAATTTAAGGAACTGCGCACATTATCCATTTATATTATAATAAGTATTTTAACTACAAAGAACATTCGCGAAACAGTAAAGCAAAAGTGAATATTTTTTGTCACACTGAATTTAATTTTAAGAACGTGTATATGGCATATAATGCATTAGTAGTGAATGAAACTTTACTGTTATGTTTATGGACATCAGTTTACTGATTTTATTAAAGTATATGTATTACTGGATTGTGCAAACAAAAATCTATCTAGTTATCTATGCACAACTATAAAAACTTCAATTTTAAATTGGTTAATAATTACTCTTAAAGAAATTATTACTCGGTTAATAAATATTTATTTTTACACTAATGGCAAGCAAACAAAGTATATAAAGTATGCAGAATACTAAAGTTTATTATTATTATTATTAAAAATTTAATTGCACATACATGATTCATGTATTGTGTTGATTGTTTTATGATTAAAACTTGTCTAGCATTACACATAAAAAAGTTATTCAACTTTAAAATACCGAGAACGCGTGCTGTAGCACATTAGATTTAGTAACAGTGTGCTGAGTTCGAGTATATTTTGAAATGGCCAATCAGCGGCCGTTAATGAAATGTAGGGCGTGCCGTGTGCTGTAATGCATTATATTTAGTAATTACGCAACCAGGTCTCCTTCGGAAAAATGGGCTGACCCGCCAGTGGGACCACGTAAAATCCGTTTACGTGAACGTTTGGTAAGAGACTCTTGAGCTAACATTAAACCAATCATGGGATCATAAGTTTCTCGCGCAGGAAAAAATGTAGGATCTTGAAAAGATAAAGGAGAGATACGACTAAAATGAAGCTCAATAGGGGTGAAACCCGTCGACTCATGAGTCACGCTATTAATAAAGTTTGTAAATTTATTGATTACTCGCGCCCAACCAGTATGCTTGTCGTAGCAATATGTTCTAAACAAACGACCAAGCTCTCGCATCACACGCTCAACCGGATTTCCTTGGGGATGTCAAACCGACGAGAAAACAAGTTTGATCGCGATTGAAGCCAAAAATTCTTTCCAACGATTTAAGCAAAATTGAGTTCCATGATCGCAAAGCATTCTTTGCGGTTTTCCCACATCAGGAAAATTGCGTTTTTCCATACGATTGACTATGGTTGAAACCGTTGCTCGTTTAATAGGATACAGCGAGACATATTTACTGAAAACATCTAGCGCAACAAATATATATGAGACTCCGCCAGTACACCGAGGTAATGGCCCAAAGAAATCTACCAACACTAAATCATTAGGCCCGTCAGGTATGATAGACTCAAAAGTAGGTTTTGGGAGGATAGAGTGCTTGGACTTTTGGCATATCTCACACGCCTTAATCACTTTCTTGATGGACCTAAATGTATTAGACCACCATAAATCTCTACGTATAGAGCACCAGGTTTTGTAGACGCCAAAATGTCCAAAAAACTGGTGGTAGAGTAAGATGAAATTGCTGACAAGGGGGAAGGTATACAAAGGTAAGCCGCAGCATCAGCTTCTATTTGCAAGAATAAAAGATTCTTGTGAAGAAAGAAGTTGTTAGGAGAACTTTCTGAAGAAATGGCCGAAATTATTGAAGATAATTTTGGGTCTAAACGCTGCTCGTCGGGCAACCGTTTCAATAAAGAGGTGAGATTAGGACCAACCAAAGTTGATAAGATGTAAAATTCTGGCGTTTAAGGGGTAGGCAAACGACACGGAGGGAGGCGAGACAAAACATCGGCAATAAGGTTATCTTTGCCGGGTACGTGCTGGATTTCAAACTCGTACTCTTGGATAGACAATATTGTTTTCATATTTTTCTTTGCCTGTTTTATAGCTTTATCTAAAACAATTGTAAATAGGAATGCTTAACACGTATCCTTGCTTCACCCCTTTCTTTGTTAAGAATTTTTTTGATTCTTTGTTTTTCATTCTTATTATGTTTTTGTTTTCTGTGTGTGAATGTACATGTTTATAATTACGTTTATTATTTCCTTCTCAATTCCTCTGTCTTTTAGTTCTTTCCATATATCCTCTCTTTTGATCCTGTCAAATGCTTTTTCGAGATCAACAAAGCATCCGTGCATTATTCTATTCTTTTTTATCATCTTAGCTGTCTTATTATAAATATTAAGTCTTGTGTGCTTTTTCCTCTTCTAAATCCACATTGGCTATCCTCTATTGTATTTTCTAATTTGTCTCTCATTCTTTTTTCTATGATTCTTGTAAATATCTTGCTTGGTATGCTCGTTAGTGTTATTTCTCTGTAATGTTCACATTTTCTTTTATCTCTTTTTATATGTATGGGTAAGATTATTTTTTTATTTCATTCCCTTAGCATTTTCCCATTTCTGATGTCATTTATTAGTTCCGTTATTTGTACAATTCCCTCTTCATCCATAAATTTTATTATTTCCGGCGTTATATCATCTGTTTCTGGTGCCTTCCCGTTTTTTAATTTCTTAATTGCTTCTATTACTTCGTCTTTTTTAATTTCTTCTATTTCTTCCGTTCTTTTCTCCTGTATCACTTCTTTATTTTCTTTTTGTTTCGTTTTCTTTTACTTCTAGTTCCATTTTATCTTTTTTCTTAGATGTTTTAACGTTCCGTAAAATAGTTATTGTTTCGGTTGAAGTTCTCAATCATTTCTTTTATAAATTTTGTCCATGATTTTATCTTTTCTTCTTTTATTATTTTCTTTGTTTTATTTCTTTTTTTTTGTATTTTTTATAGTCTTTTTTTTGTAGGTATCTTTTCCATTTTTTTTGTCACTAATCTCCTTCTTGACTTCCTCTGTCTACGAACTTGTTTTTTTATATCATTGTTTACAATTTTTGTTGTTCCACAGCTCTCTTTTGTAGCTTTTAGTATGATTAGTATGATTTGTTTGAACGTTTCCCATTTTTTTCAATGCACGTTTTTATTTTTTTCTCTTTAAATTTGTTTTGTTGTATTTCTTGGTAATTTACTTGTAATTGTTCTTCTTTTAGTTTGTATGATTTTATCTTTATCTTGACTTTCCTCCTTCTTTTATCTAGTTTAACTTTTTTTTTCCAATTTATGTCCTTTAGTAGTAAATGGTGGTCGCTTCCTATCTCAGCTTGTCTTGTTACTCTTACATCCTTTATCTTGTTCCAGTTGTTTCTATTAACTAGGTAGTAGTTGATAACTGATTTTGCATTCCTGGTTGGTTGTGTTTTTGTGTATTTGAGAATTTCCATGTGTGTGAATTTAGTGTTTGTTACTACTAAATTGTTTTCAATGCATAGTTGAATAATTCTTTCTCCATTGTTGTTTTTTATTTCTTCTCCTTCATTTTCTATTACCTCTTCTATTCCAATATTTTGTTTTCCTACTCTCCCATTTAGGTCTCCTAGTATCATTATGTTTTCTGTTCCCTCGTGTATTTCTTGTTGTAATTTATTATAGAAAATGTTTTTCTCTTTTTTCTTTGTGTCTTTTGTCGGTCCGTATGCTACTATCATGGTCCATGTTTCATTATCTAGTAGCTTCATTTCTACTGTCATAATTCTTTTATTTATGTATTTTTCTCTTATTGTTTTTTTTATTTTTTCCGGAGCTATTAATATTCCTACTCCTCCTTTAGCTCTTCCCTTTTTCTCTACTCCTGTACACATTAACCAGTATCCTCTATGTATTATTACTATCCCTTGCCATTTTTTTTGTTTCCGTTATTCCTAGTATTTCTATTTTTTTGTTTATTATTTCTTCCACCAGTTCAGTTTCTTTTCCCATATATCGTCTTATTTTCTATGTTCCTATTCTTTCTTCTTTATTTTTTTTTCTTCTTTTTTTTTCTTTTCTGTATTTTTTCTAGTTATGTTTTTTTATTTGCATTGGTCTCTGTATTGTTTATCTTATTTCTTGTACCATTTCCTCGCCATTTTATTTTCTTTTTTTTTCTGTTTTCTTGTTAGTTTTTTGTAACTTCCACTTCTTCTAAACCTTTTAACTCTTTATTCCATTTTTATTTCTCTCCGTTAATTATTAATTTTCGGTAACCTATTCTAATTCTAATTTAACGCTCTATAACTGAGCTATCTCACCGTTTTATTTATGTAATTTAAATATAAACTTCTCTGTTGAGCGCGGCGTGCTGTTTGCGTTTTGTGCCACTCACACCTTTCCCCTTCTAACGCGCTCTCCTCTTATATATCGGTCTCACTTTTACGATGACTGACAATTTTATTCGTCTGGAATTTGATGGTTGGTATCTTCTGGATTTTGTCACTGATACATTTTTTTTTATTTACACTTCTGCACGTTTTAATTCAACTTTACTTTGACTTTATATTTTACTCATATACTTTGATTTTAGCGAAAAGTCCCGTATACGAGATAATTGTCGGCCTCAATTAAAAATACGTGTATTCGCGTTCGATGTTTTTCTACTACTTGTTAAAATGTACAGTGGTAAATAAGATGTAAACACGGTTACAGTTGAACATAGACTGCACTTTTATTATCTTCTATTACAGAGATTTATAGTACATACATAGTTACAGATATAACTCGTTAGATGGAGCTAGAGGGATATTTCTAGATATTTATTTTCAACACCCCCACTATATCGACAAAATATCATAATTGTACTAAACCTAATTCGTTACAAAATTTTACATGTTTTGTTGTACTTAAGCCTTTTGTTAGAACATCAGCCATCATCTCATTGGTTGAAAGATATTTCACTTTAACAAAATTGTTTGATATGGCTTCTCTTACGAAGTGGTGCCTTATGTCAATATGTTTTGATCGTTTATGTTGGACTGGGTTTATAGCCAACTTTTGGGCACTCTGGCTGTCATTATATAAATTAATACAGCTGACGTTTCCTATTAGTTCCTTTAGTAGATTTCTTAGGTAAATTGCCTCCTTTGCAGCTTCACTTAAGCCCATGTACTCCGCTTTCATACTTGATAGTGCAATTGTCTTCTGCTTGTGGCTCTCCCAGGAAATTGCCGATCCAGAGAGCTTGAACACAAAGCCTGTGTACGATCTCCTGTCTTTATTACTTGCCCAATCGGCATCCACAAACCCTTCTAGTTCTGCGTTGCCCTTGGTGAACCTCAAACATAAGTTTTTAGTACCCTGCAAGTATCTGAGTATTCTTTTTGCTTGTTGCCAATGATGTTTGGTGTAACAGTTATTGTATTGGCTTAAATAGCTGACAGCAAACGATATATCCGGACGAGTTAAAACTGCCAAGTACATCAGACTGCCAATCAATTGCTGGTACGGTTGGTTTTCATCGCAAGCATCCATGTCCTGATTGATTTGGTTCTTGGATTCCAAAGGAGTAGTAACACTATTGCATTCAGCCATATTGAATCTGGCTAATATCTGTTTCACATATTCTTCTTGGTCTAATGTAATGCTACCTCCATCTTTCTCTCTTCTAATCCGCATTCCAAGAATTTGCTTTGCCTCTCCTAGATCTTTTACTTTAAATTTCGAATTCAGGTGGATTTTCAACGAATCTGTGCCTACAGGGTCGTTTGAAAAAACAAAAAAATCGTCAACATAGAGGGCAACAAAGGTAAGTAAATCATTGTCTTTCTTAATGTATACACAAGGTTCTAATTCTGATCGCAAGTATCCCAACTCTAATAAAACTTCATCAATACGTTTGTTCCAAACTCTTGAGGCTTGCTTTAGACCATATATGGCCTTGTTTAATTTACAGACCTTTTTCTTCTCTCCTGATTTTTCGAAACCTTTTGGTTGTGTCATATACACGTCTTCCTTTAAGTAGCCATTTAGGAACGCTGTTGTTATATCCAAATGATTAATCTTTAAACCTAGTTCAACAGCTAAACTTATTAGCAGTCTCAAGGTCGAGGGTCTTACAACTGGCGAAAAAGTTTCTTTATAGTCCACTCCTTTCCTTTGCGAGAAACCTTTTGCCACAAGCCGTGCCCTATACTGCACTTTGTGATCCTGTAACTGCTCATCGATCGAGGGCTCATTTACCCCCACTGAAACCATACCTTCGACTTCAAAAGGAATTTCTGTCATCAGACCCATTTCGACATCTTCCATTACAACAACATCTCTTGAATTTTTTATTGAATTTGCAACAGGATCATATACTCTATACCCTTTTGTGGTATCACTGTATCCAACAAAAATTTTTCTGATCGACTTTTTATCCCATTTCTTCCTTTTTTCTTTTGGGATATGTACCATTACTGTACTGCCAAAAATCCGTAGGTGGCTAACATCAGGTTTTTTGTTGAACCACAGTTCATATGGTGTTTTCCCATGCCCTGAAGTTTCACTTCTATTTTTCAGGTATATGGCCTCCGCCCAAAATTTCTTGTGCATCTTGCCATCAAACAGCAAACACTTGGCTTTTTCAACTATAGTTCGGTTTAGCCTTTCCGACATACCATTTTGCTCAGGTGTGTATGTGTTTGTTTTTTGATGAACAATTCCTTCTTTCATATGAAAATTGTCCAGAATTTTGTTGCAAAATTCTGTCCCATTATCAGATCTCAATACTTTGATCTTGCACCCTTTTTGGTTTTCAACTAAAGCCTTGAAACTTTTGAAATGAGTGTACACTTCAGCCTTGTTTTTCATAAAATAAACAAAACTCATTCTTGTGTAGTCGTCCTGAAACAACAAGAAGTATTTCGATCCACCAATTGATGTTTGTTCCATTGGGCCACAGACATTGGTATGTATTACCTCCAGATGATCTGAAGCTCTGCTCCCTGTTTGCTTGAAAGGTAACCTTGTCTGTTTGCCTTCACAACAAACAATGCAATTCGACTTTTCAGCTGTAGCTTTTTTATTAAATGACAAACCATCCACTATTGTTCATTCGGTTCAAGTCAACACTGTTTAGATGTCCAAACCTTCTGTGCCATGTGTCACCTGTTGCCATGACTTGCGCTGCTAGCAAAAAATCCTTTTTATGTAAATTTAACCTATACACACCATTTACTAAGTCTGCGGTAGCTACAGTAACATTTTGTCCGTTCAGTATCTTACAACAATTGTCTTCAAACACTACATTATTACTATTTTTAATTAGTTCACTCACGGATAATAAGTTTGTCGTTAATTCTGGCACATACATAACGCTGTGTATTGTAACATCAAACACTTGTCCATTAACTTCTGTTTTTATAAACACATCCCCCGAGCCACAAGCTTGCACTTTAGCTTGGTTGGCTGTCATAATTTCACTCGGAATAAAATTTGAGTTCTCGTTTGCCAATCATGTTTTATCAGTTGTTAGGTGAATACTGGCACCCGAGTCAATATACCAATCAGATTTACTGTAAGCATTTGTTAAAAACACCGCACTAAACGCATTGTTAACTTTATGGTTTTTTTCATTTGACACATTGTAGGGGCACTTGTTTTTAAAATGTCCAGTTTGTTTGCACTTGTAACATTTTATTTATTTTTTCTCAAATCTGTCATTTATAGCACTGCTGCCACCTTGAGTTTGCGGCTTGAAGTTCATGCCTTTCCTTTTTGCTAAGAAAGCGCTCTCTTCTTTACCGGTAGTTATGTCATTTCCTATGTCCAGTAATTTTGTCTTGATGACGTCGGTCGTGATCGCTATCCCCGAATGTTCAATCGCCATCATCATTGGGTAGAACTTTTCTGGCAATCCCGCCAAAAGCAACGATCCTATCCATTCATCGTTTATTTTAAAACCCGTGCTTCTTAATCGCTGTCCGGTCTCTATGATTTGATTGATATACGCACCCATCAATCACAGTTTTCTAGCCTGGTCGAAATTAATGTTCTGAGCAAACTGATTCTGCGTGTAAAACCTGAATCGTCAAACATCGCTTTCAATTTTAACCATAATTCCCTGGTGGTTCCTGCATCACGAATATGAACGTATAGGGATGTATCTAAAGTTAATATTATTTTAGTTTTAGCTTTCTTGTCTTTATTTGCGTCGAATGCCGGTATGCGTGTGCCATCTTTATCTATTACGGGTTCCTGAATGCATTCTGCTAAATCTTCTAATATGAGGAAATTTTCTGCTGCAAACGCCCAATCATCATAGTTGTCTCGTCCTTTTAACTTAGGCACGTTCACTAAATATCCTGAAGCCATTTTATCACAACTAATTCAACACGTGGGTCTGGGCCCATAACCTGTTAAAATGTACAGTGGTAAATAAGATGTGAACACGGTTACAGTTGAACATAGACTGGACTTTTATTATCTTCTATAACAGAGATTTATAGTTACAGATATAACTCGTTAGATGGAGCTAGAGGGATATTTCTAGATATTTATTTTTAACACTACTACATGATTTATTATTATACATATATCATATTATAAATTCAAATAATACTTTCCCTAAATTTAATAAAATTAAAATGTTACACAACTGTACAAAAGGCACTAAGCTTAATCTGTTAGAAACTGCCAAGGTTTACGAAAAACAATGAAATCTTCGTGTTAACCTGTTGAATGAGCAAAAGGACTTGCTACAATATAAATCACCACTTTTTAAATCTCTCTAGACCATCAGTAATGCAATTTATTTTTCTCTCACTTCAATTGCTATTTTAACTGTTCTGTATAAATGTATTTTTTCTTTAGTTTATTCTCATTTGACAAGTGCCTTTAAAAGTCGAAACTCGAGTTGTAAACTTTTGTTTCTATTCTTTAGTAAAATATATTTATATCAATAGTATTTGTGGTAAATGTATAACGTTGAACAGAATTTGGTATCCCGTATTTAGAAGCGTTATGCCGCTGTATTTTATTCATATTTTGTTGTCTCTTTTCTATGTTTTGGGTATATTATTCCTATTTTTCACTTCACACTTTTTATCTCAGTAATATTTATATATAAACGGTGGAAATGATTTTTTCTTTAAATGTTAACAATAGTCGGCACGGGAATGAAAATAGAACGTTATACGTTGCAATCGAGATCATCTATAATAATACTATACAGCGTGTTTTAAAATTGACACCCGTGTTTTTGGGATTTAACTTAGGAGGCTAAAACAAATTGAAAATTAAGATTATAAAACTTTCCAATCCAATTTCCTCACTGTGTCAAATTTCGAAAGCATGGGCGTTAATTTTGAGACTTCCTGTATACATACAATGGTTTTACAATATTATTTTGATGTTTTATAATTTAACTTGAACTTTTTAAATAAATATTTGATAGTAATGTGTTATGGAATTACTTACTTTTTAAATCAGATACCGCGCTTCTATGATTTTATATGCAAGTAAAAATATGCACAATTTTCTACGTTATGTAACTAGAATGATATGTTATATCAAGCCATCATGCAACAGAAAGCTTTTAGATATTTATATGCTTTTTCATATAGTAAAAGTTAATAACTAGTAACTAGTAACTAGTAACCTAAATACTAATTATAAATTTTATTAACATAAAATAAGTAAATAAAAAGAATTCATAAAATAAAACCAATTTATGGAAAAAGTGTTATTTTATATTTCAGATTTTAATTCAAATGGGAGCTGATGTCAAGTCAATGCTGTTAACAAATATGATGGAACTTCACTTCACATTGCTGTACGTTGGGGTCGTCTCCCAATTATAAAGTTTTTATTAGAAAATGGGGCCAACATCAATGTTGTTACAGAAGGGAGTTCCCTTCTACATGTTGCTGTATTACAAAACAATGAAGAAATTGCAAAAATATTATTAGAAAAAGGAGCCAACATAGATGCTGTAGATGGATTTGATAAAACTCCCCTTCTCGTAGCTCTGTTACATCACAACAAGCAAATTGCAAGTTTTTTATTAGAAAATAGAGCAAATATTAATGCAGTTACAAAAGATGGAAACTTAGCTATTCATGAAGCTGTATTAAAAGGCTATACCAATATTACAAAACGTATACTAGAAAAAGGAGCCGATATAAATGCTCTTACCAAAGATGGAAATTCTGCTCTACATATAGCTATACTTAAAGGTTACACACAAATTACAAAACTATTATTAGAAAATGGAGCCAACATTAATTGTATCGATAATGTTGCTAGAACTCCACTTCATAAAGCGGCATTTAAAGGAAGTATATCGGCGGTAATGTTACTGTTAGAAAATGGTGCTGATATCAATGCGACTGATAGCAATAAATTGAAACCAATACATATGAGTACACACAACAAGGTTTCTGTAATGAAGGAACTTTTGCAAAAAGGGACTGACATTAATGATAAAGATATAGACGGAAATACAGTGTTTCATATTACATCTCAATATAGATCAGGAAAAATATTAAGAATATTACTAGGTGTCAATATAAATCAAAATCAAAATATTTCTCAGCTACATGAAATAGTATCTGATAGCGACAGTGACGAAATGTTATGTTCTTCTGAAAACAACACTAAATTTGAAATAAAACAATTATTAACAGTAAATGTCAACGATAAAAACAATGCAGGTAGAACAGCGTTTCACTTTGCATGTCTTTATGGAAATCCAAATTTAATTGAAATTTTTCTAAATTTAAATAAAGTTGATACTACAATTGTTGATCACAATGGTTGGAGCGGTCTTCATTTTGCTATATTTAATGACACAGGTTATTGGTATCCAAATGCATTTGCTAAAAATGAAATCATAAAGAAGAGTATTGATTTTCTAAACGACATATATAACACCAAAGAAAACGACAATGATAGGCTTTTAAAAGCATTTGACATTTTATTATATATCAAAGATCCTAATGATATTTGTAGCAACTTGGTTAAACAAGTAATTAACAACGGAGCAAACGTAAATGCTGTAGATCAAAGCGGATTTAGCGCTTTGCATTACGCTGTAATGAGAGGGCGTACAGATTGTATTGAAATATTGTTGAATTACGGAGCAAACATTAATCTGGTTGCTAATAATGGACAAACTCCAATAAGTTTAGCTAACATTGCTAAAAATAGAATTGAAACAGTTATGTTAAGTATTAAATATGATGAACCGCATTACAATTGCAAGGAATTATTAAAAAAAATTAATAATATTATAATGATTCTAGATAATGTCAGTAAAAACGTCAAGGCAAATTTATCGAATAATTAATTCTACTATTATAAAACATATGTATATTTTTTATATAAAAATTAAGATTAGTAAAAATAACGTTATTGATATTTAATTAGAATATATAAATAATGAATCAAAAGTTTAGTGGCGCCATCTAGTTGCAATTTAATACTAAACCATTGCATGATTGTAATATTTATTCAAAATTGTCTTTGTTATCATGCGATGCCGTGGTTGTACAAGGAATACTGACGAGGTATGTAGAACCGAAACAATTGTTTATTCTTGACCCATGGCCGCTGTGATTTGATTGACTGATTTTGAATAAATTATTAATTCATATCATAATTAAAATATGTTTTAACATAGTAGTTTATATATATATATATATATATTGGGCTACCACAATTCTGGATTTAAGTAGAAGGAAAATAATATTTTTACTGCATTTTGACCTCATTAGCAGTGAACGGTTCATCCGGTCCTATCACATCCAGTTAAGTTATGTAGTTATGCATCCTGAGAAATCGCTTAGAAGGGGTATTCCTTATGCTAATTAAGTATTATATTGTAATAATCTTAAATTGTAACAATATTCTTGCTGACATAAAATTGCGAGATAAGTTTATTATTTTTAAATATAAAAACGATGCAGTTATGCAGCTGCGTTCTGAGACGTGTTTTGATTATTCTGACACTGTGTTTTTGCATATAAATTTGAAGTCACGCTGAACCCAGCAGTTGTTGTAATACAGTAATTGAAAGTAGTTGTTGTGAATAAGTAATAGGTGTAAGTCGTAGGCGTATTGCAATAGTTTTTGTTAAGTGGTTTTAGTTTGGAATAAAATAAGTGATAAAATATTATGTGTTTTATTTAAGTTCAAAAGTATATAACACAAAATTTGCAAGAAAGACGAGATTATTTTGAACGGGTCAACTACGAACGCACGGTGACATCTCAATAGAAAACTTACAACAGAACATCCAGTATCGAACAACAATTGAAGCAGGTCCGGTAACTTCAAACAACAAACTCCAAGCAACAACTTACAACACATTGTATGGTTGTTGTAATATTTTTGTAGTTAGGTTAGAGAATGAAATATCTTGTATTTATCACACGTATTGCTAACATACTCTTTATTAACTGAGAAGAGTCAGGGGTAAAAATCCCCTCATTGTTGTCGCGCATGTCGTTGAACGAGATGTGCGCGCTAACACACATTTACAATATGACAATACATTACATCTCCTCCTACTTAAATTACAAGTAAATATCTAATATAATTTTATATAACATTCTAATGATTAAACCTATCAAAAGGGGCACGTGTCCGTTGAGGACGCACTGGTAGAGATTAGTATAGCGGTGCACTGTTAACAGGATCGGATTCAGAAACGGAGTTTGGCTGAATTGACCGACTTGCCACCACTTTTAATTCAGTATTTACCTCCCCGATTTCGGAATCCAATTCTGTTTCTTGTAACACTTTGCTAATTTCTTCAAATGTTTCACTAGGTTGCGAAAAAACAGTATGTTTTGGTAATAACTGATTTGCGTGGCGCTTCCGTAACAATTCACCTATTTTCACTTGATATGTATGAACACCCAAATTTTTTCAATAACACCAGATGCCCATGCAGGCTTACTGCCCCGGTAATCCTGCGCTAAAACCAGTTCACCCAGTTCAAAATTTACTTTCCTTTTACTCTTAAAATGTATTTTGTTTTGATCTTGACTAGAATTTACATTCTTTTTCACTACAGTCAAACTTTTTGTAAGTCTTGACTCGTCATTGGGTTTTATTAAATCTAAACGCGTCCTTAAGGGACACCCCAACATCAGCCTTGATGGCGATTCTTTCGTTGAACAGTGTTCTGTATTCCGATAATGGATTAAGTACCTGCTCAAGGCTACTTCAACGTCGGTGTTAATATGTAATTTAAATTCTTTATAATTTTTCAAATAATTCTCTTAACTTAAGGATGGTTTGTTGTAACGTAATCTTTTCGAGAGGAAATACCTTCAACCATTTAGAGAATGCATCAGTAATAACTAAATAATTTACATTATACAACGGTCCTAAAAAGTCAATATGCAAGCGTTCCCAAACTCCTTCCGGAATTTGCCAATTATGCAATGAAACCTTCTGCGGATTGCATCTGAATTGTTGACAAATTGTGCAAGTTTTGCACATGTTCTCAATGTCTTTATTGAGCGATGGCCACCAAACATATGATTGAGCTAGATATTTTGTCTTGACAATTCCCATATGGGTGCTATGTAATATACTTAGAATGTTTTCTTGCAAATTTTTAGGAATTATTACCTTATAACCCCACATTAATATTTCATTTACCAGTGAGTTCATTTTTCCTGGTCAAAAATGGTTTAATTTCAACTTCACATCTATCAGGAAATCCCTCGACAATAAAATTAGAAACCTTTTGTTATAAGAAGTCCTTTTGCGATTCGACTTTAATATAGTCTACATTTAACGGAATATCTTTACATTCAGATATAAAATTTAGTTGGTCATATTCTTTCTCTTCAGTTTCAGCGTTTTTTACATTCTTGATAAGAAATCAGCATAATTATCTTTTGATTTAATATATTTAATATTAAAGTTAAATGCAGATAAAAATAAATCATATCTCTGAAACCTGTTAGCGGCCATTATGAGTATGCCATGCTTAGGACCGAATATAGACACCAACGGTTTATAATCTGTTACAAACTTGAACTTGCGCCCGTATAAGTATTGGTAGAATTTTTTAACACCAAATATTATCGCTAACGACTCTTTGTCGATTTGGGAATATCTTGATTCCGACTATGATAAGGTTCGCGATGTATAAGCAATTGGCCTTGTTACGCCATTGTCAAATTCATGCAATATAATTGCACCTAATCCATATTGCGATGCATCTACCATTAATTCTACCTTTAGATCTGGATTATAATGCACTAGAAATGTATCTGAAGCTGATATTGTTTTAATTTTCTCAAATGATATTTTACACTTGTTTGGCCATGACCAAGGTTGATCCTTTCTGATCAATTTATATAAATGATGCACTAAGTTGGGCATATTTGGTACAAAACGGTGATAGAAATTAACCATATCAAGGAACGACTTTAATTGGGTATCGGCATTTTTGTAATTGCCTCCATAATCCGACGTGATTTTTGCAACGCCTTGCTATTGATAATATAGCCTAAATATTCAATTGAATGTTAAAAACGCACATTTTTCTTTTTTAATAATCAATCCTGAGATTTCAAAATTTTGAAAACATTATGTAACCTATCTATGTGTTGCTCCTTTGTCTTACCGGTTATAACAATATGATCTAAAAAACAACATACGCCATCCATTTTTCTAATAATCCCTCTATTAATCTTTGAAATTGCGCAAGAGCGCTAGCTATACCAAAAGGAAGTCGATTATAGATAAATAATACCCGATGAGTTGAAATCGCGGTATATTTCTTTGAATTTTTATCCAACAGCCACTGCTGATAAGCGTGTTTTAGGTCAATTTTAGAAAATTGTTGTCCCCCCTGCAATTTTGAAAATAATTCTTCAATTCTGGGTAATGTATAACGATCGACTATTAAGTTAGGGTTTACGGTTACTTTATAATCACCGCAGATTCGAACTGAATTATCATTTTTCAAAATTGGCTCGATTGGGGTGCCCCATTTGCTGTGTTCAACTGGTGATAAAACTCCCGCTTTAATTAGCCTATCGAGTTTGCCATCCACTTTGTCTTTTAAAGCGAATAGCAATGCTCTTGGTCTAAAATAACGCGGCGACGTATTCTCACTTACCCTTAAACTAAGCTGCTTTTTGTTAAAAGTTCCTAAATTGTCCGAAAAAATGGAGGGTATTTTTCAATTAGCTTTTCGTTTTAATGTCTTGATTAATAAATTAAATTTCTTTAAAACCTAATTTAAATTTATTGACAAAATCTCGACCTAATAGTGGTGGGCCACCGTTTTTAATAATAAAAATATCTATAGGACACGTTTTGTTATATTAAGTCAGATTAACCGTGATTTTTCCAATGGGAGAAATTTTACCTCCTGTATAATTTGTTAAGATCTGATCTAAAAAGGCGATTTTCGGCCCGCATATGCCCATTGCTGTTAATTACAATTTCAAATGTAGACGTCATGTGTGACAGTAGTGACAAATTATAATAAACATTGAAAATAGAGTTTTTAATTGGGGCAGGCAAAAAAATATCGAGTGTAACTCGTGCCAAAAGGCTTTAGCAGCCCTTTGCTTTAGCAGCCCTCACTCGCTTTGCTCGTTCGTGCTGCTAAAAACGGCGGGCTGCTAGAGCCTATTTTTGGCCCACTATACATTTGATTGGGTTTTCTTACATACCTTACCAAGATGTCCTTTTTCCCGCATTTATTACAGACGTATTCTTTGTACCGGCACTGTTCCGATGTGTGATTGCTGCGGCCACAGCGCATCATTAATTTATCGCACTCGTGGGGCGCTGCTCCTCTTGTCTCCGTACCGGCCTCTGCTGTGTGACATTTCCTGTCCGGGGTTACTTCCTCCCGAAATCCCTCGATGTCTCAGCTTGTACAACGGCACCGTCTTAACTCTGGTTACGTATTCCACTTTATAATGCTTTATTAAATGTTAATTTATCCTCCTCTGAAAATAATCGATCACGAGTTTTTCTTGTTTCCAGACCCATGATGAACTTATATCTTAATGCTGTTTCTAGGTACTGCCTGAATTTACAATTCATTGACAAGTGTTTCACCCTCGACGCCCATTCTTGCAGCGATTCGAACTGTATTCGATGCGCCGCGTAAAATTGAAAACGCTCGGGAAATATAGCTTTCTTCTCCGAATAAGATTCAGTCAAGCACTGGGTGATATCTGCGTACTCACAAACACTAGGTAACTTTGGCAAAGTCAGATCCGATAATAATTTGTACGCACTCTGCGATAAACTGTTTAGTATTATCGCGCGTTTTATCTTGTTGTCCGAAATGGCATTTGCAACAAAAAATTGTTCCATACGCTCCTTGTGTATTTCCCACTCTTGTTCATTTGGATTGAATTCCAATTGAATTCCAATAATCAATTTTTGTTCAGCCATTGCAACGTGGTTTATCACATAAATTGTAAATCTTCTTTAATCTTTACACTCGCGTATTGGATTGTTTGTCGCACTATCACAATCTGTTTGACTTTACTTTTTCCTCGTCGCCAACGTAATATTTTTGTAGTTAGGTTAGGAAATGTAATATCTTGTATTTATTCACATGTATCGTATAACATATTCTTTATTAACTGGGAATAGTCCGGGGTGAAAATCCCCTTAAACTTACCAATAACTTATGTAACATTAATTAATAACAACCCATCCCAATATTGCGATTGTGACTTTGATCAAACAATATTAGGTACTCATTTGCCGATCATACTTGTCAATATCTATAGTCAGATTAAGGCGTTTAGCTTTAAAAATGCTATATATATGTATATATATATATATCTATTTTTGGTATCCGCTGTAAGAGTGTCGAGGGCATTTTGGTTTGGATTTGATATACCCTATTATAAACGACATTGACTTTTTATGTTTAAATTTAGCTACAATTGACTTAACAAACAAACTTTTTTTATTCGGAGACTTGGAAGTTCTTGAAGAAAAAACGCGTCATGAGTTTGTTTCTCCGAGTGCTTATTTGTTTTCCACACTTTCTATAAACCGTAGCCAATTAACATTAACCGCCGGTTCAGCAACAAAAAAGTCATTGTAGCTATTGTTAAAAATGCTAAGTAGCTAAATTTCAAAGCCTACAGACCTCACACTAAACGCTATTTTCAGATATTCCTGGACAAACTTTGGAATATTTTTAATCTACTATTTTTTATCTGACAAAATTCCATTTACGGTAAAACTGTACCCTATTTCATATGCACACCGCGGCGCCGTGATCGCCGTGATAGATAAAATTAAGCGAATGAAAACCTGGGGAGTATTAGAAAGAGCTATAGCAGCTTACGCTATTCCACTTGTCACTTTTTGTGTATTGACGGCAAAAAGTCGAATGCTGTAACTATAAAGCATGCTTATATCCTGCCCTTGTTAAATAACATCTTAAATAAACTAAAAGACTAATTATATATTTAATGTGGATCTACAAAGCGCCTTTTAAAAAATTCCACTGTAATGTTATTTGGTTAAGCCAATGCTGCACAAGTCCAACGATTAATGAATATGTTACTCGGTCTAACTCTGCAATCGCACGTTTTTGTGCATTGTCACAAACGAATTTTCCATTTCCTGCAAAAACAAATTAAAAAAATGAAGTATGAGAAATTTAATATTTCTAAATTGAATATATGGTCATTAACGGGAGTTTTAAACTTAAAAACTGAAAAGTTATGTGTGGTTATGTGAACGTGAATTGCAAAAATATATCTTGCAACAACGCGTTAGACTTTTCATTTCAAGTCTAGGAGAAATTTCGCTTCTTTTAGTGTGGCTTGCTGAAGAAGGCGGATCGAGCACGAGCAGCAGCGTTTTAGCTATTTAAATTGAGCAGCATGCATATTACAGCCAAACACTAATATTGTGGCCGGTGACTCCGTAGACAAAAGTGGGTTGAAACCATTAAGCGAGACCAATAATAATTTAGGTACATTCACATGCAAAATCAATTTTAAATCGCGTCAGTCTAGCATGAACTGCGAGGAAAATAACATCGATGCTGCGAAACATTTATTTGTTATTTTGCGAAGCCGGCGCTACCCGGGAATAAATTCAGTTTGTGTCTCTGAGTGTATTGTTTCCCTTTCTCGCATTATGCATCCTTCATTCTGGCTATAGTTTTCTTTCTCTCAAGATGCGCGGAAACGCCTGTCATGGGCCACAGTATTCGTGTTTGGCTGTAAGTAAATTGCCGTTGCATTAATATTACGTGGAGATATTCAAAAATTTAATTGTTTGGAGCCAAATAAGGTATGTATGTTTTATTTATTATTTTTTATTTTGTTAATTAGTGTTATTTTTTATATAATTCTAATTGTAATTGTTAGAGTAATTTATTTTTAAAAACGTATTTGTATGCTTTTTACGACCACCGTGCTAAAAATTTTGTGCGTTTTTGAAATAAAATGATGATAGACCGCGATTCAAAAACACCAAGGTCACGGAATCTCCCAATCAAATTATAAAGGATCAGATAGGATTATAACAAATGGTTACTTAAAATTAAATACAAAGTTAATGGTGATGGTGCCACAAATTCAATCAGACCAGGACTAAGAAATAATTAACCAGGTTTTTGATAGTGTTAAACCTTTTTTTGTAGAATAGAATAGAATTTATTGTACCCATCATTACAGACAGTAAATAACAATTAATGTTCATAAAAAATATAAAATAAAATCTACAATAAAATTACAATTACAAACAATATGATACACAATACTTAGATCTAGTATATAAAAAAATGTATACAATAAAACACATATGTAAATAAGTAAAAAAATACAAATATAAATATAATTAAAATAACAGTACTAGCTTAAACATTTAATTTTGCGTCAATTTTGAATTATTTGTTATCTCTAAGATTTAATATTAGATATAGCATATTAGAACTGCCATGTTTATTTAGATATAATTAATTATTCTTTTTTTTTTTATTAAATTATTTTCGTGTGGTTGATTTAATTGGAATATTGATTGTGGCAATAAACAAACTTAGGAAAACAAACAGGTTTTTTTTCTTTGGTTTTCTATTTAATACTGAAACTCGACAACCTTTGTTGTCTTACTCATGGATAAAAAACATAAAACATAAGAAAAAACTAGTTTAAATATAAAACAAACAAAACACATTAAAATTGGGATTTATGATCTTTTCTTAACAATGTTTGATAGGCTCAAAAATTGAAATTTTATGTATTTATGTATTTGAATCATTGTTTAGAAAAGACCATCAATTCGCATACGTATATCAATAAGGTAAAAAACAAATATTTTAACAAACAAAACAAACATATTAAAAAAGTAAAAATAATTTAAGGCTGGAAAATTTATGACATTTTATAGCGCTTAATTTTTAAAACTTAGAATTTTTGTTTGTTTTAATTATTTATTTGCGAGTTGAATATTACTTTTAATCTTTGCTCGAAAGTATTAATGTACAAGCAGTTGCATGTTCTTTGTATTTTAAAAATAACAGCTGATTGAAAACGTTGAGTTGTTAGAAATTTCTCCATTAAGAACCAATATTAATTAAAAAACGGCGCCATCAGGACGCGGCGACTAAACCCGGTAATTATCTAGGGTTAAGTTACTTGTAACAACAAAAACCACATGCAGGAACAAACTGATATGATTTTACATAACCATCAAAAATTACTGTGCCGGACCACTTTGATAGGAACATCTTTATTATCTATCTTAATAACTATATTATTAGATAGCTATATTTTTATTTTTTAAGATAGTTGTCATCTAATTTTTGTTTTGTCGTGATGGCTAATGATTAACATGGATTTAATTTACAACTAATGACCAACATAAACGTGGATTCGTGAATGGTTTAAGGGAGTTCATAGGAGGGGAAGTGTTAAGAGAGGATAAGTAAAATTGGTGAAGCAGAATGACAAGTGTACCAACTTACAGAAATTTAATCAGAATTGTATTTTTTGGTGTGTGTAGTTCTCCCTCAATATGTAATAAGTAATAAGTCATATACAATAATAACAAGGTTAACGTTTTAATGATGTGATGACATTGAAATGTGTTAAAAAGAAATAATAAATTTTACTTATTCTATCTAAGTCTGTTTTTAAATTTACCGTGTTGGCTTGATTTTTTTCACTGATCATTCTTTTTTGGTAATTATCCTCTAAAATATTATAATTATCAAAATTAAATTATGTTGTAATTGGGAATGTTGAGAGCTTAAAGCTGTTTTTAGATTATTCAAAACATAAATTGTTTAACAAACAAAAAAATGTTATATATAGTATCTCCTGTAAGGAGGATTTACATAAGTCAAACAAAACAATACATAAAAGACAGAATTTATAAACATAAAAATAATTGTAAACCAAACAATGTTATTAATATTTAAAAAAACAGTTCTATTATAATTAATTATACAGGGTGTTAGGTAAACATGCGGCAAAAATTCAAGAGGTTATTCTTTGGCCTATTCTAAGAATATTTTGTCGTATGATGATTTCTAAAAACCCCTTTGTTTTGAAGATACAGGGTGAACAAAACTTGCAACAACCATATTCGATATTTGTTGAAATCTATAATGTAAATAAAATAGAAAAAATTGTTAACGATAACTTGGAACGGCTGTTTTATCTACTAATGTACAAGTGGATTTCATTTGAATACGTCATTGATCATCACATGTATCAGTCGCAGTTGTTTAGATTGAGTGACGTTTGGCTGTTTGCCGTGTCTATAATAGTTAGTAAATTTCTCTACCATGAATCTGTAAAGTGATTCATGGTAGAGGAACGCCGAAATGACTGACATACATTTTATGTATGGATTTGCTGATAGCAAATCATCACAAGCTAGAAGATTGTACTTTGAACGGTTTCCTGGCCGTAATATCTCCGATCAAAAAATCTTCGAAATTTTTTTTTGATGTCTTTGTAAAACAGGCATATTGAAACAAAATGAAATGCCAGAAAAAACGGCACAACTGGAACAGATTGTGCTGGACATAATACTGGAAGATCCAAGTAGTTCTACGCGAAAAATTGCCAATACTTTAAATGTAAGTTATTGGACAGTTTGGAATTTTTAAGGGCAATTTGTTGAATCTATACCACATTTAGCGTGTTCATGCACTACTACCTGCTGATTTTCTTACTCGTATTGCGTTATTTCAATGGCTTTTGCAAACAATAGTTCTAATCTCTCAATTCTTGACACATATTCTTTTCACCGATGAAGCTAGTTTTTTAAGAAAAGCAATAAAGAACTTTCATAACAACCATATTGAAAATCCGCATCAAGTATGTGAAAATCGTTTTCAACATTAGTTCTCCATGAATGTTTGGGTTGGAATTGTGAGCAACTGTCTAATTAAACCAGTATTTCTACTAGAAAGACTTACAAGCGAGGTGTATTGCAACTTTTTGGAACATACGCTTCCTCAGTTTTTAGATGATGTACTATTAGCAACAAGAATTGCAATGTAGTTTATGCACGATGGTGCACCACCACATTTCAGTTTGGTTGCTCGCAATTATTTAACAACAACATACGGAGATTGCTGGATTGGTTGATTCCTAGACTTAAACTCCCTGGTTTATTTACTATGGGGCTATCTAAAGTCAATAGTTTGCGCTACTTTAGTGGAGAATTTGGACGATTTGCAAAATTGGATAATTGCTGGGTGTAACTCAATTAGAAACAATCCTGGTGTGTTTCAAAGAGTTCGGCACTCAATGACAAAAAGATTGAATGCTTGTATCCAGGCTAGAGGAAGTTATTTCAAACATTTATTGTAGATTCAACAACTTTACATGTACTTTTTGATAATAAAATGTTGTAACGGTTTCAAATTTTGTTCACACTGTATCTTCGAAACAAAAGGTTTTTTAGAAATAAATTGAATTTTTGTCGCATGTTTACCTAACAAACGGTATAATTTTTTTTTATTTTATTTTATTTCTTTCATATATAGTTTGTTGCGATTTGTGTTATCCGGCAAGGCCGTGTACTGTTTGAGTTGTTGATATTTAATTAATTAAATTTGTTGACTGGGTATATTAGTTTTTAATCTTTTACATTTTATTTTTTTTTTAATAATTGACGTCCTTTTTTTGAAACTTTGAAATTTTTGGAATCTTGTCTAGCAGCAAGCAAAATTTTTGTACGTAAAACCATGGTTTTAATTTAAAACAGACTACTGGCATCATATTCTTTGACTTGACTTGATCCGAGATTAATCAAACTTATTCCTACCTATCTAAAAGGAAGAACACTGACCGTAAAGTTATTTTGCCACGTGTATATCTCTTGCACAATTGAGACAGAGTTAAGGTGCTTTTCAAGTTGTATGTATCAGGCATACCATGTATGTACGTCGACAATATGGCACTGATGTCTACTTCTAGACAACTGAAAAAGTCATTACGCTAATGCATATTTGCTTATGAGACACTAGAAACTGGCTAAAGTACTAAAGAATAAAAAAAAACTCTGAGAAAAGCAAAGTTATCAAAATCAATAACTCCTCACAAAAACGTTTATTTAAATGACATTTCATTTTAATAAGCAGGTACTGTAAAATATCTAGGAATAAAATTAGATAATGAATTAACTTTAAAATTAATCATAACAGCCACTTTGAATAAGGAAAAAAAAAGTGGCATTTTTTTTATAACTTTGTTGCTATGCAAGAACTGCAACAAGTTGCGTCTGTTTAATCAATAATTTGCCCAATACCAACATACGCCTGTCTAGCTTGGGGTATGGTTGTTTTCCTTTTTTGAAAAGCATAGAATCATTTCAAAGTAGGACTCTGAAAAAAGTCCTGAAAGCACCTTACTACATTTGTAATACCCAACCAAGAGCTGATACTGGCTTAGACCCCATCACAAGTTAAAATTAACAAAAAACTTTGGTCGGTAGACGCTTCCATACTTTTGGAAAGTAAGTCCGACACATTTAGTTTTTTAAAGATTTCTCTACGTAGCCAACAAAAACAAAAAAAGTTGCAACCAAGTATTGAAAAAAATTATAATTATTAAACATTATCAAGTAACTAACTATAACAAATCACTTTCCTATTACAACAATTAACAAAATAATCAGACTCAAACACTAAACAGAATTAAGTATTAACACAACACTTAGAAACAAATACACAACAACACAATACAGAAAACTTACATACTACAACAGTAGCAACAAAATTAAAAAAAAATACTACACAAACATTTTTTCACAACCAATACAATCAAAAACATACTGTGCAATAATAAACAAAAAACAGATGTTTTATTGAAATCCGGAACCTATAAAATAGATTGCCAAAACTGCAACGTCACTTACATCGAGCAAACAGGCAGAGCTTTAAAATATAGAATAAAAGAACACAATTAAAAAAACAATAGTTTCACTTTTTCTAAACATCTACAAATGAACAAACCAATGCAAAAAAGACTAAAAATGAGCATACTCGAAACGTACGATGTAGACAATATAATAAACATCAACAAATACAACTGCCCCAACGAACAACTAAATACTGAATTTCAGCACATACACCTACACTTTTCTCAAACCACATAAAAATTCAATAAGTCAGTAACCCCACATCAAATCACCATAAACTTACGCAACCAGTATAACACCTCCCATTAACTCAATAATACAGGGAGTTTATAAATGAATGGGATTATGTAATCACTTTAAGTATGCCGCTTTTTTTAAATTGTTCACTATACTATTTGTTTTGACAGATCAACTTTGACAGCTGTCAAGCAAACATATGAAAACATATGTAGTATAGCAAACAGTTTTAAAAAGGCGGCATATTTAAAGTGATTACATAATCCCATTCATTTATAAACTCCCTGTATATAATAACATCATATATGTAAGTCTAATATAATTCTCTGTCATTCTTGTATATATTTATGTAAAAAAATTCTTATAAAACACCGACGATAACCTAACAGCCAAAACAGGTCTGTAAAAACAATAAAAAACAAATAAATTAGCATATAAAAGTCTATATTTAATATAAAAACATAACATAACCTTTTGAAAGAAATTGCTAAACTGTTCTATTATTTTATTACTTAATTCTTCTTAATGTATTAAGTTTGAAAATAACGATTTATGAAACTGGAAATCGAAACTCTATAAAAAAACATAAATCACATTAATCAATACTGTTTTATAATACTGTGTATTTCTGTTACTTCTTTAGAATAAATAAACATTCAATACAAAATTAAAAATTTAAATGCGTTAAAAAGAAATAGAAAAAAATGTGCTTTGTTACATAAAATTTCCACCATAATTTGCAGAAAGTTAGTCGTAATAGATCTTTGATAAGTTATTATCGATTAACACACCATTATAATATTATTAATTTAAAACAATTTATATAAAAAAACTAATTTAATATTATTTTATAACAGAACTTTGTTGTAATCAAGCTATTTATTATTTATTTTGGCACGCAAACGCCTATTGATTTTTGTTTATAATATATTTATAAGACTAATTATTTTACAGTCTATTGTTATAAAAGAAATTATAATTGTATATTACATTCATTTAGTAATAGTCATTAAAGTGCTAATATGCTAATAATGTAATGTCAGCATTAGAAAAATTCAACCAGTGCATAATTTTTTTTCTATTAATTATTTTACACAATAGAAAAGCCTGCTTGCTTTTAAGTAAGTTAATATATTTCCAATATTTTGTAAAATTAATAAGAACAATGAAATATTGCTTCTCAACAAGTTTAGCTATATTTGCTTTGACTAAATGCAACAAACTATTTTTAGTTTTGTTTTAAGAAATTTAAAATCAATTAAATACAAGTTGTTATAAAAAGTTTAATTGTTTACGTATGCAATAATATTTATTATTAATATTAATAACAATCTCAATAATTAATAAGTATTATTATATATTGCATAAAATATATTTATAATCTGTTATTTTAATTTAACTAATAATTTTTTTTATAAGTTTTGTTAATCTAATAAGTGTGTGAGATACATACCAAATTTTATCAATTATTTTTAATAATTTATTTAATAAAATATGTTAAAAATATCGTGCGCTTTTCTTCTTTTAAAGGGTATCACGCCTAGTTTTCTATTCCAAAAACTACAGTAAGAGTAGACTTTCCACAATAATAAGTTATTAATCAAACATTTCTTTTTTTACTTTAGACAAACTATAATTGCAAATACGAACAATATAAAATTTAAAAAACAGTTATTTGTAGATCAAGGTTAGATCTTTTAAATTAGACTAAGTATGTTATTGTGCTGGTAACACGTTTTCAAAAAGTACTTTTAAATGAAGTTTTTAAGTTGGCACTATGTAGCAGCTACGAAAAATAGGGTCTTTACAACTTTTAAAAGCTTTGGCTGGCGTTAACTATTAATTGATTGTTAGTAATAATTGCAAATTAAAGAAAACACAAGTTATGACTATAAGTAAAACAAATTAAGTGAGCCACTAATCGGATTTTATGAGGTATGCAGGTAAGATTTAAATTTAAAAAAAATATTTTGGTAGGTTTTTTGGCTTTCTGCAATACAATTTATTTGAGTTTTTGCTTATCTACGTTTTTGTAGTAATACATTCTGATTTTTTTTATTGTTTAAGTAAAATTGTATATATACAAAAAAAGTTTTATTTTTTGCCCTATTTTTCAACAACTAAGTGATTACCGGGCAGCGAAATTGGCAGTGGCATGGTCAGCCAGTAAGTGTTTACATACTCGCGTTGTCCTAATTTATGCCCACTGCCACAAAAGTAAACTTAATGTAAACGGAATAGAAACACCAGTGGGAGAGGCAGTGGCAAGGTCAGCGTGAGTAATGTGTTTACTTACTCTCGTTGCCCTTTTTTATGCTCACTTCCTTGCTCACTGACACGGAAGTGAATTGAAAGTAAGTGGCGTATAAAATTTTAGAAAAACAAAATCGGCTTTGACTCGGATGCGACAATTTGCTGTTTATGACATTTTTGAATTTGTTGGAGCGCTTGAAAACATAATTCCAGTTGAGAGCAAGAAATCTTAATAAATGTCACTCAAACATTTTACTTTAATTCAAACTCTCCGACTCAGCAAAGCATAACCCGCTATGACTTCTTAAAGAAAACCAATCTACGTCGTCTCTGCCCTATCTTGAACTATTACTTTTAAAACTATTTGGCATGAGTGATCCTGTCCCATATCACGAATGGTAATCAGATGAACAAATTGAAAGAAAAAATTATAGAAAATGCTAGTTACTTGGCCCAATAGAAAGTTTAATTGTCGCAGATATCGTTGAGCTGGTTGCAGTACATACATTTTTCGGATGGACCGTGATAAGAAAGGTTTCTTGACACAGCGCAATGAAAGGTTTTACTATGACGGTTACTGCTTTGTTGGTCAAAGACATTGCACTAGATGATCTATAGAAGCTTGATGTCTTGGGGATAACTGACCCCACCGAGACACAATCGAGACAACAAATAAAAGATGCTGCAGCAGCGTTTTTTAGAGACTGTGACTAAGAACGGGAGGTACCAGGTTAGTTTCTCATGGTTTGAACAGCATTTCATCGTTTTTATCTTGCAATGCAATGTAAAGATTATAAAACACTACTAAAAAACTTAAAAGCAATGGTATCTTTAAAGATTACAAAACAATATTTTTTGATTGGCAAGAAGAAAGCATCGTCGAGGGTATAAGCAAGTTTTATTATCTTACTCAAACTTTGTATATGCAGTGATATTTGCAGTACAGTAATTTGAAGAAAATAGAACTTAAAAATTCCTAAAAAAAGTAAACCTGCACAACTTTTTTTTGCGAAATAGTACAAAAATTGGCAACAATTGTAAAGCAGCACAAAATATAGGCTATTTATATGGTGCAATTAAGTTTTTATTTGTAAACGTTTTGTGCGTGCCATCTGCAATGGAAGTAATTTTTTATATGCGCAGCATACAAATTAAATCCTCCAGTGGAATTACCTTACATTGTAGACATTATAAGCATTACATATGGTAACAATGTTAAAATTCTGTAAAAATTTAAAGAAATTTGTTTTGTAAATAAAATATTAGCGTGCAAAACATCAAAATCTGTTATTCTGAAAATTAAATATTACTTACTTTAATAGCACGCCGCAGATTTTCTTAAAAAATCAATTTTTAAATTAAATTTACAAAACTTCTACGTTATTATCATATAGATAATGCATATAGTATATACATTGTTAAAACTTATTTTAGTTGGTAATTACATTAGAAAAGTTAATTCAGTTTATTGCATACATAAAAAATCACGCACATAAAGTTTACAAATAAAAATCTAAATGCACTACGTAAATGGCTTATGTTTTGTGATGTTTTATGATTGTTCCCACTTTTTGTACTGTTTCTCGTAAAAAAGTTATATGGGTTACATTTTTTTTTTAATTTCTTTTTTTTTAAACTACTGTACCGCAAAAACCTGTGCGTTTACAAAGTTTGGTTTAAGTTGATACCGACTTATCAATATATAGATATTAATTATTTACCACAAACGCATTTTTGGTTTTAACTTTGGATTCAATTAACCGGTTGTTGCCCAGAACATTTTAATAGTTACTTTACAATGTTAATAGCACACTATGCATGTTTTGAATGTTTAAAAATTAAAAATAATAAAATGTAAGCTGTTTTTAATATATGTTTAGTATTATCAAGTTACACACAACCTAGCATTATAATTTGGGTCGTTTTATAAACGCGAGTCGGGTATCTAGTATATTCATGTTATTATGTTTTTATTTAGTTTTTGTGTTTTCTACAATATTTGCATACCATCATCATTTTTATTTATTTGATTTTAATTTAAAATAAATCAAATATAATAAGCATAAAAACGCAAAGTTAGCAAAAATTTTGTGTTTAAAAGGTTGCCTGGTTTTAACAAAAGATCGCCCCTTTTTAAAACTAGTCGTTTGCACGGGTCTCCTGTTTACACAATCAAACAATATAATTACTTGGTATAGTGTTCAGAAAGATATAGGATTTTTACGACATCGGCTTAAATTATCACTAGGGATCATTTCATTACCGTTCGCCGGGGGGCCAATTATATTTGTATTATCTACCTGGAAGTTATTCAAGGGTGAAAAGAGTATTGTATATCTATAATAAAAGAAAACATTGAAAGTTGAAGAATCTCCGTGCAGCCTCCTTAAGCCGATCGAGTTCCTCACACCACCAAGGTATGGTGTTGTCGGATTAGATAGCCAGCCTAAGAGGGCAAGAGTCTTTGTACGCTTGAGTTAAAGAAGTTTCCAACTTACTTACATAGTTTTCTATTTCTTCTACACTAATAGGTTCAATTAAATTTGCACAAGTACTTAAACTCCGCAATAGGTTGTTTCGAAAAGCAGCCTTATCGGTCAGCCTTGGGTTTCGGTAGGGCCTGATTATTGTTTTTTGGTTATGCTCTACATTAAATTTTATCCACCTGTGACACCTGATATTGAGACCGACGTAGATACGTGCCAGTCGTGGATTTTGCTTGAAATGCTAAGAGTTGCAGTGTGATATCTATCACAGTCTGGCTGCGGGACGTAACGAACGTTGGTTCAACGCCTTGATTTAGTATTGCTAGGTTAGTACTGATAATAAAATCGTAAAGTTGCTTACCTCTGCCATTTGTGTCTTCACTTCCCCAGACAATATGATGGGAGTTGGCGTCACATCCAACTATGAGATCAACATTTCCTCTCGTACAGTAATACACCAAATCCTGCAGCTGTGTTGTTGGAGGTGGTACGTCGTGCGCAAAGTATGCCGACACCACAATGATGTTTTTCTGCCGAGCTGATTCTGACGGTTGTGAGGTCACCGTCGGAAAGCTGTGGCATAAGAAACGCTGTTATGTGCTTAGGTATGCATATACACGTCCGTAGCTTACCGTTAGTTGGGTTTGAAATTATCTTCCCACTTAGTTTGCCCAATCCGCAAACCCTGGTTTGTATGATCCAAGGTTTTTGTATTAGGGCTATTGTGTCCTGCATCAGCTCTAGTTCACGGCATAGTGTTGCTACGGTTGCTCGACAGCGATGCAGGTTGCACTGTATAACATTAATGTGCCGCGTCATCGGTTGGCTTTTGGGACAGTGGTGTATCTCCATCCCGGTTTTGATCGGGTGGATCAATCGCCTCTGTTTCCATTGCTTCCTAGAACAAGGAGTCGGCCCTCCGGTTCCTTGGACTCGGCGGTGTGGAAGATGCACTAATCGTTAACTTTGAGCCACTGATTCTGCTTTCCCAGGCGACTCATGACCAGCTCTACGACATCCGGTTTTCCCGAAAGCCACAGAGTAGCCTTTGTCAGCCTAGGAAGCCGGCTTAGTGGCACAACGCCTAGTTGTGATTCCGGCCACAAAGGTTGTAGACCTGAAATCACTTTTTGAAGCGATCCAAGTGAAGCGACATTATCACAGGTGATCCTAAGGATCTCTTCTGTGTGTGGGAGGTGTTTTGCCTGGGGTGTATAAGGTATTATCCAGCTCCCGGAAAAGAGCATCTTTAATCAAACTACCCTGCTTACTAGTGGTTTTACCCAGAGGATGAGTCAGGCTGGTAACCGCCACGCAAAGGTGCGATGAGGCAACCTCTTTGTAGCTAAGGCCCCCCTCTTCTTTCTCGTAGGGGGGATGTTGGGTTTCCCTTTCGTATCTTTCACCCTCTTCCTGGGTTGTCCAGGTGAGGGTTCAGACGTCGAGGAGCGTATCCTCTTTTTTGGTGCTCCCTGTTTTGGAGGAAGTGTCCCTTTGCCCAAAGGCTTTGGACCTTGCCACTTTTGAAGGGGCTTTCGGTTCGGCTTTGACGCACTCTGTTTTGGGTTAGCAGTTGCTCGCCCAGCACTTGAGGTGTCTGCCTTGCCGGAAAGGGGGTTTGTTTGCTTTTCAGCAGCCAAACGCGCCTTTCTTCGTCTGTTTGCCTCAGCTTCGCAGATCCTGTGTTTTTTGACACCGGTCTGTGGGGTGTGGTTCAAAGACGGAACAGTTTTCGACGTCGATGAGGTATCCGTAGATGCACCCACCAAGTCTATAGTTTTCAAGGTATCCGAAGATTCACCTGATGGATTGGTTTTAAAATTTTGGTTCTCCATAGTTGAGAGACTAAACTTCATTTCTCTGGCTCCCCACCCGCCATGGAGCGGAAATCCAGGCCAAAGTGGAGTGTTGCCAAGCTCTAGAGACGCATCTGTAGGGTTACTCAGCCACCAGGACCCCTTCATCCTCCCTTACGGGTTTCCACGCACGGCACAAACACGTGGGTAGTCATACCACAGACACTCAGCGCGACTACTACGTTGCGGGGTGATCGTAATTAGTCTGGAACTTCGCCCTTGGTCGTTTAGCAGCTTGTTGTCCGATACAAAGAAGTTTCCTTCTCGACCGGACCCACTGACCACGTCCAAGGGGGAACACGCAAGCCCCATAACCACGGCAAGGTTACGATCATCAAAGGAGGAAGAGCGTTGCGTTTGATTAGCTATTGCTTTTCCCCTATGGAGTAGCAGACCACTTACTTACCAATCTAATGATTCTAACAATCCAGCAACACTTTCTTCCAAACTATTTTGTCGAGATCAATTCGAAGACGGTTTCGACAATTGCGACCGGGTAAAACAAGTAGATTTACAGCGACAAGTTAAACATTGTCAGCAAATAAGTAGACATTTGCGTCAAAAGTTCCATTCTCAAAAACTAAATAAGTATAACTTTGTTAACATTTACCTAATCATTGGATGTTAATTTGTGAGAACAACTTTTTCTTTGTTGATTTGGTTGGTTCATAAACATCACTTACCAGGTGGGAGAATGTTAAAAAACCTGTTTTTTAATTGACTTTTTCTTTAATTTTGTATAAAAGTCTGTCATATATATAAAAAAATGTAATTAAAAACAAGGTTGTATACAAAATGCAAATGTTTGAATAAAAGCAAAATCATTCATTTGCTATAAATAATTTAATTTAATACAAAGCTTAAACTTTGTCTAAAAACGAGTAGTTTGTATCGCAGTGATTTAACATATACCTATATTAAGATGTGGTTTATTTTTTTTGTCAAATTTTGATGAGAATCTGGGTAAAATATGTTTGAAAACAAACAAATTTTTTTTTCAAAGTTTAGTGCCATTTGACTATGACTAAATGGCACGCACAAGAACTACCAAACAAGAGGTAAAATCAAAACAACAACAAAAAAACAAAAGTTTGACGTCGGTTTTGAGCGATTTTACCTCTGCTTTGGTAGTTTTTGCGGTACCATTTATACACAATAATTGAGCACTAAAACTTAACAATGTTTAAAAAAATTTTAAGCCGTAATAGTCCTTCAAGTTAGACATTATTCAAAGAAACTTTACCTACAGCTTAGCGACCTGTATGCTTAGGTGTATTTGGACTGTCTGGAGACTATTTTCACCTAGCGCACGCATAAAAAAGGGTGGTTTTGGAGTAATAGAGTAATATTTTTGGCCAAAAATTATCAATATTAAAACTTGTAGATCAGAACATTTCCAATTAATATAGGTTATTTGAATTTTTTTACATTTTTTGTTTTTTTGGTAGAATGCGCAGAAAATAAAGTAAATATTTTATTTTTTTCCACTTAGAACCAAAACTATGCATTTTGGGGAAAAATTACAAGTTGTAGAGCAAAAAATTTAAAATTGATATTGTCTATTTGGATTTCCCAATAGTGAGAGCATTTTCGCTAAAGAATGTTGAAAAATAATGCAAATTGTAACCTTTTGCTGGTTTTATGGATTTTTAACTAAAACTATGTGAACACATAAAAATATTGCTGCTGTAGCCCGTAATGTTAAAGAGAACCCAGGTTTGTCGATTTCTTGTCAATCTTTGGAATTAGACATTCTATAAACAATATTACACCGTATTTTGCATAAAGATTTAAGTCTTAAGGCTTTTAAAGTTCAGTTAACACAAGAACTCAAGCCGGTCGATCACCATAAACGTCGTATCTTTGCTGATTGGGTCCTTCAAACGCATCAATATGATCCGGAATTTTATCAAAAAATCATCTTTAGTGATGAGGCCCATTTTCACTTCGGTGACTACGTTAATAAGCAGAATTGTTGCATTTGGGGCTCAGAAGATCCAAGAATGACTGTTGAAAAGTCTATTTTTTTCGAAAATGAGGCTGTTGCAACTGTTACGGTAAATTAATGGCGCTACCGAGTTATGATTAATGATTTTTTATAGCCGGAATTGGAAGATATTGATGTGGACGACGTTTATTTTTAGCAAGACGGCTCTACGTGCCACACAAGCAACGAAACAATCACAATTTCGCAAGAAAAGTTTCCTGACCGTGTTATTTCTCGAAGAGGTCATCACAATTGGCCACCGAGATCTTGTGATTTAACACCTTTAGACTTTTTTCTTTGGGGCCACGTGAAAGATAAGGTCTATGCCAATGCTCCACAATCGATTTAAGACCTTAAAGTTGGAATTTGTGAAGTTATCGAGGACATACAGCCGCAAATGTGCGAATTGGTCTTGGAAAATTTCATGAAAAGAATGTAGTACTGCCACCGTAACCGTGGCGGCCATTTGACTGATATTGTTTTCAAATGTTAATGACATACCTTCCTCTTTACAATGAAATAAACATTTATTGATTTCTCTTAAAAAATACCCGTTTTTTTTTAATATCAAAATGGAACCTCTTGTTGGAAAACTTTATATATGCATACATGTATATTCAAGTGATTTAGGGTGTACCGATAAAATAATCTGAATATAAAATTGTTTTTAAGTTACATGATAGAGTTTAAAAATGCAACTGCTAAAATTAAAGTAGGTAATTTTAAAATGGTTTGATACTATTTATTAAAAAATGATTACCATCGTTATTGTTAATAACTGATTGATACTTTTTATTTTATATAAATTGCATCTTAACATTATTATTTTTAATTAAGGTGGTTATAAAAGACTAATTAAAAAAAAATACAGTTGACCAGACAATGTTACATTGTTTGTAACATATCAGTACTTTCAAAATTTTTATTTGATTGCAAAACTAGTTTTCCGCACTCACAATCTTTTGTAAATTATTTAATTAATAAAAGTTAATGTTTTTTTTTAATATTTGATGGCACAATGCTTTAGGGTTGTAATAGTTTACGACTGTTTGTGTTACTCAAATTAAATAACACAGATTACAGATAGATAGTAACACTACCATGCTACTACTTTGCCAACAGTTTGCTGTCTATACCAATGTTGGTTTATTTCAGTTAGTTTAAAATGAAAAATGAAAATTGTTATAAATTATACCTAAACATACGTATAATTGTTTAATTAAAATCAAACTTAAATAAAACAATTGTTTATCAAACTCATACGGTTGTATTCACTTAGTTTGATTAGAACATAATATAAAATTAATAAATTGTAGGGGCTGCTGTGGCCGAGAAACGATCCTCACCTCGTGCGAATCTTCTCTACCGCATGCATTCATAAGGATGGCAATTGGCAAACAGTGTTGTCAGATTTTAAAAAGCAGTAGCGCAAACTTTTAGTTGAAAACGCGCCCAAAAGCGCAACTAAGCAAATTGCATGGTGCCAAAATTAAAATTGAATATTTTAAATTCTAAATATTATTTATTTGCGGTTAAAAGTAATTAAAAACATTAATTAAAAACACTTATTAAAAAAAAATAAAAATACAATTAATTCATCAATTGCTAAACTTGCTTTAATTGCAGCTTAAACATTTTGTCAAGAAAGTGTTTAATTTTTGAATAAAAATAATGTTTATATACTAATATTGTAAAAAATAAATAAATATACGGTAGTGTTGCAAAAATATCAGATAAACACATACATAAAATTAATTATCATGTTTTAAGTTCATAGTCGGCGGCGTCCGCGCCGTAACGCATGCAGCCGTCCGGATTCAAAACTTGTCTGAAATTGCCCAAACTGCGGTTGCGGTTTTTGCATCAAAATAAGCGCAAATTATCTTGAAAAATCGCCCAATTTGCGCTAAATCGCCCAATCTGACGCATGCATAGTATAGACTAGACCCGATAAAAAGTTACCGGCGGTAACTCCCTGTATCGTCCGCACATTATTTGTTTTACAAAATACTAATAAATGCTTTATTTACAGCTTTAATTGGATTTAAACAATAACAAATTTCTAAATACTTGCATCAACAAAAATGGTTTTATCGCTATTAATCATTGTAACAATTTTGGTTACTAATGTAGTTGCTTACGTACATTTATTTTCAGAGGTGAGTGTTTTAATGTTTTTGTAATCTATTTTTTTTTTATTTGGGCAAATTGGCAATTTTAATAAATTTTAAGCATTTCCATTGCAGGAATGCGTACATAAACGTATCTTACTGTGGAATGAACTAAACTGTGAACCGGATAGTTTTAATACGTTAAAAATGTTAGTCGGTGGTGACAATTTTAATACAAAAATAAATACCAACAGGATGAAGAGTCTTTTCACTGCAGAATGATCAGTTATTGTTGGAAAGCTGCGCCATTCTTGAAAGAGTACTCAAAAAAACCGTTTCCGTTGGCATTTTCAAATTACTAACAAAATATAATACATTTTTTGCTTATCAAGATGTAGATGTAGAAATGGAAATGAAAGCTGCTGTTATTAATGCAAAATATAATGAAGGACTTCCAACTGAAAGTGATTTGTTTTTCCAAAATGATTGGTATGGTGAACCTACTTCTAATGAAAGTATTGAGGAATATATTGAGGATTGTTTTTTTTTTTAATAAATAAATATAAAATATTAAAGTGTTATTTATTATTCTTTATACATTTGATTAGCACTCATATTAAGACATTCCAATCCTACTATAGCATCTGGAACGTATGAATGTAAACCGCCGGACAAGACGACTTCTTGTGGGTAGTAATTCATTTTGCCAGAGCTGAACATTGAACTGAAGTCTACTGCAACATCCATTTCCGTTACGACTTTATAATACATGTACGATGTTTGAGAGTTTGTTAATTCCGTTGCTGGATTTAACTGCGGTATTGCCATCAATCCTATATGCACTTGCGGTTGCAACGTTCCCCAATTTGTCGTTTTTTCATTCACATTTTGATGATTACTTTTTTCAATGAAAGAATGTTAAGTAAAATGACCGTTGATGTAGTTACAATCGTCAGTCTGCGTATGATTTTTAATTACCATTATACCGTCTTTATTTTAGATTAATTGCTATTTTTCTAATGTCAAAAAATCATAAACGTTCTGCGAATAAAAATCTATCGATTTACCGAAATTACCACCAAATGCTTTCTCTTTCAATTCTCCACGTGTCGGTGTGTATTCATACTTAATTAAAGTTTGACCAATAGCAGGTGCGACATTAAACCGTTGTACAGCACGATCCAAATGACACCAACCGTTAGTGTGCGGCACGTCATTATCTTTAGCCGCTGCATATAAACATAAGTAAATATTTAACGATCTGGGAATACCCAACAGATGAGGAATTTTGTCTTTGTAAAACTTTGATGCAACATTGGCTGCTGTTGGATTTTTGGTAGATGTAGGTTTCATAGGAGCATCAGCGCTTGTCTCATACGTTTGATTCTCGATTTGTAATTTTTTATTGAGACTGATACCAAACCTTCCAATTGCTACGTGATCCGTGTTTGCTGAATCGCTCGTACTTTTTTCAGTATCTAAACTAGTATGTAAACGGAGGACTTTTACAGTACACCGGACTGCCACAACTCTAGCGGAAACAGGTAAATCATCAAATTTTTGCGGAGATAAATAAAAAGGCACAAAATCAACCGGTATTAATGCTAATGAAATTGTCATTTTATTAAATTTTGACGTTGTTGCAATTTCTGAACACGCAAAGCCATATCAATATGATATACGAGTTTTCAAAAAATTAAATATTTGCGGTTTAGATTTGATTGGCCTTAGAATTAATAAATCAGTTGTTCCTACATTTTTCTGGTAAGTTTTTCCAGCTGCTCCATTTGTTGCACCTTCACCTTGGGTTCCTACAATTCTCGGTAATTCCATATCCATTGGGATTTCCATATTTTTTCCATCCAAAAACCAATCAGCAAAATCAAAGTCAGAACTACCAATATTAGGACTGACAACTCTAGCGCGTTTTCTTGACGGACCAGGTTTGTTAACTGCTTTAGATTCTCCTTGAGTGGCGTCTGTGTTGGTTGCACTGGTTCCTGCGTCGTTGGGTCTAGGGGCTGGGACATTTGCTTTATGTCTTCCTTCTGCATAAAACTGTTTTTGAAAAGCGGGCCACTTTTCACTTTTATCTTGTCTAGCCTGATACTCTCTAGACAGCAATTGCTGACGTTCAGCGTATGCACGTTGACCAGGATGTTTGATTGTACTTATATCTTTTACCTTGCGAGGCATATGTCGTGGAAAAACTACTCCAACATTTTTTTCATATACGTTCTTTAATTTTAAACCACTCGCTCCAATCAAACTATGCTAATTTTTATTGTTTTTAAAATCTTGTCAAAATTCGTTTCCACTTACTTCATTGGCTTTTAATATATCATACCTATTGCGCAACAGATAAACAATTTACGTACTCATCCGCTCGGTAACTGTCTTATTAAAACTCTGGTTTTAACGTATTAGCAAACGCCAGCAAAAATCTCTTAATAAGATTGATAATGGTAGGCAAAAAGGAGTTTATGAAATGCGTTCATTTTTAAAAATATTATCAATGTTATTGTCTGAAACCTTTTTGGCTCCAAAAATTGCTTACAATATTACAACTACTTAAGTATACCTTTGGAGCACAGAAACGTAGAACAGATCACTACCAAACATTTGAACGGCTAGATGAGTTGACAGCGCGGTTATTGACTACTAGCCTCGTCTTGCTAGCAATGAAAAAGTCTATTTAAGCTTTGACAAAACTTGAAACAAATTGTTTGGGTCTTTATAGAAAGACTAAAGGGCTCATCCAATCTTTAAATCAAGCTATATATAAATAACTAACTGAGCAAACTTGCATTTCAAACAAAGGCTAAATACCTGTTACCAAGTTGTCAACAAAGCAGGTATAATCTTTACACAACCACAAAATAATCAGGGTGATTGGTCAAATCAAAACTGGTTGTATCGTTTTATTTTTATTGAAAACAGCATATCACGCTAGTTAATTCATAGTACGTGGATTATTGTTTGGTTGTTTATTTAACAACAATTTTTAATATGTGTATGTGATTGTGAATGTGGTTGTATAGGTGTATTTTTGCAATTATAAATCACGTTTAAGTATTGTTTTGTTCCGAACCTGCCAAACCAATTTGTCCGTTTAATATCATAATAATTACTATTCAATAGAACTGTTTAAACCAAAAATAAAATCTTGGATAAAAGACCATTTATAAAGAAACCGATCAACACATGTATGTGCATAATAATTGTTGGCTTAGTTGCACTTAGAAATAAAACGTAAACAAAACATTGAGGGAGTTGGTTTTTAAAATAAAAAAAGGAGTTTGTTCATAAATAGATTTTTCACTTTTATCAAAAAAAATAAAATAAATAAAGTATAAAAATATCAATATGTATTTCTAAATTGAATGCTATAGTCATGAAAAGTTTTTAACTTAAAAAATGAAAATGTGTTGTGTAATTGTGTTTGGCAACGTGAATTGCAAAAATATATCTTGCAACAACGCGTTAGAGTTTTCATTTTAAGTTTAGGGGAAATTTTGCTTCTTTTGGTGTGGCTTGGTCATTGGGCACGGGCAGCAAGGTTTTAGCTATTTAAATTAAGCTGCATGCATATTAAGTAAATTGCCGTTGCATTAATAATGTGGGGAGTTTAAAAAATTAAATACAAAAATTTAATTGTTTATAACTCTAAAAAGCTAAAATTTAATTTTGATTTTGTTAATTAGAGTTAGTTTTTTGTATTATTGTTATTGTTAGGTTAATTTATTTTTAAAAACGTATTTGTACCTTTTTTACAAACTAAGTGTTAAAAATTTAAGGTCACGGAATCTTCCAATTAAATTATGTAGAAAGAATCAGAAAGGATTATAACGGACGGTTATTTAAAATAAAGCACTAAATTAATGGTGTTTGTGCCAACCAGACCGCAACTAAAGAATAGTTAACCAGGTTTTTGATAAGGTTAATATTTTTTGTGGGACAATTAATCAAGTTACCGGACAAATATGACTCACAGGAGTTCTGTAATTATTTTATTAAGATTTAATCAGCATATTAGAGTTGCAGCAAGTTTATTTAATTAAAACTAATTATATATATTTTAATTTGTTGACTGGGTATATTAGTTTTTTAATCTTTCACATTTTTTTTTTAATAATGGATGCTTTTTTTAGGAATTTTGAAACCCACCCCATTCCAACTAGCAGTAGGCAAAATTTTTGTACGCGGCGCCGTATGGTTTTAATTTAAAACAGACTACTGGCATCATACTCTTTGACTTTGACTGAAAAGGCGATTGATAAGGTCTGGTACTAAAGTCTATTCCTGAAACTTTAACGTCTTATGTTTAATCCGAGATTAATAAAACTTATTGCTTCGTATCCGAAAAGAAGAACATTGACCGTAAAGCTGTTTTGGCACGTGGTTATCTGCGCAGTCGAGACAGTGATGTAAACTTCTAGGAAACTGAAAGTCATCACGCTAATATTTTTTTGCTTGTGAGGCACTGGAAACTTGACTAAAGTACTGGAGAATAAAAATAAATCTTGAGAATAGCAAAATTATTCTCTATTAAAAAAAATCAATAACTCCTCATGAAAACGTTTATTTAAATGACACTGCATTTCGATGAGCGGGTTGAAGGATTAATTTTCAAAAAAAACATAATAGCCATTTTATTGAAAACATTGGCGAGTTAAATAGCCAATAACACTGACAATCGAAATTCTATAAAAAAAACATGAATTACATCAATCATTTTTTTTTTTATAATATTGTTCATTTCTGTTTCTTCTTTAGAATAAAATAATAATCAATACAAAATTAAAAATTTAAATGCAATAAAAAGAAATAGAAAGAAATGTGCTTTGTTACATAAAATTTTCACCATAATTTGCATTTCCATTAAATTAGTCGTTATAAGTCATTATCAATTAACACATCAATATAATATTATAACAATTTATATAATAAAATATTGTACATGGAAAGTTCAGTAGCAAATTAAGAACTAAAAAATTAATGATGTTTTCCTTTAATAATAGTAAACACGATTTATATGTATGTGAATTTTAAAATAATGTTTTACACTTGCGTGGAATATTCCATCTGGAATAGATTATAATTGTTCAGTTAGTCGCTCTATATACATTTAGACCAACCGGCTTGATGTTTGCATTAATACTTACGTTTTCTAAAGATATCAGTAAGAAAGATGGTTTGGTGGATGATTCTACATTAAATATTATTCAATAAATATTAAATTAACTATTTCATATAATAGGTGAGTTTCCGTTTATCTGTTATTGATTATTTTTATCACTTTACATACATATATTTAATTTCTTTCCTAAATAGACAAATTTTAACTATATTGTCATTTTGTTGTATTAAAATAAGTGTCATGAATTTGGAAAATAATAATTATTTTTATGGTTGAATGTTAAAGTTTGATTAAAAAAAAACTTTTTTAGTTGTTTTACCCCGTCTTATTAAACAACTTGTATGTTTATTGTATGTATTAATGTTTAAGAGTTAGTTTTATTTTGTAAAATTTATTAATGTTTTGTAGTTCTAGTAAATAGATAGAAGTTGTTATAAAAAGTTTTGACGTTTGTTTCTGAGATACACTTTGTTAAAGTTGTATTAACATTGGTCGCTTTTTCTTAGTACATTTCTAATACAGTTTTATGCTTCGTTTACATTCAACTATTGCCACTGCCAATCGGCAAAGGCAATTCATACATACATATTTACTTCCCACTTCTCATCACTTCCCATTCTACCGCGGGCAATTAATTGTTTACGTATGCAATAATGTTTATTATTAATAATAATAACAATCTGAGTAACAAAATAATAATTTAATTCAATTTAGGCTGAAAGACTAAGGGTCGATGGCTATCTCATAAAAGAATTTTAAGCACATTTATGTACAAGTTAAATCAAATGACTATTTATAATAAAAAAGTGCAATCTGAGCATAACTGGGATTAGCACGTACAACAAAGAATGAAATCATCTGCCTCGAATAATAACAATTATGATGTAATTATATAATTTTCAGTTAGTTCTGTGATGACGCCGTGCGTTTGATTATTAAGCTGTTTGACTGTTTGATTAGGGTTTTGTAACGCATCGACTATCTGCCGATTCATTTTCAGCTTCTCCAAAACAATATTTGGGTATTACTAAAAATTACACCCTTCTTAGCTGACTACATAGGCGTTCTATGGCCAAAATATAGTTTTATATGAAAATATCAGATTTTCCAAAACTCTAGCATTTTTTTGTAACCAGCTTTTTGACTATATCCGCAGCTACGAGAAATAGAGTTTTTCTAATTTTAAAAAGTTAGTAGTAACTTAAAAAACACAGGTTTTGACTTCAAGCAAAACAAATTTATTGAAGCCACTAAGCGGATTTTATGACGTATGCAAGTAAGATATAAATTTAAAAAAAATATTTTGGTAGGTTTTTTAGCCTCTTGCAATACAATTTATTTGAGTTCTTGCTTATCTACCTTTTAGTCGTAATACATTCTGATTTTTTTTATTGTCTAAGTAAAATTGTAAATAAAAAAAAAGAAAATTTAGAAATTTGTATGCATTGTCCTATTTTTTTGCAAGAAATAAGCGGAGTAAACTTGGTTTTAGCAAAGTTAAAGAGAATTACCGGAATCAAATGCGGAGACAAAGTTTGTAGCAAAAAAGTTGTTAGCAAAATTTTCAAATGATAATAATAATAATAATAATAATAATAATAATAATAATAATAATAATAATACACCCCAGAAAACGTAATAGAAAATGCAGACATCAAACTATACTGTGATAGAAGCATCCTTACAGATAAGTCTATAAGTCACAATAGACCAGATATTACTTTTGTTGATAAAACTAATAAAGAAGCATATTTCATCGATATTACAATACCCAATGCTGCATTTTACAGAAAGTTCATGCAGAAAAAATTGAGAAATATGCAAACTTAGCAATGAAAATAAAACAACAATGGAAACTTGACAAAGTTTGTACAGTTCCTATAATAATATCGGCTAATGCATTAATACCTTTAACGTTTCATGATTCTCTTCGACGACTTCACATTGACAAAGACATCTTTGTCCATATGCAACGCGCTGTAATCCTTGGTACATGCAGCACAGTAAGAAAATTTTTACAATAGATTTCTTTTTACTCTGGCTATAATAGCCAGTAGAATAGAAGAAACACCGTGAATAACACGAGAACAAACAAGAACATAATAATAATAATAATAATTTTAAGGAAAATCCTGCAACCCTTACGGAACGCGTCCCCAAGGTGGCGGATAGGGGAATGCCCTTTAGATATAGAGGGTAGGAGCATTACGCTCTCGCGGACCAACAGGACACAAGATGGTCAAGGGTTTATTGCGGACGAACCACTTGTGAGATGTGTGGCTGTTCTCCAGATGAGGCGACATATCAAAAGCGTCTGCATTCTTTAGGAACGGCTTAACTATAAGCTTGGTAATAGCACCGGAAAAATACCAAACCCAGTAAAAAGGAGAATTTATTAGAAAATACGGTAAATCTGTTGGTACCTAAGCTGCGTCAGGGCACGTCTAGAGCTGATGCTGGGCGTGACAGTTTCTAAACCATCAGTGGTAGCGTGTTGGGCAGGCGGACACCTACCGGGGAACCCGAACTATCTACAGCCGACAATAACGTTGGAAATTTAACCCAACAATCCATCAATGATGTTTCAACACTTCCAGTGTTGACCATTAAGATAGGTAAACCTAGAGTGCGCATGAAATGGTCTACTGAAATGAATACTGTCATTATGGGTCATTATTATCTGCTAACCAACAACAAATCCAATACAACGAACTATAGGCAGGAGCTTCATATTGCTTTTTGTCAACATGATCCAAACCTAGATGTAACTGAACAAAGGATAGCTGATCAACGAAGAGCCATAGTTAAAAAGAATTACATCCCGCAGCTAATACTAGAAGAACTGAAAGCTGAAGTAGCAGCTGTTGTACAAAACACTATACCTAATAATATAGAGGTTGAAAAACCAATACACAATGCAGAAGACAACTCTTTAAGTTTAGATAATGGCTAACTCTTGCAAACCCCACAGAAAATCAAGACAGAAAAAGTGATCTTGAAAGCACACGCGTTCAGCAAGAAAACCAAATGATCTTAGAATTGAACTACAACGGGCATTCATTGAATATGTCCATATTGATCCTACACTACGGCCTTGCTTCCCAAAACAAAGCAACTCAAAAAAACTTGCCATGAGTTTAAAACTCATAGATGAGAAAAATTTTCCTGATCATCTGGACAGTACTAAGTTTTTCCAACTTACATGATTATATCTACGCTGCAGCGGTTGTTATTGTACGAGTAAATGGAGGTAAAGTTGCCCATTTTACAAACAAACTGTACAAGCCAAATTTCATACAACCTTGGGAGCGTCGACTGGAAAAAGATATAGCTTGCCTTTGCAACAACATTGCGACAGTCTACTAATATAATAATGGCAATAAAAGTAAAAAAAAAATTAAAAAAGAATATCTAAGATCCACGAAAACACAACAAAACATGTTGGTCAAAATTCTAACAACAATTCACTACCAGAGATTTTAGATACACTTACACAACAACTAAAAGCCAAATCTAGCAGATTAAAAAGATATCGTGAGTCCAACTTTAGAAAGAAGCAGAACAGTATGTTTAATTCTTACCAAAAATTGGAGATTATCAGTGCTTGAGACAAAATTAGGCAACAACAGCAACAAACAAAATTCCAACCAAAAAAAATATTGAAAAGTTTTGGACATCAATCTGGTCACAACCCGTCCAACACAATACTAATGCAGCTTGGATAATTAATGAAAAAGAACGTGCTACAGAAAACCCGATAATCACTTCTTGTAATATAACAACAGAAATGGTAACAGAGGCTATAAAAAACATCCAAAACTGAAAAGCGGCAGGCCCAGATTAAATTCACAACTATTGGCTTAAAAAACTTCTAAATACTCACTTCTACATTGCGCATTATTTTAGGTGCTTTCTTAAAGATCAAACAAACATTTCAATTTTTTTAACTCAAGGTACAACGTATTTGTTGCCAAAAAGTAATAACATGAATGATTCATCTAACTACAGGCTAATTACTTGTTTATGTACACTATATAAAATGCTCACATCATGTTTATCAAGTGCCATTTACAAACACATTGAAACTTTAACGTTTTAGCAGGGGAACAGAAAGGTTGCACCAAAAAATCGCAAGGCTGCAAAGAACAATTAAATATAGATTTGGTCACTATGGAGCAGGCGTGGAACAAGCAAAGAAATATTTATACTGCTTTTATTGATTATCAAAAAGCATTTGACTCAGTCCCTCACTCATGGCTTATAAAAGTGTTAAAAATATATAAAGTAGAACAAACAGTAATAACACTACTTAAGCAGTTAGTGTCAACATGAAGAACATCACTACAAATTATTCATAACGGACAAAAAAATTTCTAACCCAATAAACATCAAAATGGGCATCTTCCAGGGAGACAGTTTAAGTCCATTGTAGTTTTGCTAAGCTTTAAATCCCTTGTCTACACTACTTAATGAAACTAGATATGTCTTTCAATTAAGACATGGATCAACAACTAAACATGTTATTAACTACCTTCTCTTTGTTGACGACATTAAAATGTATGCTGCCAATGAAAACCAGCTTAACCAACTTTTAAAAACTACAGACATTTCTTCAAAAAACATTAAATTGTCTTTTGGATTAGATAAATGTAAAACCCTCAACATTAACCAAGGAAAAAATATGACATCTAATTTTGAAATGACAGATCGAAAAACGATTGAATCAATGATGACCACAGACATTTATAAATATCTTGGCTTCCTTCAAGCTAGGTGTTATCAACTAAAGAAATTAAAGAAACAGTTTTAGTTGAATACAAAAAACAATTAACTGATATTTTAAAATCAAAACTGAATGGCAAAAACACGTTTAAAGCCATAAATGTATATGCCATACCGGTATTAACATATACGTTTGGAACCGTTAAATGGATAAAGACGCGACTGAAAGAATAACTCTACCACAAGACAAAGCAGGTCGTGGCCTAATAAATATAAATAAACTTGATCAAAACCAGGTTTAAAATTTACAACGCTACTTTCTTAGCAAACGAACATCAGTCCATAAAGCCGTTTGCTTGGTTGATAAGAATGATACTGTTTTAGATTTATTACACACTAATAAAACTGAGCTCACTTCAAACATAGCTTACGAACAAGAAAAAATACGAACGTGGGCAGGAAACGCCTTACACGGCCGACACCCAAATGATCTCAATCACAATTTTGTCGATAAAGACGCGTCAAACAAGCGGATTTGTTTCTTGAAACTGAAAGTTTTTTTATTGCAATTCAAGATCAAGTCATTGAACCAAAAACTATCGTAAATTTATATTAAAAGAAACTAATATCAACAATATTTGCAGAAAGTGTAATGAAGCAACCGAGACTATTCAACATGTAACTTCAGCTTGCAGAGTTTTAGCGCCCACCAGGTATCTACACAGACTTGATCAAGTGAGCAGTATAATACATCATAAGTTAGCCAAACTGCATAAAGTAACAACAAATACGTCCCTATATTACAACTATACGCCCGCCAATGTACTCGAAAATAACACTCACAAATTATATTGGAACCGGAGCATCTTAACAGACAAAACCATCAATTGTAACTGCCCAGATATTACATTTACAGACAAGATGTCAGACACGACGTACATAACAGACATAATAATTACCAATTCACACAACCTTCAGACTTCATGGAACGAAAAACTAAATACAGACCATTGGCTGCCGAAATTAAAAATATGTGGAAACAAAAGAATGTATTTATAATACCAATTTTTATATCGACAACTGGCATTGTTCCACAGAAACTACATGAAAGTCTTCTTAAATTACAGCTCCATCTTCTGACACAACATCAATAGTCTGGTCACATCTCAACCTTGATTAAAAGGATTAATATAATTGTAGGCAACTTGTTTGAAAAAACCGTACCTACTATTTATATACTTAATTACCGTCAGAAATGACGTGCAATAATAATAACAATAATAATAATAATATTTTATTCATTTAGTAGATCATTCTTGATTACAATAATTACAATTTCAATACATATCACAGATATGTATACACAAATAATATACTAGTACAATAATACGATAACATAATAATACAATTAAACAATATAAAATGATATTAGATCTAATATAGCACATACAAATAAAATATCAGACAAATTAAAAAAAAATTAAATACTATTAAAAGAATACTATTATTATACAACAAAATTTTTGTCTGACAGAAATTCATCAATAGAATAGTACGCTTTTTCAAATACAATCTTCTCTTTTGCGTTAAGATTTTAAATTTAATTTGGAAGATTGTTGTATAATTTTATACCCATATAATGCCAACTTAGTTCAAATATAGATAGGTTATGTTTTGGATAATTCAAGATCGTCCGTGACGTGTGGTGTAATTATTTCTTTCATTACATATCATTTTAAATTTCAATATATTTGATTTAACGTAGACTAAAGTATTTAATATACAGGGTTGAATAAATGTATGGAAACACCCGATTATTGGCTACATTTTTAGTTTATGAAAAAAATGGTTTTGATAAAAGTTTTTGTAGAAATTTTAATCTGTAATTTTTTTAATAGAACACCCTGTATTTTTTTTTTTTATTTTAGTAAGAAAATGTTTCTACAATTACAATGATATAAGGTTTTATCGGTTTACGACTTACGGTTTTTGAAATATTCATTAAAATAATAAAACCATTAAAAAAAACTGATGATGACGTCATATCTCCTGAAACAGGGCTTGTATTAAAAATCAAAATACATCACTATATAGATTAAAATTTTTACAAAAACTTTTATTAAGGTTATTTTTTACATAAACCAAAAATACAGCCAATAATCAAATGTTTTCACATTTACCCAACCCTGTATAATATATACTATATAATGTTAATATTTTAAATTGAAAAAAAGGTTGTTTACTAGAATAGTGCCACGTCTTATTAAACATAATACGTATACCACATTTTTGAAATTTAAAAACCTTTTCAATATTATTAGACACCCCAGCTATTATACAATAACAAAGTTTTAAAATGTCCATAATAAAATCTTTTGAGAGATTTTTCTCATACAGCTTTAAATACTCCACGAGCCACATAACAGAGAGGGGCAAGTTTCCTACACATTTGATTAATATGACTGTTTCAATTACATTTTCTATCAATAATAATTCCTAAAAATGTTGTAGTATTTTCATTTGGTATTGACTTTCTATGGCATTTTATTAAAAGCAAGTGATCCGTTTTTGTGTTATTAACATTAAAACGCATTACAACAGACTTTGAAAAAAAGTTGAGAAAACGTTTATTACAAATAGGGCCGGTATTATAAAGACAAAATAAATCACCAAATAACAAATCTCAAATTAAATATATTCGACAAATAAACGTATTTCGGTATTATAAAACTAAATTAACTATTCGTAAAATTAGAAGTTGCAACGCCGCATTTATATGTTATTTTAATATTGTAGTTATTGATGTGTTATATTGTAGCCTTTGTTATATTACAATAATCCCATACAACATATTGAAAGTCAGTTGCATAACATCGTAGAGCAATCAAAAGCTGATTTTCAACAGAAATTGCTCCACATTAAAAATAACCTAAAAAACATGACATATGTCAAGTTATTCATTGAATAAATTTTAATCCCTAGATTTTGGATGATTAATTTACTTCATAGATTTAGTTACCTACTTTTATTATTTAACGTTTATAATACCGAAATCAACCAATTAAAATAATTTACTTGGTTAGTAAATAAAATCTACAGATTTTAATGGTTTATAATACCGGCCCTTAAACAATTTTTTATTTAATTCAGGACTAATTATTGTAGATTTATTGATTAAATCTTGCATAGAGTTAGAAGAGATAAGTACAAAGGTATCGTCTGCGTAGAATACACTTTAAATTTTAATGTCATTTACGTATATTAAAAATAATAACGGACCAAGCGCAGATTCCTGAGAAACATATTTTGCAATTTTAAGTAAATTTGATGATTCGTTTTTAATTTTGACAAACTAATATCTCTGTCTTCAAGATACAATTAAAGCAAATTATATGCATTTTTGCAAAAATGTTTTTGTAAAAATATTTTTTTATAATATGCACCATTTTTGAGTTATAAGTAAACTCCTGAACTTAAAATAAAGAACATTTTTCCACAAACATACACATTTATTTCAATTAAACAAATTAAAAAAAAAACAATAACATCAAAAACCATTATAAAATTGTTAAAAATGTAAAAATATACAGGGTGTTCCATTAAAAAAATAATCTAAATTTTCATTATAAAATAAACTTTTTGAAATTTTAAGATTAATTTTAAGTATTAAAAAATGAAAAATATACAGGGTGTTTATTTTATTATAAAAATTTTGATTTTGATTTTTTTTAATGAAACACCCTGTATATTTTGAATTTTTAATGATTTAATAATGGTTTGTTATTTGTTTTTAATGTTATTGTATTTTTTTATTTGTTTGGTTAAAATAAATGTCTATGTTTGTGAAAAATGTTTTTAGAAAACCGACGTTTACAGATGCCACAATACCTCAAGACTCCAATCACCCTATATTTCATAAGGTAGCCGCATATAATTGTATGGTTCATAAAGCCTTGACAGTTCCACTCAGTAAAGAAAACCAAAAGCTTGAGTTTTAAACAATTAAACAAATTCAAGCTTTTTCCAATGTTTCTACGCTGCAAAAAGTAATGTTGAAAATTACCAAAAAATGTGATTTATATGCGTTTTTCTGAACTTTAAGAGGCTCCTATATATTGAGTTCATGACCTAAAAAGTTGAATATTTAGGAAATATGGTTTTTTGGTACCTACTATCATTTATTTAATTTTGAGCTAGTTTGGAGATACACAGTTTTTCAGTTTGTTCAAAAAGTAATGGAATTGACCATATATATTATTTAAGAACATCAAATTTTATAGCGGCAGGCAGAAGCACATAATTCACAAGTCAATTTTTTTTTAATTGCTTCATCTTCACATCTCCATTTGCAAACCCGTCACTTTTATCATGAAAGTAAAACAACAGACAGAACATGCGTTTAAACAATTTCTCTATTGCACTTTGTACAGATATTCATATTTATTTTTTAATTTAATATTTTTATGTATGCCAAAATTTTACTTAAATAGGTAGCAACAAAATTATAATTTTAAATAAATTTCTCATATGTATTATAAATATCTAATGTAAATTAAGTAATATGTAGACATAGAAAACTTTTAATCCAACTTTCTGAATATTTATAATTTGCTTTGCCCAACATCATTCCAATGTATTTTGCCTTTTCCTGTATAATAAGACCGCCCAATAATATTCTTCTACTGTGTTTATCTTTGTACCATTGAACCATTTCAATATCATTATGCGTAGACTGAAGCATTTTTTTTAGTCAATGAAAACCTTTAATTTTGTATTGGTTTTTTCATAAATTCAGCATTGTTGCATTAAACTTGCATTATCCAAACGGGTAATAATAACATCTTTTACTTTTATTGCCTTCCGTTTATTTCCCGCTATTTTATACAGCACGCAAATAATATTCAGTTTTTGCAATTGCAATTAGTGTCCGCTATGAAAAACTGTCATTGGGCGCTCCTTAAAAAAACGTATTTGTAGTGCTCTATATACTCGAGCTCGAAAAGATTAATGTAGTTTTCTTATTAAATACAAATTAAAACATTTTTGCATTGTACATAAAATCACCTTTTAGCGTTCGTACATTTGTTTGATTTTGAGCGTCTTACATATACACAACAAAACATGAATATGATTGCGACACTGATTATGCATTCTATAAAGCGTCCAAACCAGATTAATCATTCTACTTATAGAATATCTGTAGTAAATTAACTATACAGCGTTCAACAAAAAATAAACAAAAATATACCCACTTGGTGTAACTTTTTTAGTTTTTTGAGATAATCACTGTATGACTTTAACCCAAAACAAAAATTTTGTTTGGCCACCAATTTTTAGTGTCGGCTTATTCGGGCCTTGCAAACGATGCCCTCTGATTTGCTCTGCGACTTTAGTAGTTAGAAAGTTATGTCTTTACGCACAAGCCGGTAAAATATCGAAGACCCTCCTGGGGCAAATTGGGTTTAACGTTTTTTGGACCAAGATTTTTGATCTACAGTGCAAAAAGCAACTTTTTTAATCAAGTTTGGAGCAAAGTATAGACCAAATTTGAGCAGTCTATTAAAAAAAAAATCATGAAGGTGCTGCGCTCATTAGCTATTCAGTAACAAAAAACCTAGCTGCAACCGTTACCGAGCTAGAAAATAATATGAAATTCACTGTATGACTTTGATCTCTATTTGTTAGTTATGTTTATACGCACAAACCGATCAAATATCGGAGCCCCACCCAGTTCCGATCGGGCTTAGCTGAGCAAATCGGGGCGGAAAAACATTGCATCAATAAATGTTTCTAGGGTTTTTTATCATTTAAAATGATATTGTCAGAAAATAAAAAAAAAATTTGTCTTATGATTTTTAGTCCAAAGCGCAAAGGGTGACTATTTCGGTTAAGTTTGGATCAAAATCTAAACCAAACTTGAGCAACCAATTAAAAATAAATTATAAAAATAGCTGCGTTTATTAGCTATTCAACAAAAAAAAAGATTTTTTTACTACGTCAATTCAAGCCGGACAAGTAATTTTTTGGAGTTGTTTTGAGCGCAAAGCATTTGAATTGCACGGAGGCGCTTTGTCCGTCACAGCTCGATCAGATCACTTTCGATTTTTAGTGTCGCAAATACTTTGACTAACTCGGGCCTTGCAAGTTCAACGGTGACTGATCTGCTCGGCAACGTCGGACAAGAATGTTACGTCTATACGCACAATCCGGTAAAATATCGAAGCCCCACCCAGGTTCGATTGGACTTGGCTGGGCAAATTGAAGCGGGAAGACATGACTAAAAATCCGACGGCTTCAATGTGAGCAAAACAAAATTCCGTCACAGCTCGCTCGAATCACTTTCGATTTTTAGTGTCGAGAATATTCTGGCAAATTCGGGCCTTAGACCCGACGGGTAACTTTGCCAATGACACCGAATCTATTCTGGACGTTCCAGAGCAATTCGGTTTCTACCATTTTTAATTTTTGCAAATTTTCAAAACCCCACTCTTACCCTATTAAAAAAAAACAGCATATAAACTTATAGTTTGTAATTTTCTGCATTATTCATCTGCCTGATGATGCTACTGTGTGGTGAAACAGGTAGCAGTTTTTCAAATAAATCTCTGAAACCCAAAAGCTACCTGTGTTTCTTATATCATTATTGCAACCATGATATTTCAATTCTATAGTAATTATTATATAAACAAATCATTGTAATGATTATCCCAACGGCCTAAGCTTTTTTATTTGAAAATATGCAATTTGGCGTCAGTTAGATAATACATACCGACATGCCTATAAATAGAAAAAGTAATTCTAATTTTAACTTGCGATAGGTATTTTAAATGCCGTGTTGCCATATCATGCGGACGCTTAGTAATACATTTTGTGTACAGAAAAATATACTTGCAAATATACGCCAAGCTCTTTACCGCTCCCTTGCAGCAAATTGTGTGAACTAAAAATATGCACAAAAATATTCATTTTTACACAAATCGCCATATAAGCGTTTTAGGCTGATTTTTTTTATATGTATCTTTTGACTCGCTTTTTGTGCAGAATCGATAAAGGTTTCCTTTTGGCGTCCATATACGGACGCTCTATTCTAGTCGGACGTTTCAAAGTGCGTAAAAGGACAATGTATGGACGCATTAACATTTTTATTGCACCAGTAATTTACAACACTATTAAACAAATATAATACACAGAATGAAAAAAAAATGTTTTGTACAAACACTTATCGACCGTAGTCTTTTAGCCATTTTTTTAAATATATTTAATTAGAAATTGATCTTTAAGGGTCCTTTACCAATTTTCAGCATATCACTGTAGAGAGAGACTGTAAAGTTTAAACGGGGATACAAGATACGAATTTCACTACATGACGTACAGTGTGCGTACAGCCCACGTGTGTTCTTGTGGGATAGATCTCGTGCGCTCTGATTGGTCATTGAGCTATAAAACTCACATTTGCCCTTGTAGCCGGCTAAACTGAAATATAATTGTTAGAATTTCAATCTTCAATCTTCTTTAATAATAATGTTTATATGGAAATATTAAAAATATAACTGTATTAATTTTGTCTACAAAATTATTACTGCCAATCGAAACATGACAATAAAAATATGTAAATGTAAAAATTTAATTTATAATATAGTGTAATTGAAAGTGCGTGTATGTTATAAAATAACAGTAAAATCCTCAAATTTGGTCAGGTAACATACAAGTTGACGTCTCGAAACTCTCGTATAATTTATTCATTTCTTCTTCTGCGGAAGAATGAATGTCGATCGAATTTTATTTAAATATGTAATTATAAATATCAGTACAAAAAATAAAATACCTTCTTCACGTATTTAAAATATATACTTTGTCTTATATTAGCAGAGTAATAGTAAAATCACGGCATAAAAAAACGTTTTTATCTTATTCACTATACTTTGTCTCAAAATCGTGGCGAAATATTAACTTTGTAATCAAACGTTTTTATTAAAACCTTTGCCGTATAAATATATAAATTAAATAAATAAATAATTTATAATTAATTTAAATTAATAATTATCAACTTATCTATCTAATTATAGATAAACAAAGATAAAAGTCTGAAAAATGCACAAATGATCATCAATTTAATTGTAGATTGGAAAATTGAGATCATATTGTTCTATATAATCGACGCAAAAAAAGTACGCATTAGCAGTTTTAACAAAATAGTTGGGTTATATTACAAATGTTATTGCTCATGTTATGCATTATTTATAAAGAAAAATTTATTCCTAATCTTAAATTTTCAATCTATTGTAAAATTGATAATCATTTGTGAATTTTACAGATTTATAAAGTATTATCTATAATTATATATGTATATACAGAATGTTTCCTAACAGGAAGCAAAAAATAAAACTTTGGACCTATTTTTAATTTCAAACAGAAAATCTAAATTACTTTTGTTTACCTCGCTTTGTTTACGAGATAATAAAAAAAATTCAATTATGTATTTAGAAAACTTTTCATTCAGCAAAAAACAAACAAAACAACATTACTTTAACAAGTGTGCGTTGGTGCAAGCTTTTGAGACTTGTCAAAATTGATTTCTTTGGTTCGGTTAGTAAAACTTGATAAAAATGCTGTTCAACAACGGAGAATACGCAGATATCATTTTTGTTTACGGATTCTGTAATGGTAATGCCGTAGCTGCAAGTTGCGAGCATCAATTAAGATTTCCTTACAGAAGGCAATCTTTTCGTTGCGTATTTTTAGATTTATTTTAAAGGCTTTGTAAATATGAAATTACAAATTGTCGTAATAGAGGTCCACATCAGCAGCACACTATAGCAGATGAGGAACAAATAGTTGACGCAGTTTTTGATAAATGGGGTCAGCGTTAGTCAACTTTCCGCCCGTTCACAACTATCTAAAAACTTTGTCTAAAAAACCTTAAATCTTAAATGGAAAATTCTTCATCCATATTATTATCAAAAAGTACACCTACAACCAGGCGACGCAGCACAGCGACTTGCATTTTCTCAGCGGCTTCTTGAACGACATCAACAAGATCCTAACTTCATTAGTTCAATATTGTGGAGCAATAAATCTATATTTACAAGAGATGACATTAACAATATACATTAGGTCATTAAGAAATCCGTACGCAGAATTTCTTAATAATCAGATAAAAAAAATTTGCTGGATAACAATGTTCCTTTATCCTTTCGTAACAAGATGTACTAGCACAAAAGAACACTGTCCCATGTTGTGCGGTATGTAGTTGAATAGCTCAACGATACTTTTAACAATAGGTGGATTGGTAAAAGAAGTCCAGTAAACTGGCCTGCAAGATTTCCTGATCTAAATCTATTAGACTTTTATGTGTGGGGACACATAAAACAATTGGCTTATGCGGAGCTAAACAACGTGGAGCAGCTACAAAAGATAATTACAAATGCTGCATTGCACATTCAAAACAGATTTTGAAGCAGTTTATTATACTCTTTTAGTGCGTTGTTAAACTAGCATCCACGCTCATTGTGGCTATGTTGAAAACTTATTAAAGTAATATTGTTTGTTGTTACCATTATTACCATTGTTACAAATGTTTTTTTTTTACTAAAACTTTGCTAAATAAAAAGTTTTCTAATTAATGTGTATTTTTTATCTTGAAAACAAAGTAAGAAAGTTTAAAAAGTTATTTAGATTTTTTTCAAATTTAAAAAATATACCTAAAGTTTCGTTTTTTGCTTCCAGTTAGGACAAACCTTGTATAATTTAATAATAATAACATAATCATATACAGTGTCACACGGGCTTTAAACACAGATTATAATACAGATATAAAACTAATAAAAAGAAATATAAAACTAAAAATAAAAATCAAATAAATAAATATACCTAATACTTTTTTTGATTTTTTTTGCAAATAAGTTTTTATCACTTTAACTATGACTAGTATGGGCTTTGTGTACTATTGCGTAGTAATCATGTTTTGCATTGAAAGATAAATCTGCTGCTTCGCACCGTGTATGGTATGAACCTTTTAATAAAAAGTTTATTCGCTTTCCACCTATAAATTTGCAAAGTATTGCTTTATAACATTTGGCATTATTATTAGTCATGTTCAAGGTCTGTGAATTGTGCGTTAGTTAAAAAATACCATTTTATTTCTGGTACCAAGTTTTTTCCCCCAGTTTTTGAAACATTTAAAAATAATTTAATCAATTTCTATGATCTCCAAACAGGTGATTTGGGTTGTTTATTATATCATTAGACAAATTAAATATTTTTTATTTAAATCAATATTTTCTGCTTACCTATGAAAACAACATTATACTAGATTTCAAAGTATGTCTAAGATACAGAGCTACAATTAAATTTAATGAATAACTTTTTGTTATTATAGTTATTTTTCTTAGTTTGTTGCAATAATTACGCAATAAATAATTTTGCATTCAATTTTTTGTACCAACTTGTCCCATATGGTTTAACTTGTAGTAACTTTTTTGTGACACTGCTGCCACTACCGATTAGTTGGTAAAATTAAAAACTATGCATTTTAATGCTTTGTTTAAAACCTTCAACTATTATGTCAGACTTCATATTTGTTAACGTTTCTGTCCAGCTTTTAAAGCACTTATATACTTATGTATTTTTATTTTTTGCACAAGCACACATTACGCAGTACTTGTTTCTAACTCCAATATACAGGGTCCTTTATGAAAGTAATGCGTATTTTTGATGAAAAACAGATTTATTGATTGTACTGGTACAAACGCTTAAAATTCTTCGAATATTCTCCCCCAGCATCAATACATTTTTGGAGACGTGTTTGCTACGCATGGAAGACATCCTGAAATTCCTTGACAGGAATATCTTTTTATAACCTTGTAACATGCTTTTGGTTGTTTTCCACGGACTCCCAATTGTTTTCTTTCAGCTATCTCTTCAGTCGGGGAAACAAAACAAAGTTCCACGGAGCTAAGTCCCGACCGTGTAAGGGAGCTGGAAGACCACCAAGGTGTTGGCCAGAAAGTTGATAACGATAACGGCCGTTTTGACTGAGGGTATTGTCATGGTGGAGCTTGACTGTGTCTTTGATATCAGTTCTCACGCGCGCAATCCGGCGTTTCAATCTATTGAGCACTTTGAGGTAAAAAAGTTGAGTTGACAGTTTTTCTTTGCAGTACAAACTCAAAATGGACGATTCTTTGTACGTCAAAGAAGATAAAGAGCAACTTTTTGAAGCAAAACATGCTCATTTGCGCTTTCTTGGGAAGGGAAGGATAATTTTATGTGCCACGAGCTGCTCTGCCTTTTCAGTTCTGGGTCGTACTCGAACATCGAAGATTTGTCTCTGGTTACGACAGAGTTAAGACAGTTTTGAATCAAATCCAAAACTTCTTGACAGCGCAAAATCGCGCCATGTTACGAAGTCACAAAACACATTTCACGCAAAAGCACGTCTTTCCGCTCAGAACCGTCGGAGAAAGTTGGCGACCAGCTGCGTTGGAAGAGCAGATACTCCACCATATTTCCCGACTTGTTTTACTGGGCGGGGATGGATAATCGCGTCACAATGAAATTATGCGCATTACTTTCATAACAAACCCTGTATAATAGTTTTTCTGTGCGTTCTTCTATTATACAACCCTAAAGATTAAAATTATATAATAATTTAATAATCTTAATATTCATCAACGTTTTCAATGTTGAGAGAACGATTTTTAATTATTTAACTAAAATATAAATTAATAATAGATTTGACAATTTAAATGTTACTAACAAAACTATTACCTATCTAAATGTTTGTCAACAATATTAGAATCATTCAAAAAAGTTACTTCAATTTGTCTGAAATATGATATACAAACAAATTACTCTATTAAAATAATAGTAACGAAACTATGTACTACCTATCGTCTTCAGCAACAGCATTAGAGAATTCGGAACAACCTCTTTGAATCATTTGACTAAAATAATATTTATTAATAGATTACACAATTAATAGTTTACTAATCAACAGATAATGTAAAAGTGAAATGCAGCATTAGCAAAAAAAGAATTTTTTTTTACAAAACTAATATTTTTGTTTAAACAGTTTACCATGTTGTAAATGACACACACACCTTTTTGCCAAATTTTTCTAAGAATTATAATTACGTTTGTTTTTTTTAACTTCAATATTTGATATAAAGATTACTTACATTATTAACTACAGAACAACTTAAACATTGTTATGAATTTCAACGAGTTTGTGTGTTGTTTATTAAATATAAGAAGTAAAGAAAGATGTACTGAAGCTACCTCACTAAAGTCGAGATTTAATAATTGCTCTACCAACAGTCAACAGAAACTTTTGCGTTTATTATTATGAGGTAACAAAATGTTGTTGAACGTGTGATTACAATTTGTATTGAAAAACTGCAATTTTAAAACTTTTAAATAGATTAACAGTATCACAGTTGGTCTATAATTTGTTTTGCAAATATTCAACAACTTAAACAAGTTTTTTATATGTTTATTTAAATATGTTGATCAAAATAGAAATTAATTTATTTGTATTTTTTTTGTTTCAAAGAAGTTAAGATATTAAAAACTCTGATGTCTTTCAAATAATTATTTTAAGAAAATTAACAACATTTAGTAAATTCAAACCATTACTTTACTACTAAGAAGTGTATAGATATAATAGAAGTATTTACAAACTGATTTACAAAAATATATTTTTTTTTGTTTGGATTGACAATTATATCATTTTGAAAAGAAGGTATTAAAGATTTTGAATTACTACAATAAATTATTGTTTTACTTTTTATAAAAACCTAAAAAAATTGGTTTGATTATGCCAAGAAATTAATAAAAAACAAATCTTTAATTATGTGTTATGATTATTAACTATATTATGATTCATTTTATTTATATTTTAGTCAAAAAGTAAAGCAAAGAATGAACCTGATAAAAAATTTTTTTTTTAATTTAATTGAAACTAAATCTAATATTTTAATACAATTGCACAATTAATAAGTAAGACTATTTAATTCAATTAAATATTTAAAAAATATATAACTAATACTACTAACTATTAAATATTATATTCCGTACAATAAATGAATCTAAAATAATATTATTGAGGCGGGGTGGGATTCGTCATCAGTTGTGTCTACTCCAGCTCTATATAACGTTCAGTTCTATCATACAAGGAGTTTCTAAATGAATGGGATTATGAGATCACTTTAAATATGCCGCCTTTTTAAAATTGTCCACTATACTATTTGTTTTGACAGTTTAGCTGTCAAGCAAGCAAGGTTATAAAAATGTATACAAATAGACTAGAGCGGCTCAAACGTACATTAGATGGTTACATAATCTCAAACATTTATAATCACCTTGTATAATAATATATAACACTAGATTTTTACAGTGTACGTAGACGAGACTCGATCTAAATCACGTGATCGCTTCAGTTCCCGAATGTCTTTAGCGTACAAGCCAATATTATCGCAATTTATTTGATAAATACGACTTTTTAATAGTTAATTCTTGCAGTGTTTATTCATTATACTCTCATGGTTCTTGCAAAGATAATACATTAAATTATTGAATGACATAAAGGTATTATTATTTTTGTACATATTATTATTTGTAATAAGCCCTTTAATATGACCATATTAATGAACCAAAAAAATAATTAAAAAATAAAGTTTAATAAAAATTGACGATGTCATTTAAAATCAGAACTCTTCCTAAATACGACAGTATTTTTGTTTTATTTTTAAGGTCAGCATATAACTATTAAGGATGCTTAATGTAAAAGGACCCTTAGACTTAAAACTGTATTTATAGCAGATGCACTTGGAAGAACAACTTCATTTACACAACATTGTATATAAGTTTAATACTTCAATTTTCACTTTTTTAATAATTCTTGCATTATAAGTAAATTATTGATTTTAGAGCATGAGTGTATAGTTTAAATACGAACGCTACGTGTTGTAGATGCACAATGATGTTCTACAAAATACTAATATATGTTTTTTCTGCAGGTTTTATTGGATTTATCTAAAATAGTTTGCATTCAAACAAAAATGGTGTTAACGCAACTAACAATTGTAACATTTTTCTTCACTAATGTTGTTGCTTACGTGCGTTTAATTCCAGAGGTAAGTTTTTTTAATCTGTAGCATTGTTAATAAAAAAATTACATATTATAATATCTTGTATTTAATAAGTATATACGCTCATTTTTTTGTGGTGTTAAAGTTATTTTATTTAAGTGACATTTGTTGTATCTTTTTTACGTAAGTTTTAATAAGTTACTTAACAATTTTTCTAATGTATTTGTTAAATTATTCTATCATTTAATTTAAAATGAAAAAGCATTTTTTCAAATCTGTTTTATAATATTTTTGATAATAGTAAGATATTTAAGTTTTTTAATTAAGTTTGACATTCGTCGTTACAGTTAACTTTGTTGCTTTACGTAGTTTAGCTTAGTAGTTTTACGTAGCTTAGATTATCAAAATAACAATTTTGTACGTTTGTCGATGTTAGATACTACAAACTATTTGGCAAAATAACAAAGATTTAGTAGAATGCTAAATTTAAATAAAATATTGCCAATAAGCAACAATAGAATTTTATATGCCACATTTGTTTATTTAATTATGTATAGTTTTTATTTCTGATGGTTTCATTTTTATTAATAAGTTGTTTTAAGGTTATTTTAAAAAACAAATATAAATTGTATATTTAAATTTAATAAATGATGTATTTTATGTAAATTGCCTCTCTACCCAGTGTGAAACACTTACACTAGTGTTCTAGGGTATGCACCCATCATCAGTGTGTCATAAGCATCTCACTGGTCGGAGAAACAATTTACATAAAATAACAGTAACTATTAAACAATTTATATTCAGTAATGTGTCAAAGATGGCAACGCAACGTTCCCTATTAGGAAAAACGTTAAACTGTTGGTGTGTCAAGAAAAGAGAAAGATGGTCGACATTTGGACAACATTGTGTTTAAAAAATGAAATCAGCATCTCTGTACTTTCTTTATTTAATATTAAAATTATTCCAACACTTTTTATACTGTTATTATAACGTGTTAAAAACTGAAATCTCCTCTGAGTCACCATATATTTTTTGTAAATTGTTTTTTCTACCTAGTGGCAGAGACGTACGCTAGCGTACAAAAATGCCGTTGCCTCTCTGTGTAGGATTTAATTGTATTCCTTCACACACAAACAGTTCAACAATTTTCAACTTTAATATGCTAGATAACAAATAACAGTAAAAATGTTATTTGTTGAATCAATTTCTACTATAAGGCCGTTGTCAGTTACACATGTGTGTTTTGTTTTAACATTAAGTTTTGTATAATTTTATTTAAAAAAATTACTAATGTCCTTATTTTAACATTTTTTGCCATATTAGATATTTACTTTATAGTTGGCTGTCAATTTAGTTACACTTGATAAAGTGGTTCAACAAAATAAAATTATAAAAGATTGCTAACACCCAAAAAATTTAAAAAGAATTGCTAAATGTGCTAAACGTAATATTAAATATTCTCCAAAATTCAATCAAAAACTTGAAAAAGTGTTTTTTTGCCAACATTTTTTTCAATTTTAGAACCAGCTCTGTATATTATTTATGTAAATAATCAAACACACGACAGTGGTTCCATCATCAATTGTGTTTATAAGCACATAATTATTTATTCAAATTTGTCTATTGTTACCATGCAGTACCATATTTATACAAAGCACACATACGAAGTTTGTAGAATCAAAACTTGGCCATTAAAATTGTTAAATTGAATTTGAATAAATTATTACTTAGTTTCATAATTAATACATTATTTACGATTAACAAAATATAAAACAAATTTTGGTAATTATTTTACAAAAAATTTAAAATTGTTTATTGTAAATTGTAATATTTGTTACTAGAAAGAAGACCTACAGGAACTAATTTCGGAATGTGCCTTAACAGTTTATTTGCCCTACAGTAACTTAAGGACAACATTAGCTTATACTGAAGCTAATTACGAGATTATCAAAAAACTTTCTAAATCTATACCCAATAAACAAAGAGTAATAAATATTTCATATTCATTAAACTATACAATATTAGAAGATACTCCAGAATTTCTCCTGGTTGTCTTGGATGAAATATTGGACTTTAAAAAATGTATGTCTTATGGTTATAATTATCTACCACAAAATGGAAGTGCATTAAACTGCATTATTTATATGGGATATGAAAATCTAGACATTTTTTTTGACTACATGGGGAAGCTGTTTATGTTAAAGACAATAATTATTGATAGATTTGGAAACATATATCACATTCAAAATTATGTGCATAACTGCGGTTTAAGTTATAATAAAATATTTTTAGCAAATTGCACAAATGTTACCATTAGCATTATCAAGCACTTTTATGAAAGTTTGATAAAGAATAATCTAATGAAATGTAGTCTTAGGTCTAATGTTTACCCACAATATTTTGAATATTACTACTTAAATCAAATTAGCAAAACTATTAATTCAGATCTGCAATCAACAATGTCCGAGTTGCATGTTGATGTAATGACATTTTTAAATGATTGGAATATTATAGTAAATGATTATATATATCCATATAAACTGATAAATGTAGTTATAGTTGTTCCTAAGGCAAAAAAACTTCCTGTATGGAAAAATTTGCAATTTATATTTCAGAATAGTTTATGGTATGCAATACTAGCAGCATCGATGACAATAATTTTAGTCTATTGTATGGCAAACAAACTTTCTGATGAGAAAAAAATTAGCATTGTAGATGTAGTTCTTCAGATATATGCAATATTGATATTTCAAGCAGTAAAAACTCCTACAATTATTTCAACAAAAATTTTGTTTCAAACATGGATTTTATTTACTTTTATTGTAACAACTGCTTTTTCTGGATTATATTTTACAAGTCTGTTTCTTCAATATGACGAAAAGCAAATTAAAACAATTGAAGATATAATTGATGCTAAACTTAATCTTGTTGGTTGTTGTACATATGATGACTTTCTTTTAAGTAGGAGTAGTGAAACTTATAACTACTTCAAAAAAACTTATCAGGAAGTACCGTTTTATAATTATAATAACCTTATGTCTAAATTAAATTTTATTGCTAAATATAAAAATGTTACATTAATCATTGATTCACAAGAACTTGATAATATTAAATTTATATCAGATGGAAATACGGTTTGGTCTCAATTAATGTATGTTCAAATAACAAAATTGTTACAAATAACCACATTACGCAAAGGATTTCCCATTAATGAATATATAAAAAAAACTTTCAGCAATTTAGTCGAAATGGGGTTGGTTTTAAAATGGGATAATGATCTCAAAAGCACAAATATTGATAACAACGAGGTAGATCCTTTAAATATAGAGCAATTTATATTCATATTTGTCTTCTTGCTATTGGGATTTATGTTATCGTTTATTCAATTTATATTTGAGCTATGTTACTATAATTATATCAGGTATATTATGTAATACTAGATAGTAATGTATTTAATAATTAATTAATTAATGTTTGAGATATGTACATTCTGGTATTATATTGAAGCACAAAATTATAATATTTTTATTAATATGGTCACATTTGATAAAATATTTAAAATTGAGCACGTGTAAACAATTACAATATATTACTAATTTTGTTTATCATTTTGTGCAAAGTTTTTATTGATTAAATAAATTGGGCAATTTGTAAAATTAATTTTATTATTCACTGTTTAGTATTTTAATAAATATTTACTAGTAGTTAATAAATGCAATCATTTTTAAACTTTATTTTACTTAAAATTTGTTGTTGGTGGTCTAGTTCAGGTAAATGCGGCTAGTATTATCTTTGCTTGAGTCCTCAGCGCTCAAGTGTCTGACAGTAATTAAGCAAAGATAAAATGTATAGCTTTCCAACTCAAAGTCTTTCTTAGGGTTCTCTTCCAAGATTTGTTTGTGTTCTTTAAATTTGAGTGGTTTTTAGGCAAGTTAAGTCGGTTTTCCATGATGTTGAGCGGCTATGGTAAATAGTTTTTTTTTGCTACTTGCTTACGTTTGGCAAAAACCTAAGTTGTTTTATTTCTTGTCAATCAGGGTTTGTTAAAGCAGGTTAATAAAAAAATTACAATTTTGATTGGGATTTCTGCAACCGTATGGTATGATAGTATAAATCGTTCTAGTAGTGTGAAACCGTGTAGTAAATTTTTATTGGTAAACTTTCTTCCGATTCTTCAAAGAGTTTCCACGCGGTGTATGGAGTTTTTTGGTGACGAGTCGCTGGGGTTGAAGCCGTGCGCTAAGTTAATATAGGTTTGGATGCTAGAAAATAGAAAATGATCTAATTTCTTGGACAAACCAAGTTGCGCGCTCATTTAATATTAAATGTAATATTACAATTAGTATCGTGTTAGACGGCTCTAACTTTAACATTAAAATCTGGTAAATTTTCAAACATATAGAAAACTGCAAAAATATGTTTAATTTTTAAAATTGGGGATCTATCTTTAATTGAAAATTATAAGCTCATCTCTATTCTGCCATACTTTGCAAAAGCTTTTGAATGTTTGCTTTACAATTATATCTATAATAACATTCAACAAAGTATATCACCTTGTCAGCTTAGTATCACAACTAATTTAAGCTGCGTCATTAATAAGGGTCAAAATGTCTTCATATTAAGGTAGGTCAGGTTTTTTAAATTTTGCAATAATTGTTGGGTTTCTGGATCGCTCAGGAGGTTTGTTTTTTTGTATAGGAGATTATTTCAAAGATTGTGCAGAGGGTTGTTAGGATGTCGGATTTTAGTAATAGATCTAAGAGAAGCTCTTTCATTTATGTATAGGTGATTGAGAATGGCTTTATTAGAATTTGTGAAAATTATTGTTGCGTAATCCAGGAATGGACGACAGATAGTTTTGTAACTGTAATTCACATTTAATGCTGATTCCATTATTTTTGTAGGTAAGTGACCGAAAGTGGTTTGCCCGAGATTTAGTTTTAGATTTAATAAAATTAGTTTGAAATTTGAAATTAAGCTTAGCATCAAAATGAACGCCCAGATATTTAGATATTTGGGATGGGTTTATAATTTGTTGGTTCATTTAGATTTTAGGAGAGTTTTTGTAAATTTTTGTAATAATAAATAAATATTGTCTAATAATGTTTGTAGTTGACCAATAAAAGATTGCAATGATTTGGCGTGCGATATCAATGTTGTATCGTCGGCATATTGAAGAATTGTAAGGTTTAAAAGTTCACCGCTACAAATTTGGACCAGGAGAAATTGAATTGAATTAGAGGACTGTTGATTTTGCCGGATCAGCCGGTATCCGACTCAGAGAATATTCTAATTGCATACCGTATCATGGACATCTTAGGTGTGAGTAGCGGGGGTTTGAGTGAACAAATATTTAAATAATTGTAAATAAATTTTTTTGTTTTGTTTTTGTTTCAATTTAAAAAGAAATAATTAATTATGTAAATAAGTACGGGATAAACGATTAACTTGTAAGGATGGTTATTTTAAAGATTTGCGCTCAATAAGTATGAATTGGAATGTTAGCATAAAGCGTGTCAATAGACAGACTCGATTTAAATAGCGCAGTGCGGAATTACTGTATGCAACTAACAACACACTCATGCAAGAAATTAGTACTTATCGAATTATAATTAATAACAATTAAAAGAACCTCTGATAACAGAGAATATTATAATAAGGATAATGACAATATTTAGAAATGGCAATTTGAAAGGGTTATAATTGAAGTGTATTAGATTAAGGTTGGGTAATAAACAAAACCCGACAAAACAAAAGCCATAAAGTACAGCAAGAAGCTACTTACATTCTTAAATCACTATACATACTGCACTACACTAGATGCACTAAATCACACTCGCGGATGGCCAATTAAACCGACAAAACGAACACCGATAAACGCACGTGGTGAACAAGAGACAATTGTCATGGTTCGTTAACCCCATTGTTTGTTGCTAAAATCACATATGGAAAGAAGCGCTAAATTCAGGACAGTAATTTGAATATTAATTATCTCTAATAAGTAATTACATGATTAATTAAAATTTATGCAACCGTCTGTGCAATGAATAGCGAGAAATCCGTAAATCATGCAAAAATAAACAGAATGCCGTTTAATGATATCAATACAACCAGCTAATTATTATAAAGCATCTGGTCGACTGTAGATAACAAATTAAGCAGTATTTTAACTTCCGTAATAGCTTCAGTTGGCAATTTGGAGGGTAACATTGAGTTATTATGATTTTGGCAGAACCGGTAAAGGGGTGACTAGCCAACCAGTAATGAGGGTTGGTCCCCAATGTTGATAGAGAAAAGTATAAACCCTGAGGTAAATTTTGAAAAGTGAAGAAGAAAGCCGTTAAGAAATCCCGAAAGACATATTGAAATATTTTGGACATAGCCATATTTACAAAATATTTTGAACATAGACATAATTACAAAATATTTTTAACATAACTAGTTTTTTTTTTAATGTTTACTAGTAAATGTTTTTTACAACTCGTAACGGATTGTGACCTCCGTGTTGTAGTTCCATTTATAAGTAAATTTTGATTATATTGAGTGATGGACAGTGAACCTCCGTGTTGTAATTTTCATTTGTAAGTAAATTTTTGATTATAATGCGTGATGGACAGTGAACCTTCGTGTTGAATTTCACACTTACTAAGTGTGTACTTGACATATTGGCATATGTTAAAGATTGATAAATTCTGAGACGAATTATTTTGTGGGGATTTATCGTTGGGAGTTGATATATTTTTAGTTAGGTAAACCTAGTAAATGCCAGGAAATAGATATATGTGTTAATACAGGGTGATTATAAATGTTTGGAATTATGTAACCATCTAATGTACGTTTGTGCCGCTCTAGTAAAAATGCGTAAATAAAGTTGCCTATCTTAAGATTCAATAATAAAAATATTTTCATATGTTTACATGTTTATAATTATCAGTTGTAAACAAAATAATAACACAACAGAACACACTCCGGAATAGAATAGAGCCGTTCCCCATTATCAAACCGCTCTTACAAAAAGAAGGATTCAATAATAAAAATATTCTCTTTATTTGATGATATAGATTCTTATAACCTTGTTTGCTTGACAGTGTCAAAGTTGAACTGTCAAAACAAATAACATAGTGGACAATTTTAAAAAGTCGGCATATTTAAAGTGATTACATAATCCCATTCATTTATAAACTCCATGTAGGTTAAGATTGAGGTTGAAACATTTGTGTTGTGAATTGCAAACTCTATGTATGAATAGTTTAAAGCTGATAGTTAAAATTCTTGTTTTTTTTTATAAATAAATTTTGTGTTCTGAGAACTTGGTAGTACGTTATTCTACGAATATTTTACCAGTCCATACCAAGGTATGGTGATGCCCAGTTAAGAAATTCATTAAGGTTGAGGTAAGCAAACGATCCACTGCTCGCCTACCGACATTTGAGTTGCCGTTAGCAGAAACCTCTAGTCAACGGGTAGCTCCGAGAAAAAAGACCCGGGCAAAGAAGTGAGCGTTTCGGAATATATGAAATTAGATTGAAGTGAGTTGGAATAAAATTATGTATATCAGCACAAAAGATGTTGTATAAAAGAGGCGACAGTGGAGATCCTTATAGAACACCCTGCTGTGGGATAAATGTTTCAGAGTATATAGAACCTATGCGTATCTTTAGTGTTCGATCTGTTAAGAAGAAATGTATTATATTTATGAGTTAATTAGGGACATTTAGAACAAAAAGTTTGAAAAGAAAACCTCTATGCCAGACAGAGTCAAACGCTTTGTTAATATTTATAAACAAAACGCACGAGGCCTGCCTTTGAGGTAGGAACTTTGGAAATTAATGTGAGAATAGTTAAAGGATGGTTAGTTGATTTGCTCTGCATAAAACCAAATTGTGTCATAAGCATTTTATTGTGCATAAATCTGTAGAGCTTGGTTTTTACACAAGTTTCAAATTGTTTGCTAAGATTTTTATAATAAAGTTATGAATTTTCACTTATCTCTTTTAAAATTTTCCTTGTCAGTAAATCATGTCCTGGTGCAAATTTTCGCTTTTATTAAGAATGTTGTAATGAGCGTCTGTGCCAATTGTTTTGTCTATTAGAGTTACATACGTCTGTTTACAAAATGAGTCATGCCAAATATTAATCTTTTCTAAATTAATTTTGTCAAAATTATCACAGTCTGAAATAGCAAAGGCATCTTTGAAATGTATTTGAAAAATGTTGGCAATATCGGTGTCCGACATATATTTGGTTTGTCTGTAATGATGCACTAGAATGTGTATGTTTTTATTTAAGTCGTTAAATTGGTTTTTTTGTGTTCTGTCATTAGTTGTTTTTGATGTGTAATAAGCCTCAAAATAAATGGAAAAAATGGGTAATTGTACGATTTTATCGTTTTTGAGTGGTATATTGGAGAATTGATGAAGTTAACAAATTTGAGAATGATAAGATAATGTTAGGGGATATGTTTGGATGGGACTCAATAAATGAAGTGAGTTTTTGGTTCACTTTTAATGTATTGCAGAGATTAAAGTTGTAGTTGTACTTTTTGGGAGCAGTTAAAGGTTATATTAATTAAAAATTTAATTGCTAGAAAGATTAATAATGAAAATTTTAGTTGAATAAGATTTCAATACTTTGTATTGTCTCTTCGAGCCCTAATTATTGCCTGCATACGGCGGCCTATGCTAGTAATGAGCTCACGAATATCATTTTGTGAGATATTCTGCTATTTTTTTTTGTGTGCTACACACAAAGCATGTTTATTGTGGTTGGTGCAACTGCACGTTCTCTAACACGCCTGTCCAGCATGTCTCAAACATGTTCTATAAGATTTCTATCTAGGTACATGCAGGCTAGTTGAATTTTCTTATTCCAACTGCAACTAAGTATTCTGTGACGCACTTTTGCAGAATGCAATCTTGCGTTATGCTAGATCAAAATAAAGCCATTGCCGATAAATAAAACAAATGGGACTACGTAATTTTTCAAAACTTTTTCAACATACCGCTGTGCAGTCAGCGATCTTCTATCAATGAAAATAAATTTGGTGCAGGCATCTATTGATATTCTTGCCCATATCATCAGGGAATCTCCACCATGGTTAAGCCGGGGCTTAAAGGTGCATTTTGTAAATTGTTCTCCCGTGCGTCTTCATACTCGTTTTTTTTTGCATCTGGCTAATGTAGGCAGAATCTAGACTTATCAATAAATAGTACAGTCCTTCATGTGCTAATGTCCAATTCAAATGTTTGCAAGAAAATTGAAGTCTGGCTACTTGGTGATGTGAAAGTTATTTTGTCCAGCTGCTGGTCTACAAGATTTTAAGCCATCTTTTTGCAATCTTCAATAAACTGTCCACATACTCACAGCTGTACCACAAACCTCACGGAGTTGGTTTCTGGTCTCTACTAAAGTTGCATGATGATTCAGTAGAGTAGTACAAACAATAAATCGGTCATCGATAGCAGATTTTTTTGTTTTTTGCTAGATCTTGGCCTATGAGTTTTTCTGCCGGTCTCCCTAAACCGCTCAAGTGCTCTTTATACGGTAGAAAGACTGACATAAAGGAATCTGGACACATACTGCTGGCTTTTTTTATCTGCCACAATCTTCAGCACCATAATCAACACACCAATCTGCCCTGAGAATAACAGTTAATTGAAAACAAACAAGTCAACCCAGTAGCCACCTTGATCCTTTGTGTATAATGTCAAATGAGCAATAAGTAGTGAAGAACGCATACCTTTAAATTTCTTTTTGTTTATTAATGTTTATTAAATAAACTGATAAGTACCTTATGTTGTTTTTTTTACATCCTGATGGTATTGTTGATTGTAAAACACGAAAAGTTTTACATTAAAAAAATTACATCTGAGTGTTACGCAAAAGTTGAACGTAAGTAAAAAACTTATTACATCTATTTCTAGATTCTTCAAAGCTATGTAGACAACATGGTTGTTCTAGAGAAAATTATGTGAAATTGTAACACCTAGAAGACAAATTGAAAAAGTTTTAGATATGGATTTGTTATTTAGTTTAATATTTGGTACTGATGATATCTCAGATTTTGAATCAGACAAAAATTGTAATAATAATAATAATATTTTATTTATCCAGTCGATCATGTTTGTTATAAGATAAGTCACAGTAGTTACAGTTAAGATACTTATCACAGATATACACAAATAATATAGTAACACAATTATACAATTAAACAATTTAAAAAGATGTAACACTAATATAGCACACACAAATATTACAAATAAAAAGTTTTAAAATAAAATACAAATCAAAACTATTAGTATTTTACAACAAAATTTGTGTCGTATAAAAGTTTATCAACAGAATAGTACGCTTTTTCGAATAAAATATTTTTAATACAATTTTTAAACGCAAGGAAGATTGTTGTATAGTATTATACCCATATAATGCGGACTTTTTTCGAATATAGATACTCTATGTTTTGGATATTCCAAGATCGTTGATCCGTGACGTGTGGTGTAATTATTTCTATAATTCTTATAGTTTTTTAAATAGATGAGAATATATATATATATATATATATATATATATATATATATATATATGTTAACCCGGCAAGTCGGGCTCGTAAAATATATATTTATATTATGTCATATTATAATGTATTTTGTCAAACTAACCTCCTAGGGACAAACAAACCCTTGTCTATTACTTCAAATAAAAAAGTTATAGCCACAATGGTATAAATCCGGCAAGTCGGGCTCTTTGCTACTTATTGTAACTCAAAGTGGATATAATATTTTTTAAATATATTTATAATTTATTGTTATTTTCATAGCTTGTAAACGTTGCTAATACTTTTATGAAATTTTTTTTATAAATAACCTATGTTTATTTGAATATTCGTGTATAAACTCGGCAACGTGGGCTCTTATTAAATTTTATCGTATAAGTCCAAGTTACGAAATGGTTTTATAAAAATATTTGAAATCTATTATCATTTGTTGTTTCTAAATGTTTCTTATACATTTGTGATAAAAAAGTTATAAATGTTTATTTGAATGTTTGTTTATAAACTCGACAACTTGGGCTCTTACAGTAAAAGTTATAAGAAATTGTTTTACAGAAATATTTATAATCTATAATAATTTAAATTGTTTCTAAAAATTTACTTACACAGATACGATGAAAAAAATATAAATTAAGTAAGTTTTGTTGATTGTTTATGCATAACATCGACAATTTATATTTTGATTTTTTTTTAATATTACTTAATATATTCTTTTATAGAAAGACTTTTTTGCATATTTATTTGTCAAATAATTTAATGATGTAGACTACAACAAAATAGTTGCATGTATTTGAAACTACTATATTATTAATTAACAAGTATAAACAAAATTCAAAGTATTACATCTTTAATTTTTATTATTATCAATGAATTTATGATAAAAGCAGTAATACTATTTTAAGGTCAGTCTATTCATGCATGTTTTTTTTAATTTACGACTTCTTTATTGTCCTGATATTTATTCAGAATTTCCTTACATCTGAATAGTTGCAAAAAATAACAAGCGGCAATAGTAACAAGTTATTTACATAAGTTTTGATATTTATTAAAAGTTAAATAAATTTTAATATTTATTAAAAGTTATATAAATTAGTAATAGTGCAAAAGGAAAATATTTATTTTCCACTTGCATTTGCGACAAACAAATAGGTTGAAAATTTTAAAAATAATTTTTATACATATTGTTAATTGTAGAATCACCATCTTTGAAATTTTGAAAACTGAGACTTAAGTTTTTAATCTTAAGTCATGTGATTCATTACATGGCTATCATCTTATGATTTTATGTTTGTTTGTTGTAAAATTAAGAGCATTCAAAGTAATGTTAAAGTTTTAATCAAATTATCAATATTTAAGTGAATAATTTAATTCATATTTTTGTTCAAATACAATAAATTCTACTAACTTGACAAAAAGTTGTTAAACTATGAGCAGACAAAACTTTGATATTAGTTTAAGGATTAATAAATTCTTCAAAAATTAGAAATTTGTAAAATTAGTAGTATTAAAAGTAGGAGTATTAAAAGTAGGACAAAATAACAACATTTATTGGTTTAGCTAAAAGTTGCGGTTTAAAGTATGCAAATTACAATAATGTGGTGAAGTTATAAGCATTCAAAGTAACAGGGTCAAAATTTTGATATGCCCGTGCAGTATCTTGGATTTACTTAAAATTTGGTTAACAACGATTTTATTACTATAGACTTAGCTGACATTTTCAACAAAAATGTTTGATACAGAAGTTTTAAAGCAAGCGGTCAAAAGTAAAGTTGAATTATAAGCTTTCAAAGTAGCAGGTCCAATATGTGTGGTCATATGCTATATCTTAAATTTAACTGAAATTTAGAAATCATAAGTTTTATGGTTTGCGGATTACAATAAAAATGACAAATTGAAAGAAGTCTGACTAAATTAAATAAGTAAAAGCAATTGACTGTGTTTTGGGAAAAAAATTGTTTGAAATGTTGAAAGTGTTTATGAGACACTAAGTAGCATTGAGGTTAAATGACCAAAGTACTAAGTAGATTATAGTTAAAAAAAAGAGTGAGACAGGGTTGTTGTTTATCATCAACGTTGTTCTATATGCATGCCAAAAAGATGGTAGCAAAGTGCTGAAAAGGGAAAGATCACTCCTTTGTTGCATAGGAGAAAGAAGAATATAATCTATTTAATTTGCCGATGATATGATCGTGTTTGCAGAGAACACAAACGCATTTAAGATCATAGTTAAAGAAGAAATAAATAAAATCAATGTATGGACTGAGTATAAACAAAAACAAAACAAAGGTTATGAGAAAGAAAAAACGTACATTAAAAGAGATAAATTGGAGCAAGTAAGAAAGTACTGCTACTAAAATAACAAAGAATTAGAAAAACAAAGATAAATAATAGTTAGCATAGGAATAATGAAAAATAAATTTTAGAAAGAAAAGAAAGATTTTGAGTAGCAAGTTAAGTATAAATTTGCAAATAACAATTGTGAAATGTTAATCATAAAGTGTGAAGCTTGAACATTACGTGGTCACACAAGATCCGGAATAAAAGAGTATTAAGAATGTCAGGGGAGGAAAGGGCGCTAATAAGAGAGAAAAGACAGATAGTACATGCAATGAGAAAAGATTGTTTATTAAAGAACGTGATCAAAAGAATGGTAAGTGCAAATCCGTAAAGAAAAAGATAAAGAAAAAGATGCAAGATAACTGATGTTTTAAGGAATAGGGAAAGGTACAGTGAACAAAGCAAAAGACAAAGAACCAAGAAAACTGAAGAAGATACACTTAGGACCTGCAAAAAGCAGAACACTAATAATGATGAAGTCAAAATGTCAAAATGTATGTTAAAAAGTATGGATTTAACTAAAGTTTAGCAAACAGCGTAATATCAAATAAATGAAAAATAAAAATTCCAATTTCAAAATATTTAGAGAATACTGGTTTTAAATTATGCAGTATATAAAAGTAATAATAAACATTCAAAGAATCAGTTTGATGTTTTGATACACATGGCCGTGCTTTTACTGTATGCGGATTATAATAATAATACCAAACTAATATTATTCAAAGTAATGTTATCAAAATTTATTTTAAAAATTAATAAAACTCGCTTAAATTTAGCAGTGATGGTGAATTAGCGCATTAAGTACACACAATTATTTGCAATTGTTATAAATATGATTTATGTTCAAAAACATTCAAAACAATGATGTTTAAACAAACTCTTAGTACATAGCAAAGCATTTTAACACTTACATACTTTATTTAGATATGTAAGACTAAAACTTTTACAATTTTTTTTTTGTCTGGACTATCAAGACTATTTGGTTTTTAATTTCATAATTTTCTAAGAATCAAAAATTGCTACTGTTCTAGATTAATAATCAGTTTTTTTTAAGAGATGTTAATTAAACTAACGCGTTAACATCTTTCTCGTTTTTGAAATATATATTGTGGGTCAACAACATTTTGTTATAAAAGTTTGAAGAATACTAAAATTATAAACATAGATGCAATCGGTAGAAAAATAAATATATTTAGTCGTTTGTTTTATTATCCGCATAAGACTCAATTAAGCATACATTAGATGTTAACATCATGCAATAAAATAATGAACTCTCTGTAGATATATTTATATAAGTATGCAATATCATTATTTCAACAAAATCAAAAACTAAAACAGAATGCTGCTGACTTTTGAGCATTTGTAATAAATAGCACAATAACCTGTTTTGGTAGAAATTTAAATTAATCTATCCCATCAGAAGAAAATGCAATCAATGTAAGATACACATTATCTAAAAGTTGAACATATTTTTAATTGTGTAGCTATTGCAAAAACAACACTACATTATATTATGTAATATAATTCTATTATATTTATGTTTAAAATATTTCTATAGGCCGCAATTGGGTCTATATCAGCAGGTAGTGTCATAAATTAAAGTGATAACTTCTCATGTCCGACACAGAATTGTATTATAATGCAATGTTAATATTTTTACATTTATAATATATATCTAATTGAATAATAATAAATATTTAAAACAGTTTTTTGTTTTACTTATTGCTATTTAATTGCAAAGAGGCAATTAATGACGTATATTATAATGAAGCCGCGTTGGAAGAATGAAAACAAACGTTGGTGAAAATAGTTAGTTTTGTTATATTTATGTTTAGGTATACTAAGATTTTAATTAATTTTGTTATACTATTATTATTATATTTTATTATTACATACATAAAATTTGAAAAGTTATACTTAAATATATAAATTAATACAAATTGTTTTTAAAAGATAAGGATAAATGATTGCAATAGATAATTAGCCAATGGTAAAACTTGTGGCTTAGTAATGACATGAAAAATATAGAATATGAAAGATTTTTACAAATGAAACTGCACATCTGGGCTATAAAATGTTCCAGTACAATGCATATAAAACAATTAGAATAAACATTTAAAATAAAAATATACAAAATTTCTTGCCGTCGGAACACGACTCAATATACACATTTGCTGGTAAATTTTAAATCTCGAAGTCGTTGGTTTGTGGTGAAGGCTGATTACAAAAAAGATCATAAATAAATGTAAAGAATTTAGGGTCAAATACTTGGAAACATTTGCTCGTAAAGCGGCAATGTTTTCATTCAAATATGTATTAATCTAATATATAATATATATGATTTTACCCAAAATTATTTTATTTGATACAGAAGTAAACAATGATTAAGAAAAACAATATAAATTTAAATTAATTACGTTTTTTGATTCAATTAAAATTGGCATGTTTTTTTTATATATATATTTATTCAATTATACAAAATAGTTATTTATAGATCAAGTGCAGTTTACAATGATTGTTTATTATTATTACTGCATGGTTGCTAAATTGCAATAGAATTCAAAAATTATAGAGATAATTGATAGAATTTTGAAAACTTTTGGTTTTTGAGGTGGTCTAGCGACTACAATTTCTTGTGTACCTTGTTACTTTCTTAGTAAATCCAGTTTTATTCAGAAACTTTTGCTAAGAGATAGACTGTTTTAAGCTTTTCTTTGGTTAGCTTCTGCTTGCCAAAGAAGGCTCTACGTTGCGTATTGTAAGCTTTTTTAGATTATAATCTTTTGGTATGCAGATGTTGTTTGTGGCAGATTGTTTATGAAGTTTATCACTAGTTTGCATTTAATTACTGACAACCGTATAGCCGATAGAACCGATTAGCTCTGCAACATGATAGTTATTGGTCAGTTAAAGTATTGTCTTGATTTGATGTTTTTAGAGCTATATTTAATAATAGCTAATTTTGTTTGAAAGAGCATATTTGCCCAGGGATAATTCCGGTTCTGATACTATTGTAATGTTTAGATCCATCTGTATATCATATAAATTCTTTTGCTTTGCGACGGTAGTATTAAATGAAAAGATTTTTTTATGCAATAACTTTTTATAAAAGGTGATATTATTTTTAGTGTTTCTTTCTCATGTAACACGTTTGTAGGTTTAGGGACCTCAAGATTTACAGTGTGTGTGTTTATCTATATTTGATACGTTGCTTATTTCCCCTCCATTATCACAAATAAGTGGTAGCAAAAGCAGTGTTTCCATAGCTGCTGTGAGTGTTGTTCTCGTTGCTTTCTTTATTTAATTGCGTTAACTTGTAGCTTGGGGGGGGGGGGAACATTTGCCAGCAATTTTAGCTCTTTTCCTATAATGTAATTGTTTTAGTTTGATTTTTGAGCATGAAGTTCACCCAATATCAAACAAGAAGTAAAGCGCTGCTGTTTTCTATTCCCGTAGCAGTTTATTGAAAATGAAGTATTGTCAAATGCTCCTTAAATGTCTAAGAAAGGTCCCAAAAAAATTTTTTTGCAGTGAATAGTCTTTTTGCATCTGATCGAAAAGCTGATTTATAGCTAAATTGAGGATTTAACTTCAATGCCAAAAGTTTGACACAACTATTTAAAATACTTATAATTTAACACTATTATTGTAATCCTCTAACGGTAAAACCTTTGTATGCAAAATTGTGATAAAATATAAAATATTGAACATACATATGTAAATGTCAACATTTCTACACAAAATAGTGAATTTGGTATAGAATGTATTATTTTAATAATTAATGTCAAAATGATGGCATGACTACTGCAATAACTCATAATCTAATTCAATCATCATTAAAACTTTCAAAAACTTAAAAAAGCATGTTTGTTGAATTTTGCAAAATTCTAAAGTATTTAACTTAATTTGTAACTTTTTGACATTGTTATTTCTAATACATATAATCTAATACATATAACACTACCATTGTAATCCGCTTACTTCAAAAGCCGTTTGTCAACCAAATTTAATTAAAAATAATGAATTTTATAATTAGGGGTTGTTAAGGGTAAACTGCGCAAAATAATAAAATAAATTTAATTGTGCTTATTAATTGCTATTCCAAAAAGCAATTACTCTAAAAATTTTGTTATTTAATTTATTTATCAAAATACTAATTTAGGGTTGTTAGCAATTAAATAAAAAATGTATTGGATGTATGTATACTATATTGTAAAGTCAAATTATTTTTATTATATATCAAAATATTTTTGGTGAAGGTGCCGTGGAGCCCGACTTACCGGATTAGTTCCCGAAAGTGAACGGCAACGTGACACACGAGCCCGACTTGCCAAAAAGAGCCCGACTTGCCGGATTCGTACCCAGAAAGAGCCCGACTTGACGGATTAATATACATATATATATATATATATATATATATATATATATGCTGTATAGTGTTAATATTCTATATTTAGAAAAAAAGTTGCTTACAGGAATGATGCCACGGCTTGTTAAACATAATACGTATAACACGTTTTTGAAATTTAAAAACTCTTTTAATATTATTTGAGACGCCCCAAGCTACTATACAATATGACATCACGGGTTCAGAATGTACATAATAAAATCTTTTGAGCAAATCTTCTCTTACAACTTTAAATAGTCGACGTACCACATAACATAGAGGGGCAAGTTTCTTACACATTTGATCAATATGACTGTTCCAGTTACATTTTCCATCAATAACAATACCTAAAAATGTTGTGGTATCTTGATTTGTAATGACTCTGAATGGCATTTTATTAAAAGCGAATCATCCGTTTTTGTACTCTTAGCATTAAAACGCACTACAACAGACTTTGAAGAATTGAGAAAAAGATTATTGGAGTTACACCAATCATTTAATTCAATAGTTGTTATTGAAAATTTATTAATTAAATCTTGCTTTGAGTCGAAAGAAATGGGAAATGAGTTATTGTCTGCGTATAATACACCACTTTGAATTTTAATGTCATTTACGTACATTAAAATTAACAACGAACCAAGCACAGATCCTTGAGGAACCCCTTTTTCAATTTTAAGTAGGTTTGATGATTTGCCTTTTATTTTGACAAACTGATACCTGTCTTGAAAATATTCGCAAATGCCGTACATGTTTAATTTATCTAGTAAAATTTTATGGTCAACAAGATCAAAGACCGCTGAGATCAATAAAAAGGCCTAAACATTTTTTGCCATCATCCAAATTTTGCATGAGATCATTTATGTACTGGATTATTGCATCTGATGTAGATAAATGCTTTCGAAATCCTGTTGATTATTTAGTATATTGTGTTTATTTAAAAAGATAAATAAACGTTTTGCAATTAAACTTTCTATTACTTTTGAAAATGTATTTATGATGGATATGGGACGATAGTTATCTACTAACGTTTTATTGCTTTTTTTAAAGATTGGTATTATCTTGAGTTAAGATTTCGTTGATTAAAAACTGTAGAGGCTGTATAAGTGTTCAATAAATTTGAGCTTATGCCATTTTCATCTAAAGAGTTTGTACTTTTTAGGTCATAAACAGTCTTTCGAATTTCGGTTTCAGACACAGGTGAAAAAAATATTAAAGATGGATTCGGACTGTCATTAAAAAGATAATATTTTGAAGCAATATTGTTCAATAAATGTTCGGCTACTGTGCTGAAGTATAAATTAAAGTGATTAGAAATGTTAAGGCTGTTATTTTCTATACTATTATTAGTACTAATTGAATTTATGTCAGACTCGGTTTTTGATTTAAAATTATTATGAATAATTTTCCATGCAGTTTTATTTATATTGGACGAGTTTAAAATTTGTAAACTATTATAACTTCGTTTTGCTAAGCATAAAATAATTCTAAACTTTTTTTATACCTATTGTAATACAGTTTGTCATTATTATTGCCAGTAATTGATAGTGCATATAGTTGTTTTAAATTTTGAGAAAAGATTTTAATACCGTTAGTGGTCCAGGGTTTTTTCAGTTGTTGATGTATTTTTCTCTTTTTTAAAACAAACGCTGCATTAAATGATGTTTTTACTATATTATTAAATAACACACATTTTTTATCGACGTCGTTGCCTGTTTTTATAGAATTCCAATTTTGATGTGCCAGTAAGTTAATAAAGTTTTCAATATTTTCTTTTCGGTTTATATTTCGGTAATATATAGTTTTACATAAATCCTGTTCTACTTTAATATCTATTTTTGTCGTTTGCATGTCATGGTCAGAAAACGCATGTTCAGAAGTAGAACTTAAAGTATTTAAAATATTTCTACGTATACAAATACGATGTTAACGTGGCATTAAAATCTGACCGTTACGTCTATTTTTACGACTCCCAGGTCAAAAACCGCCTGGAAAAAGTTGACTAAGAAAAGGAAAACGGATAATAATTTTTTTTTTTTTTTTTGTAAAATTATTGTGCAATCTTAAAATTAAAGTAGAAGTTAAACTTAAATTAAACATTATATGCCAATGCCATTGATGTCAAAAGTTAGAAGGTTAAAAATTAAAAAACAATTTTTTTAAAATCAATTTTCAAAAAAGCCAAGAGTAAATGCCCGCGCCACAAAACAGAAATTCTTGCAATTCAACCAGCAACTTTAAATGAAAAAAAAAACTGTTACCGTATTAGCAAACCCCAGCAAATTTTTTTAATAAGATTGGTGATAGTAGGCAAAAAGAAATTTATGAAATGGGTTCTTCTTTAAAAATACGAAATAATCAGGGTGATTATTCAAATCAAAACTGGTTGTAACGTTTTATTTTTATTGAAAACAGCGTATCATGCTAGTCCACTCATAATACGTGGATTATTGTTTAGTTGTTTATTTATTAACAATTTTTAATATGTGTATGTGAATGTAAATGTGGTTGTATGGGTGTATTTTTGCAATTTATAAATTTACTTACAACTCCAGATGCGGCATTATAGCTGTGGCCGTAACTTCTTTTGAATCATCCACCGTCTAGTAATACCGTGATAAATGGTATTCCATCATTGTCAACATGTCCATTTAAAATAGCTAAGCTATGCTCTTCTTTTCCAGCACTTTCTATTATCTTATATAAAGAATCTTTCCACAGCTGAAAAATTAATATCAATATATATATATATATATATGTAGGAAATAATAATATTCAGCGGCAAATAAAACAGTCCCACTCTATTTAATTCACCTGTAGGTTTATTGTGATCAGGGTTTTTCTTATATGACAGATTAATTCATTACATATTACATCTACACTCTTGATACATTTTTTATAAATTAACTAATATAAACGTACGAAACAATTAATAGCGCGATCCTTACTTCTTAACTCTTGTACGTGACGTTCGTCTTGTCGGTTCAGTTTCGACTCTCTCGGGTCGGGCGGTTCCAAGCGTCTTGTATCGTACAGGGGCGTCCGGTCCTACAACTCGGCCATCCGTACTTTCGATCTCGTCCTCGTGGTCGACGCCGGTTGCCTCATCCTCGGATTCGTCATCTTCTCCACGGTCGCCTTTGGAACAGAGTGCCCACGGTTTCACGAAGTCGGCTGCAGTGGATGTCTTCTTGGGACCCTCTTCTGGACCAACTCGTTCCACGTCGTATCGGTCGTGTCTTTTGACTCTGGTTACTCTGTATGGACTTATCTGGTAAGTTCTGGCCAGCTTCCGTCGTTTGTTGTAGGTTCTTCGGTTCTCTTCCTGCAATTTCAAAATTTGCTCTTTAGCAGCCTTTCGGACTTCTTCTCGATCTTCCAGGAACGTTCGACGGTACTCCTTTTGTATTAACTTTTCCAAACCAGGATCACTGGGATGACGCATCTGCACTCCAAACAACAGTTCGAATGGGGTCGTGTCGATGCTCCTTTGGTGAGTCCTGTTCAGTGCCCTTTGTACGTCTTCTACATTTCGGTACCATTTCGCCTCTTCTTCCAGTGAAAGTTTCGTAAGGATGGGAATTATGGTTTTGTTCATTCGTTCTACCTGACCGTTCGCACGAGCAACTCCCGTGGTGATGTGGGTCAGATCGATTCTTTCAGTTCTGCAGTAATCTTCAAAGGCTGTAGACGTGAAGGCGGTCCCTCTGTCTGCGATAATGCGCTTTGGATTCCCAAAGGTGTGCTTTTGGACCTCAAGCTTTGCAATGGCTTCTTGACTTGTCACCGTTTTCGTAGGGTACAACCAGACAAATTTGCTAAATCCATCAATGATTACAAACAGGTACTTGTATCCCTTGCCTGTGGCTGCCATAGGACCAAGGTGATCGATATGGTAGGTAGTAAGTGGTAGTTCATCCTTGCTAATAGGATTCAGGAACACTTCGGCCTTTCCCGTCTTCTTTTCGGATATGATGCATGGGATGCAGTTCCTCACGCATTCCTCAATCCTCTCTTGCATCCTTGGAAACCAAAATTCTCTGAGAATCAGGTCCTTGGTCTTCTTGATAGCAAAGTGACCATTGTTCTCATGGAAACTCTTTACGATGCCAGCTTGCATCAGCTCTGGGACGACCAGCAATGTCCTACCCTCGTGTTCTCGGTAGAGCAAGTCGTTCCTCAACACGTACTCTTTGTATGGTCGACCAGTGGATAGAAGTTGCCTAATGACGCATAGATGCTCATCTTGTGATTGAGCAGACTCCACGGACGCAATCAGTTCATTCTTGACGACTAACATCACACTGTTTCGGGATAGAGCGTCAGCATGTTTCATCCTGGTACCAGGTCGGTGCTCGATGGAATAATTGAACTCGCTTAACAGCATGGCCCATCGTGCGACTCTAGTACATAAGTCTTGTTTCTTCATCGTTAACGTAAAGGCTGAGCAATCAGTTGCAATTTTGAATGTCAACCCGAGTAGGTATACTCTGAATTTTCGTAAAGCGTATATGACGGCGAGAACCTCCAGTTCGTAGCTGCTGTACTTTCGTTCGGCCTCTGAGGTTTTTCTGCTCATATAGAAGATTGGGTGAAGTTCACCGGAGTCGTTCTTTTGTAACAAGATCGCCCCGAATCCGTCTATACAGGCGTCTGTATGCAGTTCGGTGACCGCGTTTACATCGTACATCCCCAGGACTGGTTCTGTCGACAGTATTCGCTTCAACTTCTCAAAGGCTAGATTTTCTTCGTCGCCAAAGGTAAAAGGAACTTTCTGTCTTGTTAAGTTGCTAAGGGGTCTTGCGATTATCGAATAATCCTTAACAAACTTCCTGAAGTACCCCGTCAAGCCTAGAAAGCTTTGTACCTGCTTCACCGTAACGGGTTTGGGAAATTTCATCACGGCATTCACTTTCGCTGACGATGGCCTTATCTTTCCGTCTTCGATCCGATGTCCCAAATAATTGATGGTATTCGTTAGGAACTGACACTTCTTCCATTGAATTTGGAGACCATACTCTTCAGCCGTCTTTAAAACTATGGCCAATCTCCTCACTGCTTCTTCTTCGTTTTTGGCGAGCACTACCAAGTCGTCCATGTAGGTTAATAAGATTCCATCTTTGATGTGTTCTCTGAATACTTCGTTGATGAATCTCTGGAACATGGCCGGCGAGTTGCACAAACCAAATGGCGTCTTTATGAACTCGTACTGGGCTGTTGGCGTGACAAAAGATGTATATTTTCGACTTTCTTCATCAATTGACACGTGGAAGAATCCGTTTTTCAAATCCAATGTACTAAAGATACGGTATCCTTGCAGACGATCTAATTGGTCTTCGATCAAGGGCAGAGGGTATCTGTCCTTGACGACTTGTTCATTCAGTCGTCTGTAGTCTTGGCAAATTCGTACTGCTCCGTCCTTCTTCTTTACCAAAACGATCGGACTCGCGAATTCTGACTGGCTAGGTCTGATTATGCCTTCTTGTAGCCATTCTTCCATCTGTCTGTCCACTTCGATTTTTTCCGCATGTGCCAACCTTCTGGGTCTGTGATAAATTGGAACTTCGCTCTTCAAAATGATCTTCATCTTCAACGAACTCTCCTTCGTCTTTTTAGTTGGATCGTAAGTCTTGTGTAACTGGTTGATCTCGTCTCTCAGGTCAGCGTTGATGATGTGACCTAGATCTAGTACAGGTGCTTCACATACAATGTTTAACATCTGTGCTTCGTCATCGGAAAGGTCGTCGCACACTTTCTTCGACACCATTATCCCATTTGCATCCATCTTGATGACAGCGTTCTTCAAAAATTCTTGGCCGATGACCATTGGGATCTTCAAAGCGTCGCTTGGTACCACGTACATCTTTGTGCTTACCACGACATCGTCGACTCCAATGTCGATTTGGAAGTTGCCTAAAGTGTCAACTCTGCTGCCTCCAATGCCTGTTAACGTTATTGTATCGTTTTGTAGACGTATTGAACCCAACGTCATAAAGGCATCGCATTTGATTAGGTTGATGTCGCTTCCGGTGTCAAACAATGCAGGTATAGACTTTCCTCGTATGTTGACATCTTTGACAGCATGGTTCTTCTCGTGGTTGATCAACATGGTGCTCTTGGTATTGGTATCTTTTGGTTTGGTAGGACACACCCCCGCCTTGTGTCCAAATTCGTTACAGTTGAAACATTTTACTTCTCGTTCCTTGAACGGACAATCCTTGGATACGTGGCCTTTGCTTCCGCATCCATAACAACGCATGCGCGTGCCCTCGTCTTTCGTGGTTGGAGGTTTTCCACCACTTGGCGTTTTCACTTTGGTGTTAGGAGGTTTATCTTTTGAGTTTGATTCCGTCGTAGTTCTTCTGTGCATCGCTTCGTAGAGTTTGATCTTTGCTTTAAACTCTCGGAAGTCGTTGGCTCCGTACAAAATCATTTTGTTTGCAGGATCACCTGGAATTCCATCAAGGATGTATTGAATGGTGGTTTCTGGTTCGATGTATGCGCGGCTAGCTATTTCGCGCATGACCAGAGTGTATTCTTGCATCGTTTCTTCTTTCTTCTTAGCTCTGCCCATCAATGTTCTATGCACTTCCGCGCTGCTAACTTTCTCTTCAAATTCCCTCTTCAGTAAAGCCTTTAATCGATGCCAGGTAGTTATACCTTTTTCGGACTGAACTAAAAGCTTTGCAAGTTCATCTAGAAGTTTTTTGGCATAGATCACTTTCTGGAAATCGTTCCAGTTTGCAAGTTTAGCTAATTCTTCGAATTCGTCAATCCATTTCAATATAGGATATCCATCCTTGCCGTTGAATCGTCTTATCGAATCTTCCATATCCCTAAAAGCGATCGAACAGGCTGCAAAACGGTTCCTCATAACGTCATAATTTCGAGCTACAGCACCTTCATCGTCGTCGTTGGTGTCTCCAGCTCTACTGTTCTTCTTTGATTTCGTCTTATTTGCATCTTTCGTCTTATCACTGTCTTCTAACCCATCTGATCCGTCTTTTCCGTCTTCTTCGTCATGTTCGTCGTATTCGTCGTCTTCACTTTCTTCTTCGGCTTCGTCTTGGTTAATTCTTTCATCACTTTTGTCTACGATATTGCATAGAAATGTCAATATCCTTTGCCGAACATCGTCTTCGGACCCGTCGTATTCGATATTGAGTACATGACACACTGACACTAAATCTGCATACGACAGTTTTGCTTTCATGTCGTCTAATTTTAATGAGTACTCATCTGAACCCGTTTTGTACGTAAATCCTTGGAATTCTCTTAACATCGTTCTGTTGAGTCGTCGGTTCGGATCATCGCATATTATTCTGAATAATACCCGCAACGTTTTACACTGGAGATGCGTAATATTGTGGTCAATATCGGCAATGTCTCCTAAAGCGAACATCTTAGCGCGCGCCATTGTAATACCAGCTGTACTCAAGACTACTCACTGCGTGTTCCGTATCCCGGACGAGCCCCCAAGTTGTAGGAAATAATAATATTCAGCGGCAAATAAAACAGTCCCACTCTATTTAATTCACCTGTAGGTTTATTGTGATCAGGGTTTTTCTTATATGACAGATTAATTCATTACATATTACATCTACACTCTTGATACATTTTTTATAAATTAACTAATATAAACGTACGAAACAATTAATAGCGCGATCCTTACTTCTTAACTCTTGTACGTGACGTTCGTCTTGTCGGTTCAGTTTCGACTCTCTCGGGTCGGGCGGTTCCAAGCGTCTTGTATCGTACAGGGGCGTCCGGTCCTACATATATATATATACAGGGTGTCCGGAAAATACGTGTACAACGTTTGACGACAGACTCCTGACGTCAAAATAGGTCGATCTAAGCCGACTTAGTTATATCTAAAATTGTCTCGTTTAGCCCGTAGAGGGCGTCAAAAATTTGTAAATATTAAAAAGAAATTACCTGTAACAATAATTTTTTAAGTGACCTTGTTGCTATGGCGTTTAATAATTTGACAATTATTGACAAATTGTCACCAGTCTATGAAATTTACTCAAGTATACGATCAACATTCTTGAATTACAAGTTCATTTTACCATTAAAAATGGAAAATTATACAAACTCTCAGAAAGTTGACATGCTCCTGGTATACGGGTTTTGTCAAGGAAATGGGCGTCAGAGTGTTAGGGTTTACATGGAGAGGTTTCCTAACCGTCGAATACCAAACCACCAAACATTTGCCAATATTGAGCGTCATCTTCGGGAAACGGGCAGTTTTGAGAAAAAGTTTGAAGGCAGGGGTCGTATGTGTAGTACCCTTGTATCATGGCATTGATTGAATTAAATAAAACAATCAATGTTATGATAACGCAGCTATTCCGCAAGGTTGGTTTGCATAATTAAACAATCAATATTTATAAGTATAATTAATGTTTATAAAATAGTAGTTATTAATAAAAGAGAAGAAAGCCGCTTGGCTTCAATTTGAATTACAAATCGTAACCAATAACTTGTGACCCTATCCTATTGAATATCCTCACCCCGCTACATACGCCACTTAAACTATTACATGGCGATCCTGCCCTAAAAGTTCCTGCCGTGAAAGCGCAGTAAGAAGGCTCTGGCAAGTCATATGCCGGTACATTAGTGAAATGATCTAGTAAAAATTAAGTGTCGTGTATGTGTCAGTGGGTACGTGAAAATGGGAACAACACAAACGAAGCAAGAAGAAATCATCGTCCAAGCCGCAGGTACAGGAACGAATGCTGCAACCGAATCTACATCATCATCATCGCTTACAAGAACGGAATGGTTCCTCATCATTGTTAGCATAATACTATTAACAATTCTGCTAATCTGGACAAAGAAGAGGATTTCAAAGTCGATGCGGTCCATCATCAGAGAAGAAATTAATAAAAATGAAATGAGAAAATCATGCGATCAACTGGCTAAGGCGTGAGTTAAAAAAAAAAAAAAAAAAAAAAACTGTATTTATTATTTATTTTTCGTAATTTTGTCTATTTTCATAAAGGTTAGTCTTAGTTAAGCATAATAAAATTTAGTAATGTTAATTAATTATTGTAATGCATAAAGAATCTATGATGTTATGTCGGAAATTTATTTAAAATTACACAAAGAATTTAAAAACTATTTATCTAATATTAAAAAAGATCCGCAAGATAGACGCGTAAATCAAGAATTAAATACAAGTAGAATAAATAAGCTTAAATTAATTAATACTGATTATAATAACCACAAACTAATATTTAAAGAAAAAGTTGAATCATCAAGTGTAGATGCGAATGAAATAGAAACAGTAAAAGTAATTTTTGAAAATATTGATAAAATATATGATGAAATTAAGTTAATATTGACAACTAGGCGCGATACAATTACAAAACCGGGCACCATGTCATCAATTGAATTTTTTAATTTAGCTAGTAGAATACTACCGAACGAGTTCGACGGTAGTCAAGATAAAAAACAAGCATTCCTTGATGCTTTAACTTTATTAAAAGCTAATTCAACAGGTCATGAAATAAATGCCATTGCTTTTATAAAAACAAAGTTAGTTGGAAAAGCAAGAGATATAATATCATCACCTAATTCTATTGACGAAATAATAGAAAATATTAAAACCGGATTAAAAGGAGAAAGTTCGCGATTAATAACTGGAAAATTATTAGCATTAAAAAATACAAAAGATACATCCAAATACGCCGCAGATATAGAATCATTAGCAAATTCATTAAAAAGAGCATATATTTCGGAGGGAGTACCCGTAAATTTAGCTGAAACATATGTCACAGACTCAACAGTTAAGACCTTATCAAAAAATGCATGCTCCGAAAAAGTAAAAATCATTATGGAAGCAGGCACATTTACAACGTCACAAGACGCAATTATCAAATATGTTAGCGTAGCAGCAGATTATCCATCTGATGCAGCTAACGTATTCTTTACAAGAGATCACAAAGGATCTCAATACAAACAATTTAATAATAGAGAATTTAGAAATACACAATTTAATAATAGAGGCTTTCAAAATAATAATAGAGGTTTTTATAATCAATTTAACAAGAGAGGTTTTCATAATCAATTTAGTAATAGGAATAATTATAATTCACAATTTAATAATAACGGTTATGATTACAATTATCAACATAGTAATAACCATAATAGTAATATTAAGACAAATTACCACAGAGGAAATTCGCACCGAGGATTCTCTCAAAGAAACGGACAAAACCAGTTTGTACGTACATACGAATCGGAAAACGGTTCGGAAAACCGAAAGGACCCCCAACCAGGTCCACTGGGGGCAAACCTTTAAAATTTTTTAATTTGGACCTTGCACTTTCAAACTTTGTAATATTAAAAACAGAAATGACGAGAGATCATGACGTTACGTTCTTGATTGATACCGGTGCAGACATATCATTAATTAAAAGATCAAAAATTGACCCAACTCAAATCGTTGATTGGGCAAAGGCTTGTAAATTAAAAGGCATTACAAATGAAATGTCAAATTCAATAGCAACAACTGAAACTTTCATTTATATAAATAACATTGCAATTGAGCATACTTTTCATATTGTAAATGATGATTTTCCAATTCCATCTGATGCAATTCTAGGTAGAGATTTTATTACTAAATATCAATGCCAATTAGATTATTCTAACTGGACGATAAGTATAAGATCAACAAACCAGGAAATCACTGTTCCAATTCATCATCATTTAAATGAAAATGTATTAACAATACCACCTCGCTGTGAAGTTATTCGTTATATAAAAAAGTTTTCAACAATAACACAAGATTCAGTTATAATAAACGACGAAATAGCACCAGGTGTTTTTGTGGCAAGTACCATAATATCAAATCAAAACCCTCTAGTGAAAATTATTAACACAAATGATGAAAGTGTATCAGTAAATATAGCAAATGTACAAATATCAAACTTAAATAACTTTAATATATTTAAATTAGAAACAAATAATAATAATAGAAAATTGATATTAAATCAACAAATCGATAAAGATATGCCTAAATGCGTAAAAAATGAAATGTTGACACTATGTGAAGAATTTTCAGACATTTTTGGATTAAAGACCGATAAATTAAGCACTAATAATTTTTATAAACAAACAATTAAGCTAACTGACAGCAGTCCTGTATATATAAAGAATTATCGAACTCCACACTCTCAAAAACAGGAAATTAATAATCAAGTAGGTAAAATGTTAAAAGATGGAATAATTGAACCATCAATTTCAGAGTACAATAGCCCTATAATACTAGTCCCCAAGAAATCGACTAAGGGAGAAAAGAAATGGCGCCTAGTCATTGATTATAGACAGCTAAATAAGAAACTAGTAGCCGATAAATTTCCTTTGCCTAGAATAGACGATATTCTAGACCAACTTGGTCGTGCAAAATGGTTCTCGGTACTAGACTTAACATCAGGTTTTCATCAAGTCCCATTAGAAGAAAACTCACGAGACATTACGTCTTTTAGTGTAGATAATGGATCATATAGATTTACCAGGTTACCATTTGGTCTCAAAATAAGTCCTAATAGTTTTCAAAGAATGATGTCAATTGCGTTTAGTGGTATAACACCCGAAAAAGCATTTTTATACATGGATGATTTAATTGTAATTGGATGTTCTCAAGAGCATCATATTCAAAATATAAAAAAAGTTTTTGAAACATGTCGAAAATTTAATCTTAAACTAAATCCAGAAAAATGCAAATTTTTTAGAACTGATGTCACTTATCTAGGACACAAAATTACAGACAAAGGTATATTACCTGATGATTCAAAGTACGAAGTAATTGAGAAATATCCTACACCTACTAACGTAGACGACATTAAACGTTTTGTAGCTTTCTGCAATTATTATAGGAGATTTATAAGAAATTTCGCAGAAATTACAAAACCACTTAACAAACTTACGAAGAAAAACAACAAATTTAATTGGGACAATGAATGTGAACTATCATTCATAAAATTAAAAAATTCTTTACTGTCACCAGAAATACTGCAATACCCAAACTTTGATAAAGAATTTATCTTAACAACCGATGCATCTAAAGAAGCATGTGGTGCAGTACTTTCTCAAAATTTCGAAGGAAATGATTTGCCTATTGCGTTTGCCTCAAAATCATTCACAAAAGGCGAAATAAATAAAGCTACCATTGAGAAGGAATTAGCAGCAATACATTGGGCAATCAAACATTTTAAACCTTATTTATACGGTAAAAAATTTACAGTAAAATCAGATCATAAACCATTAATTTATTTGTTTTCATTGAAAGATCCCTCATCTAAATTAACTAGAATGAGATTGGATATAGAAGAGTATGATTTTGAAATAGAATATATTAAAGGAATTGAAAATGTAGGCGCAGATGCACTATCGAGGATAAACATAAGCGAGTTAAAGAATATTGCACATGAAAACAAGCAAATCTTAGCAATCACTCGTTCTATGACAAAGTCCGTACCAGAAATAATAAATAAAACAACAGATAACAAAGAGGTGAAACCTAAAGTATATAGTAGCTTTGATAAATATGATATTGTTAAATTACCAATTTTAAAGTTCGAAAATAATGATAATTATATTAGTATAATTATAGGGAAACAAGGAAAATTCAGATCTGAAAGAGAAGTTTTGATGACTAACGGCAAATTTTTTCTAGAAAAAATCTTGTCTCAGCTTGAGAATATGGCTAGTGATCTTAACATAAATGAATTAAAACTTAATATGAACGATAATATTTTTAAAATGTGCACAATAAATGAAATAAAAGAACAAGGTAATAAAATATTAAAAGAACTAAATATAATATTATATACAAATCAAAAAATAATAAATGGCAAAGAAGAACGTCACAAATTAATAGAAAAGTTTCACGAAGATCCAATGATAGGAGGACATTGCGGACAGAAAAAACTTTTGAAAAAACTTAGATCATATTATAGATGGAAAGGCATGTCTCGCGACGTAGCCACTTTTGTAAAAACTTGTAATAAATGTCAAATTAACAAAAACAAAATAAAACACGTAGAACCAATGGTAATCACACCAACACCCCAACAGGCTTTCGATATAGTATGCATTGATACAATCGGTCCTTTTTCAACAACGACAAACGGTAATTCATAGCAGTCACTATACAATGTGAACTAACTAAATATGTCATAATAATTCCTATAGCAAATAAAGAGGCTTGCACTATTGCTAAAGCAGTTATGAAAAACTTCATTTTGGTATATGGTCCAATGAAAGAAATCAGAACTGATATGGGCACAGAATACAAAAATGAAGTCATAAGTAACTTAACAAATTTAATGAAAATAAATCACAAATTTTCAACTGCATACCATAGCCAAAGCATTGGTGGATGTGAAAGGAATCATAAAGTTTTTAATGAGTACATGAGGATGTATATAAACGATATGAAAACAGATTGGGATCAGTGGATACCTTATTACTGTTTCTGTTATAATACAGCCCCAAGTACTTATCATAACTACACACCGTTTGAATTAGTTTTCGGGAAAAAATGCGAAATACCAAATTCATTTACAAATAACACCATAGATCCTTTATACAATGTAGACTCTTATTATTTAGAAGTTAAGTTTAGAATGCAAACAACAAATAAACGTGTTAGCAAATATATTTTAAAAGAAAAATTAAAACAAAAAAACATTTACGATAAAAATACAAATAATAAAAGGACATTACAACCAGGTGACCTAGTATTAATTACCAATGAATCAAGAAAAAAGCTAGATCCATGGTTTAATGGCCCTTTTAAAGTAATAAATTGTGATAGTGTAAATTGTACAATAGAAAACAATAACAAACAAGTGACAGTGCATAAAAACAGAATACAACATTATCGCGAAAGAAACTAAAAGTGTTAAATGTTAAAAATTTAATAATGAGTACATATTATGTTTTTATTTTATAGTATTATTTTAAGTAGGTGAAGTGTAATTGTAATAACAGGTCAGAATAACAAATCAAAGTTTTGCAAAACGCAACGAGAAGCACATTCTTTTATTTAATTTTCAATGTCACTGACAATGCAATACAAATACACTGAACTGCATTATTTTAATCGTATGTAAATTTATTTTAGTTCTAAGATAGATTAATTGAGTAATTGAATTTAGTTAAAAAAAAAAAAAAAAAAAAAAAAAAATTAAACTGAAATTTATATTTTATTAAACCTAAATTCAATCTCATAAAAAGGGGGATGTAGTACCCTTGTATCATGGCATTGATTGAATTAAATAAAACAATCAATGTTATGATAACGCAGCTATTCCGCAAGGTTGGTTTGCATAATTAAACAATCAATATTTATAAGTATAATTAATGTTTATAAAATAGTAGTTATTAATAAAAGAGAAGAAGGCCGCTTGGCTTCAATTCGAATTACAAATCGTAACCAATAACTTGTGACCCTATCCTATTGAATATCCTCACCCCGCTACATACGCCACTTAAACTACACTCCGCGACAAAAGTCTGGGTTCACTAACAATTCCGATTTTTCGTCCTATTTTTTTTTTTTTTTCAAATAAACCAAAATGTTAATGTTTGTTTATCAAAAAACAAAAATGAAAAACCACCTTTGGTGATAAATTAATAATTAATCTTTATTTACTTACATTTTAGGATACTAAAGAAATATAGTGTTTATAAAAAAAAGTGAAAAACACAAACTATGGGTACGAACAAAACTTTCAATATCTGGTGTTTCCACCACGAGCCCTAATAACACAGTCCAGACGTCTAGACATGCTGTTAATCAACGTTGCAATGTTTTCTTGCGGCAGTCTGTCCCACTCTTCAACCAAACATGCTGCAAGGTCTCTTAAGGTCCGAGGGCGATCAGGGCGAGCTCGAATGGCTCTTCCCAGTTGGTCCCACACGTGCTCAATAGGGTTCAGATCTGGTGAACAAGCAGGCCAATCCAAACACCTAATTCCGACTTCGTTAAAATATTGGAGGGTAATGTTCGCCACATGTGGGCGAGCATTATCCTGCATTAATTGAAAGTTTTCTCCAATAAAGTGACTGTATGGTACAACATGTTCCTCTACAATATCCCTAATGTACCTATCTGCGTTAAGGGCTGCTCTATCACAAATATGTAGTTCTGTACGAGCCTCGACAGAAATCGCTCCCCATACCATTACAGAGCCTCCGAAAAAATTGGATCTAGGAGCCATGGTACATGCTGCGTATCGTTCTCCTGGTCTCCTCCATACCCGTGTACGACCGTCTGGAGCATCCAACGTAAAACGGGATTCATCAGTCCATAAGACATGTCGCCACTCGGCAGCCCCCAGTTCTGATAAGTTCTAGCAAAATTCAGTCGGTTTTGTTTGTGACGAACCGTAAGTTTTGGACCAGTGGCAGCCCGATAAGACTTTAGATTATTTTCTCGAAGTCGTCGCTGAACTGTACGTGCCGATATTTGAACATTTCTGACTGCAGCAAGCTCATTAGCTGTAATTGTTGCAGTTTCAGTTTCAGTTTCTCAAAGATTGTAACAACATAAATCGGTCATCTTGAGCATTAGTTTTTCTTGGTCTTCCTGACCGTGCTCTGGCTGTTAGTAGACCATCTTCCTCATACCTCTGCCAAATCCTTCGGACCCCGTTTTGAGAAACTCCATACCTACGGCCTGCTTCTCTCTGGCTATGTCCTTCTTCAATGTGGGCAATTATCCGTGCACATCTTACTGGAGATATCGGCATTTTGATCACAAAACTAAATTTCAGCACACACTGACACTTGCCAGCAACATTTGAAGCATGATAAACAAATCCCTGACAACACCTACTTAATTGTTAACCAAATCTCAAAAATCTGAATAAGGCACGTTAGAAGGAAAACATGCACTATATTAAAAATTGTACGGCTATGCATTTGGCGACTACGTCATTAAACTTGTTTTTTGATAAATAAGCATTAACATTTTGTTTTAGCTGGATAAAAAAAATTCTGTACGAAAAATCGGAAAAATTGTTAGTGAACCCAGACTTTTGTCGCGCAGTGTATTACATATGCGAACAACTCGAACTGTGGAAACAGAAGAGATGATTCTGGAAAGAGTTGAAGAAAAACCAAGTACCAGTACCCGTCTCTTAGAACGTGAGTTAAATGTTCCTAAAACGATTGTCAATGAGGTTTTAAGAGAACAGTTGTTACATCCTTACCACATACAAAAAGTCCAGGAACTTTTACTGACTGATCCCCCCATGCGGCTTACATTTTGTCAATTTATTAGAAACAAAAGAATCCTTGTTCCAAATTTTTGTAGAAAAATTATGTTTACTGACGAGGCATGCTTTACAAGATCTGGGGTAACCAATCTGCACAACGAACATATTTATTCCGATGAAAATCCACATGCCATTAAAGTTGCACATCAACAGCATCAATTTAAAATTAATATTTGGGCAGGTAATATTGATCACTACCTTATTGGTCCCATTGTTATTCCAGACAGGTTAGATGGAAATATTTATTTAAATTTTTTGCAAGACACATTACCAATTCTTCTGGAGAATTTGCCCCTTTTACTTCGGAGGGAAATGTGGTATATGCATGATGGTGCCCCGCCCCATTTTTCCGTTGCCGTTTGGCAATACTTACATCATCAATATCCCAACCGATGGATTGGAAGAGGCAATGATGCATCAGTAAAATGGCCACCAAGTTCTCCTGAGTTAAATATGTGTGACTTCTTTTTGTGGGGCGCTATTAAAACAGAAGTTTACAAGACTCCGGTAAACACACGCGATGATTTATTGCAGCGGATTTTAAATGCAGGCAACCATTTTAATAATCCCGAGACATTAGATAGGGTCCAATATCATTTTTTAAAGAGTGTTAATAAGTGTATTCAGCAAGATGGCGGTCATTTTACACATTTGCTTAAGTAATGTTTTTGTTTTACTTAGTTTCTTACAATAGATACTTTCAACTTTGTTATACTTTTGTTTTTTTTGACGCCCTCTACAGGCCAAACGAGACAATTTTGGATATAACTAAGTCGGCTTAGATCGACCTATTTTGACGTCAGGAGTCTGTCGTCAAACGTTGTACACGTATTTTCCGGACACCCTGTATATATTATAATTACTTATTTATTATCTATTTTTAAAATAATCAGTACTTACAAATCCAAGCTGTCTTTGTATGTTAAAAAACATTTTACTAGATATTGTGGGTATATCTAGTATACTAAAAAATTCTCTTTGGTGAGCATAAGTGCTTCCGGTGGACAAAGTGGCCCAAACTGCCGCTTTATTAAGTTTTGATACTTTTTTAATGTTTTCGGTATATACAATATTTTCCATTTCTCATATATAACACTTGTATATGTAACTGCAAGATAAATCAACACGATTTTCTTTTACTTATTGCAGTTGGCCAACAGTACATAATTTATTATGGTCACTTTGCATGGTTACAGTTTGCTTCAATAAATACTGAATATCTACGATTCTGTAACCATCATTTTTTTTCGACATCATTAGATTTTTCAACAAATAAATTATGATTACTGATAGAATCATATTCATCTAAAGATCCCCTCGTAAAATCATATTCATCTGATATATATTAGTTGAGAAATCAGATTTGTTAGAATTGTCTATGATTGTATAGTTTGTTTGCGAGGGGACTGGATTACATTGAACTGTTGCCGTGTTCGTTTCATTTTCTTCCGCCAGTTCTGAATTATCATTTACTAATTGTAATTGGATTATTTGCTCTTTTAATTTATTTGCTCTTTCAAAAGCAGATTTGGCCGCACGGTTTCGTTTTTTTTTCAATGCGTTTGGTTTTATAACAGCCCACTTTCTTTATATAATACTACACCTCTTCACTAATATTATAAGAGTTTTAAATGTACCGAACTCGACTAATAATTTAAAAAATAAATATCAACTATTATCAACGACCACTGGAGAAGGATATGGTATAAAAAACTTAGTTTTTATATTTATTTCCAATAAATTTACCGGAAACTTTTTTTTAATATTTTTTAGATGAAATTGTTTTGACATCAATTTATTTTTAGTATTTAGAAACAAATCTAATTTTTATATTTTATATATTATAATGAAAAGAAATAAATGAATATTAATTTCATTTTTATACCTTTGCATAAGATCACCCCGCAACAGCGTCCCATCGCTTGTCGGTTTTTTCCCGTCGGATAAAAAAAAAATTTATTCCGTGTTGTTGGGTGATGTTACGCGACGGTGTTGCGGTATAGTGTACCCAAAGATATATCGGCTTTATTACTTTGACTTATCAGATTAGCTCATTAGTAGTCTTCTTGGGGGTCCATTAAATGAGTACTTAAGAATCTCTCATCTTTTAATCCTATACTAAGGGGGTAAAACAATTTTTAATTTTAATACAACTTTTATAGCATTCAGGTAATATTTTAATAGCCCGTTCCGTACAGGTACAAAAGATGGGAGATTGTTAAGTACTCATTTAATGGACTCCAAGGAGAGTACTAATAAGCTAATCCGATAAGTCAAAGTAATAAAGCCTTCTTTAGCTACACTATACGGAACTTTGTTACAAGAGTGTAGGCACTATTATAAACCTTTCTGGTATGTATTGTAATTTCTTTTTTGTATACAAACAGTTAAAAACATGCAAGAAACTAAATAAATAAAACTTTTTTTTTATTTCAGTCAATCCAACAATCCTTGAATTACTAATAGATTCGACGCAAATTATTTTTGATTAAAAAGTAGACGTAGTAATACAAACATAATTTATTTCCACATTTTTCAATTTACCGAGAATCACTTTTTATTAGATAAAAAGTAAGTATCAAATAAAGCCTAAAGTATAAAAAATATTGCACAATTACAAGCGAATTATTTTTAATGCTATCGAATTGTCAATACATATTTATTTAAAACTTTGACTTTGACTTTTTTATTAGAAGCTTACGTTACATAATTTTAATTAATTCATCATTCTATTGTTTTCACATAATAAACAAACAAATATTTATATCAATTTTTATTTCTACAAGATGTAGGTATACAAAAAAATTACCCATTTTTTTATAAGCAAATAATAAAGGTAAACTTTTGCATGGATCGGGGTCATGTTTCTCCTTACTGAATTTTGCACATGTTGCAACACCTGGACACCAAACTACAGTGTGTCTAAAACGTTGGCATTGGAAACACCTCATTAGGTTAGGAATAAACGGGCAAACCGGGCGAGTAACATATGCCACCTTAACTTCATCTGGGAGCCGTTCGGAATCGAATGTTAAAATCATAGATGTTGTATCTCTGACCTCACCATCCTTTCTACGGGTTAATTTTTTGATATCGATAACGCCTTGCAAAGCCAGTTCTTGTTTGCATTCGTCAACAGTTGTGTATAACAACTCATACCATGAAATAACTCCCTTAGAAATATTTAAGGATTTATGCGGCTCAACTGTCACCGCAATGTTACCTAACGACGTGCATTCCTGCATTTTACTGCTCTGCATTTTGTCTTTTACTTCAATAAGCAAAGTACCGTCTCTTAACTTCTTACACGATTTTAAGGTTCCGTTAATAATATTGGAAATTTTGACATTTTTTGATCTAACTAGTTTTTTGAAACACCCAAGGTCTTCCAAAGTCTTTCAACTATTTTCCAAATTTTATGTTTAAGTGTTAATGATAGGTTTTATAATCTCTCTATTTTGTAAGCGACTACATTTTCCAAAGTTTTTTATTTGTTTTTCTAAATATTGAGTTTTATTTTTGTTAATCTAAATAATTTTTTAAGAAGTTCAGAATGCTTTATAATCTTTATTTTTTAACCGTCAATGTCTTCCAAAGTTCTTCAACTGTTTTCAATTTAATCTCTGTTAATCTAATACTTTTTTGAAACCGCAGGATGCCCTAAAATGTTTATTTTACTACCATCTACGTCTTCAGAGGTCTTAAATTTTATCTCTGTTAATCTAAATGGTTTTCTGAAACATCCAAAGTGCTCTAAAATTTGTATTTTGTATCAATATACATCTTCCAAGGTTTGTAAATGTTTTCTAAATTTTGCAGTTTTATCTCTGTTGGTCTAAACGTTTTTTTGAGACAACCACAATGCTTTATAACCTGTATTTTGTAATGTTTTTTGAGGTCTTTTAATTGTTTTTTTTAAATTTCCAGTGACCCTGTTGTATTTTTAAGCAACAAAGCTTTAAACAAAGAATTAAGTTTATAGAAAATGCACACAGCATGTCATGCTATAGATTCAGTTTGTTCATGTACTTTTTATAACAACAAACAAAAAAATCCTGCTGCTTTATACAAATAAGTAGTTGGGACTGGCTTCATTGCTCAGAATAAGCTTTGCAGATAGTTTTGCCCAAAATGTAAATGTTTTTACCTTGCATTTCTGTGTTTAACTGATTTAAATGATAAAAAATATTTTCCAAATATGCCAATTTTGGCACATATTTGTTATCATTAAAGCAACCAGCAAATTTGTATTCTTTCAAAGTTATCTGAACTTATTTTGCACATCAATCTAAAAACCAGAAAAATTTTATAAAAAAAAATCAGTATTTTATAATTTTAGTTCATACAGAAAACTTAATTTTTATAAGTAAACATAATATTTCATAACACATTCTAAGAAAAACGGGCGCCTTTCTCCTGTATTCACAAACGGCTTGGATTCGTCCCTAGGGTTACCAACATTGCGCTGATGCTGACCCAAAGACGTGACGGGGTGGGGGGGCGGGTAAATAAAATTATTATGATGCTGACCCGAAGACGTAACGGGGGAGGGGAAGGTAAATAAAATTATTTTAAAATTATATTATATATTATGCAGGTGTAATAGCAATATGTAATATGCGTTAATTTGAATATGCACAGCATACAGTTAATATTTACTTTTATATTTTTTTCTATAATTTGTATTGCGGCATTACCTTAAGTAATAAATGGATTGAAAATGAAAACCCGAAGGAATGGACGTCAAACCCGAAGCCCGAAGAATGATCGTCAAACCCGAAGACTTCGGGTCAAAATGACACTGTTGGCAACTCTATTCGTCCCGTATTTATGAACGCGTTAAAGAAATAGAAGCAGAAGCAATATTGTGTGTAGCTATTTTAGATTGTATCTGCAGTTGTAACCTGTATCCGCTAGTGTAAAATATTTGTTTGTTGAGTGAATAAATAATTAATTAAAATAATATAATTATAATCAGTAATCTTACAAAAAGTTTTTAATATCTTTTCTATAAGCTTATTTTTAACTTATTATTAAATTAATAAAATAATGTTTGTTTCTTAAAACATTAAACAACCAACACGTCACATGTAATAAAATTTGTTTTCCCGCCAATATTTTAACTCGTGCACGACGGCTTCCCCCACTCCAACTTGAATAGGAAAAAAGAAAGTCTGTTTGTTTCAAGAACGGGTAGAGTTGTATCCTTGGTTGTCCATGAAGTTGGTAACGAATTGCCAAGTGTTGTGAGCAAAGTTTACAGTGTTGCAATTTTTCAATTTAGATTGATTGATATTATTTGTTTCAATGTCAAATTTATAGGTTATATATTAAAATTACTATGAATTATAATATTTTATTTATACATTTAATAATTTGGCTACAAAATCAATAAAATATGATATGACTATAAGATAATGTGAGATTTGTCAAATTGTAGTTTATATATTAATATTACTTATGATATTTTATTATTCATTAACTTGACTTATCAATAAAATATTGATAGCTATGACAATATAAAAATGTGAAGTTTGTAGGTTAAATGTTAATATTACTAACTGCAGTTTATTGTTAGTTATAAGACTATCTACTACTAATCTTCTGTGTATAAATTATCAACAAATTGTAACGCTCGCAAGAAAATTATCTCGGATGTCAGATCTATTTTTTTATATTTTGATGTTTCACATAATAATTGTGGGTGAATAGAATATTCGAGCTAAATTACTACAGTCGGGTGAAGTGGTATGTATTAATAGTATCTATATTGTGTTTTGATTGATACATTTATTTTATGTAATTTTTTTATTAAATAAATGAATTTTTGCAATTACTTTACATGATGCTAGAAATATTTAAAAAAAACGACCTGTTTGAATATTTCTGGTATCATAATATATGAAGTAATTGCAAAAATTAATTTAATTAATAATATTTACATCTTCTATTAAAACAAAACATTGATTTATCTTATTAATTCTTCTTTATTTGACAACTGGCAACGCTGCTTGCCGTAATTTGTTATCAATTTCATGGACAACCAAGGATACAACTTTACCAAAATATGCAACGACTCTTGTTATGACGCTTGCGTACACGTTTATAGTCATGCGCATATGGCCGCCTAACGTAAAATCAATATTTACCTTCGGACAAGGTTCGTCCATTTTGATTTTGGTTCAATGCCAACGTGAAGACTTTGTAAAAGCAATTGCATATTGCCGTAAGCAATTGCATATTGCCGCAAGCAATATAATATTATATTATACAACAATCGCCGTTTTATTAAGCAGCAAATTATGAAAACAAAATTATTTGTACATATTTATGCCAACACAAAATGCCCTTGAGTATCACCATAGGCGTAACATAATTTTTTTTAATAAATAGATACAGTTAAATAAAATTTACATAAAAACTTTTATTATGACTTTTCAATGTTACTTTAAATTACAAACTAAATTTAACCAATTGATTTTAATTAGTATCAGCAGGAGTAAATCAAATTTGTTTTTTTTATCCAATAGGTATCAATCAATTATATTTTATTCTGTTTTGTTGCTTAGTTAATTTTGATAGCCAGATTTATAAATATAAGTTTATCTGGTCATTATGTCAAAAACTACAAATCCTGCCGTCAAATTTGTAAATCTTTTCTTAAAATTACATAAAGTAACTTCCTGGTAAACAATTACAAATATGGACGTCAAAAGATGTAAATCTAGCCTTAAATATATAAACTAATTTAAAAATGTTAAATAAATAATTTTGACGTGCGGAATTATAGTTTTGACTTCATCAAATTGTAAGTCAGTTGTAAAAAGTTAAAAATTTAGTTTAAAAATTACATTAAAATAGTTTTAATTGTTTCATTTATAATTTTGATGTCCTGATTTATAATTCTCTCTTGACTTGGGTAATGAAAATTAAAAATCCGGCCGTTAAAATTGTAAAACAGGTTGTCAAAGTTGTAATAACAAAAAATAGTGTCGCCGGATTTATAGTTTTGAGTATAGCAAGTGCCAAAAACTGCAAAGCTTAATTTAAAATTTTTATTTTAAGACAAAGTTTATAATTTTGACAATTTGTTTTACAATTTTGACGGCAGAATTTGTAGTTTCTAACACTCAGATACCTATAAACCCGGTCGCCAAAACTATATTTTTGGCATTTATGTATTTTTAAACATGTCAAACTTATAGTTTTAATGGCCAGATTTATAGGTTTAAGCATGTCATAAACTTTAAATCCAGCTATCAACATTGTAAATCAAGTTTATAGTTTATCTCATTTCGCGGTGTTGGAAATTACAGAAGTTAAATTTTTTTTATCAGGATGTCAAAACTATTGAATCAGGTTGTCCAAACTGTAAATCTGGCCAACAATTTGAAATGTAAAATTTATATATTTTTGATGGCCGGATTTATAGTTTTAGGCTCAGAAATTGCAAATCCGACCGTCAAAATTGTCAATATTTTTGTCAAAAGTAGAAAGCAGTTTTAAATGTCAAATTTATTATTTTGACTTACAGATTTATAGTAAAAGCTTACCTGAATGTCAGAAACTGGAAATCCGGCCGTCAAAATTGTCATAATGTCAAATTTATAGTTTTGACGTCTAGATTTATAGATTCTTTAGGTGTTAAATATTGCAAATCCAACTGTCAAAATTGTAAACCCTAATTGAGCAAAACAATTATAGCGTTGATTAAGTTGAAACTTGTTTTGCATGTGCTCTAAAAATCATAAATAAAATTTTAACATTGTACATTCATAATTTTAGATTGGTTTATATAAATCAACATGGACGGAGATAAACCGCCAAATAAAGATAATCAACCTAAAAAGAAGCTTACTACTCCAGAACCAGTAGGACATGCGGGACCTAGTAGTAGGAATTTACCAGAAATACCTTTGCAACCTGGAATGTCATCGGATCAACTAAGACCATCTAGAACAAGCCAACCACCAGAACCATTAGAACATGCGGGACGTGGTAGGTGGAATTCACCAGAAATACCTTTGCGACCTGGAATTTCATCGGATCAACCAAGACCATCAAGAACAAGCCAACCACCAAGGCCGGGACAACCCCCGAAACCAGCCCAGGCAACACAACCATCCCCATCATGGAGACAAGCTCAATTACCGGGATCAGCTCGATCACCGAGACCACAAACACCTCAAAAGACTAAGAAACGTTCACGAACGTAAGTGTTTTTAAAAATTAAAAAAATAGTTTTTAGTCTTATTATATATATATATTTCTATGTTTGCTTGTAACATCAAAATTTTTAAGAATTTGTGCGTAGTCCAACAGGTTTTTTTTCTAAAATTATCAGAAATATTAATTTAATAACAAACATTTAGATTAATGTGTAAAATAATATTTTATCATTTAATGATTTCAGCGCGGCAGAAGACCCACAACAACCTTCAACATCATCAATGAAAATGTCACCTACAAAAAAACTTTGTGTAGGTAATAGGCCACCAACAGCTGCTAAAAGTGATTCAAATATTCCTCAAATGCAAGAAGCATCAAGAAGACCTGAAGCATCAACAGGTGATTCAGTGCAGAAAAACCCAAAACGATTTAAAGCTGCAACTTCAACAGAAAAAACTTGTGAACCCCATTATGAAAGAAGTAATATGCCATCTTCAGTTGCTTCAACAACCCAGAAAAAAAAAATTCCAGTGCATACGTTTAAGATAGGCAAGTCTCAAATAAAACGGCCCGTTGTAACTGCAGATCAATTGCGTAAGTCAATTCAAAAAGCCTGTGAGCCTAAAACAAAAACTTTTGTAACTGCAGATCAGTTGCGTAAGTCAATTCAAAAAGCTTTTGAATCTAAAACAAGGACTTTTGTAACAGAAGATCAATTGCGTAAGTCAATTCAAAAAGCCTGTGAACCTAAAATTTCAACATCAACATCAACATCAACACCTGCTGAAGTGCAAAAATCAAAACAAGAAGGCTTAACACAATCAAAAACTTTTGAAACATCAATTATGCCAACGAAAAGAGAGTATGAGTTAGAAAAAAAAGATTCTAAACAATTTAAAACTCCAAAAATTTTACTAAAAAAGACTTCACCCGAAAGAACTTTAGGATCATTTGCTTTTCCAACTTTATTTAGGGGAAGTGATTCGCCAGCTTCAGAAGCTGGTACTTATGAAGCTGTTGCTGATGTGCACAGAACAATGAAAGGAGGTTACATAATACCAATGGTAGTTCAAGAAAGAAATTTTGCTACAGTGCGGTTCAGACAAGAAGATTTAGATTTAATTGAAACTATGGATCCGCCGATAGAAGAAACTGTAGATCCACCGATAGAAGAAACTGTAGATCCGCCGATAGAAGAAACTGTAGATCCGCCGATAGATGAAACTGTAGATCCGCCGATAGAAGAAACCGAAACCTTAAACGTACAACCTCCAGTTCAGATAACCCCACCAAAAACATCTTGGCTTTCAAAAATTTATGAACTTTATGTTTCAAAACTGAAAACTCAACCTCCAACAACGGTAACAACGCCGCCATCAATGCCTAGCACTTCTAAAACCCCAAATCAAGCAAATGAGGAATCGATGCAAATGCAAGAACCAAGTCCGTCAACATCGGCCAAAATTTCACTACAATCACTACACATTAGTGAAGCTGGTAGACAAGTAACTGCCAGGTGAGTTATTTTATAACTGTTACAACTTTGAATATTAAAAACCAATACTGCAATCCTTTTCCAAGTAGTTTCTTTAATTATTTTTCCAACAATGTATATTTATTTATTATTTCAGCGGAAGAGGTGGTAACAGACCACAATTACAAACTTGGACCACAACCAGTGCACCGATAGATGTAAAACCAAGTCAAAGCATATCAAATGTTTCTACACTTCCGTCGGAAATAACGCCATTCACGCCTAGCATTCCAACTGATCTATTGCCAACAGAATATACAGAATGTTCTTCGTACCCAACTGAATTTGCAGTTACTGAGGATTCCCAAGACACACTCGCAGGTTTTGATACCGAGGAGGAGCTACCATTTGATCCAGTACCGGTTTTTATTCCACCGAAAAAAAAGAAAGCAACCAAAAAGAAAGGTTGCAAGGATCCTGACTCTGATGAAGCTAAACAAAAGAAACGTCGTGATGATCCTGACCCTGCTCCAGCCAAAAAAAAGAAATGTTAATGAATTTAACAAATAATTTCAGTATTCCGTTTTTTAATTTTAATTTTGTTTAATAACTTTTCGAATTTCAATTTTGTTTAATAACTTTTCTAATTTCAACTTTGTTTCTACATTTCATAAACTGAATAAATGTTCGTGTTCTAATACTTCTTGCTTTTTCTTCTTTATTGTACGTCTTACAGATATTGCCTTACAACTTGTTTGAATGGGGTTTGAAACGACTTTTTATTTCTTTGAACTTTCAGCAGCAGCAATAATGAATCAGCTTTATTTTTGGTAGATATTAATTATTTCTGTTTCTAATTTTATTTTATTCATAATTTTGTTGTTTTATATATTTTTATTGTAAAAGGGATTATTGTTAGTATTATTTATTGAGATTGATTGAAATTATTGCATTTCACCTTTGCTTGTGTAGTTTATATATTTTGTTGTACTTAATTCCAACATGTTAAAAGATTTTCTAGTGACAAGTAATAAGTGAGTTTAATTTAATTTTTTTAATCAAATTATTGGATATTAGTTGATTAAATACAAATAATTAAAATTAGTGAGATGCATTATCTCATAAATCTCAACATAAAATTTTAACTTAATAATTTTTTAATCTTGTTTACAAACTAAATCTAAGATTGTTTGACAGTGTTACCAGCTGATGAAATCGACTAAAGTGGTTAGAGGGGTGTCAAAAGCAGAATGCAGATTTGAAAGGGTGTCCAAAAGCCAACCAATTTTGATGAGGTGTTCAAAGCCAATAATTTTGAAAAAAGTGTTCAAAGTTGACCAATTTTAAAGAAGTCTCCAAACCAACTTAATTGTAAAAAGATGTCCAAAACCGACAATAGCAAAGAAGAGTCCAATTGATTTTAATTGATTATCAGCTAAAAATGTTTAATAGGTAACAATTTTATAAGTGTATGTATAATATTGTATACATTTTTTCAATTATATTATATATCTTTGACAATTTAAATTTTTTAATTTTGTATTGTATGTACATTTAATGTTATATATTTAAACAGTCTTGCTTTGCTTTTGTTAATGTCTGTCAGTCTTGTTTCTTATATTGTCAGGCTTTTTCATATCTTCTTCATTGTTTATTTTGCTTGATTTAAAATTGCTGTTATATTATCACAATTTATATAATAATATAATTAAAAATATTCAATAGTTTAATTTATAAAAAAACATAGTTTTTAATACTACTTACTAGAACTTTGTCAAGATAGGTAAATGTTGCTCAACTTTTGTATTATATAAACTTTTATTCTTACTTTTATTACTTTTAAAATATTTGAATAAACTAGTTTTAAATTATGTATGCGTGTTGACAGTTTAACTGTTATTTTTGCATTACATACTTGCTCAGTTTGTTTATCTTCTGGCATTCTTTCTAGATGTCCATAGCATGCTAACTATATTTTATCTATTGTGTTGTGTATGCTTTCAATTTGAAGATTCTCTTTTATAGGTTTGTTTTATAATTTTATTCATTATTGTTACACCGTAAATTTTACTTTAATATTTCATTTGCATTGCCAGTATTCTATTTTATCTATTTTATTCATTACCCATGTTTCACTTCCATATATTAGTGTTAGTCTGTATATTGTTTTTTTTTATTGAGTGATAAGTTCTGTTTAGTTTTTAGATTATCTTGTTTATTTTATGCTCCATATTTTTTTTGTTATTTAAAGTTGCTCCTAAGTATGTAAACGATTCTACCTGTCCTATTACCATTTCATTTAGCTTTATATTTAATTTTGCTATCACCAATTTTTTTGTATTTACAGTCCTGTTGTGTTTTAGTAATACTTTGTTCTATAATTTGCATATCCTCCTATTTTTCTTATTATAGCTAAATCATCAGCAAATGCACATTCTGCTAATATAGTTCTTTTGATTGATTGTGATATTCAATTTCCACTTTCTTCATTTGATCCTGGACATATATTCTTTAATATAGCATCTAAAAAAATAATGAACAGTAATGAGCTTACCGCTCCTTATTGTCTCAATACTTATCTAGTCGTAAATTCTTCTGACGCTTCTTGTTCAAATCTTTTGTAATTAATTGTAATTCTGTATAAGCTTTTTATTGCTCCAAATTGTTCGTTTATTTGTCTTTCATATAGTATTTTCTATAAATGTTTTCAAGGTACTTCAAAAGTTTATAAACGTTATGTAAAGTTTGCTGTCTTGCTTTTTCGTTTCTTTAATTAATTTTCTAATTGTAAATATGTAATCTTGTGATAAATGACTTTTTCTGAATCCACCTACAAGTTTATTTTCTATTATGGATTCATATACTTTAGCTGTTGAGCATAGCAAAAACATCTCTGTATAGTTGTTACAGTTCTTTTTTTGTAAATTGAAATTTTCCAATTTCTCTTTAGCATAACAGTATTTTTCTTCTACTTTTTCCATGTCTTTCAATTATTCCAGTATGTTCATATTATGTTCTGGCGCTTTCATTCTTCAGTTTTATCAATACAGCTTCCATTTCTTTTTTGTTTATGTCTTCTGCATCTTTATTACTTATGTTGTTCTTAAGTGGTTGCTCCTTTTCTTTAATTCTATTTGTACTTTAAATTTCTTTTGGTAACTCCTTGAAATGTTTTTCCATCTATTCATTATTTCCTTGTTTTCTTTTAGTATTTTTCCTTGTTCGTCTTGTAGTTGTTTTAGCTAAAGTTGGTTAATTCTTCAAAGTTTTACAAAATAATTTCTGGTCCTCTTTGAAATTTTCTTTTAGAGTATTTCCAAACTATTATCACCTTTTTCCTTTGGCTATTTTTATGACTTTTTGCTTTGTGTTTTGTTAATAAAAAAACTCTTTCAACTCTGTTTCTTCATTCTTACTTCTTCTCATCCTTCCTATTCCACCAGTAGGTTCATTTGCTGTTTTATGTGCTTCTTGTCATTCCGCATGTTTGTTTAGTTGCTTTTAGTAAAATGTGTTTAAAATTCTTCCACATTTCTTCTATATTGTCTACAGCTTTGGTGTACTGATTATTAGTTTTCATATACTGTTCAGATATTTCTCTCTTGTTTGTGGGTCTTTTAGTTTGTCTATTCTGTACTTGCATATTTTGATCTTTTTCTTGCATAATTTTTGAGTCGTTTCTTGTGTTTGTTTTGTTCTTTTATCGTTACTATTGTCAGAAAGTGATTGCTTTCAATTTTATTACTTTGAAATCATTTGTGTTATTGGTTAAAAAATAATCAGTTATTAATTTTTTGTTCTCTCCGACTCTTTACTTCTCTAGTATATTAGTGTCTCTCTATAATCAAATATTGTGTTAAGTATTATTTGTTAACAAATTTTTATTAATCTTTTTTCTTTGTTATTTTTAGTCCATGCCTGCCCATTATTTCGTCTAAACCCTTATTTATATTTCTGACTCTTGCATTAAAATCGCTCATTATGTATATAGTTTCTTGTAGGTTTACTGTACTTGGAATATTTTCCACAGTTTGTCTTCATTTGGGTTGTATATTATCATAAAACTTGTATTGTCTTCGAATTTGACTCTTTGAAAAGGAATTGATAACCGCAACGTATTTTTAACCATTTGTACGCGTTGTGCTATAAACGACTTTGGTCACTTGCAGTTATGCTTTCATATGTAGAAAAGTTCTTTGCATATACAGGATCATAAAGGTTCAATTTTATCAATACGTTTTTTCATATATCAAAGGATACAAACTCATGCATACTGATATTTCATACGTTATAAGGGTATTAGATTATTTTATCAATTCAATTGTTGATTTCCATTTTAGTGGAAACTCTTATAAATCAATAAAAAATATTTAACACATTTTGGAATAAAAATGTTAAAAGTTAAAATACTTTTTTAAGTACATACTATTAATGTTTGTACCATCGTCCGATGATGAACTTGTAAAAGTTGAAACTAGTTACGGTTTTTAAAATATATTAATGATATAGCACATAGTAAATGCGTTTTATTTATTTTATAATAAACTATCATATAGTAACTGAACGCATCATTCAACTATTAATTTAATTTTTTATAGCTCTATTATTGAATTGACTAGCTGAAAGGCTAATCACCAACACCAGAAGTTAAGACAACTACATCTAGAAATTTTGCCGCAAATTTAAGTTTTTTTTAATCCAAAAAAATGCGTACTTATCACAAAACAATTATTTTTAACCAAAAATCTTAATCTTTCAAATAGAGGACTTAGGCTTCTGCTGGAATAGGTAAAAAGTTAAAAAGATCATCACGTCAGTTAAGTGGTACAGGTGCAAAAGGGTAGGGCACAAAACTTCCAATTGCAGCATAAAAGAATTCTGTAACTCACAAATGTAGTAAATCTTATCACAAGATCAGAGATTGCACTCAAAAGCAGTTGTACTACTGCTCCGTAACCAGCTATAAAGCAGAGTTAATGAAATAATTTAGATACAGAGCTGGAAGATGTGTTTTAAAAACTATTGTGGAAGAGAAAGAAAGTAAGCATTATTAGCAATGACCCAAAAGAACTGGAAGAAATGCTGCGCAAACTCAACAAAACCTCACAAACTGTGGGACTGCAAATAAACATGCACAAAACAAAAATCATGAATCCAAGTAACAAAATGATCACCATCAAAAATCACACTCTAGAAAAAGTCAAGGAGTATATACTTGGGGCATAACATCAAATTAAGAAAGGCCAATAAACAACAGAGATCACCAAGCGCATCGGATTAACATGGGCAGCTTTTGGCAAATTAGAATACATCCTACAAGAACTTAAATCCTCCTTAAAAAAATATTATGATGATTAACTTAAATTAAAATTTTATATATCTTACACAGTTACATTTTTATAACATATTATAGTCTGTAAATTTGTTTAGCAATCGTTTATCATCTTTAAAGTCCTGCTATACAATTGTTCCTTTTTTTAAGTCCATCTAAGCAGTACCGGTAATCTTCCTCTATTTGATAAACATACCCAATCTTTTCTAAATTTTTCCAAAAACGACTTTGTTCCAGATACTTTATAGATCTTATTGTAGTTCTTAAAAATGTTTGCAAGCTGCAAGTATACTCCTAAAAAACATATACATCTTAGAACTATAACCTACAGCTATGCAACCAGTCTCATTGTGTGCAGCTCCACTGGAAGTATCCTCTTTGGTAATCTTAAATTTGCCAGTTTTACTTCTTGAATCTTCATTAGGATTAGTTCTTCGTGTCCCCTGCTCTATACTTTCACCGTATATTCCCTGGTAGGCTTATTTCTTTCCTCTTTATTTCTTTTTTATGTTATTTTGTTTTTATTTAGCTTCTCGCTCCTCCTTCTTTTGTATTCTGTGACTTTTAAACTGTGTGATTTTTTCTATTTTAGTTTATCTAAATTTTGATCTTATATTAATTACAATTTAAAAATGAAAAATTTAAAAAATCAACCTCAGTGTAAACTATAAACAAAAAAAAACTTCTTCTGAAATTCGTTTTGTATTGCGGATCCTCTTATGTGTCTGATTGTGTAAAAAATGCAGATTTAGTTCTGGAAAATGTGAGTTGCATCTTGGCAGACAATTTCAATAGCTTTTAAATGATCTGTAAATGATAATAAAAAAAACGATTTTTGTTGGACAAATCAAACAACTTGGTAGTAATTTCTAGATGACCAACAATTGAGTGGGTAAGCAAAGTACTCCAGATAAAATTACTGCCTTTCAATGAACTAAGTCTCCCGCCGACCCACAGTAATGTTATTATAAACAAGAACACCCTTTATCGGAGCAGCTGAGACAGCGTTCCAAGAACCGACCACGCGAGTGCTGATTCGGCACTCTGTTGGAATAAAACCAGATGAATGCAGCATCCTAACGCATTCATTTTTATATTGTAGTAATAATTAAATCTAAGGCCTTCAGCACATAATTATATATTAATAAAGCTCATGTATAATTATTAAATAAATGTTTTTAAAAACTAAATCAAATAGTTATAAAACTTAATTGGCGCAGTCAAAAGTAGGATTGCACAATTCGTGAAGAAGATCCATTCAAATAGGACCAAATAGAAGATCCATTCAAATAGGACCAAAGCGAATTTAGACCCCAGTCTTTAAGTGCAATTGAGAAAAGGACGTACGAAGCAAAAAACGATCACAACATAATCGTAGCAACCGTAAGTGTGAGAAATCCTAATTATCAATTCCATTCCCTGTGTACATGAGCTTTGACTCAGATTTTAATTTAATCGATTTATTTGATATAATAAATCAAATTCAATCAGAAATGCCTAATCAACCTACTATTAGTTCGGCGGAAAAGATAGCCAATACAATTTCTTATTTTAATGGTAATAGCGAATATTTAGAATGTTTCATTAACGCATGCGACAAATTGTTTAATCGTTACGGAAGAACAACTGATAACAGTTTAAGTGAATATGTTTTCTCGGCAATCTTATCTAAGCTTCGCGACGCGGCATCAGCGTTTATTTTATGCAGACCTGACTTAACTACATGGCCGCAAGTAAAAGAAGTGTTACGTATTAAATTCGGAGATAGAATTGATCGCCAAACACTACTCCAAGAATTTCTTTATTTAACAAAATATCGCAACGAAAACATAATCGATTTTATTCAGCGTATGCAACAAATGAAAATAAGATTAGATTTAAAAATTAATTCAGACAGCGATTTAGACGCTAATTTAAAAACATTATTAATTCAACAAAACAACACTACCGCAATCGACGTATTATTAGGAAACGTCAGTAGCGAACTAAAAACAATATTAATGCTAAATAAACCTGCTAACCTAGATAAAGCTGTTGAAATAGTAATTAATTTTGGTCATACAGAACAGAGAACTGCAAGGTTCATGAATCCACAAAATATTAAACAAAAACCAAATATTATTAATAAACCAAATAATAATACCAATATCCACAAAATTTTAATCACAAAATTGTTGATAATAAGCAATGGAATAATTCTCAATTCCAAAACCAACACCAAAAACAATATGTACCAAATTATAATTACCAAAAACAATTTGTACCAAATTATAACCAACAACAAAAACAATTTGTACCGAATTATAACCAACAACAAAAACAATTTGTACCAAATTATAACCAACAACAATCACAATTTGTACCTAATTATTATCAACAACAAAACCAAAATTTTCCAAGCCAACCTATACATATACAACCGCGCTCAGTTCAACAAAGAAAATATTTTACTAACGAACAAATTTTTGGAAAACCGAAAAACGCATTTGCTCCACAAAATACACCACGAGTAATGCATAAACCAGAACCAATGTCTACTACTTCTAGACTAACGTTCAAACCCAATTTAAATAGAAACTACAACCATTTCCGGAATAACAACCCGCGCAACTTTACATCAGAGGAACTATATAATGTAGAGGAACAAGTTGAACCAAACTACTACGAAGAAGAAGATATTTTTGAGAAGGATAATGGAACACCGGGCGAATTTGATTCGAATGAACATGAATATTACCAAGAGGAAAATTTTCAGGACTTAGCCTCAAACCAAACGGAAAGTTAGAATTAAATACCCAACAATTAAATTCATGACCTTATATCAAAATTTCAAACCCACCATGCAAATTGTTAATCGATACAGGATGTCACGGATCCCTGATTAGACCTTCAATTGCGGAACGTTATTTCCCAGAGTTCACATACAGGAAAGATTCACCAATTACGACCTGCAATGGCGAAAGTAAAGCTGAACTTAAAGCCCATATCCCTGCATTCGATGAATTCAAATCGGATGAAGCTTTTAATTTTATTATATTTAATTTTCACGAATATTGCAAGCAAACATAAATTTTCATAAAAATCTTTTAGAAAGCCCTAAATTTTCTATTCCAATATTTTATCATGACGATTTTTCAACTTTCACATTAGAAGTACCACCTTTATCGTACATAACAAAAAACATACCTGTACCAATAGAAAATGGAGAAATATTGATAAATCAACAACCAATAAATAATCTGATTATACCAGAGATGGTAACAACAGCAAAAAACTACTATGCAAAGATTGAGATAAGAAACCCAACTACGAAAACACAAGTGAAAATAATACCAACTGATTTATTAAAAGAAAGTCAAACACTTGATCAGTTTGAACTACACAATTTTCAAATATTTGAAAATTTAGAATCACAAAACACCTTTGATATAAAAACTTTGATCAGAACTAATCATCTTAATAAAGAAGAGTCCCAAGAGATAATAAAATTATGTCAAGAATATTCAGACATTTTTCATGATCCAGAATCTAAATTAACGTTCACAAACCAAGTGAAGCACGAAATTAAAACAAGTGATGAAGATCCAATCTATACAAAAAGTTATAGATATCCTTACGTTCATCTTGAAGAAGTTCGGAAACAAATTACAAAAATGTTGGAAGACGGAATAATAAGACCTTCACAATCTCCTTGGAGCTCACCCATCTGGATAGTACCCAAGAAATTGGATGCCAGCGGCAAAAAAAATGGAAGATCGTAGTCGATTACCGAAAGGTGAACGAAAAAACCATCGATGATCGATATCCTATTCCCAACATAACTGATATTTTGGACAAATTGGGAAGATGCCAATATTTTTCAACTCTCGATTTGGCATCGGGATTTCACCAAATAGAGATGAGCGAAAAGTCTATTCCAAAAACTGCGTTCAACACAATGAATGGACATTATGAATACACCAGAATGCCGTTTGGCTTAAAAAATGCGCCGGCGACGTTCCAGCGTGTCATGGATAATGTGCTAGCAGGACTTCAAAATAAGATATGCATGGTCTACATGGATGATGTAATTATTTTTTCGACGGCACTCCAAGAACACATTACCTCATTAAAAACAATCTTTCAACGGTTAAGAGAAACTAAACTAAAAATACAATTAGACAAGTCAGAATTCCTAAGAAAAGAAGTTGAATATCTTGGACACGTCATAACGCCGAATGGAATCAAACCAAATCCAACAAAAATTACAGCTATACAAAATTTTCCGATTCCAAGAACAACAAGACAAATAAAAAGTTTTCTCGGGTTACTAGGATACTATCGAAGATTTATACCTGATTTTGCAAAGATCACAAAACCATTCACCAATTGCTTAAAAAAGGGAGAAAAAATAGAACACACCTCAGAGTTTTGCAAAACGTTTGAACTTTGTAAGAAATTACTTATCAATGAACCTATACTAAAATATCCTGAATTTAATGAACCCTTCAATTTAACAACAGATGCTAGCAACGTAGCGTTAGGGGCCATCTTAAGTCAAGGACCCATCGGAAAAGATCTTCCGATAGCGTACGCTTTTCGTACACTAAACCCAGCTGAGCAGAACTACAGCACAATTGAAAAGGAGCTCTTGGCTATTGTATGGGCCACGAAGTACTTTCGTCCGTACCTATATGGAACCAAGTTTAAGATCATAACTGACCACAAGCCACTACAATGGTTGTTTTCGCTAAAAGACCCCTATTCAAAGCTTGTAAGATGGAGATTAAAACTGGAAGAGTTTGAGTACGAGGTCATATACAAAAAGGGAAAACAAAACGTCAACGCAGACGCTTTGTCCCGAATCGAAATTGATCCAATTGGAACAGATAATCAATCAATAATTGCTAATTATGGAGATTTAGACGAATTGCCTTAAATAAGTTCAGAAGAAATGACAGACTTTATAAGGACAGAGTTTCCTGACGAATATCGAGAAAAACCAAGAATAAATATTTTCGAAGATGTGTTGATAAAACCAAACGTCAAAGAATCCGAAGATGAAACCGTACATTCATCTGAAGAAAACCCTATACTAAAGATTCCCACAACCGAAAAGGCAATAAACACCTTCCAACACCAAATAATGTTATCTAGTACAGATTCACAAAATATAAAAATTAACAAACAAAAAATATTTGACAAAACCAGATTATCAATTAAAGTACCACCAGATAAATTTAAAGATAATATTATTCAAATAGTAAAAGAATATTTTAGACCAAAAAACACCTATTGTATGTATTTTGAAAATCAAGAATTAAAGATTCCATTCATAACTACGCTGCAAGAGAAATTTAAAAATAAAAGCTTCAATTTGATAATTGCAGAAAAATTTGTAACAGATATAATTGATAAAGAGGAACAAAATTTAAAAGTGACGCAGCATCACGAAAGGTAAACTTGCCATAGAGGTATTCAAGAAACACTAGCGAGTCTAAAACAAACTTACTACTGGCCTCATATGGAAGTAACTGTTAAAAATATCATAAACAGTTGTGACATTTGTCAAAGGACAAAATATGAACGACATCCAACAAAACTAAAATTTAAACCAACGCCCATAGGTAGTGAAATGTTTGATCATCTCTACATAGATACTTTTAAGATAGGAAACACTACGTTTATTACAATCGTAGACAGTTTTTCGAAATTTGGACAAGCATACCCAATAAAGTCAAAAACAAGTATTGAAATATCAGATAAAATACTTCAGTTCATTAGCCATTACGGAATTCCGCACAAAATCACATGTGACAATGGCACGGAATTTAAAAATGAAGTTGTTCAATCTTTTTGTAAATACCATAATATAGAAATACACTACGTTACTAATTATAATCCAACTAGTAATAGTCCCATAGAAAGGTTCCACTCAACTTTAATTGAAAGCATTCGTGTTCTAAATCTAGAAAAACCCAAAGAAAATATAAAAACTAAAATGGCGTATAGCATTCTAGGATACAATAACTCTATACATTCTTCCACCGGATATACACCATTCCAGATAATTAAAGGAAATTTAGACCATAAAGATCCCTTTGAGTATGATGAACATACAAAAATGACTAACTATCTACAAGACCATAACGACAACTTAAAAATTATTAATGAACTTATTCTCAATAAGCAAAAATCAAAACAAGAAAAACGTTTAGAAACTGCTAATCTAAAACGCAAGGAAACACTGATCATAAACACCGATCAACCCATTTATCGAAAACCACATTTAAGAAAAGTCACTAAGCAAAAATTAAACAACCTTTTTGAACCCATTGATAACCCTGTAAATGTCGATGACATAAAATTTAAAATGAACAACAAGACTTATCATAAGAATTTATTAAAACCTCAACGTCTCGTTTCAGGACAAGATGCACCAACGAATGTCAATAATCCTATTGATGATTCCATTACTTCACTCGTTAGAAATTAAACCTATTAAGACTCCAATCTTAACCCTACAATTAGGACAAGCAAAAATAGTTACGTCAAAACATTCATTCGCGTATCATATCAATCTAACGCAGATTCAAAACAACAACGAAATAATTTCAAATAACATAAATCATTTTAACCAAAGCCTTTATCAAAATCAACCATGGTCTCACTTTCAAATACATTTAATAACACAAATGCAACACATATTAACAACACACCAAAAAACTAAACAGAAATTTGAAACTAAAAACCAGCACAATATACAAAAGCGAGGTTTACTAAATGTAATCGGTAAAGTAAATAAATGGTTATTCGGAACATTAGACAGCGACGACGAAGAAAAATATAATAACTACATCGAAATGTTAAACTCGAATGACAAAAAGTTGCATCATGACCTAACACAACAGTCAAGTGTTTTGAAAGAAATCACCCATTCGTACAGTGAAGCTTTCATCAGATTGGATGAAAACCAAAAACGGCTAAACATTCAAATAACAAATCTTTTTCGCGAAATAAAACGAATAAACAATCTTGAACATGCATTTTCAATTCAAGCTAGCCTTAACGCTCAACTTGTAGCAACACAAAATTTAGACGGAGTTTTGACAGATATTCTACTGGCTATATCCTTTGCGCACCTCAATATATTACATAACTCAATAATAAATCTTCATCAAATAAACCAGATGATGATAGAATTACATCAAACTTATAAAGCGGAACAGATTCCAAAAGTATCAAATTTGATAAACTTTTATTTACTATTATCTGCTCAAGTAACTATAAAGCACGGATTGATCATTTTTCATGTACATATCCCAATTGTAACCAACTCTTATAGATATTTCCAATTTTATCCAATACCTATTGACAATTTAATGATAATTCCTGAGCACCCTTACCTCTTGCTCACACCTAACGATTATTGGAACAGCGATATAAAATGCCCAGATGTTGAAGACATCCACTACTGTCAGCAAGGACTACTCTACAAAAACCAGCCATGTCTGAGCCAAATGATAACCCTTGGAACCAACACTTGTAACAAAACCAACATCAAGTATGAAACGGAACACGTAGAACAAATCAGTTCTAATCTACTGCTTGTAATCCCAAACAAGAACATCAGTGTTCTAAGCCAATGTAACACTGATGGAATATATATTGTACACCAACCAAGCCTGATTATCTTGGAAGAAAAGTGCCAAGTAATCGTCAATAACAAAAGATATCAAGAAGAAACAACACTTCATGAAGAGTATGAATTTGAGTTACCTGCCGTCCAATTTGAAACATCGAAAGAATCTGGCACACCAACCCAAATACTACACAAAGTTCCATTGGAAGATATACGAAAAGTTACAAATCTAGCCAATAACCTTCGAGGACAACAACTCAATGATAAAGTCACGATACATCATTGGACCAACTTCACAGTAACAATAGTGCTACTGATTGTTGCAATATCCATATTCATATATTGGAAATACCGACAAGTGTGCAAAAAGAAGAATTGCCAAACCCAGGAAGCAATCGAAACCAACGAACAACCTTCACCAACATCGTTGTTTTCTCACTTAAGAAGGGAGGAGTAATGTTATTATAAACAAGAACACCCTTTATCGGAGCAGCTGAGACAGCGTTCCAAGAACCGACCACGCGAGTGCTGATTCGGAACTCTGTTGGAATAAAACCAGATGCATGCAGCATCCTAACGCATTCATTTTTATATTGTAGTAATAATTAAATCTAAGGCCTTCAGCACATAATTATATATTAATAAAGCTCATGTATAATTATTAAATAAAAGTTTTTAAAAACTAAATCAAGTAGTTATAAAACTTAATTGAGAGGCAGTGGCAAGGTTAGCGTGAGTATAACGTGTTTAAATACTTGCGTTGCTTTATTTTATGCACACTTCCCCGGAAGTGGGCTGAATGAAAACGGGATATAAGATTTTAACAAAAAAATCTGCTGTTCATGACAATTTTGAATTTGTTTCGACGCTTACAAACATAGTTCTAATTAATAAGTAAATAAAACAACTACTATGTTTTTACCACTAATTTACTTATTAAATATGAAGTACCACATAGTAACCGTCGCAACCATCTTGATGATAGTTCTAATTGACAGCAAGAAAATCTCAATTAAAAATTTTACTTTAATTCAAACTGGTATCCTACTTTGATACTTGCTTTGACTCCTTACAAAAACTACGTTGTCTTTGCTGCCCTATCTTAGACTATTACTTTTGACCACTAGTAAAACTTTTAACTAGACTACCTGTGCCCTGTGTATACGTAATAATATATTTAATTAGTAGGGACGTAGTATCAATACATTTTCAATTTACGTTTATTAAATTTAACATGCTGCGGAGGCACAGCTAGTTATTATGTACTGTGGTACATAATACACAATGAAAATAGCAAATGTATGTTTTTATATGATTTTAGTGTTTACATAATAATAAATTATTACAATAATAATAATAACAGGCAATTGTACGGGATTGTAAATTGAATGATTAAATTATATGTACAATGGTATTTACATAAGAATAAAATACTTTTATAATAAATGCTTATTATTTATAATAAATGCTTATTATTATAATTTATTAAGTACACAACAATAAATTGCTGCTACAGAAAGAAGAAGAAAAATACTTGCTAAAAGATATGTTGCCAAACTATTTGGCATGGGTGAAGGCTTAGCATATGATGTCACAAATTTGTAACATTTTTAGCACGCAAAATGTTGTTCTCTTGAATGATCGGCATTTAATAAAGAGTCTCAATATGACCGATTGATTAACCAGAGCTATTTCTTCAAGCTATCCAGTTCTTATCCATACAAGTATAAATGAAATTCTACCTATTATTCTTAAAACATTTGCAAATAAATTAGCTCCCATTTTGACTAAAATATTTGCCATATCATACAAAAAAAACATTCCCAAATTGTTGAAAAGTTGCAAATATTTAACCTATACTTATTAAAGAAGACAAGTCTGATTCTTTAAATATTAATTGCATTATTGCCCAATGTCAAAACTATATTAATTTTTATTGTCAAAATGTTAGAACAAAATAACTTTTTTTTAGATACTTAATATGGATTTTGATCAAATCGTTCGACAACAGATCTTCTGAAATATTTCTTTAGACAAACATAAACAAAAACTAGCAGTAGCTTTAGACATTTTAAAAGCATTTGATAAGATATAGCATCTTAATTTTATTAATAATTTCTATTGAATAAGTTTTGATCATAAATCTGTAAGTCTTATTATTAGTTTCTTGACAATTAGAAAATTATAGTAAGCATTGATGGTTTAAACTCAGACAACATAAATGTTGGTGTTCCTCAAGGTTCTGCTAGATACTTTACAACGCAGGTGTAAGGCATTTTTTATAGATATTTTTATGGATAATTTTCAAACAAAACACAAAACATATTTCCATTTAAACAAATATTTACTTGTACTACAAGGCTTGCTAGGAATTCTAAAAAATATTTACTGACAGCTCAGAGATTTAGGACCAACCATTTTAAAAGATATTTGTATTGCATGCTTTGGGTTATTTGTTTTATTACAGTAATGGCACCTGTCATGTACCATAAGACACATTTTTTTAGGTATGACCCAAAGCATCTATGGATTTGTGTAAGATTTTAGTTTTGGTTTTCTTGTTATCTGTTGACCTACGGTGTCACCAAGGATATAAGAGTCTGCGTTCATTTGGCGACATTCTTGTTTATTGATCTTTTTTTAAAAATTATTTTTTGTTTCTAGTATATTTATTGGCTTTTTTCTGTGTTTTAGTTGTTTTTTATCCTTATCCAGGTGTCTAATAATTGGTCTTGTTATTGCCTGTATAGGGGTCTTCCTTATACTTGCCATGTCAAGCCAGTAGCTTTCCAGCATTGACTCTTCATTGTTTGAGATTTCTATTATAATTTGCTAGTTCATTCTAGACAGTTGCAAGTAGTAATCGGCTGTTTTAGTATTTGGGGCAGTTATTGCTTTTTTTGCCTGTCTGCAGCTCGGAGTGTCAACCCAATACCTTCTTAGTGAGTTGTGTTAATTTTTAGTAGGTTGTTTTTTGGTTCACACGCCATGAGGATTTGAGCTTCTATGTTACTTATTTTATTGGAATGTCTTTTTATCTAGAACACCGTGATGTTATTTCTACAGGTTGCTAAAGTAAGAGCATTAGGACATTTGAAAGTTAACTTTGATGCAATTTTAGGATTGTTTATAGCAGTTAATGCCGCTCTACTGTCCGTTAGAATTTGGACATTTTTGCCAAATATATTCCGGTTTACTATTTCCATAACCCTATTGGTTATTCCAACAAACATTTGAAAATAGTTCTGTGAGATCCTAGTAGTAAAGATACTTTAGGGTACAAGTCTTGCAAGAAGATTCCCGCTTCAAAATATTTATTAGTTTTTGAGCTATTTGTGTATATTCTAATCAAAACATTGACCACATTCTGCTCCTGTTTATGTGTGCGCACGTTGTAGGGTTTTTGAACACAAAAAACGGTGACATGTTATTTGATTGCGCAACATAGGCGTTTACTAAACAGACTTCTCCAGAAGGGTACAGTGTTTGCCAGCTCTCTTTGCAGAGTGCCAAATGTAAACTGCATTTAGATGCAAAGTTGCTATTGTTTTCATGACACAGCATTCTTTCTATAGCAATAGTTGGTGTTGTCCGCATGCCACCTGTTATACTTAGGCATACAATTTGTTGGATCTGATTCAATTTGCTTGCAGACCTTGTGTCTAGCTTTTGGCCACCATATTAGTGCCCCGTATGTAAACATAGATTTTATGACGGCTGTGTATAGCTTTAGCACTATCTTTGTATGTTTTTTCTATAGTTCATCTGCATTGCTAAAAAAACATATAAACTTCTTAGTATTTTGTATTTAGATGTGGTTTCCAGGTATGCTTGTTGTTATGAACTACCTCAAGATATTTTACCTCGGTAGTAAGCTATTTAAGAATTTTGGTAAGTTTAGTTTTCTAATTTTCTTTTTTTTCATGAAAAAAAACCAGTTTGGTTTTCACAGGATTTAAGGTGAACAATTTGTCACTTTGAGATCTTTTGATTCGGTCCGTTACAAAATAAGGCCGATTTGGCGGGTTTTCTTTGGATGTATGTATGTTGGTTTGGGTATATTGGCTTAGCGATGAGGGCCGTTTTCCAAATTGATCTTTTGCAAAATCGTTCTAATGCCTTCAGGTGAAAAACGTAAAGCTAATTAGCCAGTAGGATTTTGCAAGGGTGTAATCGTTGCGCTCTGGCTTTGGTATAAATATGACTATTACTTTTTTTCACGGTATATGTATGTAACGATAAGAAATGTTCTATAGATTTATAATATTATTGCCACATTGAAGAAAGGCAAACAAAAACCCATTTCATCCTGGCGCTTTGTATAGAAAAAATCAAAATTGTGAAGGAGTGGTACAGTCTTGGAAATGGGTTTCTACAGGTATCTTTAAGCATCCTAGTTGTTGTTGGAGGTCTTTGATAAGGTTTGTTTTAAATTTGCAGCAGTTGAAGAGTTTTCAACATTCTCATAAAAAGATTTTCAAGTTTCCCGTTGAAGTTGATGTATGCGTTGTTTATAGTCTTTCTAGGCATTTTTGTATAGCATCCAACCTGATTGGTTTTTAATGTTTTTTGCTTTGTTGAAAGATCTTTGTGCAGTCTTCCTAAGATAGTTGAGTTCCTCGCATTACAAAGGTTGATACTGTTGGATTTGGTAGCCAGCTTAAGTGGGCACAAGTCCTTGTACGCTTATGTTAAAGAATTTTCTAACATTATCAACACTATAGGGTTTACTTAAATCTACATAGGTATTTAAACTCAGCAATAAGTTGTTTTGAAAAGCAACTTTATTGGTCAGCCTCGGGTTTCGGTAAGGCTTAATTTTTGTTTTCTGCTTCTGTTCTACATTAAATTTGATCCATTTGTGATCTGACATTGAGACTGACGTAGATATGTGCGATTGTGGATTTTGCGTCAAATTTTAAGAGTTGCCAGTGTAATATCAATTACAGTCTAGCTGCAAAACGTAACAAACGTTTGAACCAACCCAATGCCTCAATTTAGTATTTCTAGGTTATTACTAAGAATAAAATTATAAAGTTGCTTACCACAGTTATTTGTGTCTTTATTTCCTTAAACAATAATGATGAGAGTTGGCGTCATATCCGACTATGAGGTCAACATTTCTATTCGTACAATAGTGCACCAAACCATCTAGCTGTGTTGTTGGGGGTGGTATGTTGTGCGCGAGGTATGCCGACGCTTCAATGATGTCTAGCTTTCGCTTGTCTGTTAAGCTGATTCTGGCGGTTATGAAGTCACTGTCAAAAAGCTGTGGCGCATAGAATGCTGTTATTTGCTTCGGTATGTAAATACACGTTTTTAGCAAACCGTTAGTTGGGTTTAAAAGCACATGCCCACTTAGTTTGCCCAATCCGCAGATTCTGGTTTGTATAATTTATTATTTTTGTACTGTATAACTTTAATGTATTAAGTCATTGGTCGGCTTTGGGGACCGTGGTGTATCTCTATCCCAGTTTTGTGCGGCTAGATCAATCACGTTCGTTTCCATTGCTATTGGGTTTGCTAAACATATAACTTAGCAGATTCTCCTTAACATTTAGTGTACGTCATCTTCTATACTTAATCTTAGAACATGCAATTGGCCTCCCGGCTTCTTTGACTCGGTGATGTGGTAGATGCACCAATTGTTGACTTTGAGCAACAGGTTGTGTTTTTCTAGGTGACTCATGGTAAGCTCACTCATAATTGTGATTTTGGCCACAGAGATTGTAGACTAAAATCACTTTTTGAGACCAATTCTGGGGTAGATAAAATATTATCTAACTCCCAAAAAAAAAACATCGAATATTAAACTAGCCTGCTCACTAGTGGTTTGACCTAGGGGGTGAATTAAGCTACAAACTGCTACACAAAACTGGATCCTTTCTTTTTCTTTATAGGGAAGATTTTGGGTTTTCCTATTGTGTCATTCACCCTTTTCTTATATTGTCTAGGTGATGTCTCTGTTTTTGGTGCTTTTGGTTTTGGAAAAAATGTTCCTTTGCTAGAAGGCTTTGGACCTTGTTTTTTTAGAGGGGCTTTTGGTTTAGCTTTGACGCACTTTGTTTTAGATTAACAATTGTTGCCTCAGCAAATGAGGTGTCTGCCTTGCCAGAAAAAGGGTTTGTTTGCTTTTCAGCAGCCAAACGCGCATTTCTTCATCTTTTTGTCTTAGTCCTGCAGATTTTTTGTTTTTTACAACGGTCTGTAGGGTGTGGATCAAAAGCAGAACAGTTTTGTACGTCAATGGGGTATACATAGACGCACTCACCAAGTTTGAAGTTTTGAAAGTAACCAAAAATCCACCTGATAAATTAGTTTTAAAATTTTTGTTTTCCATAGTTGAAAAAAAAAATTTAAAAGGAAATCTAAGTCCAAATAGAATGTTGTTAAGCTCTAAAAATGCATCTATAGGGTGGCTCAGACATACCACTAATTTTCAACGCGACTGCTGCGTTACGGTCTGATCGTAATTAGTCTGAAACTTTGTCTTAGGTTGCTTAGCAGCTTGTCCAATACGAAGAGGTTTTTTTCTTAACCGGACCCACTAAACACGTTTAAAGGGAAACGCGCAAGCCCCATAACCACAGCAAGTTTACGATCTTTGAACAAGGAAAAGTGTTGCGATTGATTAGCTATTGCTCATTTCTCTATAAGGATTCTAATATATTTAAAGCTATCTTGAGGATCGTAGTAAATTGATCTTGACTATAATGTTTTTTGTTTGGCCCACCAGGACCACGGATTTCGTCTTTTGTGTTGCCAGCTGTAAACCCATATACTTTATCTACCTCCTAATCATATAAGACTATCATTTTGCGCTATCTACTATTTTTATTATACTATTACCGCTTACAACGATAGCAAGATTGTTCGCACAAGATATTGTAGTAATTCTGTATTCTTAACAGACCATCATAGTAAATATTTCCCAACACGGAACCCTGTCCCACACTGCAAGTCATATCTTCCTGAGATATGTCTATGGCAAACATTGATTTTTGATCTAGGTTATAAATGTTTTAAAATGCTAGTTTTAGTGCTTACCTTGTAAAATCTATCAGTTTTATTAAAAGTGGCTGCCAATATTCTTTGTAGAGTAGCCCAGTCTAAAGAACAGCTAATCATCCAATTTCCGATAAGGTTATTACCGTAAAAATTAAAGTGCCAAATGTAAATAAAGCAAAGCGCATGTTTGATTATAATGAATGTTGACCGCTTTAACCGTACGCAGCAATATAAAGAGTTTTGGTTGCCGCGATTAACAATTAATAGTTAGAATGAACACGCTGAGGCTTTCACGAGACAAATTAGAATACGAATTCTTAATTAGAGACGTAACAACAATTAGAGGTCATACGTTAGCTAACTTGAGGAAACGTTTAACTTCTCTAGTAACGGCAAAGAATACTGCAAACTTAGATAACTTATTAAATATTAAACCACCGGATAATTATAATTTTATAACCGACGTACAAATATGTCAAGAAAAAATCAACAAATTAGCCGAATTAATTACAAATTTTGCCAGAGAACGTGCATCAACCGCTTAAATACAGGAGAGTTAATCAAATGCCTGAAACGATAGAAGGAAAAAAAGCAATGTTAGATACTTTGAACGACATTCAACTTGAGTTCGAAAATAAATGCGATAATATAAATTATGAAAGTGCCGATTCCTCTATGATAGATAAGGAAAATGAGGTCAGAACGACAATACCTTCTTCGCGCGTTCCAAAGTCGATACCAGTGTATCAATGGGATTTAAAATTTTGCGGCGACGTGAATAAGATGAGTTTAGGTTGTTTTCTAGAGCAAAGTTTAATGTTGCGAGTAGCCAAAAATGTTTCAAAGAACAAATTGTTTATGTCAGCATCATACCTTTTTTGCGATCAAGCATTAGTTTGGTACCGTTTCATTTGCAATAGAGTTAGATCCTGGGAATATTAAAAGAAGAATATAATATTAAAAGAAAAAATATCAGCTTGTAGACTATGAATACGAATTATGGTAAGAAATTTGAGATCGGAGACACGGGCCGAACGAGACTGTTGGTACATATTTTGCAAATGTCACAAATTTATTCAACAGATTGCCCGTCATTCCAACAGATGGAGAGAAATTGCAGATTTTAAGACGTAATCTTGACCCTTACTTTATTCATGCTCTGGGTATAGCGGATGTTATGTCAGTCAAAGATTTACGAGTAAAGTGTAAGCGTTTAGAAGTAAATAAATACTTGGCTTCTAAAAATAACTCGATGTATAGCAGGGACAATAACTCACGGTTAGAACCGGACTTAGCAGTTCCTAGGTCGTCTAACTCTCGCGGATATCCTAAAATACCACAAACACAATTTAGCCGATTGTGTTGGAACTGCGGTAGAAAGGATCACTCGCATAAACAACGTCGCGATACCCGCAAAATATTTTGCTATGGTGCGGAAAAGCAGGGTTAACAAAAATGGACTGTACAAAATGTGGAAAAAAGTCGTCGGCAATTTCAAACGCAAGATAAGTAGCGGCCGCTATTCTCGTCCAACCGATATAGGTTGCAATATTAGACATAAAGTTAAATATTTGTTAAAGCACATGAAACAGGACATATGTACGTCCATATGTCAAAGTAAATATCTTTGAAATTAATTTTAACTGTTTGTTAGATTCAGGAGCAAGCAAAACTTGTTTAGGGTAAAACTCGTGGTTTGCACTAGAAAAATTAAGGTTAAAATTAAATAAATGCAACACTGAAAAAATTAGCACGGCTTTAAAAGAACAAATTACCGTTTTGGGCAGTGTATATGTTCCACTTAACCTCGAAGGGAATTGTTATGTTATTGATTGTTTGGTAATACCATTATTATGTCAAGACGTTGTGTTAGGAATCGACTTCTGGATATGTTGGGAATTAAACCTGATTTTAAAAATAATGTTTTTGAATTAAAAGGGACATCGGTGAATATAGATTATTTAGAAAATGTTAATTCAATTTCCGAAGAAGACACTCTCTATATTGAACAGTTAACGCAGCATTATTTTAGACTAATGAGAGATAAATTAGGCACTACAAGTTTAGTAGAACATTATATAAATATTGGTGGCGCAAAGCCAATCAAACAAAACATTATCCGGTCTCGTCGGCCATTAAACAAATAAATGATGCCGAAGTAGATAAAATGCTCAATTTAGGCGTAATAGAACCTAGCAGAAGTACCGCGCGGTAAGTTAGACGTTTTATCGGGGTTGTGGGCTGGTACCGACGGTTTATTGAAAATTATTCTTCGCGTATAGCTCTACTAACTACGTTGCTACGCAAGAAGCATAAGTGGGAATGATCTGAACAAGCCAAATTTGCGTTTAGTGAAAAATTGTTTGGTAAACGCACCGATTTTAACTTGTCCCGATTTTGAAAAGAAATTCTCAGTAGAAACCGACGCTTCAAAAACAGGACTGGGAGCTGTGTTAACGCAAAAACACCATGAGGGAGATAAAGAAATTGCTTACGCGAGTAGATCCATCAACTCGGCGGAAAAGAATTATACCGTTACGCAATTAGAGTGCCTCGCGGTAGTATTAGCAATTGAAAAGTTTAGACCGTATATCAATGGTACGAAATTTGAAGTAATAACGGACCACTATTCCTTAACATGATTGTGGAATCTCACAGAACCGGCCGGCCGTTTGAGTCGCTGGTTGATAAAGTTGCAGCAGTTTAAATTTAATGTTAGCCATCGAAAGGGGAGTGAGCATACGGTACCGTATGCTCTACCGCTTGCCCCTGTAGATATATGCGTACTCACAATATCAAAAATCAATCACAATAAGTGGTATCAAAGCATGATCCAACGCGTTAACGACGACGCAAACAATTATTATTGTTCAACTTGGAAGGTAGAAGGACCTCGACTATATAAGATAACGCGCGAGAAGCAAGTGTTTTTAGGTAGTGATGATAAATAGAAAATTGGTAGTACCAAAAGAGCTGAAAAAACAAGTGTTAAAGAGAATCATGACGACTTAACCGCTGGACATTTTGGTGTCTATAAGACTTTTGAACGGTTACGTGGGTAATATTTTTGGCCACGAATGTATGTAGATGTTACAAGTTACGTACGTCAATGTCGGACTTGTTTACAGCACAAGGTAGTACAAGATGAACCTTTAGGTACAATGGGCAACGTTAGAATAGTAGAAAAACCATACCAGGTGGTTTGTAGCGATTTTATTTACCTTTATCAAAGAAACGCAATTGTTTTATTTTAGTAATATGCGATTATTTTACCAAGAATGTTTTCTTATTCCCTTTGAAAAATGTTACGGCTAAGGCTGTAGTTGATCATATGCAAAATATATTTTTACAATATGGCGTGCCACAAACGCTTATCATCGACAATGGGAGGCAATACGTCAGTAAAGAGTTAAAAGTATGTGTGAGTTGTATAAAGTGCGCATACATTTTACACCTCTGTACCACCCCCAGGTTAATCCTACTGAAATAGTCTACAGGGTAGTTAAAACAATAATATCATCGTACCTCAGAGATAGTCAACATGATTGGGATGTTGATTTCCAAAGGCTGGCATTTGCAATTTGCCCGCAAAACATGAGGCAACGGGTTTTACTTCTATTTTTCTTACGTTTGGTAGAGAACTGAATAACTCAGGAGATCAACATACTGTTTCAGCAAATGACCTACCGATCAATTTCACAGATCGCCGGGAATTACTAACTCAGTTGGTAAAGATGTAAGAATTTTATGATATATCGAGAGGTCGGTTAAAGGAAGCATATAAAAAAAATGCACGTAAGTATAATAAATAAATGAGACAATGCTACGAGGAGTACCAAGTAGGAGATAATGTACGGAAAAAAAATTATGAGCTTTCTGATGGTGCTGCATATTTTTCGGCAAAATTAACTGCCAAATATGTGGAAGCCTAGATAAAGAAAAAAGCAGGATATAATACCTATGTACTATCCGATGTATCGGGACGATCTATTGGCGTATGGCACGTTAAAAACCTAAAAAAAATATGTTGAAGACTAAATATAGAAAAAAAAGAGAAAAAAAATGTTGTGTAGTTCTTGTTTTGTTTTGGGGTTGTTTTTTTTTTTCTTTTTTTTTGGGTAGATAAAGAAGGTTATGTAACGGGAAAATTGCCGTTTACATGTTTATTATTAATTTGTTATTTAAATGTAGGGGATAGAAATAGAAAAGTGGGAAATTGCGGACAGGTTATTTATTTTAAAGTGAGTTGCTTCATGATCACGTAACTAGTGTTCACAGAGACAAAAACTATCTTTGGCTATTTATTTGTGTTTTATAATGTCATGGAGGCGTTCTAATGATATTGAGACTTTAAATGATGAGTAATCATTAGGTTTTTAGATTTAACTTTTCTATAAATATGTTGGTAAAACCATGATCTTCTAGGTGTTTTTTCAGCATTTGTTCGTCGGTTCCTGGATGTAATCGGTAAACATGAAGATGTGCTTTGCTCTCAAAACTTAAAAGATAAACCATTTTCCAGCTGACCATCAGTTACTTTTTTCGGTTTATGTTTGTTTTATTTTTTCTTTGTGACCATAATAAATTCACCATCTCTGATATCAGGTTGCAATTTTGTTGTTTGGACTTGTTCTTGTTTTTGAATACCTGGTTGTTTTTGGAATTTTGAAGATTTTTATTATGTAAAACTACAATGATTGCGTAGCTGCGTGATGTTTTTGTTTCTGGATTTTAGCTTGTTTTTGGATTACTGTTGCTTTGTTGTTTAATGCTTCAATTATTGGTTGAGTTGCTGAATTAATCCTTTGCTTAGAACTATTGGCAGTATATGAAACAGTTTTGAGTGCTTGGTTGCATATGTTATTACTCAATAATAATTGAATATTATTTTGGATATTGATATCTTGGTTGCCTATATCCAATAATGGATCAAAAGGTAAACAAACAATATCTTTACTTATAATTGTTTGTTTTCTATTTGTAGCAACTCAATTTTTTTACTGAGTAACGTATTAGTTAGCTTTAACTGACTCACCAGATCTTTTAAGTTCATATAAGCTTTTTTTTCGAAATTAAATTTGCTCTCTTGTGTTGAGGTTATACCAACCCCACAACACATTTTCACCCTTTTACGGCAGGACAAGTGATAAAACGATCTACATATTAAACACAGCACCCCAGATTTAGCTATAGAGCCGCACGAGCATATTTTCTTGTTTGAATCATCAATATTTGCACTATTATTGGTAGCAAGTAAACCATCCACCATGATGGACATAATTAATAAAGCTAATGTTGTTTTTAGGTTTGATGGGAGAACGCTTTAAGCATAATTATAAAAATTTAGAACTGTACGTTGTAAAGTTGTTGCACAAATTAAATAACACAAATTATAGATAGATAGTAACACTACTATCCGATAGCTCCTATCACATTAAAAAACATGACAACGTATTTTGCCAACAGCTTGCTGTCTATACCAATGTTACGTGTACTTTTTGGTTTATTTCAGTTAGGTTAAAAAGACGTCATAACACTCTGATATTTGTAATTAATTTAACCAAATTTACATAAGTAATGTGTTCTTTGACCAATCACAGGTATTTTTTTTACAGATTTTATTCTGTAATTTTTTTCTAAAACACATGATTTGTTTTACAAAATACTAATATTATATTTTATTTACAGCTTTTATTGGATTTGAACAATAACATATTTGTAAATACTTGCATCAACAAAAATGGTTTTAACGCTATTAATCATTTTAACAATTTTGATCACTAATGTTGTTGCTTACGTAAATTTATTTCCAAAGGTGAGTTTTTTTAATGTTTTTGTAATCTATAGCATTATTAATAAAAAAAATAGATCAATAATATAATTATTATAAAAGTCTTATATTTATTAAGTCAGTATAGTAAATATACGCTCAGATTTTTCTTTTTGAGATGTTGTGTGTTATCACTATCATATCTTTATCCTAATCTAGTATATTTGACAAAATTATTGTTATTACAAAGTCTTGCTACGTTTCGTAACATTATTTCCATTTATAATGTATTTTTTATATTTTAGTCTACATTATTAAATTAAACTGATTGCGCATGTTGTTTGTATATTTATTATTAAAATATGTATCTTGTAATATTATAATCTACTTTAAACTGTTTGGTAAAATATTTTCATATAAAAATGTCTTTTCAAGCAATATATTTTACATATTTTGAGCATTATACATCCACGGCTAAATTTCGAAATGGATTTTTGTTTTCAAAAATTATAAAAATGTTAAAAATTAATAACATCAAATAAACTAAAAGAAAACTGCTAAAAATACTAAAACACTACACTAAAAATAATGTTCTAAAAGTAATTCAAAACAATTTTCCTGATTTAATTGATTTGTCCACATTATTTTTAAAACTGTATATTTTATGTTTTAATATTCGTTACTAGAAAGAAGACATACAAGAATTAATTTCGGAATGTGCTTTACCAATTTATTCGCCGTATAGCAACCTAAGGACAACATTGGCTTATACTGAAGCTAATTACAAAATTACCAAAAAGCTTTCTAAATCTATATTTGTAAAACAGAGAGTAATTAATATTTTATATTCATCAAATTATACCACAGTGGAAGATTCTCCACAATTTCTCCTGGTTGTCTTGGATAAAATATCAGATTTCAAAAAATTTATATCTTATGGTTATGATGATCTACCATAAAATGGAAGTGCTTTAAATTGCATTATTTATATGGGATATGAAAATCTGGACATTCTCTTTGACTACATGGGAATGTTGTTTATGTTAAAAACAATAATTATTGATAGATTTGGAAACATATATCACATTCAAAGTTATGTGCATAATTGCGGTTTAAATTATAATAAAATATTTTTATCAACTTGCACAAATGTCACTATTGGTATTATCAAGCACTTTTATGAAAATTTGATGAAAAACGATCTAACAAGATGTCATCTTAGATCTAATCCTTATACACATTGTTTTGAATATTACTACTTAAATCAAATTAGCGAACATATTAATTCATCACTAGATTTAGTTGACACATTTGATTTATTTAACGTGCATGTTAATTTATTGACAAATTTAAATAAGTGGAGTATTATTATAAATGATTATTTATACCCCTATAAAGAGGTAGACATAATTATTTTATTGTGCCAAAAGCAGGGAGACTTCCTGTATGGAAAAATTTACAATTTATATTTCAGAATAGTGTATGGTATGCAATACTAGCATCATCAATGTCCATAATCTTCATCTATTTTATGGCAAGCAAACTTTCCGATAAAACTACCATTGTAGATGTAGTTCTTCAGATATATGTGCAATATCAATATTTCAAGCAGCAAAAACACCAACAACTATTTCAACAAAAATTTTATTTCAAACATGGATTATATTTACTTTTATTGTAACAACTGCATTTTCTGGATTATATTTTACAAGTCTCTTTCTTCAATATAATGAAAAGCAAATTAAAACAGTTGAGGATATAATCGATGCCAAACTTGATCCTGTTGGTTGTTGCGGATATCTAGACTATGTTTTTACTGGTAGTGCCAGTAGAGTATATAATTACTTCATAAAAACAGATGAAGAATATCTGTATCCCAGTTTTGATAACATTATGCCTCATTTAGTTAATATTGCTAAATATAAAAATGTTACATTATTGATGGACACAGAAGAACTTGATAATATTAAATTTTTATCAAACGGAAATAAGGTTTGGTCTGAATTAATGTTTGTTAAAGCAACACATTTGATAAGAATAGCCACATTACGCAAAGGATTTCCAGTAAATAAATATATAAAAAAAAGTTTTAACAGTTTTTTTGAAATGGGATTAATTCTAAAATGGGATAATGATCACAAAACCACTGACATCGATAACAACGATGTAGATCCCCTAAATATACAACAATTCATATTCATATTTGTCTTTTTACTATTGGGATTGATGTTGTCGTTTATTCAGTTTGTATTTGAGCAATGTTACTGTAATTATATTAAATATATTATGCAGTACTAAATAGTGATAGATGTAATATGTAATTAATGTTTGGAATATGTATAATCTTTAATCACATTAATTCGCAAAATTATTATACTTTAAATTGTTTGCTCACAAATTTTACTAATTTAAATGATAAAATACTTAAAATAAAAAGTGCAAACAATTACAATATATAATAATTCTTTTTTTAATCAATTTGTGCAATTTTTTTAATTAAGCTTCTACTTACTATTATATACTACTAACTGGTTTAGGTAGTTAATAATTGCAACAATTTTTAAACTCTATTTCACTTAAAATAAATTAAAACTATGTTATCATATTGTTGATAGTTTTTTACTTGTTTATAAGGTTTGTTATTGTTGCACAAACAACAACAATAACTTTATTTTTGAGTGCAAATTAATTCAAAATGTTCAATCATTTTAAAATTTGTTTGGAATAGTTTAGTTAAAAAAAAAACAATTGAAAAATAAACTGATTTTGGTTGAGCTCTAATAATTTTAATTGTTTAAACAAAAAGTACTTTTTTTACGTAATTTTTTTAAATTTATTTAATAAGAAACTAACATGAAAGCACAAATTGGGTTTTAAATTTTTAACAAAGCCAACTTGCCGTTTTTCTCAGTAATTTTCTTAAATAAATGTCAGCAGCTTCTCGTGCAATGCAAAATCGCTAATGTTGGCATGTTTGAAATAGTGCAAGCATACGGAATTTGGTATGGAGACAAATACTAGCAGGTGAGTATCCTGGTGTACTCTATTAGTTGAGTACTACAAAAACACATGTGTAAGAGCCTTGGGTGACATCATGGCAAGAACTGGTACTATTTATTGGTACCTGCAATTTAAGATAAGTAATTGGCAAGAAACATTAATTGTTGAAAGAAACGAATGAGAGGAGAGTTTATGATGTGTGTGTGTGTGTGTGTGTGTGTGTGTGTGTGTGTGTGTGTGTGTGTGTGTGTGTGTGTGTGTGTGTGTGTGTGTGTGTGTGTGTTTATGATTGCATCAATTTGAAGATTATGATATAAAAATATTTGCATAAAATGAAGATTATTGCAGGAACAAAGATTTTCCTTAGTATAGATCAAGAACACTTGCATAAAGTGAGCTTCATTGGGCGTGCCCCCTAGTGATAATCGCCATTTTATGCAACAAAATTTACATGCTTACTTTCTGCAAGTCCAGTTCACAATTGTGTAAACTTTGTCGCCACTGTTAACGGTTAAACTAGTGAAGTAAAGTGTGTAACATAATTCTACAGTTAATATGAGATGGCGTTGTAGTCAACGATAAATTTTTAATAGATTAACTAGTAGTTGCTTTACTAAAGAGTATATCCCCTTTAAATGTCTCTGAAAAGCAAGCTGGGTGAAAAATAAGAATGACGGTCAAGGTTAGGAGATGTATTATATAAATAGCAAAATAATCTTTCTTTAATATTTAACATTTCAGATATTTTTATTTTCAAAGATTTTCTTATATTATTATGATCATTAATTAAATCGCAATTATATTAAATTATTAGTAATTTCAATTAATACGCGTTTGAACAAATAATTGAAAACTATATATTATATAATATTTAAGAGCAAAGAATTTCTTTTATAAGTGTTTGAAATCACATTTATATTTTGCTTGCTTGGCTTTGCCATACAAAAGGGGCCACTCAATTGGGTATTCAATCTTAAAGTACACATTTTTTGTAAGCATTTATGTTTTTATAGCTCTCCGGTCTCACTGTCCTTATTAAGTAAATATATTAAATGTTATATTAAAGATGAAATATGTAGAATGAATAGTGAATATTATAAAAATTAGAAATTAATTAAATTTTATATACAAAAATATTTAATTAGGCCGATTACAATAAGGATAATTAAAATTGCAAGTTGACGGCTTTTATGACATTAATGTAAAACATATAAATATAGTTTAAACTATGTTTATGAAAATTATTTTATAGTACCCCAGAACATTGTACCGTTCGGTCGATTTTGTTTAATAATTTAAGGGTACAAAAATTGAACAAATGTAATATATGTATCAAATAAATGCAAATATAGTAGGTTATACAATTAATTTATTGTACCCCAGAACAATGTACCCTATCGTCCCCTGCTAAACAATTAAAGGTACAAACATTGCACAAATGTAATATGGGTATCAAATGAAAGCAAATATGGTAGGTTATACAATTATTTATTGTACCCCAGAACATTGTACCCTATTGTCCCCTTGCTAAACAAATAAAGCTATAAATATTGCACAATTGTAATATGGGTATCAAATAAAAGCAAATATGGTAAATTATTAATTGTACCCCAGAACATTGTACCCTAGCGTCCCCTTGCTAAACAAATAAAGGTACAAATATTGCACAAATGTAATATGGGTATGAATGAAAGCAAATATAGTAAGTTATTAAATTATTTATGGTACCCCAGAACATTGTACCCTATCGTCCCCTTGCTAAACAAATAAAGGAACAAATATTGTACAAATGTAATATGGGTACCAAATGTCAGCAAATATGGTAAGTTTTTCAATTATTTTATGGTATCTCAAAACATTGTACCCTATTGTCCCCTTGCTAAACAAATAAAGGTACAAATATTGCACAAATGTAATATGGGTATCAAATGAAATTAAATATGGTAAGTTATACAATTATTTTATTGTACCCCAGAACATTGTACCCTACTGTTCCCTTGCTAAACAAATAAAGCTATAAACATTGCACAAATGTAATATGGGTACCAAATGAAAGCAAATATGGTAGAATATACAATTATTTATTGTACCCCAGAACATTGTATCCTAGCGTCCCGTTACTAAACAAATAAAGGTACAAATATTGCACAAATGTAATATGAGTATCAAATGAAAGCAAATATGGTAGGTTATTAAATTATTTATGGTACCCCAGAACATTGTACCCTATCGTCCCCTTGCTAAACAAATAAAGGTACAAATATTGTACAAATGTAATATGGGTAAGAAATGAAAGCAAATATGGTAAGTTTTTCAATTATTTTATGGTATCTCAGAACATTGTACCCTATCGTCTTCTTGCTAAACAAATAAAGGTACAAATATTGCACCAATGTAATATGGGTATCAAATGAAATTAAATATGGTAAGTTATACAATTATTTTATTGTACCCCAGAACATTGTACCCTATCGTCGCCTTGCTAAACAAATAAAACTTTAAACATTGCACAAATGTAATATGGGTATCAAATGAAAGCAAATATGGTAGGTTATTAAATTATTTATGGTACCCCAGAACATTGTACCCTATCGTCCCCTTGCTAATCAAATAATGGTACAAATATTGCACAAATGTAATATGGGTACCAAATGAAAGCAAATATAGTAGGTTTTTCAATTATTTTATGGTACCTCAGAACATTGTACCCTATCGTCCCCTTGCTAAACAAATAAAAGTACAAATATTGCACAAATGTAATATGGGTATCAAATGAAATTAAATATGGTAAGTTATACAATTATTTTATTGTACCCCAGAACATTGTACCCTATCGTCCCCTTGCTAAACAAATAAAGCTATAAACATTGCACAAATGTAATATGGGTACCAAATGAAAGCAAATATGGTAGGTTTTTCAATTATTTTATGGTACCCCAAAACATTGTACCCTAGCGTCCCCTTGCTAAACAAATAAAGGTACAAATATTGCACAAATGTAATATGGGTATCAAATGAAAGCAAATATGGTAGGTTATTCAATTATTTAAGGTACCCTAGAACATTGTACCGTATCATACTCTTGCTTAACAAAAAAAAATACAATTATTGCACAAATGTAATATGGGTATCAAATCAAAGCAAATATGGTAGGTTTTTCCATTATTTTATAATACCCCAGAACATTGTACATTATCGTCCCCTTGCTAAACAAATACAGGTACAAATTTTGCACAATTGTATTATGGGAATCAAATGAAAGCAAATATGGTAGGTTATACAATTATTTTATAGAACCCCAGAACATAATACCTTATCGTCCCCCTACTAAACAAATAAATGTATAAATATTGCACAAATGTGATATGGGTATCATATAAAAGCAAATATGGTAGGTTATACAATTATTTTTTTGTACTCTAGAACATTGTATCCTATCGTCCCCCTACTAAACAAATAAAGGTATAAATATTGCACAAATGTAATATGGGTATCAAATGAAAGAAAAACAAATTAAGGTATAAAATAATTGTTCAAACTACCATATTTGCTTTCATTTGATACCCATATTACATTTGTGCAATATTTATTCTCTTATTTGTTCAGCTGGGAGACGATAGAGTACATTGTTCTGGGGTTCTATAAAATAATTGTATTACCTCCCATATTTGCTTTCATTTGATACCCATATTACATTTGTGCAATATTTATACCTTTATTTGTTTAGCAGGGGGACGATAGGGTACAAAGTTCTGGGGTACTATAAAATAATTGTATAACCTACCATATTTGCTTTTATTTGATACCCATATTACATTTGTGTAATATTTATATCTTTATTTGTTTAGCAGTATTTAGTATTACTATAATTGACATTGTATGCTGTTAAGTTCAGTTCTATATAGTTGTCACATTGCAGAACAAAATGAGCGTGCGATGACTGTTTTATATTAGCGCGCACTTTATCCGCTCATATCTCAGTAATTAATTAAATTTGATTTGTGTCATTGATATATGATCATTTTACATGTTTTATCTATAGAATCTATTTTTCAAAATTTTATTTTTCAATATCTACTACCCTTAAATCACCTGGCAACAAAATGAGCGTGCGATGACTGTTTTATATTAGCGCGCACTTTATCCGTTTATATCTCAGTAAATTTTTAAATTTGATTTGTGTCATTGATATATGATCATTCTACATGTTATATCTATGCAATCCATTTTTCAAAATTCCATTTTTTGATATCTACTACTTAATTTTACTAAAAAAATCGTTAAAAAAAATTAAATAAATTATCTGTATAATAAAATCGTCTGTAAATTGCATTTTAAATCACTTTTATTTAAAACATTTTCTTATAAAGTCAAAACCGACCAAATAAAAAATTGATTTTATTAAATTAATTTTACTAAAAAAAATCGTTAAAAAAATTTAAAAAAATTATCTGTATAATAAAATCGGTTGTAAATTGCATTTTAAATTATTTTTATTTGAAACATTTTCTTATAAAGTCAAAACCAACCCAATAAAAATTTAATTTTATTAAATTAATTTTACTAAAAAAAAAATGTTAAAAAAAATTAAATAAATTATCTGTATAATAAAATCGTCTGTAAATTGCATTCTAAATCACTTTTATTTAAAACATTTTCTTATAAAGTCAAAACCAACCAAATAAAAAATTGATTTTATTAAATTAATTTTACTAAAAAAAATCGTTAAAAAAATTTAAATAAATTATCTGTATAATAAAATCGTTTGTAAATTGCATTTTAAATCATTTTTATTTAAAACATTTTCTTATAAAGTCAAAACCAACCAAATAAAAATTTAATTTTATTAAATTAATTTTACTAAAAAAAAATCGTTAAAAAAAATTAAATAAATTATCTGTATAATAAAATCGTCTGTAAATTGCATTCTAAATCACTTTTATTTAAAACATTTTCTTATAAAGTCAAAACCAACCAAATAAAAAATTGATTTTATTAAATTAATTTTACTAAAAAAATCGTTAAAAAAATTTAAATAAATTATCTGTATAATAAAATCGGTTGTAAATTGCATTTTAAATCATTTTTATTTGAAACATTTTCTTATAAAGTCAAAACCAACCAAATAAAAATTTAATTTTATTAAATTAATTTTACTAGAAAAAAATGGAAAAAAAATTAAATAAATTATCTGTATAATAAAATCGTCTGTAAATTGCATTCTAAATCACTTTTATTTAAAACATTTTCTTATAAAGTCAAAACCAACCAAATAAAAAATTGATTTTATTAAATTAATTTTACTAAAATAAATCGTTAAAAAAATTTAAATAAATTATCTGTATAAGAAAATCGGTTGTAAATTGCATTTTAAATCATTTTTATTTGAAACATTTTTTTATAAAGTCAAAACTAACCAATTAAAAATTTAATTTTATTAAATTAATTTTACTGAAAAAAATCAAATCACTTTTATTTAAAACATTTTCTTATAAAGTCAAAACCAACCAAATAAAAAATTTATTTTATTAAATTAATTTTACTAAAAAAAATTGTTAAAAAAGTTTAAATAATATATCTGTATAATAAAATCGGTTGTAAATTGCATTTTAAATTTTTGAAACAGTTTCTTATAAAGTCAAAACCAACCAAATAAAAATTTAATTTTATTAAATTAATTTTACTAAAAAAAAATGTTAAAAAAAATTAAATAAATTATCTGTATAATAAAGTCGTCTGTAAATTGCATTCTAAATCACTTTTATTTAAAACATTTTCTTATAAAGTCAAAACCAACCAAATAAAAAATTGATTTTATTAAATTAATTTGACCAAAAAAAATCGTTAAAAAAATTTAAATAAATTATCTGTATAATAAAATCGGTTGTAAATTGCATTTTAAATCATTTTTATTTGAAACATTTTCTTATAAAGTCAAAACCAACCAAATAAAAAATTGATTTTATTAAATTAATTTTACTAAAACAAAATCGTTAAAAAAATTTAAATAAATTATCTGTATAATAAAATCGGTTGTAAATGGCATTTAAAATTATTTTTATTTGAAACATTTTCTTATAAATTCAAAACCAACCAAATAAAAATTTAATTTTATTAAATTAATTTTACTAAAAAAAATCGTTAAAAAAATTTAAATAAATTATTTTTATTTGAAACATTTTCTTATAAAGTCAAAACCAACCAAATAAAAATTTAATTTTATTAAATTAATTTTACTAAAAAAAATTGTTAAAAAAAATTAAATAAATTATCTGTATAATAAAGTCGTCTGTAAATTGCATTCTAAATCACTTTTATTTAAAACATTTTCTTATAAAGTCAAAACCAACCAAATAAAAAATTGATTTTATTAAATTAATTTGACCAAAAAAATCGTTAAAAAAATTTAAATAAATTATCTGTATAATAAAATCGGTTGTAAATTGCATTTTAAATCATTTTTATTTGAAACATTTTCTTATAAAGTCAAAACCAACCAAATAAAAATTTAATTTTATTAAATTAATTTTACTAGAAAAAAATGGAAAAAAAATTAAATAAATTATCTGTATAATAAAATCGTCTGTAAATTGCATTCTAAATCACTTTTATTTAAAACATTTTCTTATAAAGTAAAAACCAACCAAATAAAAAATTGATTTTATTAAATTAATTTTACTAAAATAAATCGTTAAAAAAATTTAAATAAATTATCTGTATAAGAAAATCGGTTGTAAATTGCATTTTAAATCATTTTTATTTGAAACATTTTCTTATAAAGTCAAAACCAACCAAATAAAAATAGAATTTTATTAAATTAATTTTACTAAAAAAAATTGTTAAAAAAAATTAAATAAATTATCTGTATAATAAAATCGTCTGTAAATTGCAATCTAAATCACTTTTATTTAAAACATTTTCTTATAAAGTCAAAACCAACCAAATAAAAAATTGATTTTATTAAATTAATTTTACTAAAAAAAATCGTTAAAAAAATTTAAATAAATGATCTGTATAATAAAATCGGTTGTAAATTGCATTTTAAATCATTTCTATTTGAAACATTTTCTTATAAAGTCAAAACTAATCAAATAAAAATTTAATTTTATTAAATTAATTTTACTAAAAAAAATCAAATCACTTTTATTTAAAACATTTTCTTATAAAGTCAAAACCAACCAAATAAAAAATTGATTTTATTAAATTAATTTTACTAAAAAAAATCGTTAAAAAAATTTAAATAAATTATCTGTATAATAAAATCGGTTGTAAATTGCATTTTAAATCATTTTTATTTGAAACATTTTCTTATAAAGTCAAAACCAACCAAATAAAAATTTAATTTTATTAAATTAATTTTACTAAAAAAAATTGTTAAAAAAAATTAAATAAATTATCTGTATAATAAAGTCGTCTGTAAATTGCATTCTAAATCACTTTTATTTAAAACATTTTCTTATAAAGTCAAAACCAACCAAATAAAAAATTGATTTTATTAAATTAATTTGACCAAAAAAAAATCGTTAAAAAAATTTAAATACATTATCTGTATAATAAAATCGGTTGTAAATTGCATTTTAAATCATTTTTATTTGAAACATTTTCTTATAAAGTCAAAACCAACCAAATAAAAAATCGTTAAAAAAATTTAAATAAATTATCTGTATAATAAAATCGGTTGTAAATGGCATTTTAAATTATTTTTATTTGAAACATTTTCTTATAAATTCAAAACCAACCAAATAAAAATTTAATTTTATTAAATTAATTTTACTAAAAAAAATCGTTAAAAAAATTTAAATAAATTATCTGTATAATAAAATCGGTTGTAAATTGCATTTTAAATCATTTTTATTTGAAACATTTTCTTATAAAGTCAAAACCAACCAAATAAAAATTTAATTTTATTAAATTAATTTTACTAAAAAAAATTGTTAAAAAAAATTAAATAAATTATCTGTATAATAAAATCGTCTGTAAATTGCATTCTAAATCACTTTTATTTAAAACATTTTCTTATAAAGTCAAAACCAACCAAATAAAAAATTGATTTTATTAAATTAATTTTACCAAAAAAAATCGTTAAAAAAATTTAAATAAATTATCTGTATAATAAAATCGTCTGTAAATTGCATTCTAAATCACTTTTATTTAAAACATTTTCTTATAAAGTCAAAACCAACCAAATAAAAAATTGATTTTATTAAATTAATTTTACTAAAACAAAATCGTTAAAAAAATTTAAATAAATTATCTGTATAATAAAATCGGTTGTAAATGGCATTTTAAATTATTTTTATTTGAAACATTTTCTTATAAATTCAAAACCAACCAAATAAAAATTTAATTTTATTAAATTAATTTTACTAAAAAAAATCGTTAAAAAAATTTAAATAAATTATCTGTATAATAAAATCGGTTGTAAATTGCATTTTAAATCATTTTTATTTGAAACATTTTCTTATAAAGTCAAAACCAACCAAATAAAAATTTAATTTTATTAAATTAATTTTACTAAAAAAAATTGTTAAAAAAAATTAAATAAATTATCTGTATAATAAAATCGTCTGTAAATTGCATTCTAAATCACTTTTATTTAAAACATTTTCTTATAAAGTCAAAACTTTTATTTAAAACATTTTCTTATAAAGTCAAAACCAACCAAATAAAAAATTGATTTTATTAAATTAATTTTACCAAAAAAAATCGTTAAAAAAATTTAAATAAATTATCTGTATAATAAAATCGTCTGTAAATTGCATTCTAAATCACTTTTATTTAAAACATTTTCTTATAAAGTCAAAACCAACCAAATAAAAAATTGATTTTATTAAATTAATTTTACTAAAAAAAATCGTTAAAAAAATTTAAATAAATTATCTGTATAATAAAATCGGTTGTAAATTGCATTTTAAATCATTTTTATTTGAAACATTTTCTTATAAAGTCAAAACCAACCAAATAAAAATTTAATTTTATTAAATTAATTTTACTAAAAAAAATTGTTAAAAAAAATTAAATAAATTATCTGTATAATAAAGTCGTCTGTAAATTGCATTCTAAATCACTTTTATTTAAAACATTTTCTTATAAAGTCAAAACCAACCAAATAAAAAATTGATTTTATTAAATTAATTTGACCAAAAAAAAATCGTTAAAAAAATTTAAATACATTATCTGTATAATAAAATCGGTTGTAAATTGCATTTTAAATCATTTTTATTTGAAACATTTTCTTATAAAGTCAAAACCAACCAAATAAAAAATCGTTAAAAAAATTTAAATAAATTATCTGTATAATAAAATCGGTTGTAAATGGCATTTTAAATTATTTTTATTTGAAACATTTTCTTATAAATTCAAAACCAACCAAATAAAAATTTAATTTTATTAAATTAATTTTACTAAAAAAAATCGTTAAAAAAATTTAAATAAATTATCTGTATAATAAAATCGGTTGTAAATTGCATTTTAAATCATTTTTATTTGAAACATTTTCTTATAAAGTCAAAACCAACCAAATAAAAATTTAATTTTATTAAATTAATTTTACTAAAAAAAATTGTTAAAAAAAATTAAATAAATTATCTGTATAATAAAATCGTCTGTAAATTGCATTCTAAATCACTTTTATTTAAAACATTTTCTTATAAAGTCAAAACCAACAAAATAAAAAATTGATTTTATTAAATTAATTTTACCAAAAAAAATCGTTAAAAAAATTTAAATAAATTATCTGTATAATAAAATCGTCTGTAAATTGCATTCTAAATCACTTTTATTTAAAACATTTTCTTATAAAGTCAAAACCAACCAAATAAAAAATTGATTTTATTAAATTAATTTTACCAAAAAAAATCGTTAAAAAAATTAAATAAATTATCTGTATAATAAAATCGTCTGTAAATTGCATTCTAAATCACTTTTATTTAAAACATTTTCTTATAAAGTCAAAACCAACCAAATAAAAAATTGATTTTATTAAATTAATTTTACCAAAAAAAGTCGTTAAAAAAATTAAATAAATTATCTGTATAATAAAATCGTCTGTAAATTGCATTCTAAATCACTTTTATTTAAAACATTTTCTTATAAAGTCAAAACCAACCAAATAAAAAATTGATTTTATTGAATTTATTTTTCTAAAAAAAATCGTTAAAAAAATTTAAATAAATTATCTGTATAATAAAATCGGTTGTAAATTGCATTTTAAATCATTTTTATTTGAAACATTTTCTTATAAAGTCAAAACCAACCAAATAAAAATTTAATTTTATTAAATTAATTTTACTAAAAAAAAATGTTAAAAAAATTAAATAAATTATCTGTTTACAAAAATCGTCTGTAAATTGCATTCTAAATCACTTTTATTTAAAACATTTTCTTATAAAGTCAAAACCAACCAAATAAAAAATTGATTTTATTAAATTAATTTTACTAAAGAAAATCGTTAAAAAAATTTAAATAAATTATCTGTATAATAAAATCGGTTGTAAATTGCATTTTAAATCATTTTTATTTGAAACATTTTCTTATAAAGTCAAAACCAACCAAATAAAAATTTAATTTTATTAAATTAATTTTACTAAAAAAATCGTTAAAAAAAATTAAATAAATTATCTGTATAATAAAATCGTCTGTAAATTGCATTCTAAATCACTTTTATTTAAAACATTTTCTTATAAAGTCAAAACCAACAAAATAAAAAATTGATTGTATTAAATTAATTTTACTCAAAAAAATCGTTAAAAATATTAAAATAAATTATCTGTATAATAAAATCGGTTGTAAATTGCATTTTAAATCATTTTTATTTGAAACATTTTCTTATAAAGTCAAAACCAACCAAATAAAAATTTAATTTTATTAAATTAATTTTACTAAAAAAAATTGTTAAAAAAAATTAAATAAATTATCTGTATAATAAAATCAGTTGTAAATTGCATTTTAAATCATTTTTATTTGAAACATTTTCTTATAAAGTCAAAACCAACCAAATAAAAATTTAATTTTATTAAATAAATTTTACTAAAAAAAATTGTTAAAAAAAATTAAATAAATTATCTGTATAATACAATCGTCTGTAAATTGCATTCTAAATCACTTTTATTTAAAACATTTTCTTATAAAGTCAAAACCAACCAAATAATAAATTGATTTTATTAAATTAATTTTACTAAAAAAAATTGTTAAAAAAAATTAAATAAATTATCTGTATAATAAAATCGTCTGTAAATTGCATTATAAATCACTTTTATTTAAAACATTTTCTTATAAAGTCAAAACCAACCAAATAAAAAATTGATTTTATTAAATTAATTTTACTAAAAAAAATCGTTATAAAAATTTAAATAAATTATCTGTATCATAAAATCGGTTGTAAATTGCATTTTAAATCATTTTTATTTGAAACATTTTCTTATAAAGTCAAAACCAACCAAATAAAAATTTAATTTTATTAAATTAACTTTACTAAAAAAAATCGTTAAAAAAATTAAATAAATTATATGTATAATAAATTGGTCTGTAAATTGCATTCTAAATCACTTTTATTTAAAACATTTTCTTATAAAGTCAAAACCAACCAAATAAAAAATTGATTTTATTAAAATAATTTTACTAAAAAAAATCGTTAAAAAAATTTAAATAAATTATCTGTATAATAAAATCGGTTGTAAATTGCATTTTAAATCATTTTTATTTGAAACATTTTCTCATAAAGTCAAAACCAACCAAATAAAAATTTAATTTTATTAAATAAATTTTACTAAAAAAAATTGTTAAAAAAAATTAAATAAATTATCTGTATAATAAAATCGTCTGTAAATTGCATTCTAAATCACTTTTATTTAAAACATTTTCTTATAAAGTCAAAACCAACCAAATAAAAAATTGATTTTATTAAATTAATTTTACTAAAAAAAATCGTTAAAAAAATTTAAATAAATTATCTGTATAATAAAATCGGTTGTAAATTGCATTTTAAATCATTTTTATTTGAAACATTTTCTTATAAAGTCAAAACCAACCAATTAAAAATTTAATTTTATTAAATTAATTTTACTAAAAAAAATCGTTAAAAAAAATTAAATAAATTATCTGTATAATAAAATCGTCTGTAAATTGCATTCTAAATCACTTTTATTTAAAACATTTTCTTATAAAGTCAAAACCAACCAAATAAAAAATTGATTTTATTAAATTAATTTTACTAAAAAAAATCGTTAAAAAAATTTAAATAAATTATCTGTATAATAAAATCGGTTGTAAATTGCATTTTAAATCATTTTTATTTGAAACATTTTCTTATAAAGTCAAAACCAACTAAATAAAAATTTAATTTTAATAAATTAGTTTTACTAAAAGAAATTGTTAAAAAAAATTAAATAAATTATCTGTATAATAAAATCGTCTGTACATTGCATTCTAAATCACTTTTATTTAAAACATTTTCTTATAAAGTCAAAACCAATAAAATAAAAAATTGATTTTATTAAATTAATTTTACTAAAAAAAATCGTTAAAAAAATTTAAATAAATTATCTGTATAATAAAACCGGTTGTAAATTGCATATTAAATCATTTTTATTTAAAACATTTTCTTATAAAGTCAAAACCAACCAAATAAAAATTTAATTTTATTATATTAATTTTACTAAAAAAAAATCGTTGAAAAAAATTAAATAAATTATCTGTATAATAAAATCGTCTGTAAATTGCATTCTAAATCACTTTTATTTAAAACATTTTCTTATAAAGTCAAAACCAACCAAATAAAAAATTGATTTTATTAAATTAATTTGACCAAAAAAAAATCGTTAAAAAAATTTAAATAAATTATCTGTATAATAAAATCGGTTGTAAATTGCATTTTAAATCATTTTTATTTGAAACATTTTCTTATAAAGTCAAAACCAACCAAATAAAAAATTGATTTTATTAAATTAATTTTACTAAAACAAAATCGTTAAAAAAATTTAAATAAATTATCTGTATAATAAAATCGGTTGTAAATGGCATTTTAAATTATTTTTATTTGAAACATTTTCTTATAAATTCAAAACCAACCAAATAAAAATTTAATTTTATTAAATTAATTTTACTAAAAAAAATCGTTAAAAAAATTTAAATAAATTATCTGTATAATAAAATCGGTTGTAAATTGCATTTTAAATCATTTTTATTTGAAACATTTTCTTATAAAGTCAAAACCATCCAAATAAAAATTTACATTTATTAAATTAATTTTACTAAAAAAATTGTTAAAAAAAATTAAATAAATTATCTGTATAATAAAATTGTCTGTAAATTGCATTCTAAATCACTTTTATTTAAAAAAATTTCTTATAAAGTCAAAACCAACCAAATAAAAAATTGATTTTATTAAAATAATTTTACTAAAAAAAATCGTTAAAAAAATTTAAATAAATTATCTGTATAATAAAATCGGTTGTAAATTGCATTTTAAATCATTTTTATTTGAAACATTTTCTTATAAAGTCAAAACCAACCAAATAAAAATTTAATTTTATTAAATTAATTTTACTAAAAAAAATCGTTAAAAAAAATTAAATAAATTATCTGTATAAGAAAATCGTCTGTAAATTGCATTCTAAATCACTTTTATTTAAACATTTTCTTATAAAGTCAAAACCAACCAAATAAAAAATTGATTTTATTAAATTAGTTTTACTAAAAAAAATCGTTAAAAAAATTTAAATAAATTATCTGTATAATAAAATCGGTTGTAAATTGCATTTTAAATCATTTTTATTTGAAACATTTTCTTATAAAGTCAAAACCAACCAAATAAAAATTTAATTTTATTAAATTAATTTTACTAAAAAAAATTGTCAAAAAAAAATTAAATAAATTATCTGTATAATAAAATCGGTTGTAAATTGCATTTTAAATCATTTTTATTTGAAACATTTTCTTATAAAGTCAAAACCAACCAAATAAAAATTTAGTTTTATTAAATTAATTTTACTAAAAAAAATTGTTAAAAAAAAAAAATAAAATATCTGTATAATAAAATCGTCTGTAAGTTGCATTTTAAATCTTTTTTATTTAAAACATTTTCTTATAAAGTCAAAACCAACCAAATTAAAATTGATTTTATTAAATTAATTTTACTAAAAAAAATCGTTAAAAAAATTTAAATAAATTATCTGTATAATAAAATCGGTTGTAAATTGCATTTTAAATCATTTTTATTTGAAACATTTTCTTATAAAGTCAAAACTAACCAAATAAAAATTTAATTTTATTAAATTAATTTTACTAAAAAAAATCAAATCACTTTTATTTAAAACATTTTCTTATAAAGTCAAAACCAACCAAATAAAAAATTGATTTTATTAAATTAATTTTACTAAAAAAAATCGTTAAAAAAATTTAAATAAATTATCTGTATAATAAAATCGGTTGTAAATTGCATTTTAAATCATTTTTATTTGAAACATTTTCTTATAAAGTCAAAACCAACCAAATACAAATTTAATTTTATTAAATTAATTTTACTAAAAAAATTGTTAAAAAAAATTAAATAAATTATCTGTATAATAAAATTGTCTGTAAATTGCATTTTAAATCACTTTTATTTATAACATTTTCTTATAAAGTCAAAACCAACCAAATAAAAAATTGATTTTATTAAATTAATTTTACTAAAGAAAATCGTTAAAAAAATTTAAATAAATTATCTGTATAATAAAATCGGTTGTAAATTGCATTTTAAATCATTTTTATTTGAAACATTTTCTTATAAAGTCAAAACCAACCAAATAAAAATTGAATTTTATTAAATTAATTTTACTAAAAAAATCGTTAAAAAAAATTAAATAAATTATCTGTATAATAAAATCGTCTGTAAATTGCATTCTAAATCACTTTTATTTAAAACATTTTCTTATAAAGTCAATACCAACAAAATAAAAAATTGATTTTATTAAATTAATTTTACTAAAAAAAATCGTTAAAAAAATTTAAATAAATTATCTGTATAATAAAATCGGATGTAAATTGCATTTTAAATCATTTTTATTTGAAACATTTTCTTATAAAGTCAAAACTAACTAAATAAAAATTTAATTTTATTAATTTAATTTTACTAAAAAAAATCAAATCACTTTTATTTAAAACATTTTCTTATAAAGTCAAAACCAACCAAATAATAAATTGATTTTATTAAATTAATTTTACTAAAAAAAATCGTTAAAAAAAATTAAATAAATTATCTGTATAATAAAATCAGTTGTAAATTGCATTTTAAATCATTTTTATTTGAAACATTTTCTTATAAAGTCAAAACCAACCAAATAAAAATTTAATTTTATTAAATAAATTTTACTAAAAAAAATTGTTAAAAAAAATTAAATAAATTATCTGTATAATAAAATCGTCTGTAAATTGCATTCTAAATCACTTTTATTTAAAACATTTTCTTATAAAGTCAAAACCAACCAAATAATGAATTGATTTTATTAAATTAATTTTACTAAAAAAATCGTTAAAAAAAATTAAATAAATTATCTGTATAATAAAATCGTCTGTAAATTGCATTATAAATCACTTTTATTTAAAACATTTTCTTATAAAGTCAAAACCAACCAAATAAAAAATTGATTTTATTAAATTAATTTTACTAAAAAAAATCGTTATAAAAATTTAAATAAATTATCTGTATCATAAAATCGGTTGTAAATTGCATTTTAAATCATTTTTATTTGAAACATTTTCTTATAAAGTCAAAACCAACCAAATAAAAATTTAATTTTATTAAATTAACTTTACTAAAAAAAATCGTTAAAAAAATTAAATAAATTATATGTATAATAAATTGGTCTGTAAATTGCATTCTAAATCACTTTTATTTAAAACATTTTCTTATAAAGTCAAAACCAACCAAATAAAAAATTGATTTTATTAAAATAATTTTACTAAAAAAAATCGTTAAAAAAATTTAAATAAATTATCTGTATAATAAAATCGGTTGTAAATTGCATTTTAAATCATTTTTATTTGAAACATTTTCTTATAAAGTCAAAACCAACCAAATAAAAATTTAATTTTATTAAATAAATTTTACTAAAAAAAATTGTTAAAAAAAATTAAATAAATTATCTGTATAATAAAATCGTCTGTAAATTGCATTCTAAATCACTTTTATTTAAAACATTTTCTTATAAAGTCAAAACCAACCAAATAAAAAATTGATTTTATTAAATTAATTTTACTAAAAAAAATCGTTAAAAAAATTTAAATAAATTATCTGTATAATAAAATCGGTTGTAAATTGCATTTTAAATCATTTTTATTTGAAACATTTTCTTATAAAGTCAAAACCAACCAATTAAAAATTTAATTTTATTAAATTAATTTTACTAAAAAAAATCGTTAAAAAAAATTAAATAAATTATCTGTATAATAAAATCGTCTGTAAATTGCATTCTAAATCACTTTTATTTAAAACATTTTCTTATAAAGTCAAAACCAACCAAATAAAAAATTGATTTTATTAAATTAATTTTACTAAAAAAAATCGTTAAAAAAATTTAAATAAATTATCTGTATAATAAAATCGGTTGTAAATTGCATTTTAAATCATTTTTATTTGAAACATTTTCTTAAAAAGTCAAAACCAACTAAATAAAAATTTAATTTTAATAAATTAGTTTTACTAAAAGAAATTGTTAAAAAAAATTAAATAAATTATCTGTATAATAAAATCGTCTGTACATTGCATTCTAAATCACTTTTATTTAAAACATTTTCTTATAAAGTCAAAACCAATAAAATAAAAAATTGATTTTATTAAATTAATTTTACTAAAAAAAATCGTTAAAAAAATTTAAATAAATTATCTGTATAATAAAACCGGTTGTAAATTGCATATTAAATCATTTTTATTTGAAACATTTTCTTATAAAGTCAAAACCAACCAAATAAAAATTTAATTTTATTATATTAATTTTACTAAAAAAAAATCGTTAAAAAAAATTAAATAAATTATCTGTATAATAAAATCGTCTGTAAATTGCATTCTAAATCACTTTTATTTAAAACATTTTCTTATAAAGTCAAAACCAACCAAATAAAAATTTAATTTTATTAAATTAATTTTACTAAAAAAAATCGTTAAAAAAAATTAAATAAATTATCTGTATAATAAAATCGTCTGTAAATTGCATTCTAAATCACTTTTATTTAAAACATTTTCTTATAAAGTCAAAACCAACCAAATAAAAAATTGATTTTATTAAATTAATTTTACTAAAAAAAATCGTTAAAAAAATTTAAATAAATTATCTGTATAATAAAATCGGTTGTAAATTGCATTTTAAATCATTTTTATTTGAAACAATTTCTTATAAAGTCTAAACCAACCAAATAAAAATTTAATTTTATTAAATTAATTTTACTAAAAAAAATTGAAATTAATTTTACTAAAAAAAATCGTTAAAAAAATTTAAATAAATTATCTGTATAATAAAATCGGTTGTAAATTGCATTTTAAATCATTTTTATTTGAAACATTTTCTTATAAAGTCAAAACCATCCAAATAAAAATTTACATTTATTAAATTAATTTTACTAAAAAAATTGTTAAAAAAAATTAAATAAATTATCTGTATAATAAAATTGTCTGTAAATTGCATTCTAAATCACTTTTATTTAAAAAAATTTCTTAAAAAGTCAAAACCAACCAAATAAAAAATTGATTTTATTAAAATAATTTTACTAAAAAAAATCGTTAAAAAAATTTAAATAAATTATCTGTATAATAAAATCGGTTGTAAATTGCATTTTAAATCATTTTTATTTGAAACATTTTCTTATAAAGTCAAAACCAACCAAATAAAAATTTAATTTTATTAAATTAATTTTACTAAAAAAAATCGTTAAAAAAATTAAATAAATTATCTGTATAAGAAAATCGTCTGTAAATTGCATTCTAAATCACTTTTATTTAAACATTTTCTTATAAAGTCAAAACCAACCAAATAAAAAATTGATTTTATTAAATTAGTTTTACTAAAAAAAATCGTTAAAAAAATTTCAATAAATTATCTGTATAATAAAATCGGTTGTAAATTGCATTTTAAATCATTTTTATTTGAAACATTTTCTTATAAAGTCAAAACCAACCAAATAAAAATTTAATTTTATTAAATTAATTTTACTAAAAAAAATTGTCAAAAAAAATTAAATAAATTATCTGTATAATAAAATCGGTTGTAAATTGCATTTTAAATCATTTTTATTTGAAACATTTTCTTATAAAGTCAAAACCAACCAAATAAAAATTTAGTTTTATTAAATTAATTTTACTAAAAAAAATTGTTAAAAAAAAAAATAAAATATCTGTATAATAAAATCGTCTGTAAGTTGCATTTTAAATCTTTTTTATTTAAAACATTTTCTTATAAAGTCAAAACCAACCAAATTAAAATTGATTTTATTAAATTAATTTTACTAAAAAAAATCGTTAAAAAAATTTAAATAAATTATCTGTATAATAAAATCGGTTGTAAATTGCATTTTAAATCATTTTTATTTGAAACATTTTCTTATAAAGTCAAAACTAACCAAATAAAAATTTAATTTTATTAAATTAATTTTACTAAAAAAAATCAAATCACTTTTATTTAAAACATTTTCTTATAAAGTCAAAACCAACCAAATAAAAAATTGATTTTATTAAATTAATTTTACTAAAAAAAATCGTTAAAAAAATTTAAATAAATTATCTGTATAATAAAATCGGTTGTAAATTGCATTTTAAATCATTTTTATTTGAAACATTTTCTTATAAAGTCAAAACCAACCAAATACAAATTTAATTTTATTAAATTAATTTTACTAAAAAAATTGTAAAAAAAATTTAAATAAATTATCTGTATAATAAAATCGTCTGTAAATTGCATTCTAAATCACTTTTATTTAAAAAAATTTCTTATAAAGTCAAAACCAACCAAATAAAAAATTGATTTTATTAAATTAATTTTACTAAAAAAAATCGTTAAAAAAATTTAAATAAATTATCTGTATAATAAAATCGGTTGTAAATTGCATTTTAAATCATTTTTATTTGAAACATTTTCTTATAAAGTCAAAACCAACCAAATAAAAATTTAATTTTATTAAATTAATTTTACTAAAAAAAATCGTTAAAAAAATTTAAATAAATTATCTGTATAATAAAATCGGTTGTTAATTGCATTTTAAATCATTTTTATTTGAAACATTTTCTTATAAAGTCAAAACCAACCAAATAAAAATTTAATTTTATTAAATAAATTTTACTAAAAAAAATTGTTAAAAAAAATTAAATAAATTATCTGTATAATAAAATCGTCTGTAAATTGCATTCTAAATCACTTTTATTTAAAACAGTTTTTTAAAAAGTGAAAACCAACCAAATAAAAAATTGATTTTATTAAATTAATTTTACTAAAAAAAAATCGTTAAAAAAATTTAAATAAATTATCTGTATAATAAAATCGGATGTAAATTGCATTTTAAATCATTTTTATTTGAAACATTTTCTTATAAAGTCAAAACTAACTAAATAAAAATTTAATTTTATTAAATTAATTTTACTAAAAAAAATCAAATCACTTTTATTTAAAACATTTTCTTATAAAGTCAAAACCAACCAAATAATAAATTGATTTTATTAAATTAATTTTACTAAAAAAAATCGTTAAAAAAAATTAAATAAATTATCTGTATAATAAAATCAGTTGTAAATTGCATTTTAAATCATTTTTATTTGAAACATTTTCTTATAAAGTCAAAACCAACCAAATAAAAATTTAATTTTATTAAATAAATTTTACTAAAAAAAATTGTTAAAAAAAATTAAATAAATTATCTGTATAATAAAATCGTCTGTAAATTGCATTCTAAATCACTTTTATTTAAAACATTTTCTTATAAAGTCAAATCCAACCAAATAATAAATTGATTTTATTAAATTAATTTTACTAAAAAAAATCGTTAAAAAAAATTAAATAAATTATTTGTATAATAAAATCGTCTGTAAATTGCATTATAAATCACTTTTATTTAAAACATTTTCTTATAAAGTCAAAACCAACCAAATAAAAAATTGATTTTATTAAATTAATTTTACTAAAAAAAATCGTTATAAAAGTTTAAATAAATTATCTGTATCATAAAATCGGTTGTAAATTGCATTTTAAATCATTTTTATTTGAAACATTTTCTTATAAAGTCAAAACCAACCAAATAAAAATTTAATTTTATTAAATTAACTTTACTAAAAAAAATCGTTAAAAAAATTAAATAAATTATATGTATAATAAATTGGTCTGTAAATTGCATTCTAAATCACTTTTATTTAAAACATTTTCTTATAAAGTCAAAACCAACCAAATAAAAAATTGATTTTATTAAAATAATTTTACTAAAAAAAATCGTTAAAAAAATTTAAATAAATTATCTGTATAATAAAATCGGTTGTAAATTGCATTTTAAATCATTTTTATTTGAAACATTTTCTTATAAAGTCAAAACCAACCAAATAAAAATTTAATTTTATTAAATAAATTTTACTAAAAAAAATTGTTAAAAAAAATTAAATAAATTATCTGTATAATAAAATCGTCTGTAAATTGCATTCTAAATCACTTTTATTTAAAACATTTTCTTATAAAGTCAAAACCAACCAAATAAAAAATTGATTTTATTAAATTAATTTTACTAAAAAAAATCGTTAAAAAAATTTAAATAAATTATCTGTATAATAAAATCGGTTGTAAATTGCATTTTAAATCATTTTTATTTGAAACATTTTCTTATAAAGTCAAAACCAACCAATTAAAAATTTAATTTTATTAAATTAATTTTACTAAAAAAAATCGTTAAAAAAAATTAAATAAATTATCTGTATAATAAAATCGTCTGTAAATTGCATTCTAAATCACTTTTATTTAAAACATTTTCTTATAAAGTCAAAACCAACCAAATAAAAAATTGATTTTATTAAATTAATTTTACTAAAAAAAATCGTTAAAAAAATTTAAATAAATTATCTGTATAATAAAATCGGTTGTAAATTGCATTTTAAATCATTTTTATTTGAAACATTTTCTTATAAAGTCAAAACCAACTAAATAAAAATTTAATTTTAATAAATTAGTTTTACTAAAAGAAATTGTTAAAAAAAATTAAATAAATTATCTGTATAATAAAATCGTCTGTACATTGCATTCTAAATCACTTTTATTTAAAACATTTTCTTATAAAGTCAAAACCAATAAAATAAAAAATTGATTTTATTAAATTAATTTTACTAAAAAAAATCGTTAAAAAAATTTAAATAAATTATCTGTATAATAAAACCGGTTGTAAATTGCATATTAAATCATTTTTATTTGAAACATTTTCTTATAAAGTCAAAACCAACCAAATAAAAATTTATTTTATTATATTAATTTTACTAAAAAAAAATCGTTAAAAAAAAATTAAATAAATTATCTGTATAATAAAATCGTCTGTAAATTGCATTCTAAATCACTTTTATTTAAAACATTTTCTTATAAAGTCAAAACCAACCAAATAAAAATTTAATTTTATTAAATTAATTTTACTAAAAAAAATCGTTAAAAAAAATTAAATAAATTATCTGTATAATAAAATCGTCTGTAAATTGCATTTTAAATCACTTTTATTTAAAACATTTTCTTATAAAGTCAAAACCAACCAAATAAAAAATTGATTTTATTAAATTAATTTTACTAAAAAAAATCGTTAAAAAAATTTAAATAAATTATCTGTATAATAAAATCGGTTGTAAATTGCATTTTAAATCATTTTTATTTGAAACAATTTCTTATAAAGTCTAAACCAACCAAATAAAAATTTAATTTTATTAAATTAATTTTACTAAAAAAAATTGAAATTAATTTTACTAAAAAAAATCGTTAAAAAAATTTAAATAAATTATCTGTATAATAAAATCGGTTGTAAATTGCATTTTAAATCATTTTTATTTGAAACATTTTCTTATAAAGTCAAAACCATCCAAATAAAAATTTACATTTATTAAATTAATTTTACTAAAAAAATTGTTAAAAAAAATTAAATAAATTATCTGTATAATAAAATTGTCTGTAAATTGCATTCTAAATCACTTTTATTTAAAAAAATTTCTTATAAAGTCAAAACCAACCAAATAAAAAATTGATTTTATTAAATTAATTTTACTAAAAAAAATCGTTAAAAAAATTTAAATAAATTATCTGTATAATAAAATCGGTTGTAAATTGCATTTTAAATCATTTTTATTTGAAACATTTTCTTATAAAGTCTAAACCAACCAAATAAAAATTTAATTTTATTAAATTAATTTTACTAAAAAAAATTGAAATTAATTTTACTAAAAAAAATCGTTAAAAAAATTTAAATAAATTATCTGTATAATAAAATCGGTTGTAAATTGCATTTTAAATCATTTTTATTTGAAACATTTTCTTATAAAGTCAAAACTAACCAAATAAAAATTTAATTTTATTAAATTAATTTTACTAAAAAAAATCAAATCATTTTTATTTAAAACATTTTCTTATAAAGTCAAAACCAACCAAATAAAAAATTGATTTTATTAAATTAATTTTACTAAAAAAAATCGTTAAAAAAATTTAAATAAATTATCTGTATAATAAAATCGGTTGTAAATTGCATTTTAAATCATTTTTATTTGAAACATTTTCTTATAAAGTCAAAACCAACCAAATACAAATTTAATTTTATTAAATTAATTTTACTAAAAAAATTGTTAAAAAAAATTAAATAAATTATCTGTATAATAAAATTGTCTGTAAATTGCATTCTAAATCACTTTTATTTAAAACATTTTCTTATAAAGTCAAAACCAACCAAATAAAAAATTGATTTTATTAAATTAATTTTACTAAAAAAAATCGTTAAAAAAATTTAAATAAATTATCTGTATAATAAAATCGGTTGTAAATTGCATTTTAAATCATTTTTATTTGAAACATTTTCTTATAAAGTTAAAACCAATGAAATAAAAATTTAATTTTACTAAATTAATTTTACTAAAAAAAATCGTTAAAAAAAAATTAAATAAATTATCTGTTTAATAAAATCGGTTGTAAATTGCATTTTAAATCGTTTTTATTTGAAACATTTTCTTATAAAGTCAAAACCAACCAAATAAAAATTTAATTTTATTAAATTAATTTTACTAAAAAAAAATGTTAAAAAAAATTAAATAAATTATCTGTATACAAAAATCGTCTGTAAATTGCATTCTAAATCACTTTTATTTAAAACATTTTCTTATAAAGTCAAAACCAACCAAATAAAAAATTGATTTTATTAAATTAATTTTACTAAAAAAAATCGTTAAAAAAATTTAAATAAATTATCTGTATAATAAAATCGGTTGTAAATTGCATTTTAAATCATTTTTATTTGAAACATTTTCTTATTAGTCAAAACCAACCAAATAAAAAATTGATTTTATAAAATTAATTTTACTAAAAAAAATTGTAAACAAAAATTAAATAAATTATCTGTATAATAAAATCGTCTGTAAATTGCATTCTAAATCACTTTTATTTAAAACATATTCTTATAAAGTCAAAACCAACCAAATAAAAAATTGATTTTATTAAATTAATTTTACTAAAAAAAATCGTTAAAAAAATTCAAATCAATTATCTGTACAATAAAATCGGTTGTAATTTGCATTTTAAATCATTTTTATTTGAAACATTTTCTTATAAAGTCAAAACCAACCAAATAAAAATTTAATTTTATTAAATTAATTTTACTAAAAAAAATTGTTAAAAAAAATTAAATAAATGATCTGTATAATAAAAACGTCTGTAAATTGCATTCTAAATCACTTTTATTTAAAACATTTTCTTATAAAGTCAAAACCAACCAAATAAAAAATTGATTTTATTAAATTAATTTTACTAAAAAAAATCGTTAAAAAAATTTAAATAAATTATCTGTATAATAAAATCGGTTGTAAATTGCATTTTAAATCATTTTTATTTGAAACATTTTCTTATAAAGTCAAAACCAACCAATTAAAAATTTAATTTTATTAAATTAATTTTACTAAAAAAAATCTTTAAAAAAAATTAAATAAATTATCTGTATAATAAAATCGTCTGTAAATTGCATTCTAAATCACTTTTATTTAAAAAAATTTCTTATAAAGTCAAAACCAACCAAATAAAAAATTGATTTTATTAAATTAATTTTACTAAAAAAAATCGTTAAAAAAATTTAAATAAATTATCTGTATAATAAAATCGGTTGTAAATTGCATTTTAAATCATTTTTATTTGAAACATTTTCTTATAAATTCAAAACCAACCAAATAAAAATTTAATTTTATTAAATTAATTTTACTAAAAAAAATCGTTAAAAAAATTTAAATAAATTATCTGTATAATAAAATCGGTTGTAAATTGCATTTTAAATCATTTTTATTTGAAACATTTTCTTATAAAGTCAAAACCAACCAAATAAAAATTTAATTTTATTAAATTAATTTTACTAAAAAAAAAATCGTTAAAAAAAATTAAATAAATTATCTGTATAATAAAATCGTCTGTAAATTGCATTCTAAATCACTTTTATTTAAAACATTTTCTTATAAAGTCAAAACCAACCAAATAAAAAATTGATTTTATTAAATTAATTTTACTAAAATAAATGGTTAAAAAAATTTAAATAAATTATCTGTATAATAAAATCGGTTGTAAATTGCATTTTAAATCATTTTTATTTGAAACATTTTCTTATAAAGTCAAAACCAACCAAATAAAAATTTAATTTTATTAAATTAATTTTACTAAAAAAAATCGTTAAAAAAAATTAAATAAATTATCTGTATAATAAAATCGTCTGTAAATTGCATTCTAAATCACTTTTATTTAAAACATTTTCTTATAAAGTCAAAACCAACCAAATAAAAAATTGATTTTATTAAATTAATTTTACTAAAAAAAATCGTTAAAAAAATTCAAATAAATTATCTGTATAATAAAATCGGTTGTATAATTCATTTTAAATCATTTTTTTACTAAAAAAAATTGTTTAAAAAATTTAAATAAATTATCTGTATAATAAAATCGGTTGTAAATTGCATTTTAAATCATTTTTATTTGAAACATTTTCTTATAAAGTCAAAACCATCCAAATAAAAATTTAATTTTATTAAATTAATTTTACTAAACAAAATTGTTAAAAAAAATTAAATAAATTATCTGTATAATAAAATTGTCTGTAAATTGCATTCTAAATCACTTTTATTTAAAAAATTTTCTTATAAAGTCAAAACCAACCAAATAAAAAATTGATTTTATTAAATTAATTTTACTAAAAAAAATCGTTAAAAAAATTTAAATAAATTATCTGTATAATAAAATCGGTTGTAAATTGCATTTTAAATCATTTTTATTTGAAACATTTTCTTATAAAGTCAAAACCAACCAAATAAAAATTTAATTTTATTAAATTAATTTTACTAAAAAAAATCGTTAAAAAAATTTAAATTAATTATCTGTATAATAAAATCGGTTGTAAATTGCATTTTAAATCATTTTTATTTGAAACATTTTCTTATAAAGTCAAAACCAACCAAATAAAAATTTAATTTTATTAAATTAATTTTACTAAAAAAAATCGTTAAAAAAAATTAAATAAATTATCTGTATAATAAAATCGTCTGTAAATTGCATTCTAAATCACTTTTATTTAAAACATTTTCTTATAAAGTCAAAACCAACCAAATAAAAAATTGATTTTATTAAATTAATTTTACTAAAATAAATGGTTAAAAAAATTTAAATAAATTATCTGTATAATAAAATCGGTTGTAAATTGCATTCTAAATCATTTTTATTTGAAACATTTTCTTATAAAGTCAAAACCAACCAAATAAAAATTTAATTTTATTAAATTGATTTTACTAAAAAAAATCGTTAAAAAAATTTAAATAAATTATCTGTATAATAAAATCGGTTGTAAATTGCATTTTAAATCATATTTATTTGAAACATTTTCTTATAAAGTCAAAACCAACCAAATAAAAATTTAATTTTATTAAATAAATTTTACTAAAAAAAATTGTTAAAAAAAATTAAATAAATTATCTGTATAATAAAATCGTCTGTAAATTGCATTCTAAATCACTTTTATTTAAAACATTTTCTTATAAAGTCAAAACCAACCAAATAAAAAATTGATTTTATTAAATTAATTTTACTAAAAAAAATCGTTAAAAAAATTTAAATAAATTATCTGTATAATAAAATCGGTTGTAAATTGCATTTTAAATCATTTTTATTTGAAACATTTTCTTATAAAGTCAAAACCAACCAATTAAAAATTTAATTTTATTAAATTAATTTTACTAAAAAAAATCGTTAAAAAAAATTAAATAAATTATCTGTATAATAAAATCGTCTGTAAATTGCATTCTAAATCACTTTTATTTAAAACATTTTCTTATAAAGTCAAAACCAACCAAATAAAAAATTGATTTTATTAAATTAATTTTACTAAAAAAAATCGTTAAAAAAATTTAAATAAATTATCTGTATAATAAAATCGGTTGTAAATTGCATTTTAAATCATTTTTATTTGAAACATTTTCTTATAAAGTCAAAACCAACTAAATAAAAATTTAATTTTAATAAATTAGTTTTACTAAAAGAAATTGTTAAAAAAAATTAAATAAATTATCTGTATAATAAAATCGTCTGTACATTGCATTCTAAATCACTTTTATTTAAAACATTTTCTTATAAAGTCAAAACCAATAAAATAAAAAATTGATTTTATTAAATTAATTTTACTAAAAAAAATCGTTAAAAAAATTTAAATAAATTATCTGTATAATAAAACCGGTTGTAAATTGCATATTAAATCATTTTTATTTGAAACATTTTTTTATAAAGTCAAAACCAACCAAATAAAAATTTATTTTATTATATTAATTTTACTAAAAAAAAATCGTTAAAAAAAATTAAATAAATTATCTGTATAATAAAATCGTCTGTAAATTGCATTCTAAATCACTTTTATTTAAAACATTTTCTTATAAAGTCAAAACCAACCAAATAAAAATTTAATTTTATTAAATTAATTTTACTAAAAAAAATCGTTAAAAAAAATTAAATAAATTATCTGTATAATAAAATCGTCTGTAAATTGCATTTTAAATCACTTTTATTTAAAACATTTTCTTATAAAGTCAAAACCAACCAAATAAAAAATTGATTTTATTAAATTAATTTTACTAAAAAAAATCGTTAAAAAAATTTAAATAAATTATCTGTATAATAAAATCGGTTGTAAATTGCATTTTAAATCATTTTTATTTGAAACAATTTCTTATAAAGTCTAAACCAACCAAATAAAAATTTAATTTTATTAAATTAATTTTACTAAAAAAAATTGAAATTAATTTTACTAAAAAAAATCGTTAAAAAAATTTAAATAAATTATCTGTATAATAAAATCGGTTGTAAATTGCATTTTAAATCATTTTTATTTGAAACATTTTCTTATAAAGTCAAAACCATCCAAATAAAAATTTACATTTATTAAATTAATTTTACTAAAAAAATTGTTAAAAAAAATTAAATAAATTATCTGTATAATAAAATTGTCTGTAAATTGCATTCTAAATCACTTTTATTTAAAAAAATTTCTTATAAAGTCAAAACCAACCAAATAAAAAATTGATTTTATTAAATTAATTTTACTAAAAAAAATCGTTAAAAAAATTTAAATAAATTATCTGTATAATAAAATCGGTTGTAAATTGCATTTTAAATCATTTTTATTTGAAACATTTTCTTATAAAGTCTAAACCAACCAAATAAAAATTTAATTTTATTAAATTAATTTTACTAAAAAAAATTGAAATTAATTTTACTAAAAAAAATCGTTAAAAAAATTTAAATAAATTATCTGTATAATAAAATCGGTTGTAAATTGCATTTTAAATCATTTTTATTTGAAACATTTTCTTATAAAGTCAAAACTAACCAAATAAAAATTTAATTTTATTAAATTAATTTTACTAAAAAAAATCAAATCATTTTTATTTAAAACATTTTCTTATAAAGTCAAAACCAACCAAATAAAAAATTGATTTTATTAAATTAATTTTACTAAAAAAAATCGTTAAAAAAATTTAAATAAATTATCTGTATAATAAAATCGGTTGTAAATTGCATTTTAAATCATTTTTATTTGAAACATTTTCTTATAAAGTCAAAACCAACCAAATACAAATTTAATTTTATTAAATTAATTTTACTAAAAAAATTGTTAAAAAAAATTAAATAAATTATCTGTATAATAAAATTGTCTGTAAATTGCATTCTAAATCACTTTTATTTAAAACATTTTCTTATAAAGTCAAAACCAACCAAATAAAAAATTGATTTTATTAAATTAATTTTACTAAAAAAAATCGTTAAAAAAATTTAAATAAATTATCTGTATAATAAAATCGGTTGTAAATTGCATTTTAAATCATTTTTATTTGAAACATTTTCTTATAAAGTTAAAACCAATGAAATAAAAATTTAATTTTACTAAATTAATTTTACTAAAAAAAATCGTTAAAAAAAAATTAAATAAATTATCTGTTTAATAAAATCGGTTGTAAATTGCATTTTAAATCGTTTTTATTTGAAACATTTTCTTATAAAGTCAAAACCAACCAAATAAAAATTTAATTTTATTAAATTAATTTTACTAAAAAAAAATGTTAAAAAAAATTAAATAAATTATCTGTATACAAAAATCGTCTGTAAATTGCATTCTAAATCACTTTTATTTAAAACATTTTCTTATAAAGTCAAAACCAACCAAATAAAAAATTGATTTTATTAAATTAATTTTACTAAAAAAAATCGTTAAAAAAATTTAAATAAATTATCTGTATAATAAAATCGGTTGTAAATTGCATTTTAAATCATTTTTATTTGAAACATTTTCTTATTAGTCAAAACCAACCAAATAAAAAATTGATTTTATAAAATTAATTTTACTAAAAAAAATTGTAAACAAAAATTAAATAAATTATCTGTATAATAAAATCGTCTGTAAATTGCATTCTAAATCACTTTTATTTAAAACATATTCTTATAAAGTCAAAACCAACCAAATAAAAAATTGATTTTATTAAATTAATTTTACTAAAAAAAATCGTTAAAAAAATTCAAATCAATTATCTGTACAATAAAATCGGTTGTAATTTGCATTTTAAATCATTTTTATTTGAAACATTTTCTTATAAAGTCAAAACCAACCAAATAAAAATTTAATTTTATTAAATTAATTTTACTAAAAAAAATTGTTAAAAAAAATTAAATAAATGATCTGTATAATAAAAACGTCTGTAAATTGCATTCTAAATCACTTTTATTTAAAACATTTTCTTATAAAGTCAAAACCAACCAAATAAAAAATTGATTTTATTAAATTAATTTTACTAAAAAAAATCGTTAAAAAAATTTAAATAAATTATCTGTATAATAAAATCGGTTGTAAATTGCATTTTAAATCATTTTTATTTGAAACATTTTCTTATAAAGTCAAAACCAACCAATTAAAAATTTAATTTTATTAAATTAATTTTACTAAAAAAAATCGTTAAAAAAAATTAAATAAATTATCTGTATAATAAAATCGTCTGTAAATTGCATTCTAAATCACTTTTATTTAAAAAAATTTCTTATAAAGTCAAAACCAACCAAATAAAAAATTGATTTTATTAAATTAATTTTACTAAAAAAAATCGTTAAAAAAATTTAAATAAATTATCTGTATAATAAAATCGGTTGTAAATTGCATTTTAAATCATTTTTATTTGAAACATTTTCTTATAAATTCAAAACCAACCAAATAAAAATTTAATTTTATTAAATTAATTTTACTAAAAAAAATCGTTAAAAAAATTTAAATAAATTATCTGTATAATAAAATCGGTTGTAAATTGCATTTTAAATCATTTTTATTTGAAACATTTTCTTATAAAGTCAAAACCAACCAAATAAAAATTTAATTTTATTAAATTAATTTTACTAAAAAAAAAATCGTTAAAAAAAATTAAATAAATTATCTGTATAATAAAATCGTCTGTAAATTGCATTCTAAATCACTTTTATTTAAAACATTTTCTTATAAAGTCAAAACCAACCAAATAAAAAATTGATTTTATTAAATTAATTTTACTAAAATAAATGGTTAAAAAAATTTAAATAAATTATCTGTATAATAAAATCGGTTGTAAATTGCATTTTAAATCATTTTTATTTGAAACATTTTCTTATAAAGTCAAAACCAACCAAATAAAAATTTAATTTTATTAAATTAATTTTACTAAAAAAAATCGTTAAAAAAAATTAAATAAATTATCTGTATAATAAAATCGTCTGTAAATTGCATTCTAAATCACTTTTATTTAAAACATTTTCTTATAAAGTCAAAACCAACCAAATAAAAAATTGATTTTATTAAATTAATTTTACTAAAAAAAATCGTTAAAAAAATTCAAATAAATTATCTGTATAATAAAATCGGTTGTATAATTCATTTTAAATCATTTTTTTACTAAAAAAAATTGTTTAAAAAATTTAAATAAATTATCTGTATAATAAAATCGGTTGTAAATTGCATTTTAAATCATTTTTATTTGAAACATTTTCTTATAAAGTCAAAACCATCCAAATAAAAATTTAATTTTATTAAATTAATTTTACTAAACAAAATTGTTAAAAAAAATTAAATAAATTATCTGTATAATAAAATTGTCTGTAAATTGCATTCTAAATCACTTTTATTTAAAAAATTTTCTTATAAAGTCAAAACCAACCAAATAAAAAATTGATTTTATTAAATTAATTTTACTAAAAAAAATCGTTAAAAAAATTTAAATAAATTATCTGTATAATAAAATCGGTTGTAAATTGCATTTTAAATCATTTTTATTTGAAACATTTTCTTATAAAGTCAAAACCAACCAAATAAAAATTTAATTTTATTAAATTAATTTTACTAAAAAAAATCGTTAAAAAAATTTAAATTAATTATCTGTATAATAAAATCGGTTGTAAATTGCATTTTAAATCATTTTTATTTGAAACATTTTCTTATAAAGTCAAAACCAACCAAATAAAAATTTAATTTTATTAAATTATTTTTACTAAAAAAAATCGTTAAAAAAAATTAAATAAATTATCTGTATAATAAAATCGTCTGTAAATTGCATTCTAAATCACTTTTATTTAAAACATTTTCTTATAAAGTCAAAACCAACCAAATAAAAAATTGATTTTATTAAATTAATTTTACTAAAATAAATGGTTAAAAAAATTTAAATAAATTATCTGTATAATAAAATCGGTTGTAAATTGCATTCTAAATCATTTTTATTTGAAACATTTTCTTATAAAGTCAAAACCAACCAAATAAAAATTTAATTTTATTAAATTGATTTTACTAAAAAAAATCGTTAAAAAAATTTAAATAAATTATCTGTATAATAAAATCGGTTGTAAATTGCATTTTAAATCATATTTATTTGAAACATTTTCTTATAAAGTCAAAACCAACCAAATAAAAATTTAATTTTATTAAATTAATTTCACTAAAAAAAATTGAAATTAATTTTACTAAAAAAAATCGTTAAAAAAAATTAAATAAATTATCTGTATAATAAAATCGTCTGTAAATTGCATTCTAAATCACTTTTATTTAAAACATTTTCTTATAAAGTCAAAACCAACCAAATAAAAAATTGATTTTATTAAATTAATTTTACTAAAAAAATCGTTAAAAAAATTCAAATAAATTATCTGTATAATAAAATCGGTTGTACATTGCATTTTAAATCATTTTTATTTGAAACATTTTCTTATAAAGTCAAAACCAACCAAATAAAAATTTAATTTTATTAAATTAATTTTTCTAAAAAAAATTGTTTAAAGAAATTAAATAAATTATCTGTATAATAAAATCGTCTGTAAATTGCATTCTAAATCACTTTTATTTAAAACATTTTCTTATAAAGTCAAAACCAACCAAATAAAAAATTGATTTTATTAAATTGATTTTACTAAAAAAAATCGTTAAAAAAATTTAAATAAATTATCTGTATAATAAAATCGGTTGTAAATTGCATTTTAAATCATATTTATTTGAAACATTTTCTTATAAAGTCAAAACCAACCAAATAAAAATTTAATTTTATTAAATTAATTTTACTAAAAAAAATTGAAATCAATTTTACTAAAAAAAATCGTTAAAAAAAATTAAATAAATTATCTGTATAATAAAATCGTCTGTAAATTGCATTCTAAATCACTTTTATTTAAAACATTTTCTTATAAAGTCAAAACCAACCAAATAAAAAATTGATTTTATTAAATTAATTTTACTAAAAAAATCGTTAAAAAAATTCAAATAAATTATCTGTATAATAAAATCGGTTGTACATTGCATTTTAAATCATTTTTATTTGAAACATTTTCTTATAAAGTCAAAACCAACCAAATAAAAATTTAATTTTATTAAATTAATTTTTCTAAAAAAAATTGTTTAAAGAAATTAAATAAATTATCTGTATAATAAAATCGTCTGTAAATTGCATTCTAAATCACTTTTATTTAAAACATTTTCTTATAAAGTCAAAACCAACCAAATAACAAATTGATTTTATTAAATTAATTTTACTAAAAAAAATCGTTAAAAAAATTTAAATAAATTATTTGTATAATAAAATCGGTTGGAAATTGCATTTTAAATCATTTTTATTTGAAACATTTTTTTATAAAGTCAAAACCAACCAAAAAAAATTTTATTTTATTAAATTAATTTTACTAAAAAAAATTGTTAAAAAAAATTAAATAAATTATCTGTATAATAAAATCGTCTGTAAATTGCATTCTAAATAACTTTTATTTAAAACATTTTCTTATAAACACAAAACCAACCAAATAAAAAATTGATTTTATTAAATTAATTTTCCTAAACAAAATCGTTAAAAAAATTTAAATAAATTATCTGTATAATAAAATCGGTTGTAAATTGCATTTTAAATCATTTTTACTTGAAACATTTTTTTATAAAGTCAAAACCAACCAAATAAAAATTTAATTTTATTAAATTAATTTTACTAAAAAAAAATCGTTAAAAAAATTAAATAAATTATCTGTTTTAATTTAATAAAATCAATTTTTTATTTGGTTGGTTTTGACTTTATAAGAAAATGTTTTAAATAAAAGTGTTTTAGAATGCAATTTACAGACGATTTTATTATACAGATAATTTATTTAATTTTTTTTAACAATTTTTTTTAGTAAAATTAATTTAATAAAATTAAATTTTTATTTGGTTGGTTTTGACTTTAAAAGAAAATGTTTCAAATAAAAATGATTTAAAATGCAATTTACAACCGATTTTATTATACAGATAATTTATTTAAATTTTTTTAACGATTTTTTTTAGTAAAATTAATTTAATAAAATCAATTTTTTATTTGGTTGGTTTTGACTTTATAAGAAAATGTTTTAAATAAAAGTGATTTAGAATGCAATTTACAGACAATTTTATTATACAGATAATTTATTTAATTTTTTTTAACAATTTTTTTTAGTAAAATTAATTTAATAAAATTAAATTTTTATTTGGTTGGTTTTGACTTTATAAGAAAATGTTTCAAATAAAAATGATTTAAAATGCAATTTACAACCGATTTTATTATACAGATAATTTATTTAAATTTTTTTAACGATTTTTTTTAGTAAAATTAATTTCAATTTTTTTTAGTAAAATTAATTTCAATTTTTTTTAGTAAAATTAATTTAATAAAATTAAATTTTTATTTGGTTGGTTTTGACTTTATAAGAAAATGTTTTAAATAAAAATGATTTAAAATGCAATTTACAACCGATTTTATTATACAGATAATTTATTTAATTTTTTTTAACAATTTTTTTTAATTTAAATAAATTATCTGTATAATAAAATCGGTTGTAAATTGCATTTTAAATCATTTTTATTTGAAACATTTTCTTATAAAGTCAAAACCATCCAAATAAAAATTTAATTTTATTAAATTAATTTTACTAAAAAAATTGTTAAAAAAAAATTAAATAAATTATCTGTATAATAAAATTGTCTGTAAATTGCATTCTAAATCACTTTTATTTAAAAAAATTTCTTATAAAGTCAAAACCAACCAAATAAAAAATTGATTTTATTAAATTAATTTTACTAAAAAAAATCGTTAAAAAAATTTAAATAAATTATCTGTATAATAAAATCGGTTGTAAATTGCATTTTAAATCATTTTTATTTGAAACATTTTCTTATAAAGTCAAAACCAACCAAATAAAAATTTAATTTTATTAAATTAATTTTACTAAAAAAAATCGTTAAAAAAATTTAAATAAATTATCTGTATAATAAAATCGGTTGTAAATTGCATTTTAAATCATTTTTATTTGAAACATTTTCTTATAAAGTCAAAACCAACCAAATAAAAATTTAATTTTATTAAATTAATTTTACTAAAAAAAATCGTTAAAAAAAATTAAATAAATTATCTGTATAATAAAATCGTCTGTAAATTGCATTCTAAATCACTTTTATTTAAAACATTTTCTTATAAAGTCAAAACCAACCAAATAAAAAATTGATTTTATTAACATAATTTTACTAAAAAAAATCGTTAAAAAAATTCAAATAAATTATCTGTATAATAAAATCGGTTGTAAAATTCATTTTAAATCATTTTTGTTTGAAACATTTTCTTATAAAGTCAAAACCAACCAAATAAAAATTTAATTTTATTAAAATAATTTTTCTAAAAAAAAATCGTTAAAAAAAATTAAATAAATTATCTGTATAATAAAATCGTCTGTAAATTGCATTCTAAATCACTTTTATTTAAAACATTTTCTTATAAAGTCAAAACCAACCAAATAAAAAATTGATTTTATTAAATTAATTTTACAAAAAAAAATCGTTAAAAAAATTTAAATAAATTATCTGTATAATAAAATCGGTTGTAAATTGCATTTTAAATCATTTTTATTTGAAACATTTTCTTATAAAGTCAAAACCAACCAAATAAAAATTTAATTTTACTAAATTAATTTTACTAAAAAAAATTGTTAAAAAAAATTAAATAAATTATCTGTATAATGAAGTCGTCTGTGAATTGCATTCTAAGTCACTTTTATTTAAAACATTTTCTTATAAAGTCAAAACCAACCAAATAAAAAATTGATTTTATTAAATTAATTTTACTAAAAAAAATCGGTAAAAAAAATTAAATAAATTATCTGTATAATAAAATCAGTTGTAAATTGCATTTTAAATCATTTTTATTTGAAACATTTTCTTATAAAGTCAAATCCAACCAAATAAAAATTTAAATTTATTAAATTAATTTTTCTAAAAAAAATCGTTAAAAAAAATTAAATAAATTATCAGTATAATAAAGTCGTCTGTAAATTGCATTCTAAATCACTTTTATTTAAAACATTTTCTTATAAAGTCAAAACCAACCAAATAAAAAATTGATTTTATTAAATTAATTTTACTAAAAAAAATCGTAAAAAAATTTAGATAAATTATCTGTATAATAAAATCGGTTGTAAATTGCATTTTAAATCATTTTTATTTGAAACATTTTCTTATAAAGTCAAAACCAACCATATAAAAATTTAATTTTATTAAATTAATTTTACTAAAAAAAATCGTTAAAAAAAATTAAATAAATTATCTGTATAATAAAATGGTCTGTAAATTGCATTCTAAATCACTTTTATTTAAAACATTTTCTTATAAAGTCAAAACCAACCAAATAAAAAATTGATTTTATTAAATTAATTTTACTAAAAAAATCGTTAAAAAAAATTAAATAAATTATCTGTATCATAAAATCGGTTGTAAATTGCATTTTAAATCATTTTTATTTGAAACATTTTCTTATAAAGTCAAAACCAACCAAATATAAATTTAATTTTATTAAATTAATTTTACTAAAAAAAATTGTTAAAAAAAATTAAATAAATTATCTGTAAAATAAAATCGTCTGTAAATTGCATTCTAAATCACTTTTACTTAAAACATTTTCTTATAAAGTCAAAACCAACCAAATAAAAAATTAATTTTATTAAATTAATTTTACTAAAATCGTTAAAAAAATTTAAATAAATTATCTGTATAATAAAATCGGTTGTAAATTGCATTTTAAATCATTTTTATTTGAAACATTTTCTTATAAAGTCAAAACCAACCATATAAATATTTAATTTTATTAAATTAATTTTACTAAAAAAAATTGTTAAAAAAAAAAAATAAATAAATTATCTGTATAATAAAATCGTCTGTACATTGCATTCTAAATCACTTTTATTTAAAACATTTTCTTATAAAGTCAAAACCAACCAAATAAAAAATTGATTTTATTAAATTAATTTTACTAAAAAAAATCGTTAAAAAAATTTAAATAAATTATCTGTATAATAAAATCGGTTGTAAATTGCATTTTAAATCATTTTTATTTGAAACATTTTCTTATAAAGTCAAAACCAACCAAATAAAAATTTAATTTTATTAAATTAATTTTACTAAAAAAAATCGTTAAAAAAAATTAAATAAATTATCTGTATAATAAAATCGTCTGTAAATTGCATTCTAAATTACTTTTATTTAAAACATTTTCTTATAAAGTCAAAACCAACCAAATAAAAAATTGATTTTTTTAAATTAATTTTACTAAAAAAAATCGTTAAAAAAATTTAAATAAATTATCTGTATAATAAAATCGGTTGTAAATTGCATTTTAAATCATTTTTATTTGAAACATTTTCTTATAAAGTCAAAACCAACCAAATAAAAATTTAATTTTATTAAATTAATTTTACTAAAAAAAATTGTTAAAAAAATTAAATAAATTATCTGTATAATAAAGTCGTCTGTGAATTGCATTCTAAATCACTTTTATTTAAAACATTTTCTTATAAAGTCAAAACCAACCAAATAAAAAAATGATTTTATTAAATTAATTTTACTAAAAAAAATCGGTAAAAAAAATTAAATAAATTATCTGTATAATAAAATCAGTTGTAAATTGCATTTTAAATCATTTTTATTTGAAACATTTTCTTATAAAGTCAAATCCAACCAAATAAAAATTTAAATTTATTAAATTAATTTTACTAAAAAAAATCGTTAAAAAAAATTAAATAAATTATCAGTATAATAAAGTCGTCTGTAAATTGCATTCTAAATCACTTTTAATTAAAACATTTTCTTATAAAACATTTTCTTATAAAGTCAAAACCAACCAAATAAAAAATTGATTTTATTAAATTAATTTTACTAAAAAAAATCGTAAAAAAATTTAGATAAATTATCTGTATAATAAAATCGGTTGTAAATTGCATTTTAAATCATTTTTATTTGAAACATTTTCTTATAAAGTCAAAACCAACCATATAAAAATTTAATTTTATTAAATTAATTTTACTAAAAAAAGTCGTTAAAAAAAATTAAATAAATTATCTGTATAATAAAATCGTCTGTAAATTGCATTCTAAATCACTTTTATTTAAAACATTTTCTTATAAAGTCAAAACCAACCAAATAAAAAATTGATTTTATTAAATTAATTTTACTAAAAAAATCGTTAAAAAAAATTAAATAAATTATCTGTATCATAAAATCGGTTGTAAATTGCATTTTAAATCATTTTTATTTGAAACATTTTCTTATAAAGTCAAAACCAACCAAATATAAATTTAATTTTATTAAATTAATTTTACTAAAAAAAATTGTTAAAAAAAATTAAATAAATTATCTGTAAAATAAAATCGTCTGTAAATTGCATTCTAAATCACTTTTATTTAAAACATTTTCTTATAAAGTCAAAACCAACCAAATAAAAAATTGATTTTATTAAATTAATTTTACTAAAATCGTTAAAAAAATTTAAATAAATTATCTGTATAATAAAATCGGTTGTAAATTGCATTCTAAATCATTTATATTTGAAACATTTTCTTATAAAGTCAAAACCAACCCTATAAATATTTAATTTTATTAAATTAATTTTACTAAAAAAAATTGTTAAAAAAAATTAAATAAATTATCTGTATAATAAAATCGTCTGTACATTGCATTCTAAATCACTTTTATTTAAAACATTTTCTTATAAAGTCAAAACCAACCAAATAAAAAATTGATTTTATTAAATTAATTTTACTAAAAAAAATCGTTAAAAAAATTTAAATAAATTATCTGTATAATAAAATCGGTTGTAAATTGCATTTTAAATCATTTTTATTTGAAACATTTTCTTATAAAGTCAAAACCAACCAAATAAAAATTTAATTTTATTAAATTAATTTTACTAAAAAAAATTGTTAAAAAAAATTAAATAAATTATCTGTATAATAAAATCGTCTGTAAATTGCATTCTAAATTACTTTTATTTAAAACATTTTCTTATAAAGTCAAAACCAACCAAATAAAAAATTGATTTTTTTAAATTAATTTTACTAAAAAAAATCGTTAAAAAAATTTAAATAAATTATCTGTATAATAAAATCGGTTGTAAATTGCATTTTAAATCATTTTTATTTGAAACATTTTCTTATAAAGTCAAAACCAACCAAATAAAAATTTAATTTTATTAAATTAGTTTTACTAAAAAAAATTGTTAAAAAAAATTAAATAAATTATCTGTATAATAAAATCGTCTGTAAATTGCATTCTAAATCACTTTTATTTAAAACATTTTCTTATAAAGTCAAAACCAACCAAATAAAAAATTGATTTTATTAAATTAATTTTACTAAAAAGAATCGTTAAAAAAATTTAAATAAATTATCTGTATGATAAAATCGGCTGTAAATTGCATTTTAAATCATTTTTATTTGAAACATTTTCTTATAAAGTCAAAACCAACCAAATAAAAATTTAATTTTATTAAATTAATTTTACTAAAAAAAATCGTTAAAAAAAATTAAATAAATTATCTGTATAATAAAATCGTCTGTAAATTGCATTCTAAATCACTTTTATTTAAAACATTTTCTTATAAAGTCAAAACCAACCAAATAAAAAATTGATTTTATTAAATTAATTTTACTAAAAAAAATCGTTAAAAAAAATCGTTAAAAAAATTTAAATAAATTATCTGTATAATAAAATCGGTTGTAAATTGCATTTTAAATCATTTTTATTTGAAACATTTTCTTATAAAGTCAAAACCAACCAAATAAAAATTTAATTTTATTAAATTAATTTTACTAAAAAAAATTGTTAAAAAAAATTTAATAAATTATCTGTATAATAAAATCGTCTGTAAATTGCATTCTAAATCACTTTTATTTAAAACATTTTCTTATAAAGTCAAAACCAACCAAATAAAAATTTGATTTTATTAAATTAATTTTACTAAAAAAAATCGTTAAAAAAATTTAAATAAATTATCTGTATAATAAAATCGGTTGTAAATTGCATTTTAAATCATTTTTATTTGAAACATTTTCTTATAAAGTCAAAACCAACCAAAGAAAAATTTAATTTTACTAAATTAATTTTACTAAAAAAAATTGTTAAAAAAAATTAAATAAATTATCTGTATAATAAAGTCGTCTGTGAATTGCATTCTAAATCACTTTTATTTAAAACATTTTCTTATAAAGTCAAAACCAACCAAATAAAAAATTGATTTTATTAAATTAATTTTACTAAAAAAAATCGGTAAAAAAAATTAAATAAATTATCTGTATAATAAAATCAGTTGTAAATTGCATTTTAAATCATTTTTATTTGAAACATTTTCTTATAAAGTCAAATCCAACCAAAGAAAAATTTAAATTTAATAAATTAATTTTACTAAAAAAAATTGTTAAAAAATATTAAATAAATTATCAGTATAATAAAATCGTCTGTAAATTGCATTCTAAATCACTTTTATTTAAAACATTTTCTTATAAAACATTTTCTTATAAAGTCAAAACCAACCAAATAAAAAATTGATTTTATTAAATTAATTTTACTAAAAAAAATCGTTAAAAAAATTTAAATAAATTATCTGTATAATAAAATCGGTGTTAAATTGCATTTTAAATCATTTTTATTTGAAACATTTTCTTATAAAGTCCAAAACCAACTAAATAAAAATTTAATTTTATTAATTTAATTTTACTAAAAAAAAACGTTAAAAAAAATTAAATAAATTATCTGTATAATAAAAACGTCTGTAAATTGCATTCTAAATCACTTTTATTTAAAACATTTTCTTATAAAGTCAAAACCAACCAAATAAAAAATTGATTTTATTAAATTAATTTTACTAAAAAAAATCGTAAAAAAATTTAGATAAATTATCTGTATAATAAAATCGGTTGTTAAATGCATTTTAAATCATTTTTATTTGAAACATTTTCTTATAAAGTCAAAACCAACCAAATAAAAATTTAATTTTATTAAATTAATTTTACTAAAAAAAATTGTTAAGAAAAATTAAATAAATTATCTGTATAATAAAATCGTCTGTAAATTGCATTCTAAATCACTATTATTTAAAACATTTTCTTATAAAGTCAAAACCAACCAAATAAAAAATTGATTTTATTAAATTTATTTTACTAAAAAAAATCGTTAAAAAAATTTAAATAAATTATCTGTATAATATAATCGGTTGTAAATTGCATTTTAAATCATTTTTTTTAAACATTTTCTTATAAAGTCAAAACCAACAAAATAAAAATTTAATTTTATTAAATTAATTTTACTAAAAAAAATCGTTAAAAAAATTAAATAAATTATCTGTATAATAAAATCGTCTGTAAATTGCATTCTAAATCACTTTTATTTAAAACATTTTTTTATAAAGTCAAAACCAAACAAATAAAAAAATGATTTTATTAAATTAATTTTACTTAAAAAAATCGTTAAAAAATTTAAATAAATTATCTGTATAATAAAATCGGTTGTAAATTGCATTATAAATCATTTTTATTTGAAACATTTTCTTATAAAGTCAAAACCAACCAAATAAAAATTTAATTTTATTAAATTAATTTTACTAAAAAAAATTGTTAATAAAAATTAAATAAATTATCTGTATAATAAAATCGTCTGTAAATTGCATTCTAAATCACTTTTATTTAAAACATTTTCTTATAAAACATTTTCTTATAAAGTCAAAACCAACCAAATAAAAAATTGATTTTATTAAAATAATTTTACTAAAAAAAATCGTTAAAAAAATTTAAATAAATTATCTGTATAATAAAATCGGTTGAAAATTGCATTTTAAATCATTTTTATTTGAAACATTTTCTTATAAAGTCAAAACCAACCAAATAAAAATTTAATTTTATTAAATTTATTTTACTAAAAAAAATTGTTAAAAAAAATTAAATAAATTATCTGTATAATAAAATCGTCTGTAAATTGCATTCTAAATCACTTTTATTTAAAACATTTTCTTACAAAGTCAAAACCAACCAAATAAAAAATTGATTTTATTAAATTAATTTTACTAAAAAAAATCGTTAAAAAAATTTAAATAAATTATCTGTATAATAAAATCGGTTGTAAATTGCATTTTAAATCATTTTTATTTGAAACATTTTCTTATAAAGTCAAAACCAACCAAATAAAAATTTAATTTTATTAAATTAATTTTACTAAGAAAAATTGTTTAAAAAAATTAAATAAATTATCAGTATAATAAAATCGTCTGTAAATTGCATTCTAAATCACTTTTATTTAAAACATTTTTTTATAAAACATTTTCTTATAAAGTCAAAACCAACCAAATAAAAAATTGATTTTATTAAATTAATTTTACTAAAAAAAATCGTTAAAAAAATTTAAATAAATTATCTGTATAATAAAATCGGTTGTAAATTGCATTTTAAATCATTTTTATTTGAAACATTTTCTTATAAAGTCCAAAACCAACCAAATGAAAATTTAATTTTATTAAATTAATTTTACTAAAAAAAATCGTTAAAAAAAATTAAATAAATTATCTGTATAATAAAATCGTCTGTAAATTGCAATCTAAATCACTTTTATTTAAAACTTTTTCTTATAAAGTCAAAACCAACCAAATATAAAATTGATTTTATTAAATTATATTACTAAAAAAAATCATTAAAAAAATTTAAATAAATTATCTGTATAATAAAATCGGTTGTAAATTGCATTTTAAATCATTTTTATTTGAAACATTTTATTATAAAGTCAAAACCAACCAAATAAAAATTTAATTTTCTTAAATTAATTTTACTAAAAAAAATTGTTAAAAAAAATTAAATAAATTATCTGTATAATAAAATCGTCTGTAAATTGCATTCTAAATCACTTTTATTTAAAACATTTTCTTATAAAGTCAAAACCAACCAAATAAAAAATTGATTTTATTAAATTAATTTTACTAAAAAAAATCGTAAAAAAATTTAGATAAATTATCTGTATAATAAAATCGGTTGTAAATTGCATTTTAAATCATTTTTATTTGAAACATTTTCTTATAAAGTCAAAACCAACCAAATAAAAATTTAATTTTATTAAATTAATTTTACTAAAAAAAATTGTTAAAAAAAATTAAATAAATTATCTGTATAATAAAATCGTCTGTAAATTGCATTCTAAATCACTTTTATTTAAAACATTTTCTTATAAAGTCAAAACCAACCAAATAAAAAATTGATTTTATTAAATTAATTTTACTAAAAAAAATCGTTAAAAAAATTTAAATAAATTATCTGTATAATAAAATCGGTTGTAAATTGCATTTTAAATCATTTTTATTTAAAACATTTTCTTATAAAGTCAAAACCAACCAAATAAAAATTTAATTTTATTAAATTAATTTTACTAAAAAAAATTGTTAAGAAAAATTAAATAAATTATCTGTATAATAAAATCGTCTGTAAATTGCATTCTAAATCACTATTATTTAAAACATTTTCTTATAAAGTCAAAACCAACCAAATAAAAAATTGATTTTATTAAATTTATTTTACTAAAAAAAATCGTTAAAAAAATTTAAATAAATTATCTGTATAATATAATCGGTTGTAAATTGCATTTTAAATCATTTTTTTTTAAACATTTTCTTATAAAGTCAAAACCAACCAAATAAAAATTTAATTTTATTAAATTAATTTTACTAAAAAAAATCGTTAAAAAAATTAAATAAATTATCTGTATAATAAAATCGTCTGTAAATTGCATTCTAAATCACTTTTATTCAAAACATTTTCTTATAAAGTCAAAACCAAACAAATAAAAAATTGATTTTATTAAATTAATTTTACTTAAAAAAATCGTTAAAAAATTTAAATAAATTATCTGTATAATAAAATCGGTTGTAAATTGCATTATAAATCATTTTTATTTGAAACATTTTCTTATAAAGTCAAAACCAACCAAATAAAAATTTAATTTTATTAAATTAATTTTACTAAAAAAAATTGTTAATAAAAATTAAATAAATTATCTGTATAATAAAATCGTCTGTAAATTGCATTCTAAATCACTTTTATTTAAAACATTTTCTTATAAAACATTTTCTTATAAAGTCAAAACCAACCAAATAAAAAATTGATTTTATTAAATTAATTTTACTAAAAAAATCGTTAAAAAAATTTAAATAAATTATCTTTATAATAAAATCGGTTGTAAATTGCATTTTAAATCATTTTTATTTGAAACATTTTCTTATAAAGTCAAAACCAACCAAATAAAATTTTTATTTTATTAAATTAATTTTAGTAAAAAAAATTGTTAAAAAAAATTAAATAAATTATCTATATAATAAAATCGTCTGTAAATTGCATTCTAAATCACTTTTATTTGAAACTTTTTCTTATAAAGTCAAAACCAACCAAATAAAAAATTGATTTTATTAAATGAATTTTACTAAAAAAAATTGTTAAAAAAAATTAAATAAATTATCTGTATAATAAAATCGGTTGTAAATTGCATTTTTAATCATTTTTATTTAAAACATTTTCTTATAATGTCAAAACCAACCAAATAAAAATTTAATTTTATTAAACTAATTTTACTAAAAAAAATTGCTAATAAAAATTAAATAAATTATCTGTATAATAAAATCGTCTGTAAATTGCATTCTAAATCACTTTTATTTAAAACATTTTCTTATAAAACATTTTCTTATAAAGTCAAAACCAACCAAATAAAAAATTGATTTTATTAAATTAATTTTACTAAAAAAATCGTTAAAAAAATTTAAATAAATTATCTGTATAATAAAATCGGTTGTAAATTGCATTTTGAATCATTTTTATTTGAAACATTTTCTTATAATGTCAAAACCAACCAAATAAAAATTTAATTTTATTAAATTAATTTTACTAAAAAAAATTGTTAAAAAAAATTAAATAAATTATCTGTATAATAAAATCGTCTGTAAATTGCATTCTAAATCACTTTTATTTAAAACATTTTCTTATAAAGTCAAAACCAACCAAATAAAACATTGATTTTATTAAATTAATTTTACTAAAAAAAATTGTTAAAAAAAATTAAATAAATTATCTGTATAATAAAATCGTTTGTAAATTGCATTCTAAATCACTTTTATTTAAAACATTTTTTTATAAAGTCAAAACCAACCAAATAAAAAAATTGATTTTATTAAATTAATTTTACTAAAATCGTTAAAAAAATTTAAATAAGTTATCTGTATAATAAAATCGGTTGAAAATTGCATTTTAAATCATTTTTATTTGAAACATTTTCTTATAAAGTCAAAACCAACCAAATAAAAATTTAATTTTATTAAATTAATTTTACTAAAGAAAATTGTTAAAAAAAATTAAATAAATTATCTGTATAATAAAATCGTCTGTAAATTGCATTCTAAATCACTTTTATTTAAAACATTTTCTTACAAAGTCAAAACCAACCAAATAAAAAATTGATTTTATTAAATTAATTTTACTAAAAAAAATCGTTAAAAAAGTTTAAATAAATTATCTTTATAATAAAATCGGTTGTAAATTGCATTTTAAATCATTTTTATTTGAAACATTTTCTTATAAAGTCAAAACCAACCAAATAAAAATTTAATTTTATTAAATTAATTTTACTAAGAAAAATTGTTAAAAAAAATTAAATAAATTATCAGTATAATAAAATCGTCTGTAAATTGCATTCTAAATCACTTTTATTTAAAACATTTTCTTATAAAACATTTTCTTATAAAGTCAAAACCAACCAAATAAAAAATTAATTTTATTAAATTAATTTTACTAAAAAAAATCGTTAAAAAAATTTAAATAAATTATCTGTATAATAAAATCGGTTGTAAATTGCATTTTAAATCATTTTTATTTGAAACATTTTCTTATAAAGTCCAAAACCAACCAAATGAAAATTTAATTTTATTAAATTAATTTTACTAAAAAAAATCGTTAGAAAAAATTAAATAAATTATCTGTATAATAAAATCGTCTGTAAATTGCAATCTTAATCACTTTTATTTAAAACATTTTCTTATAAAGTCAAAACCAACCAAATATAAAATTGATTTTATTAAATTATATTACTAAAAAAAAATCATTAAAAAAATTTAAATAAATTATCTGTATAATAAAATCGGTTGTAAATTGCATTTTAAATCATTTTTATTTGAAACATTTTCTTATAAAGTCAAAACCAACCAAATAAAAATTTAATTTTCTTAAATTAATTTTACTAAAAAAAATTGTTAAAAAAAATTAAATAAATTATCTGTATAATAAAATCGTCTGTAAATTGCATTCTAAATCACTTTTATTTAAAACATTTTCTTATAAAGTCAAAACCAACCAAATAAAAAATTGATTTTATTAAATTAATTTTACTAAAAAAAATCGTAAAAAAATTTAGATAAAATATCTGTATAATAAAATCGGTTGTAAATTGCATTTTAAATCATTTTTATTTGAAACATTTTCTTATAAAGTCAAAACCAACCATATAAAAATTTAATTTTATTAAATTAATTTTACTAAAAAAAATCGTTAAAAAAAATTAAATAAATTATCTGTATAATAAAATCGTCTGTAAATTGCATTCTAAATAACTTTTATTTAAAACATTTTCTTATAAAGTCAAAACCAACCAAATAAAAAATTGATTTTATTAAATTAATTTTACAAAAAAAAATCGTTAAAAAAATTTAAATAAATTATCTGTATAATAAAATCGGTTGTAAATTGCATTTTAAATCATTTTTATTTGAAACATTTTCTTATAAAGTCAAAACCAACCAAATAAAAATTTAATTTTACTAAATTAATTTTACTAAAAAAAATTGTTAAAAAAAATTAAATAAATTATCTGTATAATGAAGTCGTCTGTGAATTGCATTCTAAGTCACTTTTATTTAAAACATTTTCTTATAAAGTCAAAACCAACCAAATAAAAAATTGATTTTATTAAATTAATTTTACTAAAAAAAATCGGTAAAAAAAATTAAATAAATTATCTGTATAATAAAATCAGTTGTAAATTGCATTTTAAATCATTTTTATTTGAAACATTTTCTTATAAAGTCAAATCCAACCAAATAAAAATTTAAATTTATTAAATTAATTTTTCTAAAAAAAATCGTTAAAAAAAATTAAATAAATTATCAGTATAATAAAGTCGTCTGTAAATTGCATTCTAAATCACTTTTATTTAAAACATTTTCTTATAAAGTCAAAACCAACCAAATAAAAAATTGATTTTATTAAATTAATTTTACTAAAAAAAATCGTAAAAAAATTTAGATAAATTATCTGTATAATAAAATCGGTTGTAAATTGCATTTTAAATCATTTTTATTTGAAACATTTTCTTATAAAGTCAAAACCAACCATATAAAAATTTAATTTTATTAAATTAATTTTACTAAAAAAAATCGTTAAAAAAAATTAAATAAATTATCTGTATAATAAAATGGTCTGTAAATTGCATTCTAAATCACTTTTATTTAAAACATTTTCTTATAAAGTCAAAACCAACCAAATAAAAAATTGATTTTATTAAATTAATTTTACTAAAAAAATCGTTAAAAAAAATTAAATAAATTATCTGTATCATAAAATCGGTTGTAAATTGCATTTTAAATCATTTTTATTTGAAACATTTTCTTATAAAGTCAAAACCAACCAAATATAAATTTAATTTTATTAAATTAATTTTACTAAAAAAAATTGTTAAAAAAAATTAAATAAATTATCTGTAAAATAAAATCGTCTGTAAATTGCATTCTAAATCACTTTTACTTAAAACATTTTCTTATAAAGTCAAAACCAACCAAATAAAAAATTAATTTTATTAAATTAATTTTACTAAAATCGTTAAAAAAATTTAAATAAATTATCTGTATAATAAAATCGGTTGTAAATTGCATTTTAAATCATTTTTATTTGAAACATTTTCTTATAAAGTCAAAACCAACCATATAAATATTTAATTTTATTAAATTAATTTTACTAAAAAAAATTGTTAAAAAAAAAAAATAAATAAATTATCTGTATAATAAAATCGTCTGTACATTGCATTCTAAATCACTTTTATTTAAAACATTTTCTTATAAAGTCAAAACCAACCAAATAAAAAATTGATTTTATTAAATTAATTTTACTAAAAAAAATCGTTAAAAAAATTTAAATAAATTATCTGTATAATAAAATCGGTTGTAAATTGCATTTTAAATCATTTTTATTTGAAACATTTTCTTATAAAGTCAAAACCAACCAAATAAAAATTTAATTTTATTAAATTAATTTTACTAAAAAAAATCGTTAAAAAAAATTAAATAAATTATCTGTATAATAAAATCGTCTGTAAATTGCATTCTAAATTACTTTTATTTAAAACATTTTCTTATAAAGTCAAAACCAACCAAATAAAAAATTGATTTTTTTAAATTAATTTTACTAAAAAAAATCGTTAAAAAAATTTAAATAAATTATCTGTATAATAAAATCGGTTGTAAATTGCATTTTAAATCATTTTTATTTGAAACATTTTCTTATAAAGTCAAAACCAACCAAATAAAAATTTAATTTTATTAAATTAATTTTACTAAAAAAAATTGTTAAAAAAATTAAATAAATTATCTGTATAATAAAGTCGTCTGTGAATTGCATTCTAAATCACTTTTATTTAAAACATTTTCTTATAAAGTCAAAACCAACCAAATAAAAAAATGATTTTATTAAATTAATTTTACTAAAAAAAATCGGTAAAAAAAATTAAATAAATTATCTGTATAATAAAATCAGTTGTAAATTGCATTTTAAATCATTTTTATTTGAAACATTTTCTTATAAAGTCAAATCCAACCAAATAAAAATTTAAATTTATTAAATTAATTTTACTAAAAAAAATCGTTAAAAAAAATTAAATAAATTATCAGTATAATAAAGTCGTCTGTAAATTGCATTCTAAATCACTTTTAATTAAAACATTTTCTTATAAAACATTTTCTTATAAAGTCAAAACCAACCAAATAAAAAATTGATTTTATTAAATTAATTTTACTAAAAAAAATCGTAAAAAAATTTAGATAAATTATCTGTATAATAAAATCGGTTGTAAATTGCATTTTAAATCATTTTTATTTGAAACATTTTCTTATAAAGTCAAAACCAACCATATAAAAATTTAATTTTATTAAATTAATTTTACTAAAAAAAGTCGTTAAAAAAAATTAAATAAATTATCTGTATAATAAAATCGTCTGTAAATTGCATTCTAAATCACTTTTATTTAAAACATTTTCTTATAAAGTCAAAACCAACCAAATAAAAAATTGATTTTATTAAATTAATTTTACTAAAAAAATCGTTAAAAAAAATTAAATAAATTATCTGTATCATAAAATCGGTTGTAAATTGCATTTTAAATCATTTTTATTTGAAACATTTTCTTATAAAGTCAAAACCAACCAAATATAAATTTAATTTTATTAAATTAATTTTACTAAAAAAAATTGTTAAAAAAAATTAAATAAATTATCTGTAAAATAAAATCGTCTGTAAATTGCATTCTAAATCACTTTTATTTAAAACATTTTCTTATAAAGTCAAAACCAACCAAATAAAAAATTGATTTTATTAAATTAATTTTACTAAAATCGTTAAAAAAATTTAAATAAATTATCTGTATAATAAAATCGGTTGTAAATTGCATTCTAAATCATTTATATTTGAAACATTTTCTTATAAAGTCAAAACCAACCCTATAAATATTTAATTTTATTAAATTAATTTTACTAAAAAAAATTGTTAAAAAAAATTAAATAAATTATCTGTATAATAAAATCGTCTGTACATTGCATTCTAAATCACTTTTATTTAAAACATTTTCTTATAAAGTCAAAACCAACCAAATAAAAAATTGATTTTATTAAATTAATTTTACTAAAAAAAATCGTTAAAAAAATTTAAATAAATTATCTGTATAATAAAATCGGTTGTAAATTGCATTTTAAATCATTTTTATTTGAAACATTTTCTTATAAAGTCAAAACCAACCAAATAAAAATTTAATTTTATTAAATTAATTTTACTAAAAAAAATTGTTAAAAAAAATTAAATAAATTATCTGTATAATAAAATCGTCTGTAAATTGCATTCTAAATTACTTTTATTTAAAACATTTTCTTATAAAGTCAAAACCAACCAAATAAAAAATTGATTTTTTTAAATTAATTTTACTAAAAAAAATCGTTAAAAAAATTTAAATAAATTATCTGTATAATAAAATCGGTTGTAAATTGCATTTTAAATCATTTTTATTTGAAACATTTTCTTATAAAGTCAAAACCAACCAAATAAAAATTTAATTTTATTAAATTAGTTTTACTAAAAAAAATTGTTAAAAAAAATTAAATAAATTATCTGTATAATAAAATCGTCTGTAAATTGCATTCTAAATCACTTTTATTTAAAACATTTTCTTATAAAGTCAAAACCAACCAAATAAAAAATTGATTTTATTAAATTAATTTTACTAAAAAGAATCGTTAAAAAAATTTAAATAAATTATCTGTATGATAAAATCGGCTGTAAATTGCATTTTAAATCATTTTTATTTGAAACATTTTCTTATAAAGTCAAAACCAACCAAATAAAAATTTAATTTTATTAAATTAATTTTACTAAAAAAAATCGTTAAAAAAAATTAAATAAATTATCTGTATAATAAAATCGTCTGTAAATTGCATTCTAAATCACTTTTATTTAAAACATTTTCTTATAAAGTCAAAACCAACCAAATAAAAAATTGATTTTATTAAATTAATTTTACTAAAAAAAATCGTTAAAAAAAATCGTTAAAAAAATTTAAATAAATTATCTGTATAATAAAATCGGTTGTAAATTGCATTTTAAATCATTTTTATTTGAAACATTTTCTTATAAAGTCAAAACCAACCAAATAAAAATTTAATTTTATTAAATTAATTTTACTAAAAAAAATTGTTAAAAAAAATTTAATAAATTATCTGTATAATAAAATCGTCTGTAAATTGCATTCTAAATCACTTTTATTTAAAACATTTTCTTATAAAGTCAAAACCAACCAAATAAAAATTTGATTTTATTAAATTAATTTTACTAAAAAAAATCGTTAAAAAAATTTAAATAAATTATCTGTATAATAAAATCGGTTGTAAATTGCATTTTAAATCATTTTTATTTGAAACATTTTCTTATAAAGTCAAAACCAACCAAATAAAAAATTGATTTTTTTAAATTAATTTTACTAAAAAAAATCGTTAAAAAAATTTAAATAAATTATCTGTATAATAAAATCGGTTGTAAATTGCATTTTAAATCATTTTTATTTGAAACATTTTCTTATAAAGTCAAAACCAACCAAATAAAAATTTAATTTTATTAAATTAATTTTACTAAAAAAAATTGTTAAAAAAAATTAAATAAATTATCTGTATAATAAAATCGTCTGTAAATTGCATTCTAAATCACTTTTATTTAAAACATTTTCTTATAAAGTCAAAACCAACCAAATAAAAAATTGATTTTATTAAATTAATTTTACTAAAAAGAATCGTTAAAAAAATTTAAATAAATTATCTGTATGATAAAATCGGTTGTAAATTGCATTTTAAATCATTTTTATTTGAAACATTTTCTTATAAAGTCAAAACCAACCAAATAAAAATTTAATTTTATTAAATTAATTTTACTAAAAAAAATTGTTAAAAAAAATTAAATAAATTATCTGTATAATAAAATCGTCTGTAAATTGCATTCTAAATCACTTTTATTTAAAACATTTTCTTATAAAGTCAAAACCAACCAAATAAAAAATTGATTTTATTAAATTAATTTTACTAAAAAAAATCGTTAAAAAAAATCGTTAAAAAAATTTAAATAAATTATCTGTATAATAAAATCGGTTGTAAATTGCATTTTAAATCATTTTTATTTGAAACATTTTCTTATAAAGTCAAAACCAACCAAATAAAAATTTAATTTTATTAAATTAATTTTACTAAAAAAAAATGTTAAAAAAAATTAAATAAATTATCTGTATAATAAAATCGTCTGTAAATTGCATTCTAAATCACTTTTATTTAAAACATTTTCTTATAAAGTCAAAACCAACCAAATAAAAAATTGATTTTATTAAATTAATTTTACTAAAAAAAATCGTTAAAAAAAATCGTTAAAAAAATTTAAATAAATTATCTGTATAATAAAATCGGTTGTAAATTGCATTTTAAATCATTTTTATTTGAAACATTTTCTTATAAAGTCAAAACCAACTAAATAAAAATTTAATTTTATTAAATTAATTTTACTAAAAAAAATTGTTAAAAAAAATTAAATAAATTATCTGTATAATAAAATCGTCTGTAAATTGCATTCTAAATTACTTTTATTTAAAACATTTTCTTATAAAGTCAAAACCAACCAAATAAAAAATTGATTTTTTTAAATTAATTTTACTAAAAAAAATCGTTAAAAAAATTTAAATAAATTATCTGTATAATAAAATCGGTTGTAAATTGCATTTTAAATCATTTTTATTTGAAACATTTTCTTATAAAGTCAAAACCAACCAAATAAAAATTTAATTTTATTAAATTAGTTTTACTAAAAAAAATTGTTAAAAAAAATTAAATAAATTATCTGTATAATAAAATCGTCTGTAAATTGCATTCTAAATCACTTTTATTTAAAACATTTTCTTATAAAGTCAAAACCAACCAAATAAAAAATTGATTTTATTAAATTAATTTTACTAAAAAGAATCGTTAAAAAAATTTAAATAAATTATCTGTATGATAAAATCGGCTGTAAATTGCATTTTAAATCATTTTTATTTGAAACATTTTCTTATAAAGTCAAAACCAACCAAATAAAAATTTAATTTTATTAAATTAATTTTACTAAAAAAAATCGTTAAAAAAAATTAAATAAATTATCTGTATAATAAAATCGTCTGTAAATTGCATTCTAAATCACTTTTATTTAAAACATTTTCTTATAAAGTCAAAACCAACCAAATAAAAAATTGATTTTATTAAATTAATTTTACTAAAAAAAATCGTTAAAAAAAATCGTTAAAAAAATTTAAATAAATTATCTGTATAATAAAATCGGTTGTAAATTGCATTTTAAATCATTTTTATTTGAAACATTTTCTTATAAAGTCAAAACCAACCAAATAAAAATTTAATTTTATTAAATTAATTTTACTAAAAAAAATTGTTAAAAAAAATTTAATAAATTATCTGTATAATAAAATCGTCTGTAAATTGCATTCTAAATCACTTTTATTTAAAACATTTTCTTATAAAGTCAAAACCAACCAAATAAAAATTTGATTTTATTAAATTAATTTTACTAAAAAAAATCGTTAAAAAAATTTAAATAAATTATCTGTATAATAAAATCGGTTGTAAATTGCATTTTAAATCATTTTTATTTGAAACATTTTCTTATAAAGTCAAAACCAACCAAATAAAAAATTGATTTTTTTAAATTAATTTTACTAAAAAAAATCGTTAAAAAAATTTAAATAAATTATCTGTATAATAAAATCGGTTGTAAATTGCATTTTAAATCATTTTTATTTGAAACATTTTCTTATAAAGTCAAAACCAACCAAATAAAAATTTAATTTTATTAAATTAATTTTACTAAAAAAAATTGTTAAAAAAAATTAAATAAATTATCTGTATAATAAAATCGTCTGTAAATTGCATTCTAAATCACTTTTATTTAAAACATTTTCTTATAAAGTCAAAACCAACCAAATAAAAAATTGATTTTATTAAATTAATTTTACTAAAAATAATCGTTAAAAAAATTTAAATAAATTATCTGTATGATAAAATCGGTTGTAAATTGCATTTTAAATCATTTTTATTTGAAACATTTTCTTATAAAGTCAAAACCAACCAAATAAAAATTTAATTTTATTAAATTAATTTTACTAAAAAAAATTGTTAAAAAAAATTAAATAAATTATCTGTATAATAAAATCGTCTGTAAATTGCATTCTAAATCACTTTTATTTAAAACATTTTCTTATAAAGTCAAAACCAACCAAATAAAAAATTGATTTTATTAAATTAATTTTACTAAAAAAAATCGTTAAAAAAAATCGTTAAAAAAATTTAAATAAATTATCTGTATAATAAAATCGGTTGTAAATTGCATTTTAAATCATTTTTATTTGAAACATTTTCTTATAAAGTCAAAACCAACCAAATAAAAATTTAATTTTATTAAATTAATTTTACTAAAAAAAAATGTTAAAAAAAATTAAATAAATTATCTGTATAATAAAATCGTCTGTAAATTGCATTCTAAATCACTTTTATTTAAAACATTTTCTTATAAAGTCAAAACCAACCAAATAAAAAATTGATTTTATTAAATTAATTTTACTAAAAAAAATCGTTAAAAAAAATCGTTAAAAAAATATAAATAAATTATCTGTATAATAAAATCGGTTGTAAATTGCATTTTAAATCATTTTTATTTGAAACATTTTCTTATAAAGTCAAAACCAACCAAATAAAAATTTAATTTTATTAAATTAATTTTACTAAAAAAAATCGTTAAAAAAAAAAAAATAAATTAATAATTAATTATAATAAAATGTTCTGTAAATTGCATTCTAAATCACTTTTATTTAAAACATTTTCTTATAAAGTCAAAACCAACCAAATAAAAAATTGATTTTATTAAATTAATTTTACTAAAAAAAATCGTTAAAAAAATTTAAATAAATTATCTGTATAATAAAATCGGTTGTAAATTGCATTTTAAATCATTTTTATTTGAAACATTTTCTTATAAAGTCAAAACCAACCAAATAAAAATTTAATTTTATTAAATTAATTTTACTAAAAAAAATTGTTTAAAAAAATTAAATAAATTATCTGTATAATAAAATCGTCTGTAAATTGCATTATAAATCACTTTTATTTGAAACATTTTCTTATAAAGTCAAAACCAACCAAATAAAAATTTAAATTTATTAAATTAAATTAAATTTACTAAAAAAAATTAAATAAATTATCTGTATAATAAAATCGTCTGTAAATTGCATTCTAAATCACTTTTATCTAAAACATTTTCTTATAAAGTCAAAACCAACCAAATAAAAAATTGATTTTATTAAATTAATTTTACTAAAAAAAATCGTTAAAAAAATTTAAATAAATTATCTGTATAATAAAATCGGTTGTAAAATGCATTTTAAATCATTTTTATTTGAAACATTTTCTTATAAAGTTTGTCAAAACCAACCAAATAAAAATTTAATTTTATTAAATTAATTTTACTACTAAAAATTGTTTAAAAAAATTAAATAAATTATCTGTATAATAAAATCGTCTGTAAATTGAATTCTAAATCACTTTTATTTAAAACATTTTCTTATAAAGTCAAAACCAACCAAATAAAAAATTGATTTTATTAAATTAATTTTACTAAAAAAAATTGTTAAAAAAATTTAAATAAATTATCTGTATAATAAAATCGGTTGTAAATTGCATTTTAAATTATTTTTATTTGAAACATTTTCTTATAAAGTCAAAACCAACCAAATAAAAATTTAATTTTATTAAATTAATTTTACTAAAAAAAAATTTTAAAAAAAAATTAAATAAATTATCTGTATAATAAAATCGTCTGTAAATTGCATTTTAAATCACTTTTATTTAAAACATTTTCTTATAAAGTCAAAACCAACCAAATAAAAAATTGATTTTATTAAATTAATTTTACTAAAAAAAATCGTTAAAAAAATTTAAATAAATTATCTGTATCATAAAATCGGTTGTAAATTGTATTTTAAATCATTTTTATTTGAAACATTTTCTTATAAAGTCAAAACCAACCAAATAAAAATTTAATTTTATTAAATTAATTTTACTAAAAAAAATCGTTAAAAAAAATTAAAAATCTGTATAATAAAATCGTCTGTAAATTGTATTCTAAATCACTTTTATTTAAAACATTTTCTTATAAAGTCAAAACCAACCAAATAAAAAATTGATTTTATTAAATTAATTTTACTAAAAAAAATCGTTAAAAAAATTTAAATAAATTATCTGTATAATAAAATCGGTTGTAAATTGCATTTTAAATCATTTTTATTTGAAACATTTTATTATAAAGTCAAAACCAACCAAATAAAAATTTAATTTTATTAAATTAATTTTACTAAAAAAAAATGTTAAAAAAAATTAAATAAATTATCTGTATAATAAAATCGTCTGTAAATTGCATTCTAAATCACTTTTATTTAAAACATTTTCTTATAAAGTCAAAACCAACCAAATAAAAAATTGATTTTATTAAATTAATTTTACTAAAAAAAATCGTTAAAAAAATTTAAATAAATTATCTGTATAATAAAATCGGTTGTAAAATGCATTTTAAATCATTTTTATTTGAAACATTTTCTTATAAAGTTTGTCAAAACCAACCAAATAAAAATTTAATTTTATTAAATTAATTTTACTACTAAAAATTGTTTAAAAAAATTAAATAAATTATCTGTATAATAAAATCGTCTGTAAATTGAATTCTAAATCACTTTTATTTAAAACATTTTCTTATAAAGTCAAAACCAACCAAATAAAAAATTGATTTTATTAAATTAATTTTACTAAAAAAAATTGTTAAAAAAATTTAAATAAATTATCTGTATAATAAAATCGGTTGTAAATTGCATTTTAAATTATTTTTATTTGAAACATTTTCTTATAAAGTCAAAACCAACCAAATAAAAATTTAATTTTATTAAATTAATTTTACTAAAAAAAATCGTTAAAAAAAATTAAATAAATTATCTGTATAATAAAATTGTCTGTAAATTGCATTCTAAATCACTTTTATTTAAAACATTTTCTTATAAAGTCAAAACCAACCAAATAAAAAATTGATTTTATTAAATTAATTTTACTAAAAAAAATCGTTAAAAAAATTTAAATAAATTATCTGTATAAAAAAATCGGTTGTAAATTGCATTTTAAATCATTTTTATTTGAAACATTTTCTTATAAAGTCAAAACCAACCAAATAAAAATTTAATTTTATTAAATTAATTTTACTAAAAAAAATTGTTAAAAAAAATTAAATAAATTATCTGTATAATAAAATTGTCTGTAAATTGCATTCTAAATCACTTTTATTTAAAACATTTTCTTATAAAGTCAAAACCAACCAAATAAAAAATTGATTTTATTAAATTAATTTTAATAAAAAAAATCGTTAAAAAAATTTAAATAAATTATCTGTATAATAAAATCGGTTGTAAATTGCATTTTAAATCATTTTTATTTGAAACATTTTCTTATAAAGTCAAAACCAACCAAATAAAAATTTAATTTTATTAAATTAATTTTACTAAAAAAAATCTTTAAAAAAAATTAAATAAATTATCTGTGTAATAAAATCGTCTGTAAATTGCATTCTAAATTACTTTTATTTAAAACATTTTCTTATACAGTCAAAACCAACCAAATAAAAAATTGATTTTATTAAATTTATTTTACTAAAAAAAATTGTTAAAAAAATTTAAATAAATTATCTGTATAATAAAATCGGTTGTAAATTGCATTTTAAATCATTTTTTTTTTAACATTTTCTTATAAAGTCAAAACCAACCAAATAAAAATTTAATTTAATTAAATTAATTTTACTAAAAAAAATTGTTAAAAAAAATTAAATAAATTATTTGTATAATAAAATCGTCTGTAAATTGCATTCTAAATCACTTTTATTTAAAACATTTTCTTATAAAGTCAAAACCAACCAAATAAAAAATTGATTTTATTAAATTAATATTACTAAAAAAATCGTTAAAAAAATTTAAATAAATTATCTGTAAATGAAAATCGGTTGTAAATTGCATTTTAAATCATTTTTATTTGAAACATTTTCTTATAAAGTCAAAACCAACCAAATAAAAATTTAATTTTATTAAATTAATTTTACTAAAAAAAATTGTTAAAAAAATTAAATAAATTATCTGTATAATAAAATCGTCTGTAAATTGCATTCTAAATCACTTTTATTTAAAACATTTTTTTATAAAGTCAAAACCAACCAAATAAAAAATTGATTTTATTAAATTAATTTTACTAAAAAAAATTGTTAAAGAAATTTAAATAAATTATCTGTATAATAAAATCAGTTGTAAATTGCATTTTAAATCATTTTTATTTGAAACATTTTCTTATAAAGTCAAAACCAACCAAATAAAAATTTAATTTTATAAAAATAATTTTACTAAAAAAAAATGTTAAAAAAATTAAATAAATTATCTGTATAATAAAATCGTCTGTAAATTGCATTCTAAATCACTTTTATGTAAAACATTTTCTTATAAAGTCAAAACCAACCAAATAAAAAATTGATTTTATTAAATTAATTTAACTAAAAAAAATCGTTAAAAAAATTTAAATAAATTATCTGTATAATAAAATCGGTTGTAAATTGCATTTTAAATCATTTTTATTTGAAACATTTTCTTATAAAGTCAAAAACAACCAAATAAAAATTTAATTTTATTAAATTAATTTTAGTAAAAAAAATCGTTAAAAAAAATTAAATAAATTATCTGTATAATAAAATCGTCTGTAAATTGCATTCTAAATCACTTTTATTTAAAACATTTTCTTATAAAATCAAAACCAACCAAATAAAAAATTGATTTTATTAAATAAATTTTACTAAAAAAAATCGTTAAAAAAATTTAAATAAATTATCTGTATAATAAAATCGGTTGTAAATTGCATTTTAAATCATTTTTATTTGAAACATTTTCTTATAAAGTCAAAACCAACCAAATAAAAATTTAATTTTATTAAATTAATTTTACTAAAAAAAATCGTTAAAAAAAAAAAAATAAATTAATAATTAATTATAATAAAATGTTCTGTAAATTGCATTCTAAATCACTTTTATTTAAAACATTTTCTTATAAAGTCAAAACCAACCAAATAAAAAATTGATTTTATTAAATTAATTTTACTAAAAAAAATCGTTAAAAAAATTTAAATAAATTATCTGTATAATAAAATCGGTTGTAAATTGCATTTTAAATCATTTTTATTTGAAACATTTTCTTATAAAGTCAAAACCAACCAAATAAAAATTTAATTTTATTAAATTAATTTTACTAAAAAAAATTGTTTAAAAAAATTAAATAAATTATCTGTATAATAAAATCGTCTGTAAATTGCATTATAAATCACTTTTATTTGAAACATTTTCTTATAAAGTCAAAACCAACCAAATAAAAATTTAATTTTATTAAATTAAATTAAATTTACTAAAAAAAATTAAATAAATTATCTGTATAATAAAATCGTCTGTAAATTGCATTCTAAATCACTTTTATTTAAAACATTTTCTTATAAAGTCAAAACCAACCAAATAAAAAATTGATTTTATTAAATTAATTTTACTAAAAAAAATCGTTAAAAAAATTTAAATAAATTATCTGTATAATAAAATCGGTTGTAAAATGCATTTTAAATCATTTTTATTTGAAACATTTTCTTATAAAGTTTGTCAAAACCAACCAAATAAAAATTTAATTTTATTAAATTAATTTTACTACTAAAAATTGTTTAAAAAAATTAAATAAATTATCTGTATAATAAAATCGTCTGTAAATTGAATTCTAAATCACTTTTATTTAAAACATTTTCTTATAAAGTCAAAACCAACCAAATAAAAAATTGATTTTATTAAATTAATTTTACTAAAAAAAATTGTTAAAAAAATTTAAATAAATTATCTGTATAATAAAATCGGTTGTAAATTGCATTTTAAATTATTTTTATTTGAAACATTTTCTTATAAAGTCAAAACCAACCAAATAAAAATTTAATTTTATTAAATTAATTTTACTAAAAAAAAATTTTAAAAAAAAATTAAATAAATTATCTGTATAATAAAATCGTCTGTAAATTGCATTTTAAATCACATTTATTTAAAACATTTTCTTATAAAGTCAAAACCAACCAAATAAAAAATTGATTTTATTAAATTAATTTTACTAAAAAAAAATTTTAAAAAAAAATTAAATAAATTATCTGTATAATAAAATCGTCTGTAAATTGCATTTTAAATCACTTTTATTTAAAACATTTTCTTATAAAGTCAAAACCAACCAAATAAAAAATTGATTTTATTAAATTAATTTTACTAAAAAAAATCGTTAAAAAAATTTAAATAAATTATCTGTATCATAAAATCGGTTGTAAATTGTATTTTAAATCATTTTTATTTGAAACATTTTCTTATAAAGTCAAAACCAACCAAATAAAAAATTAATTTTATTAAATTAATTTTACTAAAAAAAATCGTTAAAAAAAATTAAAAATCTGTATAATAAAATCGTCTGTAAATTGTATTCTAAATCACTTTTATTTAAAACATTTTCTTATAAAGTCAAAACCAACCAAATAAAAAATTGATTTTATTAAATTAATTTTACTAAAAAAAATCGTTAAAAAAATTTAAATAAATTATCTGTATAATAAAATCGGTTGTAAATTGCATTTTAAATCATTTTTATTTGAAACATTTTATTATAAAGTCAAAACCAACCAAATAAAAATTTAATTTTATTAAATTAATTTTACTAAAAAAAAATGTTAAAAAAAATTAAATAAATTATCTGTATAATAAAATCGTCTGTAAATTGCATTCTAAATCACTTTTATTTAAAACATTTTCTTATAAAGTCAAAACCAACCAAATAAAAAATTGATTTTATTAAATTAATTTTACTAAAAAAAATCGTTAAAAAAATTTAAATAAATTATCTGTATAATAAAATCGGTTGTAAAATGCATTTTAAATCATTTTTATTTGAAACATTTTCTTATAAAGTTTGTCAAAACCAACCAATTAAAAGTTAATTTTATTAAATTAATTTTACTACTAAAAATTGTTTAAAAAAATTAAATAAATTATCTGTATAATAAAATCGTCTGTAAATTGAATTCTAAATCACTTTTATTTAAAACATTTTCTTATAAAGTCAAAACCAACCAAATAAAAAATTGATTTTATTAAATTAATTTTACTAAAAAAAATTGTTAAAAAAATTTAAATAAATTATCTGTATAATAAAATCGGTTGTAAATTGCATTTTAAATTATTTTTATTTGAAACATTTTCTTATAAAGTCAAAACCAACCAAATAAAAATTTAATTTTATTAAATTAATTTTACTAAAAAAAATCGTTAAAAAAAATTAAATAAATTATCTGTATAATAAAATTGTCTGTAAATTGCATTCTAAATCACTTTTATTTAAAACATTTTCTTATAAAGTCAAAACCAACCAAATAAAAAATTGATTTTATTAAATTAATTTTACTAAAAAAATCGTTAAAAAAATTTAAATAAATTATCTGTATAAAAAAATCGGTTGTAAATTGCATTTTAAATCATTTTTATTTGAAACATTTTCTTATAAAGTCAAAACCAACCAAATAAAAATTTAATTTTATTAAATTAATTTTACTAAAAAAAATTGTTAAAAAAAATTAAATAAATTATCTGTATAATAAAATTGTCTGTAAATTGCATTCTAAATCACTTTTATTTAAAACATTTTCTTATAAAGTCAAAACCAACCAAATAAAAAATTGATTTTATTAAATTAATTTTAATAAAAAAAATCGTTAAAAAAATTTAAATAAATTATCTGTATAATAAAATCGGTTGTAAATTGCATTTTAAATCATTTTTATTTGAAACATTTTCTTATAAAGTCAAAACCAACCAAATAAAAATTTAATTTTATTAAATTAATTTTACTAAAAAAAATCTTTAAAAAAAATTAAATAAATTATCTGTGTAATAAAATCGTCTGTAAATTGCATTCTAAATTACTTTTATTTAAAACATTTTCTTATACAGTCAAAACCAACCAAATAAAAAATTGATTTTATTAAATTTATTTTACTAAAAAAAATTGTTAAAAAAATTTAAATAAATTATCTGTATAATAAAATCGGTTGTAAATTGCATTTTAAATCATTTTTTTTTTAACATTTTCTTATAAAGTCAAAACCAACCAAATAAAAATTTAATTTAATTAAATTAATTTTACTAAAAAAAATTGTTAAAAAAAATTAAATAAATTATTTGTATAATAAAATCGTCTGTAAATTGCATTCTAAATCACTTTTATTTAAAACATTTTCTTATAAAGTCAAAACCAACCAAATAAAAAATTGATTTTATTAAATTAATATTACTAAAAAAATCGTTAAAAAAATTTAAATAAATTATCTGTAAATGAAAATCGGTTGTAAATTGCATTTTAAATCATTTTTATTTGAAACATTTTCTTATAAAGTCAAAACCAACCAAATAAAAATTTAATTTTATTAAATTAATTTTACTAAAAAAAATTGTTAAAGAAATTTAAATAAATTATCTGTATAATAAAATCAGTTGTAAATTGCATTTTAAATCATTTTTATTTGAAACATTTTCTTATAAAGTCAAAACCAACCAAATAAAAATTTAATTTTATAAAAATAATTTTACTAAAAAAAAATGTTAAAAAAATTAAATAAATTATCTGTATAATAAAATCGTCTGTAAATTGCATTCTAAATCACTTTTATGTAAAACATTTTCTTATAAAGTCAAAACCAACCAAATAAAAAATTGATTTTATTAAATTAATTTAACTAAAAAAAATCGTTAAAAAAATTTAAATAAATTATCTGTATAATAAAATCGGTTGTAAATTGCATTTTAAATCATTTTTATTTGAAACATTTTCTTATAAAGTCAAAAACAACCAAATAAAAATTTAATTTTATTAAATTAATTTTAGTAAAAAAAATCGTTAAAAAAAATTAAATAAATTATCTGTATAATAAAATCGTCTGTAAATTGCATTCTAAATCACTTTTATTTAAAACATTTTCTTATAAAATCAAAACCAACCAAATAAAAAATTGATTTTATTAAATAAATTTTACTAAAAAAAATCGTTAAAAAAATTTAAATAAATTATCTGTATAATAAAATCGGTTGTAAATTGCATTTTAAATCATTTTTATTTGAAACATTTTCTTATAAAGTCAAAACCAACCAAATAAAAATTTAATTTTATTAAATTAATTTTACTAAAAAAAATCGTTAAAAAAAAAAAATAAATTAATAATTAATTATAATAAAATGTTCTGTAAATTGCATTCTAAATCACTTTTATTTAAAACATTTTCTTATAAAGTCAAAACCAACCAAATAAAAAATTGATTTTATTAAATTAATTTTACTAAAAAAATCGTTAAAAAAATTTAAATAAATTATCTGTATAATAAAATCGGTTGTAAATTGCATTTTAAATCATTTTTATTTGAAACATTTTCTTATAAAGTCAAAACCAACCAAATAAAAATTTAATTTTATTAAATTAATTTTACTAAAAAAAATTGTTTAAAAAAATTAAATAAATTATCTGTATAATAAAATCGTCTGTAAATTGCATTATAAATCACTTTTATTTGAAACATTTTCTTATAAAGTCAAAACCAACCAAATAAAAATTTAATTTTATTAAATTAAATTAAATTTACTAAAAAAAATTAAATAAATTATCTGTATAATAAAATCGTCTGTAAATTGCATTCTAAATCACTTTTATTTAAAACATTTTCTTATAAAGTCAAAACCAACCAAATAAAAAATTGATTTTATTAAATTAATTTTACTAAAAAAAATCGTTAAAAAAATTTAAATAAATTATCTGTATAATAAAATCGGTTGTAAAATGCATTTTAAATCATTTTTATTTGAAACATTTTCTTATAAAGTTTGTCAAAACCAACCAAATAAAAATTTAATTTTATTAAATTAATTTTACTACTAAAAATTGTTTAAAAAAATTAAATAAATTATCTGTATAATAAAATCGTCTGTAAATTGAATTCTAAATCACTTTTATTTAAAACATTTTCTTATAAAGTCAAAACCAACCAAATAAAAAATTGATTTTATTAAATTAATTTTACTAAAAAAAATTGTTAAAAAAATTTAAATAAATTATCTGTATAATAAAATCGGTTGTAAATTGCATTTTAAATTATTTTTATTTGAAACATTTTCTTATAAAGTCAAAAGCAACCAAATAAAAATTTAATTTTATTAAATTAATTTTACTAAAAAAAATCGTTAAAAAAAATTAAATAAATTATCTGTATAATAAAATTGTCTGTAAATTGCATTCTAAATCACTTTTATTTAAAACATTTTCTTATAAAGTCAAAACCAACCAAATAAAAAATTGATTTTATTAAATTAATTTTACTAAAAAAAATCGTTAAAAAAATTTAAATAAATTATCTGTATAAAAAAATCGGTTGTAAATTGCATTTTAAATCATTTTTATTTGAAACATTTTCTTATAAAGTCAAAACCAACCAAATAAAAATTTAATTTTATTAAATTAATTTTACTAAAAAAAATTGTTAAAAAAAATTAAATAAATTATCTGTATAATAAAATTGTCTGTAAATTGCATTCTAAATCACTTTTATTTAAAACATTTTCTTATAAAGTCAAAACCAACCAAATAAAAAATTGATTTTATTAAATTAATTTTAATAAAAAAAATCGTTAAAAAAATTTAAATAAATTATCTGTATAATAAAATCGGTTGTAAATTGCATTTTAAATCATTTTTATTTGAAACATTTTCTTATAAAGTCAAAACCAACCAAATAAAAATTTAATTTTATTAAATTAATTTTACTAAAAAAAATCTTTAAAAAAAATTAAATAAATTATCTGTGTAATAAAATCGTCTGTAAATTGCATTCTAAATTACTTTTATTTAAAACATTTTCTTTACATCCAAAACCAACCAAATAAAAAATTGATTTTATTAAATTTATTTTACTAAAAAAAATTGTTAAAAAAATTTAAATAAATTATCTGTATAATAAAATCGGTTGTAAATTGCATTTTAAATCATTTTTTTTTTTAACATTTTCTTATAAAGTCAAAACCAACCAAATAAAAATTTAATTTAATTAAATTAATTTTACTAAAAAAAATTGTTAAAAAAAATTAAATAAATTATTTGTATAATAAAATCGTCTGTAAATTGCATTCTAAATCACTTTTATTTAAAACATTTTCTTATAAAGTCAAAACCAACCAAATAAAAAATTGATTTTATTAAATTAATATTACTAAAAAAATCGTTAAAAAAATTTAAATAAATTATCTGTAAATGAAAATCGGTTGTAAATTGCATTTTAAATCATTTTTATTTGAAACATTTTCTTATAAAGTCAAAACCAACCAAATAAAAATTTAATTTTATTAAATTAATTTTACTAAAAAAAATTGTTAAAAAAATTAAATAAATTATCTGTATAATAAAATCGTCTGTAAATTGCATTCTAAATCACTTTTATTTAAAACATTTTTTTATAAAGTCAAAACCAACCAAATAAAAAATTGATTTTATTAAATTAATTTTACTAAAAAAAATCGTTAAAGAAATTTAAATAAATTATCTGTATAATAAAATCGGTTGTAAATTGCATTTTAAATCATTTTTATTTGAAACATTTTCTTATAAAGTCAAAACCAACCAAATAAAAATTTAATTTTATAAAAATAATTTTACTAAAAAAAAATGTTAAAAAAATTAAATAAATTATCTGTATAATAAAATCGTCTGTAAATTGCATTCTAAATCACTTTTATGTAAAACATTTTCTTATAAAGTCAAAACCAACCAAATAAAAAATTGATTTTATTAAATTAATTTAACTAAAAAAAATCGTTAAAAAAATTTAAATAAATTATCTGTATAATAAAATCGGTTGTAAATTGCATTTTAAATCATTTTTATTTGAAACATTTTCTTATAAAGTCAAAAACAACCAAATAAAAATTTAATTTTATTAAATTAATTTTAGTAAAAAAAATTGTTAAAAAAAATTAAATAAATTATCTGTATAATAAAATCGTCTGTAAATTGCATTCTAAATCACTTTTATTTAAAACATTTTCTTATAAAATCAAAACCAACCAAATAAAAAATTGATTTTATTAAATAAATTTTACTAAAAAAAATCGTTAAAAAAATTTAAATAAATTATCTGTATAAAAAAATCGGTTGTAAATTGCATTTTAAATCATTTTTATTTGAAACATTTTCTTATAAAGTCAAAACCAACCAAATAAAAATTTAATTTTATTAAATTAATTTTACTAAAAAAAATCGTTAAAAAAAAATAAATAAATTAATAATTAATTATAATAAAATGTTCTGTAAATTGCATTCTAAATCACTTTTATTTAAAACATTTTCTTATAAAGTCAAAACCAACCAAATAAAAAATTGATTTTATTAAATTAATTTTACTAAAAAAAATCGTTAAAAAAATTTAAATAAATTATCTGTATAATAAAATCGGTTGTAAATTGCATTTTAAATCATTTTTATTTGAAACATTTTCTTATAAAGTCAAAACCAACCAAATAAAAATTTAATTTTATTAAATTAATTTTACTAAAAAAAATTGTTTAAAAAAATTAAATAAATTATCTGTATAATAAAATCGTCTGTAAATTGCATTATAAATCACTTTTATTTGAAACATTTTCTTATAAAGTCAAAACCAACCAAATAAAAATTTAATTTTATTAAATTAAATTAAATTTACTAAAAAAAATTAAATAAATTATCTGTATAATAAAATCGTCTGTAAATTGCATTCTAAATCACTTTTATTTAAAACATTTTCTTATAAAGTCAAAACCAACCAAATAAAAAATTGATTTTATTAAATTAATTTTACTAAAAAAAATCGTTAAAAAAATTTAAATAAATTATCTGAATAATAAAATCGGTTGTAAATTGCATTTTAAATCATTTTTATTTGAAACATTTTCTTATAAAGTCAAAACCAACCAAATAAAAAATTGATTTTATTAAATTAATTTTACTAAAAAAAATTGTTAAAAAAATTTAAATAAATTATCTGTATAATAAAATCGTCTGTAAATTGCATTCTAAATCACTTTTATTTAAAACATTTTCTTATAAAGTCAAAACCAACCAAATAAAAAATTGATTTTATTAAATTAATTTTACTAAAAAAAATCGTTAAAAAAATTTAAATAAATTATCTGTATAATAAAATCGGTTGTAAATTGCATTTTAAATCATTTTTATTTGAAACATTTTCTTATAAAGTCAAAACCAACCAAATAAAAATTTAATTATATTAAATTAATTTTACTAAAAAAAATCTTTAAAAAAAATTAAATAAATTATCTGTATAATAAAATCGTCTGTAAATTGCATTCTAAATCACTTTTATTTAAAACATTTTCTTATAAAGTCAAAACCAACCAAATAAAAAATTGATTTTAATAAATTAATATTACTAAAAAAAATCGTTAAAAAAATTTAAATAAATTATCTGTATAATAAAATCGGTTGTAAATTGCATTTTAAATCATTTTTATTTGAAACATTTTCTTATAAAGTCAAAACCAACCAAATAAAAATTTAATTTTATTAAATTAATTTTACTAAAAAAAATCGTTAAAAAAAATTAAATAAATTATCTGTATAATAAAATGGTCTGTAAATTGCATTCTAAATCACTTTTATTTAAAACATTTTCTTATAAAGTCAAAACCAACCAAATAAAAAATTGATTTTATTAAATTAATTTTACTAAAAAAAATCGTTAAAAAAATTTAAATAAACTATCTGTATAATAAAATCGGTTGTAAATTGCATTTTAAATCATTTTTATTTGAAACATTTTCTTATAAAGTCAAAACCAACCAAATAAAAATTTAATTTTATTAAATTAATTTTACTAAAAAAAATTGTTTAAAAAAATTAAATAAATTATCTGTATAATAAAATCGTCTGTAAATTGCATTATAAATCACTTTTATTTGAAACATTTTCTTATAAAGTCAAAACCAACCAAATAAAAATTTAATTTTATTAAATTAAATTAAATTTACTAAAAAGAATTAAATAAATTATCTGTATAATAAAATCGTCTGTAAATTGCATTCTAAATCACTTTTATTTAAAACATTTTCTTATAAAGTCAAAACCAACCAAATAAAAAATTGATTTTATTAAATTAATTTTACTAAAAAAATTCGTTAAAAAAATTTAAATAAATTATCTGAATAATAAAATCGGTTGTAAATTGCATTTTAAATCATTTTTATTTGAAACATTTTCTTATAAAGTCAAAACCAACCAAATAAAAATTTAATTTTATTAAATTAATTTTACTAAAAAAACTCGTTAACAAAAATTAAATAAATTATCTGTATAATAAAATCGTCTGTAAATTGCATTCTAAATCACTTTTATTTAAAACATTTTCTTATAAAGTCAAAACCAACCAAATAAAAAATTGATTTTATTTAATTAATTTTACAAAAAAAAATCGTTAAAAATTGTTAAAAAAGTTTAAATAAATTATCTGTATAATAAAATCGGTTGTAAATTGCATTTTAAATCATTTTTATTTGAAACATTTTCATATAAAGTCAAAACCAACCAAATAAAATTTTTATTTTATTAAATTTATTTTACTAAAAAAAATCGTTAAAAAAAAATTAAATAAATTATCTGTAAAATAAAATCGTCTGTAAATTGCATTCTAAATCACTTTTATTTAAAACATTTTCTTATAAAGTCAAAACCAACCAAATAAAAAATTGACTTTATTAAATTAATTTTACTAAAAAAAATCGTTAAAAATTTTTAAATAAATTATCTGTATAATAAAATCGGTTGTAAATTGCATTTTAAATCATTTTTATTTGAAACATTTTCTTATAAAGTCAAAACCAACCAAATAAAAATTTAATTATATTAAATTAATTTTACTGAAAAATATCGTTAAAAAAACTTAAATAAATTATCTGTATAATAAAATCGTCTGTAAATTGCATTCTAAATCACTTTTATTTAAAACATTTTCTTATAAAGTCAAAACCAACCAAAAAAAAAGTTGATTTTATTAAATTAATATTACTAAAAAAAATCGTTAAAAAAATTTAAATAAATTATCTGTATAATAAAATCGGTTGTAAATTGCATATTAAATCATTTTTATTTGAAACATTTTCTTATAAAGTCAAAACCAACCAAATAAAAATTTAATTTTATTAAATTAATTTTACTAAATAAAATTGTTTAAAAAAATTAAATAAATTATCTGTATAATAAAATCGTCTGTAAATTGCATTCTAAATCACTTTTATTTGAAACATTTTCTTATTAAGTCAAAACCAACCAAATAAAAAATTGATTTTATTAAATTAATTTTACTAAAAAAAATTGTTAAAAAAATTAAAATAAATTATCTGTATAATAAAATCGGTTGTAAATTGCATTTTAAATCAATTTTATTTGAAGCATTTTCTTATAAAGTCAAAACCAACCAAATAAAAATTTAATTTTATTAAATTAAATTAAATTTACTAAAAAAAATCGTTAAAAAAATTAAATAAATTATCTGTATAATAAAATCGTCTGTAAATTGCATTCTAAATCACTTTTATTTAAAACATTTTCTTATAAAGTCAAAACCAACCAAATAAAAAATTGATTTTATTAAATTAATTTTACTAAAAAAAATCGTTAAAAAAATTTAAATAAATTATCTGTATAAAAAAATCGGTTGTAAATTGCATTTTAAATCATTTTTATTTGAAACATTTTCTTATAAAGTCAAAACCAACCAAATAAAAATTTAATTTTATTAAATTAATTTTACTAAAAAAAATTGTTAAAAAAAATTAAATAAATTATCTGTATAATAAAATTGTCTGTAAATTGCATTCTAAATCACTTTTATTTAAAACATTTTCTTATAAAGTCAAAACCAACCAAATAAAAAATTGATTTTATTAAATTAATTTTAATAAAAAAAATCGTTAAAAAAATTTAAATAAATTATCTGTATAATAAAATCGGTTGTAAATTGCATTTTAAATCATTTTTATTTGAAACATTTTCTTATAAAGTCAAAACCAACCAAATAAAAATTTAATTTTATTAAATTAATTTTACTAAAAAAAATCTTTAAAAAAAATTAAATAAATTATCTGTGTAATAAAATCGTCTGTAAATTGCATTCTAAATTACTTTTATTTAAAACAATTTCTTTACAGTCAAAACCAACCAAATAAAAAATTGATTTTATTAAATTTATTTTACTAAAAAAAATTGTTAAAAAAATTTAAATAAATTATCTGTATAATAAAATCGGTTGTAAATTGCATTTTAAATCATTTTTTTTTTTAACATTTTCTTATAAAGTCAAAACCAACCAAATAAAAATTTAATTTAATTAAATAAATTTTACTAAAAAAAATTGTTAAAAAAAATTAAATAAATTATTTGTATAATAAAATCGTCTGTAAATTGCATTCTAAATCACTTTTATTTAAAACATTTTCTTATAAAGTCAAAACCAACCAAATAAAAAATTGATTTTATTAAATTAATATTACTAAAAAAATCGTTAAAAAAATTTAAATAAATTATCTGTAAATGAAAATCGGTTGTAAATTGCATTTTAAATCATTTTTATTTGAAACATTTTCTTATAAAGTCAAAACCAACCAAATAAAAATTTAATTTTATTAAATTAATTTTACTAAAAAAAATTGTTAAAAAAATTAAATAAATTATCTGTATAATAAAATCGTCTGTAAATTGCATTCTAAATCACTTTTATTTAAAACATTTTTTTATAAAGTCAAAACCAACCAAATAAAAAATTGATTTTATTAAATTAATTTTACTAAAAAAAATCGTTAAAGAAATTTAAATAAATTATCTGTATAATAAAATCGGTTGTAAATTGCATTTTAAATCATTTTTATTTGAAACATTTTCTTATAAAGTCAAAACCAACCAAATAAAAATTTAATTTTATAAAAATAATTTTACTAAAAAAAAATGTTAAAAAAATTAAATAAATTATCTGTATAATAAAATCGTCTGTAAATTGCATTCTAAATCACTTTTATGTAAAACATTTTCTTATAAAGTCAAAACCAACCAAATAAAAAATTGATTTTATTAAATTAATTTAACTAAAAAAAATCGTTAAAAAAATTTAAATAAATTATCTGTATAATAAAATCGGTTGTAAAATGCATTTTAAATCATTTTTATTTGAAACATTTTCTTATAAAGTCAAAAACAACCAAATAAAAATTTAATTTTATTAAATTAATTTTAGTAAAAAAAATCGTTAAAAAAAATTAAATAAATTATCTGTATAATAAAATCGTCTGTAAATTGCATTCTAAATCACTTTTATTTAAAACATTTTCTTATAAAATCAAAACCAACCAAATAAAAAATTGATTTTATTAAATAAATTTTACTAAAAAAAATCGTTAAAAAAATTTAAATAAATTATCTGTATAATAAAATCGGTTGTAAATTGCATTTTAAATCATTTTTATTTGAAACATTTTCTTATAAAGTCAAAACCAACCAAATAAAAATTTAATTTTATTAAATTAATTTTACTAAAAAAAATCGTTAAAAAAAATAAATAAATTAATAATTAATTATAATAAAATGTTCTGTAAATTGCATTCTAAATCACTTTTATTTAAAACATTTTCTTATAAAGTCAAAACCAACCAAATAAAAAATTGATTTTATTAAATTAATTTTACTAAAAAAAATCGTTAAAAAAATTTAAATAAATTATCTGTATAATAAAATCGGTTGTAAATTGCATTTTAAATCATTTTTATTTGAAACATTTTCTTATAAAGTCAAAACCAACCAAATAAAAATTTAATTTTATTAAATTAATTTTACTAAAAAAAATTGTTTAAAAAAATTAAATAAATTATCTGTATAATAAAATCGTCTGTAAATTGCATTATAAATCACTTTTATTTGAAACATTTTCTTATAAAGTCAAAACCAACCAAATAAAAATTTAATTTTATTAAATTAAATTAAATTTACTAAAAAAAATTAAATAAATTATCTGTATAATAAAATCGTCTGTAAATTGCATTCTAAATCACTTTTATTTAAAACATTTTCTTATAAAGTCAAAACCAACCAAATAAAAAATTGATTTTATTAAATTAATTTTACTAAAAAAAATCGTTAAAAAAATTTAAATAAATTATCTGAATAATAAAATCGGTTGTAAATTGCATTTTAAATCATTTTTATTTGAAACATTTTCTTATAAAGTCAAAACCAACCAAATAAAAAATTGATTTTATTAAATTAATTTTACTAAAAAAAATTGTTAAAAAAATTTAAATAAATTATCTGTATAATAAAATCGTCTGTAAATTGCATTCTAAATCACTTTTATTTAAAACATTTTCTTATAAAGTCAAAACCAACCAAATAAAAAATTGATTTTATTAAATTAATTTTACTAAAAAAAATCGTTAACAAAATTTAAATAAATTATCTGTATAATAAAATCGGTTGTAAATTGCATTTTAAATCATTTTTATTTGAAACATTTTCTTATAAAGTCAAAACCAACCAAATAAAAATTTAATTATATTAAATTAATTTTACTAAAAAAAATCTTTAAAAAAAATTAAATAAATTATCTGTATAAAAAAATCGTCTGTAAATTGCATTCTAAATCACTTTTATTAAAAACATTTTCTTATAAAGTCAAAACCAACCAAATAAAAAATTGATTTTAATAAATTAATATTACTAAAAAAAATCGTTAAAAAAATTTAAATAAATTATCTGTATAATAAAATCGGTTGTAAATTGCATTTTAAATCATTTTTATTTGAAACATTTTCTTATAAAGTCAAAACCAACCAAATAAAAATTTAATTTTATTAAATTAATTTTACTAAAAAAAATCGTTAAATAAAATTAAATAAATTATCTGTATAATAAAATGGTCTGTAAATTGCATTCTAAATCACTTTTATTTAAAACATTTTCTTATAAAGTCAAAACCAACCAAATAAAAAATTGATTTTATTAAATTAATTTTACTAAAAAAAATCGTTAAAAAAATTTAAATAAACTATCTGTATAATAAAATCGGTTGTAAATTGCATTTTAAATCATTTTTATTTGAAACATTTTCTTATAAAGTCAAAACCAACCAAATAAAAATTTAATTTTATTAAATTAATTTTACTAAAAAAAATTGTTTAAAAAAATTAAATAAATTATCTGTATAATAAAATCGTCTGTAAATTGCATTATAAATCACTTTTATTTGAAACATTTTCTTATAAAGTCAAAACCAACCAAATAAAAATTTAATTTTATTAAATTAAATTAAATTTACTAAAAAGAATTAAATAAATTATCTGTATAATAAAATCGTCTGTAAATTGCATTCTAAATCACTTTTATTTAAAACATTTTCTTATAAAGTCAAAACCAACCAAATAAAAAATTGATTTTATTAAATTAATTTTACTAAAAAAATTCGTTAAAAAAATTTAAATAAATTATCTGAATAATAAAATCGGTTGTAAATTGCATTTTAAATCATTTTTATTTGAAACATTTTCTTATAAAGTCAAAACCAACCAAATAAAAATTTAATTTTATTAAATTAATTTTACTAAAAAAATCGTTAACAAAAATTAAATAAATTATCTGTATAATAAAATCGTCTGTAAATTGCATTCTAAATCACTTTTATTTAAAACATTTTCTTATAAAGTCAAAACCAACCAAATAAAAAATTGATTTTATTTAATTAATTTTACAAAAAAAAATTGTTAAAAATTGTTAAAAAAGTTTAAATAAATTATCTGTATAATAAAATCGGTTGTAAATTGCATTTTAAATCATTTTTATTTGAAACATTTTCATATAAAGTCAAAACCAACCAAATAAAATTTTTATTTTATTAAATTAATTTTACTAAAAAAAATCGTTAAAAAAAAATTAAATAAATTATCTGTAAAATAAAATCGTCTGTAAATTGCATTCTAAATCACTTTTATTTAAAACATTTTCTTATAAAGTCAAAACCAACCAAATAAAAAATTGATTTTATTAAATTAATTTTACTAAAAAAAATCGTTAAAAATTTTTAAATAAATTATCTGTATAATAAAATCGGTTGTAAATTGCATTTTAAATCATTTTTATTTGAAACATTTTCTTATAAAGTCAAAACCAACCAAATAAAAATTTAATTATATTAAATTAATTTTACTGAAAAATATCGTTAAAAAAACTTAAATAAATTATCTGTATAATAAAATCGTCTGTAAATTGCATTCTAAATCACTTTTATTTAACACATTTTCTTATAAAGTCAAAACCAACCAAAAAAAAAGTTGATTTTATTAAATTAATATTACTAAAAAAAATCGTTAAAAAAATTTAAATAAATTATCTGTATAATAAAATCGGTTGTAAATTGCATTTTAAATCATTTTTATTTGAAACATTTTCTTATAAAGTCAAAACCAACCAAATAAAAATTTAATTTTATTAAATTAATTTTACTAAATAAAATTGTTTAAAAAAATTAAATAAATTATCTGTATAATAAAATCGTCTGTAAATTGCATTCTAAATCACTTTTATTTGAAACTTTTTCTTATTAAGTCAAAACCAACCAAATAAAAAATTGATTTTATTAAATTAATTTTACTAAAAAAAATTGTTAAAAAAATTAAAATAAATTATCTGTATAATAAAATCGGTTGTAAATTGCATTTTAAATCAATTTTATTTGAAGCATTTTCTTATAAAGTCAAAACCAACCAAATAAAAATTTAATTTTATTAAATTAAATTAAATTTACTAAAAAAAATCGTTAAAAAAATTAAATAAATTATCTGTATAATAAAATCGTCTGTAAATTGCATTCTAAATCACTTTTATTTAAAACATTTTCTTATAAAGTCAAAACCAACCAAATAAAAAATTGATTTTATTAAATTAATTTTACTAAAAAAATCGTTAAAAAAATTTAAATAATTATCTGTATAATAAAATCGGTTGTAAATTGCATTTTAAATCATTTTTATTTGAAACATTTTCTTATAAAGTCAAAACCAACCAAATAAAAATTTAATTTTATTAAATTAATTTTACTAAAAAAAATTGTTAAAAAAAATTAAATAAATTATCTGTATAATAAAATCGTCTGTAAATTGCATTCTAAATCACTTTTATTTAAAACATTTTCTTATAAAGTCAAAACCAACCAAATAAAAAATTGATTTTATTAAATTAATTTTACTAAAAAAAATCGTTAAAAAAATTTAAATAAATTATCTGTATAATAAAATCGGTTGTAAAATGCATTTTAAATCATTTTTATTTGAAACATTTTCTTATAAAGTCAAAACCAACCAAATAAAAATTTAATTTTATTAATTTAATTTTACTAAAAAAAATCTTAAAAAAAAATTAAATAAATTATCTGTATAATAAAATCGTCTGTAAATTGCATTCTAAATCACTTTTATTAAAAACATTTTCTTATAAAGTCAAAACCAACCAAATAAAAAATTGATTTTATTAAATTAATATTACTAAAAAAAATCGTTAAAAAAATTTAAATAATATATCTGTATAATAAAATCGGTTGTAAATTGCATTTTAAATCATTTTTATTTGAAACATTTTCTTATAAAGTCAAAACCAACCAAATAAAAATTTAATTTTATTAAATTAATTTTACTAAAAAAAATTGTTAAAAAAAATTAAATAAAATCGTCTGTAAATTGCAATCTAAATCATTTTTATTTAAAACATTTTCTTATAAAGTCAAAACCAACCAAATAAAAAATTGATTTTATTAAATTAATTTTACTAAAAAAAATCGTTAAAAAAAATTAAATAAATTATCTGTTTAATAAAATCGGTTGTAAATTGCATTTTAAATCATTTTTATTTGAAACATTTTCTTATAAAGTTAAAACCAACCAAATAAAAATTTAATTTTATTAAATTAATTTTACTAAAAAAATCGTTAAAAAGAATTAAATATATTATCTGTATAATAAAATCGTCTGTAAATTGCATTCTAAATCACTTTTATTTTAAACATTTTCTTATAAAGTCAAAACCAACCAAATAAAAAATTGATTTTATTAAATTAATTTTACTAAAAAAAATCGTCAAAAAAATTAAATAAATTATCTGTATAATAAAATCGTCTGTAAATTGCATTCTAAATCACTTTTATTTAAAACATTTTCTTATAAAGTCAAAACCAACCAAATAAAAAATTGATTTTATTAAATTAATTTTACTAAAAAAAATCGTTAAAAAAAATTAAAAATCTGTATATTAAAATCGTCTGTAAATTGCATTCTAAATCACTTTTATTTAAAACATTTTCTCATAAAGTCAAAACCAACCAAATAAAAAATTGATTTTATTAAATTAATTTTACTAAAAAAAATCGTTAAAAAAATTTAAATAAATTATCTGTATAATAAAATCGGTTGTAAATTGCATTTTAAATCATTTTTATTTGAAACATTTTCTTATAAAGTCAAAACCAACCAAATAAAAATTTAATTTTATTAAGTTAATTTTACTAAAAAAAATCGTTAAAAAAATTAAATAAATTATCTGTATAATAAAATCGTCTGTAAATTGCATTCTAAATCACTTTTATTTAAAACATTTTCTTATAAAGTCAAAACCAACCAAATAAAAAATTGATTTTATTAAATTAATTTTACGAAAAAAAATTGTTAAAAAAATTTAAATAAATTATCTGTATAATAAAATCGGTTGTAAATTGCATTTTAAATAATTTTTATTTGAAACATTTTCTTATAAAGTCAAAACCAACCAAATAAAAATTTAATTTAATTAAATTAATTTTACTAAAAAAAATCGTTAAAAAAATTAAATAAATTATCTTTTTTAGTAAAATTAATTTAATAAAATTAAATTTTTATTTGGTTGGTTTTGACTTTATAAGAAAATGTTTTAAATAAAAATGATTTAAAATGCAATTTACAACCGATTTTATTATACAGATAATTTATTTAAATTTTTTTAACGATTTTTTTTAGTAAAATTAATTTAATAAAATCAATTTTTTATTTGGTTGGTTTTGACTTTATAAGAAAAAGTTTTAAATAAAAGTGATTTAGAATGCAATTTACAGACGATTTTATTATACAGATAATTTATTTAATTTTTGTTAACAATTTTTTTTAGTAAAATTAATTTAATAAAATTAAATTTTTATTTGGTTGGTTTTGACTTTATAAGAAAATGTTTCAAAAAAAATTATTTAAAATGCAATTTACAACCGATTTTATTATACAGATAATTTATTTAAATTTTTTTAACGATTTTTTCTAGTAAAACTAATTTAATAAAATCAATTCTTTATTTGGTTGGTTTTGACTTTATAAGAAAATGTTTTAAATAAAAGTGATTTAGAATGCAATTTACAGACGATTTTATTATACAGATAATTTATTTAATTTTTTTTAACGATTTTTTTTAGTAAAATTAATTTAATAAAATTAAATTTTTATTTGGTTGGTTTTACCTTTATAAAAAAAATTTTCAAATAAAAATGATTTAAAATGCAATTTACAACCGATTTTATTATACAGATAATTTATTTAAATTTTTTTAACGATTTTTTTTAGTGAAATTAATTTAATAAAATTAAATTTTTATTTAGTTGGTTTTGACTTTATAAGAAAATGTTTCAAATAAAAATGATTTAAAATGCATTTTACAACCGATTTTATTATACAGATAATTTATTTAAATTTTTTTAACGATTTTTTTTAGTAAAATTAATATCAATTTTTTTTAGTAAAATTAATTTAATAAAATTAAATTTTTATTTGGTTGGTTTTGACTTTATAAGAAAATGTTTCAAATAAAAATGATTTAAAATGCAATTTACAACCGATTTTATTATACAGATAATTTATTTAAATTTTTTTAACGATTTTTTTTAGTAAAATCAATTTAATAAAATCAATTTTTTATTTGGTTGGTTTTGACTTTATAAGAAAATGCTTTAAATAAAAGTGATTTAGAATGCAATTTACAGACGATTTTATTATACAGATAATTTATTTAATTTTTTTTAACGATTTTTTTTAGTAAAATTAATTTAATAAAATTAAATTTTTATTTGGTTGGTTTTGACTTTATAAGAAAATGTTTCAAATAAAAATGATTTAAAATGCAATTTTCAACCGATTTTATTATACAGATAATTTATTTAAATTTTTTTAACGATTTTTTTTAGTAAAATTAATTTCAATTTTTTTTAGTAAAATTAATTTAATAAAATTAAATTTTTATTTGGTTGGTTTTGACTTTATAAGAAAATGTTTTAAATAAAAGTGATTTAGAATGCAATTTACAGACAATTTTATTATACAGATAATTTATTTAATTTTTTTTAACAATTTTTTTTAGTAAAATTAATTTAATAAAATTAAATTTTTATTTGGATGATTTTGACTTTATAAGAAAATGTTTCAAATAAAAATGATTTAAAATGCAATTTACAACCGATTTTAGTATAAAGATAACTTATTTAAATTTTTTTAAAGATTTTTTTTAGTAAAACTAATTTAATAAAATCAATTTTTTATTTGGTTGGTTTTGACTTTATAAGAAAATGTTTTAAATAAAAGTGATTTAGAATGCAATTTACAGACGATTTTATTATACAGATAATTTTTTTAATTTTTTTTAACAATTTTTTTTAGTAAAATTAATTTAATAAAATTAAATTTTTATTTGGTTGGTTTTGACTTTATAAGAAAATGTTTCAAATAAAAATGATTTAAAATGCAATTTACAACCGATTTTATTATACAGATAATTTATTTAAATTTTTTTAACGATTTTTTTTAGTGAAATTAATTTAATAAAATCAATTTTTTATTTGGTTGGTTTTGACTTTATAAGAAAATGTTTTAAATAAAAGTGATTTAGAATGCAATGTACAGACGATTTTATTATACAGATAATTTATTTAATTTTTTTTAACAATTTTTTTTAGTGAAATTAATTTAATAAAATTAAATTTTTATTTAGTTGGTTTTGACTTTATAAGAAAATGTTTCAAATAAAAATGATTTAAAATGCAATTATTTACAACCAATTTTATTATACAGATAATTTATTTAAATTTTTTTAACGATTTTTTTAGTAAAATTAATTTAATAAAATCAATTTTTTATTTGGTTGGTTTTGACTTTATAAGAAAATGTTTTAAATAAAAGTGATTTAGAATGCAAATTACAGACCATTTTATTATACAGATAAATTATTTAATTTTTTTTAACGATTTTTTTTAGTAAAATTATTTAATAAAATTAAATTTTTATTTGGTTGGTTTTGACTTTATAAAAAAATGTTTCAAATAAAAATGATTTAAAATGCAATTTACAACCGATTTTATTATACAGATAATTTATTTAAATTTTTTTAACGATTTTTTTTAGTAAAATTAATTTAAGAAAATCAATTTTTTATTTGGTTGGTTTTGACTTTATAAGAAAATGTTTTAAATAAAAGTGATTTAGAATGCAATTTACAGACGATTTTATTATACAGACAATTTATTTAATTTTTTTTAACGATTTTTTTTAGTAAAATTAATTTAATAAAATTAAATTTTTATTTGGTTGGTTTTGACTTTATAAGAAAATGTTTCAAATATAAATGATTTAAAATGCAATTTACAACCGATTTTATTATACAGATAATTTATTTAAATTTTTTTAACGATTTTTTTTAGTGAAATTAATTTAATAAAATCAATTTTTTATTTGGTTGGTTTTGACTTTATAAGAAAATGTTTTAAATAAAAGTGATTTAGAATGCAATGTACAGACGATTTTTTTATACAGATAATTTATTTAATTTTTTTTAACAATTTTTTTTAGTGAAATTAATTTAATAAAATTAAATTTTTATTTAGTTGGTTTTGACTTTATAAGAAAATGTTTCAAATAAAAATGATTTAAAATGCAATTATTTACAACCAATTTTATTATACAGATAATTTATTTAAATTTTTTTAACGATTTTTTTAGTAAAATTAATTTAATAAAATCAATTTTTTATTTGGTTGGTTTTGACTTTATAAGAAAATGTTTTAAATAAAAGTGATTTAGAATGCAATTTACAGACCATTTTATTATACAGATAAATTATTTAATTTTTTTTAACGATTTTTTTTAGTAAAATTATTTAATAAAATTAAATTTTTATTTGGTTGGTTTTGACTTTATAAGAAAATGTTTTAAATAAAAATGATTTAAAATGCAATTTACAACCGATTTTATTATACAGATAATTTATTTAAATTTTTTTAACGATTTTTTTTAGTAAAATTAATTTAAGAAAATCAATTTTTTATTTGGTTGGTTTTGACTTTATAAGAAAATGTTTTAAATAAAAGTGATTTAGAATGCAATTTACAACCGATTTTATTATACAGATAATTTATTTAAATTTTTTTAACGATTCTATTTAGTAAAATTAATTTAATAAAATCAATTTTTTAATTGGTTGGTTTTGACTTTATAAGAAAATGTTTTAAATAAAAGTGATTTAGAATGCAATTTACAGACGATTTTATTATACAGATAATTTATTTAATTTTTTTTAACAATTTTTTTTAGTAAAATTAATATAATAAAATAAAATTTTTATTTGGTTGGTTTTGACTTTATAAGAAAATGTTTCAAATAAAAATGATTTAAAATGCAATTTACAACCGATTTTATTATACAGATAATTTATTTAAATTTTTTTAACGATTTTTTTAGTAAAATTAATTTAATAAAATCAATTTTTTATTTGGTTGGTTTTGACTTTATAAGAAAATGTTTTAAATAAAAGTGATTTAAAATGCAATTTACAGACCATTTTATTATACAGATAATTTATTTAATTTTTTTTAACGATTTTTTTAGTAAAATTATTTAATAAAATTAAATTTTTATTTGGTTGGTTTTGACTTTATAAGAAAATGTTTCAAATAAAAATGATTTAAAATGCAATTTACAACCGATTTTATTATACAGATAATTTATTTAAATTTTTTTAACGATTTTTTTTAGTAAAATTAATTTAATAAAATCAATTTTTTATTTGGTTGGTTTTGACTTTATAAGAAAATGTTTTAAATAAAAGTGATTTAGAATGCAATTTACAGACGATTTTATTATACAGATAATTTATTTAATTTTTTTTAACGATTTTTTTTAGTAAAATTAAATTAATAAAATTAAATTTTTATTTGGTTGGTTTTGACTTTATAAGAAAATGTTTCAAATAAAAATGATTTAAAATGCAATTTACAACCGATTTTATTATACAGATAGTTTATTTAATTTTTTTTAACGATTTTTTTTAGTAAAATTAATTTAATAAAATCAATTTTTTATTTGGTTGGTTTTGACTTATAAGAAAATGTTTCAAATAAAAATGATTTAAAATGCAATTTACAACCGATTTTATTATACAGGTAATTTATTTAAATTTTTTAACGATTTTTTTTAGTAAAATTAATTTAATAAAATCAATTTTTTATTTGGTTTGTTTTGACTTTCTAAGAAAATGTTTTAAATAAAAGTGATTTAGAATGCAATTTACAGACGATTTTATTATACAGATAATTTATTTAATTTTTTTTAACAATTTTTTTTAGTAAAATTAATTTAATAAAATTAAATTTTTATTTGGTTGGTTTTGACTTTATAAGAAAATGTTTCAAATAAAAATGATTTAAAATGCAATTTACAACCGATTTTATTATACATATAATTTATTTAAATTTTTTTAACGATATTTTTTAGTAAAATTAATTTAATAAAATCAATTTTTTATTTGGTTGGTTTTGACTTTATAAGAAAATGTTTTAAATAAAAGTGGTTTAGAATACAATTTACAGACAGTTTTATTATACAGATAATTTATTTCATTTTTTTTAACGATTTTTTTAGTAAAATTAATATAATAAAATTAAATATTTATTTGGTTGGTTTTGACTTTATAAGAAAATGTTTCAAATAAAAATGATTTAAAATGCAATTTACAACCGATTTTATTATACAGATAATTTATTTAATTTTTTTTAACGATTTTTTTTAGTAAAATTAATTTAATAAAATTAAATTGTTATTTAGTTGGTTTTGACTTTATAAGAAAATGTTTCAAATAAAAATGATTTAAAATGCAATTTACAACCGATTTATTTAAATTTTTTTAACGATTTTTTTTAGTAAAATTAATTTAATAAAATCATTTTTTTATTTGGTTGATTTTGACTTTATAAGAAAATGTTTTAAATAAAAGTGATTTAGAATGCAATTTACAGACGATTTTATTATACAGATAATTTATTTAATTTTTTTTAACGATTTTTTTTTAGTAAAATTAATTTAATAAAATTAAATTTTTATTTGGTTGGTTTTGACTTTATAAGAAAATGTTTCAAATAAAAATGATTTAAAATGCAATTTACAACCGATTTTATTATACAGATAATTTATTTAAATTTTTTTAACGATATTTTTTAGTGAAATTAATTTAATAAAATCAATTTTTTATTTGGTTGGTTTTGACTTTATAAGAAAATGTTTTAAATAAAAGTGATTTAGAATGCAATGTACAGACGATTTTATTATACAGATAATTTATTTAATTTTTTTTAACAATTTTTTTTAGTGAAATTAATTTAATAAAATTAAATTTTTATTTAGTTGGTTTTGACTTTATAAGAAAATGTTTCAAATAAAAATGATTTAAAATGCAATTATTTACAACCAATTTTATTATACAGATAATTTATTTAAATTTTTTTAACGATTTTTTTAGTAAAATTAATTTAATAAAATCAATTTTTTATTTGGTTGGTTTTGACTTTATAAGAAAATGTTTTAAATAAAAGTGATTTAGAATGCAATTTACAGACCATTTTATTATACAGATAAATTATTTAATTTTTTTTAACGATTTTTTTTAGTAAAATTATTTAATAAAATTAAATTTTTATTTGGTTGGTTTTGACTTTATAAGAAAATGTTTTAAATAAAAATGATTTAAAATGCAATTTACAACCGATTTTATTATACAGATAATTTATTTAAAATTTTTTAACGATTTTTTTTAGTAAAATTAATTTAAGAAAATCAATTTTTTATTTGGTTGGTTTTGACTTTATAAGAAAATGTTTTAAATAAAAGTGATTTAGAATGCAATTTACAACCGATTTTATTATACAGATAATTTATTTAAATTTTTTTAACGATTCTATTTAGTAAAATTAATTTAATAAAATCAATTTTTTATTTGGTTGGTTTTGACTTTATAAGAAAATGTTTTAAATAAAAGTGATTTAGAATGCAATTTACAGACGATTTTATTATACAGATAAATTATTTAATTTTTTTTAACAATTTTTTTTAGTAAAATTAATATAATAAAATAAAATTTTTATTTGGTTGGTTTTGACTTTATAAGAAAATGTTTCAAATAAAAATGATTTAAAATGCAATTTACAACCGATTTTATTATACAGATAATTTATTTAAATTTTTTTAACGATTTTTTTAGTAAAATTAATTTAATAAAATCAATTTTTTATTTGGTTGGTTTTGACTTTATAAGAAAATGTTTTAAATAAAAGTGATTTAGAATGCAATTTACAGACCATTTTATTATACAGATAATTTATTTAATTTTTTTCAACGATTTTTTTTAGTAAAATTATTTAATAAAATTAAATTTTTATTTGGTTGGTTTTGACTTTATAAGAAAATGTTTCAAATAAAAATGATTTAAAATGCAATTTACAACCGATTTTATTATACAGATAATTTATTTAAATTTTTTTAACGATTTTTTTTAGTAAAATTAATTTAATAAAATCAATTTTTTATTTGGTTGGTTTTGACTTTATAAGAAAATGTTTTAAATAAAAGTGATTTAGAATGCAATATACAGACGATTTTATTATACAGATAATTTATTTAATTTTTTTCAACGATTTTTTTTAGTAAAATTAATTTAATAAAATTAAATTTTTATTTGGTTGGTTTTGACTTTATAAGAAAATGTTTCAAATAAAAATGATTTAAAATGCAATTTACAACCGATTTTATTATACAGATAATTTATTTAAATTTTTTTAACGATTCTATTTAGTAAAATTAATTTAATAAAATCAATTTTTTATTTGGTTGGTTTTGACTTTATAAGAAAATGTTTTAAATAAAAGTGATTTAGAATGCAATTTACAGACCATTTTATTATACAGATAAATTATTTAATTTTTTTTAACGATTTTTTTTAGTAAAATTATTTAATAAAATTAAATTTTTATTTGGTTGGTTTTGACTTTATAAGAAAATGTTTTAAATAAAAATGATTTAAAATGCAATTTACAACCGATTTTATTATACAGATAATTTATTTAAAATTTTTTAACGATTTTTTTTAGTAAAATTAATTTAAGAAAATCAATTTTTTATTTGGTTGGTTTTGACTTTATAAGAAAATGTTTTAAATAAAAGTGATTTAGAATGCAATTTACAACCGATTTTATTATACAGATAATTTATTTAAATTTTTTTAACGATTCTATTTAGTAAAATTAATTTAATAAAATCAATTTTTTATTTGGTTGGTTTTGACTTTATAAGAAAATGTTTTAAATAAAAGTGATTTAGAATGCAATTTACAGACGATTTTATTATACAGATAAATTATTTAATTTTTTTTAACAATTTTTTTTAGTAAAATTAATATAATAAAATAAAATTTTTATTTGGTTGGTTTTGACTTTATAAGAAAATGTTTCAAATAAAAATGATTTAAAATGCAATTTACAACCGATTTTATTATACAGATAATTTATTTAAATTTTTTTAACGATTTTTTTAGTAAAATTAATTTAATAAAATCAATTTTTTATTTGGTTGGTTTTGACTTTATAAGAAAATGTTTTAAATAAAAGTGATTTAGAATGCAATTTACAGACCATTTTATTATACAGATAATTTATTTAATTTTTTTCAACGATTTTTTTTAGTAAAATTATTTAATAAAATTAAATTTTTATTTGGTTGGTTTTGACTTTATAAGAAAATGTTTCAAATAAAAATGATTTAAAATGCAATTTACAACCGATTTTATTATACAGATAATTTATTTAAATTTTTTTAACGATTTTTTTTAGTAAAATTAATTTAATAAAATCAATTTTTTATTTGGTTGGTTTTGACTTTATAAGAAAATGTTTTAAATAAAAGTGATTTAGAATGCAATATACAGACGATTTTATTATACAGATAATTTATTTAATTTTTTTCAACGATTTTTTTTAGTAAAATTAATTTAATAAAATTAAATTTTTATTTGGTTGGTTTTGACTTTATAAGAAAATGTTTCAAATAAAAATGATTTAAAATGCAATTTACAACCGATTTTATTATACAGATAATTTATTTAAATTTTTTTAACGATTCTATTTAGTAAAATTAATTTAATAAAATCAATTTTTTATTTGGTTGGTTTTGACTTTATAAGAAAATGTTTTAAATAAAAGTGATTTAGAATGCAATTTACAGACGATTTTATTATACAGATAATTTATTTAATTTTTTTTAACGATTTTTTTTAGTAAAATTAAATTAATAAAATTAAATTTTTATTTGGTTGGTTTTGACTTTATAAGAAAATGTTTCAAATAAAAATGATTTAAAATGCAATTTACAACCGATTTTATTATACAGATAGTTTATTTAATTTTTTTTAACGATTTTTTTTAGTAAAATTAATTTAATAAAATCAATTTTTTATTTGGTTGGTTTTGACTTATAAGAAAATGTTTCAAATAAAAATGATTTAAAATGCAATTTACAACCGATTTTATTATACAGATAATTTATTTAAATTTTTTAACGATTTTTTTTTAGTAAAATTAATTTAATAAAATCAATTTTTTATTTGGTTGGTTTTGACTTTATAAGAAAATGTTTTAAATAAAAGTGATATAGAATGCAATTTACAGACGATTTTATTATACAAATAATTTATTTAATTTTTTTTAACGATTTTTTTAGTAAAATTAATTTAATAAAATAAATTTTTATTTGGTTGGTTTTGACTTTATAAGAAAATGTTTCAAATAAAAATGATTTAAAATGCAATTTACAACCGATTTTATTATACAGATAATTTATTTAAATTTTTTTAACGATTTTTTTTAGTAAAATTAATTTAATAAAATCAATTTTTTATTGGTTGGTTTTGACTTTATAAGAAAATGTTTTAAATAAAAGTGATTTAGAATGCAATTTACAGACAATTTTATTATACAGATAATTTATTTAAATTTTTTTAACAATTTTTTTTAGTAAAATTAATTTAATAAAATTAAATTTTTATTTGGTTGGTTTTGACTTTATAAGAAAATGTTTCAAATAAAAATGATTTAAAATGCAATTTACAACCGATTTTATTATACAGATAATTCATTTAAATTTTTTTAACGATTTTTTTTAGTAAAATTAATTTCAATTTTTTTTAGTAAAATTAATTTAATAAAATTAAATTTTTATTTGGTTGGTTTTGACTTTATAAGAAAATGTTTCAAATAAAAATGATTTAAAATGCAATTTACAACCGATTTATTTAAATTTTTTTAACGATTTTTTTTAGTAAAATTAATTTAATAAAATCATTTTTTTATTTGGTTGGTTTTGACTTTATAAGAAAATGTTTTAAATAAAAGTGATTTAGAATGCAATTTACAGACGATTTTATTATACAGATAATTTATTTAATTTTTTTTAACGATTTTTTTTTAGTAAAATTAATTTAATAAAATTAAATTTTTATTTGGTTGGTTTTGACTTTATAAGAAAATGTTTCAAATAAAAATGATTTAAAATGCAATTTACAACCGATTTTATTATACAGATAATTTATTTAAATTTTTTTAACGATTCTATTTAGTAAAATTAATTTAATAAAATCAATTTTTTATTTGGTTGGTTTTGACTTTATAAGAAAATGTTTTAAATAAAAGTGATTTAGAATGCAATTTACAGACGATTTTATTATACAGATAATTTATTTAATTTTTTTTAACAATTTTTTTTTAGTAAAATTAATATAATGAAATTAAATTTTTATTTGGTTGGTTTTGACTTTATAAGAAAATGTTTTAAATAAAAATGATTTAAAATGCAATTTACAACCGATTTTATTATACAGATAATTTATTTAAATTTTTTTAACGATTTTTTTTAGTAAAATTAATTTAATAAAATCAATTTTTTATTTGGTTGGTTTTGACTTTATAAGAAAATGTTTTAAATAAAAGTGATTTGGAATACAATTTACAGACAATTTTATTATACAGATGATTTATTTCATTTTTTTTAACGATTTTTTTTAGTAAAATTAATTTAATAAAATTAAAATTTTATTTAGTTGGTTTTGACTTTATAAGAAAATGTTTTAAATAAAAATGATTTAAAATGCAATTTACAACCGATTTTATTATACAGATAATTTATTTAAATTTTTTTAACGATTTTTTTTAGTAAAATTAATTTAATAAAATCAATTTTTTATTTGGTTGGTTTTGACTTTATAGGAAAATGTTTTAAATAAAAGTGATTTAGAATGCAATTTACAGACGATTTTATTATACAGATAATTTATTTAATTTATTTTAACGTTTTTTTTAGTAAAATTAATTTAATAAAATTAAATTTTTATTTGGTTGGTTTTGACTTTATAAGAAAATGTTTTAAATAAAAATGATTTAAAATGCTATTTACAACCAATTTTATTATACAGATAATTTATTTAAATTTTTTAACGATTTTTTTTAGTAAAATTAATTTAATAAAATCAATTTTTTATTTGGTTGGTTTTAACTTTATAAAAAAATGTTTTAAATAAAAGTGATTTAGAATGCAATTTACAGACGATTTTATTATACAGATAATTTATTTAATTTTTTTTTAACAATTTTTTTTAGTAAAATTCATTTAATAAAATTAAATTTTTATTTGGTTGGTTTTGACTTTATAAGAAAATGTTTCAAATAAAAATGATTTAAAATGCAATTTACAACCGATTTTATTATACAGATAATTTATTTGAATTTTTTTAACGATTTTTTTAGTAAAATTAATTTAATAAAATCAATTTTTTATTTGGTTGGTTTTGACTTTATAAGAAAATGTTTTAAATAAAAGTGATTTAGAATGCAATTTACAGACGATTTTATTATACTGATAATTTATTTATTTTTTTTAACGATTTTTTTTAGTAAAATTATTTTAATAAAATCAATTTTTTATTTGGTTGGTTTTGACTTTATAAGAAAATGTTTTAAATAAAAGTGATTTAGAATGCAATTTACAGACGATTTTATTATACAGATAATTTATTTAATTTTTTTTAACGATTTTTTTTTAGTAAAATTAATTTAATAAAATTAAATTTTTATTTGGTTGGTTTTGACTTTATAAGAAAATGTTTCAAATAAAAATGATTTAAAATGCAATTTACAACCGATTTTATTATACAGATAATTTATTTAATTTTTTTTTACGATTCTATTTAGTAAAATTAATTTAATAAAATCAATTTTTTATTTGGTTGGTTTTGACTTTATAAGAAAATGTTTTAAATAAAAGTGATTTAGAATGCAATTTACAGACGATTTTATTATACAGATAGTTTATTTAATTTTTTTTAACAATTTTTTTTAGTAAAATTAATGTAATAAAATTAAATATTTATTTGGTTGGTTTTGACTTTATAAGAAAATGTTTCAAATAAAAATGATTTAAAATGCAATTTACAACCGATTTTATTATACAGATAATTTATTTATTTTTTTTTTAACGATTTTTTTTAGTAAAATTAATTTAATAAAATTAAATTGTTATTTAGTTGGTTTTGACTTTATAAGAAAATGTTTCAAATAAAAATGATTTAAAATGCAATTTACAACCGATTTATTTAAATTTTTTTAACGTTTTTTTTTAGTAAAATTAATTTAATAAAATCATTTTTTTATTTGGTTGGTTTTGACTTTATAAGAAAATGTTTTAAATAAAAGTGATTTAGAATGCAATTTACAGACGATTTTATTATACAGATAATTTATTTAATTTTTTTTAAACGATTTTTTTTTAGTAAAATTAATTTAATAAAATCAATTTTTTATTTGGTTGGTTTTGACTTTATAAGAAAATGTTTTAAATAAAAGTGATTTAGAATGCAATTTACAGACGATTTTATTATACTGATAATTTATTTAATTTTTTTTAACGATTTTTTTTAGTAAAATTATTTTAATAAAATCAATTTTTTATTTGGTTGGTTTTGACTTTATAAGAAAATGTTTTAAATAAAAGTGATTTAGAATGCAATTTACAGACGATTTTATTATACAGATAATTTATTTAATTTTTTTTAACGATTTTTTTTTAGTAAAATTAATTTAATAAAATTAAATTTTTATTTGGTTGGTTTTGACTTTATAAGAAAATGTTTCAAATAAAAATGATTTAAAATGCAATTTACAACCGATTTTATTATACAGATAATTTATTTAAATTTTTTTAACGATTTTTTTTAGTAAAATTAATTTAATAAAATCAATTTTTTATTTGGTTGGTTTTGACTTTATAAGAAAATGTTTTAAATAAAAGTGATTTAGAATGCAATATACAGACGATTTTATTATACAGATAATTTATTTAATTTTTTTCAACGATTTTTTTTAGTAAAATTAATTTAATAAAATTAAATTTTTATTTGGTTGGTTTTGACTTTATAAGAAAATGTTTCAAATAAAAATGATTTAAAATGCAATTTACAACCGATTTTATTATACAGATAATTTATTTAAATTTTTTTAACGATTCTATTTAGTAAAATTAATTTAATAAAATCAATTTTTTATTTGGTTGGTTTTGACTTTATAAGAAAATGTTTTAAATAAAAGTGATTTAGAATGCAATTTACAGACGATTTTATTATACAGATAATTTATTTAATTTTTTTTAACGATTTTTTTTAGTAAAATTAAATTAATAAAATTAAATTTTTATTTGGTTGGTTTTGACTTTATAAGAAAATGTTTCAAATAAAAATGATTTAAAATGCAATTTACAACCGATTTTATTATACAGATAGTTTATTTAATTTTTTTTAACGATTTTTTTTAGTAAAATTAATTTAATAAAATCAATTTTTTATTTGGTTGGTTTTGACTTATAAGAAAATGTTTCAAATAAAAATGATTTAAAATGCAATTTACAACCGATTTTATTATACAGATAATTTATTTAAATTTTTTAACGATTTTTTTTTAGTAAAATTAATTTAATAAAATCAATTTTTTATTTGGTTGGTTTTGACTTTATAAGAAAATGTTTTAAATAAAAGTGATATAGAATGCAATTTACAGACGATTTTATTATACAAATAATTTATTTAATTTTTTTTAACGATTTTTTTAGTAAAATTAATTTAATAAAATAAATTTTTATTTGGTTGGTTTTGACTTTATAAGAAAATGTTTCAAATAAAAATGATTTAAAATGCAATTTACAACCGATTTTATTATACAGATAATTTATTTAAATTTTTTTAACGATTTTTTTTAGTAAAATTAATTTAATAAAATCAATTTTTTATTTGGTTGGTTTTGACTTTATAAGAAAATGTTTTAAATAAAAGTGATTTAGAATGCAATTTACAGACAATTTTATTATACAGATAATTTATTTAATTTTTTTTAACAATTTTTTTTAGTAAAATTAATTTAATAAAATTAAATTTTTATTTGGTTGGTTTTGACTTTATAAGAAAATGTTTCAAATAAAAATGATTTAAAATGCAATTTACAACCGATTTTATTATACAGATAATTCATTTAAATTTTTTTAACGATTTTTTTTAGTAAAATTAATTTCAATTTTTTTTAGTAAAATTAATTTAATAAAATTAAATTTTTATTTGGTTGGTTTTGACTTTATAAGAAAATGTTTTAAATAAAAATGATTTAAAATGCAATTTACAACCGATTTTATTATACAGATAATTTATTTAAATTTTTTTAACGATTTTTTTTAGTAAAATCAATTTAATAAAATTAAATTGTTATTTAGTTGGTTTTGACTTTATAAGAAAATGTTTCAAATAAAAATGATTTAAAATGCAATTTACAACCGATTTATTTAAATTTTTTTAACGATTTTTTTTAGTAAAATTAATTTAATAAAATCATTTTTTTATTTGGTTGGTTTTGACTTTATAAGAAAATGTTTTAAATAAAAGTGATTTAGAATGCAATTTACAGACGATTTTATTATACAGATAATTTATTTAATTTTTTTTAACGATTTTTTTTTAGTAAAATTAATTTAATAAAATTAAATTTTTATTTGGTTGGTTTTGACTTTATAAGAAAATGTTTCAAATAAAAATGATTTAAAATGCAATTTACAACCGATTTTATTATACAGATAATTTATTTAAATTTTTTTAACGATTTTTTTTAGTAAAATTAATTTAATAAAATCAATTTTTTATTTGGTTGGTTTTGACTTTATAAGAAAATGTTTTAAATAAAAGTGATTTAGAATGCAATATACAGACGATTTTATTATACAGATAATTTATTTAATTTTTTTCAGCGATTTTTTTTAGTAAAATTAATTTAATAAAATTAAATTTTTATTTGGTTGGTTTTGACTTTATAAGAAAATGTTTCAAATAAAAATGATTTAAAATGCAATTTACAACCGATTTTATTATACAGATAATTTATTTAAATTTTTTTAACGATTCTATTTAGTAAAATTAATTTAATAAAATCAATTTTTTATTTGGTTGGTTTTGACTTTATAAGAAAATGTTTTAAATAAAAGTGATTTAGAATGCAATTTACAGACGATTTTATTATACAGATAATTTATTTAATTTTTTTTAACAATTTTTTTTTAGTAAAATTAATATAATGAAATTAAATTTTTATTTGGTTGGTTTTGACTTTATAAGAAAATGTTTTAAATAAAAATGATTTAAAATGCAATTTACAACCGATTTTATTATACAGATAATTTATTTAAATTTTTTTAACGATTTTTTTTAGTAAAATTAATTTAATAAAATCAATTTTTTATTTGGTTGGTTTTGACTTTATAAGAAAATGTTTTAAATAAAAGTGATTTGGAATACAATTTACAGACAATTTTATTATACAGATGATTTATTTCATTTTTTTTAACGATTTTTTTTAGTAAAATTAATTTAATAAAATTAAAATTTTATTTAGTTGGTTTTGACTTTATAAGAAAATGTTTTAAATAAAAATGATTTAAAATGCAATTTACAACCGATTTTATTATACAGATAATTTATTTAAATTTTTTTAACGATTTTTTTTAGTAAAATTAATTTAATAAAATCAATTTTTTATTTGGTTGGTTTTGACTTTATAGGAAAATGTTTTAAATAAAAGTGATTTAGAATGCAATTTACAGACGATTTTATTATACAGATAATTTATTTAATTTATTTTAACGTTTTTTTTAGTAAAATTAATTTAATAAAATTAAATTTTTATTTGGTTGGTTTTGACTTTATAAGAAAATGTTTTAAATAAAAATGATTTAAAATGCTATTTACAACCAATTTTATTATACAGATAATTTATTTAAATTTTTTAACGATTTTTTTTAGTAAAATTAATTTAATAAAATCAATTTTTTATTTGGTTGGTTTTAACTTTATAAAAAAATGTTTTAAATAAAAGTGATTTAGAATGCAATTTACAGACGATTTTATTATACAGATAATTTATTTAATTTTTTTTAACAATTTTTTTTAGTAAAATTCATTTAATAAAATTAAATTTTTATTTGGTTGGTTTTGACTTTATAAGAAAATGTTTCAAATAAAAATGATTTAAAATGCAATTTACAACCGATTTTATTATACAGATAATTTATTTGAATTTTTTTAACGATTTTTTTAGTAAAATTAATTTAATAAAATCAATTTTTTATTTGGTTGGTTTTGACTTTATAAGAAAATGTTTTAAATAAAAGTGATTTAGAATGCAATTTACAGACGATTTTATTATACTGATAATTTATTTATTTTTTTTAACGATTTTTTTTAGTAAAATTATTTTAATAAAATCAATTTTTTATTTGGTTGGTTTTGACTTTATAAGAAAATGTTTTAAATAAAAGTGATTTAGAATGCAATTTACAGACGATTTTATTATACAGATAATTTATTTAATTTTTTTTAACGATTTTTTTTTAGTAAAATTAATTTAATAAAATTAAATTTTTATTTGGTTGGTTTTGACTTTATAAGAAAATGTTTCAAATAAAAATGATTTAAAATGCAATTTACAACCGATTTTATTATACAGATAATTTATTTAAATTTTTTTTACGATTCTATTTAGTAAAATTAATTTAATAAAATCAATTTTTTATTTGGTTGGTTTTGACTTTATAAGAAAATGTTTTAAATAAAAGTGATTTAGAATGCAATTTACAGACGATTTTATTATACAGATAGTTTATTTAATTTTTTTTAACAATTTTTTTTAGTAAAATTAATGTAATAAAATTAAATATTTATTTGGTTGGTTTTGACTTTATAAGAAAATGTTTCAAATAAAAATGATTTAAAATGCAATTTACAACCGATTTTATTATACAGATAATTTATTTATTTTTTTTTAACGATTTTTTTTAGTAAAATTAATTTAATAAAATTAAATTGTTATTTAGTTGGTTTTGACTTTATAAGAAAATGTTTCAAATAAAAATGATTTAAAATGCAATTTACAACCGATTTATTTAAATTTTTTTAACGTTTTTTTTTAGTAAAATTAATTTAATAAAATCATTTTTTTATTTGGTTGGTTTTGACTTTATAAGAAAATGTTTTAAATAAAAGTGATTTAGAATGCAATTTACAGACGATTTTATTATACAGATAATTTATTTAATTTTTTTTAAACGATTTTTTTTTAGTAAAATTAATTTAATAAAATCAATTTTTTATTTGGTTGGATATGACTTTATAAGAAAATGTTTTAAATAAAAGTGATTTAGAATGCAATTTACAGACGATTTTATTATACTGATAATTTATTTAATTTTTTTTAACGATTTTTTTTAGTAAAATTATTTTAATAAAATCAATTTTTTATTTGGTTGGTTTTGACTTTATAAGAAAATGTTTTAAATAAAAGTGATTTAGAATGCAATTTACAGACGATTTTATTATACAGATAATTTATTTAATTTTTTTTAACGATTTTTTTTTAGTAAAATTAATTTAATAAAATTAAATTTTTATTTGGTTGGTTTTGACTTTATAAGAAAATGTTTCAAATAAAAATGATTTAAAATGCAATTTACAACCGATTTTATTATACAGATAATTTATTTAAATTTTTTTTACGATTCTATTTAGTAAAATTAATTTATTAAAATCAATTTTTTATTTGGTTGGTTTTGACTTTATAAGAAAATGTTTTAAATAAAAGTGATTTAGAATGCAATTTACAGACGATTTTATTATACAGATAATTTATTTAATTTTTTTTTAACAATTTTTTTTAGTAAAATTAATGTAATAAAATTAAATATTTATTTGGTTGGTTTTGACTTTATAAGAAAATGTTTCAAATAAAAATGATTTAAAATGCAATTTACAACCGATTTTATTATACAGATAATTTATTTAATTTTTTTTAACGATTTTTTTTAGTAAAATTAATTTAATAAAATTAAATTGTTATTTAGTTGGTTTTGACTTTATAAGAAAATGTTTCAAATAAAAATGATTTAAAATGCAATTTACAACCGATTTATTTAAATTTTTTTAACGATTTTTTTTAGTAAAATTAATTTAATAAAATCATTTTTTTATTTGGTTGGTTTTGACTTTATAAGAAAATGTTTTAAATAAAAGTGATTTAGAATGCAATTTACAGACGATTTTATTATACAGATAATTTATTTAATTTTTTTTAAACGATTTTTTTTTAGTAAAATTAATTTAATAAAATTAAATTTTTATTTGGTTGGTTTTGACTTTATAAGAAAATGTTTCAAATAAAAATGATTTAAAATGCAATTTACAACCGATTTTATTATACAGATAATTTATTTAAATTTTTTTAACGATTTTTTTTAGTAAAATTAATTTAATAAAATCAATTTTTTATTTGGTTGGTTTTGACTTTATAAGAAAATGTTTTAAATAAAAGTGATTTAGAATGCAATATACAGACGATTTTATTATACAGATAATTTATTTAATTTTTTTTTACGATTTTTTTTAGTAAAATTAATTTAATAAAATCAATTTTTTATTTGGTTGGTTTTGACTTTATAAGAAAATGTTTTAAATAAAAGTGATTTAGAATACAATTTACAGACAATTTTATTATACAGATGATTTATTTCATTTTTTTTAACGATTTTTTTTAGTAAAATTAATTTAATAAAATTAAAATTTTATTTAGTTGGTTTTGACTTTATAAGAAAATGTTTCAAATAAAAATGATTTAAAATGCAATTTACAACCGATTTTATTATACAGATAATTTATTTAAAAATTTTTAACGATTTTTTTTAGTAAAATTAATTTAATAAAATCAATTTTTTATTTGGTTGGTTTTGACTTTATAGGAAAATGTTTTAAATAAAAGTGATTTAGAATGCAATTTACAGACGATTTTATTATACAAATAATTTATTTAATTTATTTTAACGATTTTTTTTAGTAAAATTAATTTAATAAAATTAAATTTTTATTTGGTTGGTTTTGACTTTATAAGAAAATGTTTTAAATAAAAATGATTTAAAATGCTATTTACAACCAATTTTATTATACAGATAATTTATTTAAATTTTTTAACGATTTTTTTTAGTAAAATTAATTTAATAAAATCAATTTTTTATTTGGTTGGTTTTAACTTTATAAAAAAATGTTTTAAATAAAAGTGATTTAGAATGCAATTTACAGACGATTTTATTATACAGATAATTTATTTAATTTTTTTTAACAATTTTTTTTAGTAAAATTCATTTAATAAAATTAAATTTTTATTTGGTTGGTTTTGACTTTATAAGAAAATGTTTCAAATAAAAATGATTTAAAACGCAATTTACAACCGATTTTATTATACAGATAATTTATTTGAATTTTTTTAACGATTTTTTTAGTAAAATTAATTTAATAAAATCAATTTTTTTTTTGGTTGGTTTTGACTTTATGAGAAAATGTTTTAAATAAAAGTGATTTAGAATGCAATTTACAGACGATTTTATTATACTGATAATTTATTTAATTTTTTTTAACGATTTTTTTTAGTAAAATTAATTTAATAAAATTAAATTTTTATTTGGTTGGTTTTGACTTTATTAGAAAATGTTTCAAATAAAAATGATTTAAAATGCAATTTACAACCGATTTTATTATACAGATAATTTATTTAATTTTTTTTAACGATTTTTTTTAGTAAAATTAATATAATAAAATCAATTTTTTATTTGGTTGGTTTTGACTTTATAAGAAAATGTTTTAAATAAAAGTGATTTAGAATGCAATTTACAGACGATTTTATTATACAGACAATTTATTTAATTTTTTTAACGATTTTTTTTAGTAAAATTAATTTAATAAAATTAAATTTTTATTTGGTTGGTTTTGACTTTATAAGAAAATGTTTCAAATAAAAATGATTTAAAATGCAATTTACAACCGATTTTATTATACAGATAATTTATTTAAATTTTTTTAACGATTTTTTTTAGTAAAATTATTTTAATAAAATCAATTTTTTATTTGGTTGGTTTTGACTTTATAAGAAAATGTTTTAAATAAAAGTGATTTAGAATGCAATTTACAGACGATTTTATTATACAGATAATTAATTTAATTTTTTTTAACGATTTTTTTTTAGTAAAATTAATTTAATAAAATTAAATTTTTATTTGGTTGGTTTTGACTTTATAAGAAAATGTTTCAAATAAAAATGATTTAAAATGCAATTTACAACCGATTTTATTATACAGATAATTTATTTAAATTTTTTTTACGATTCTATTTAGTAAAATTAATTTAATAAAATCAATTTTTTATTTGGTTGGTTTTGACTTTATAAGAAAATGTTTTAAATAAAAGTGATTTAGAATGCAATTAACAGACGATTTTATTATACAGATAATTTATTTAATTTTTTTTAACAATTTTTTTTAGTAAAATTAATGTAATAAAATTAAATATTTATTTGGTTGGTTTTGACTTTATAAGAAAATGTTTCAAATAAAAATGATTTAAAATGCAATTTACAACCGATATTATTATACAGATAATTTATTTAATTTTTTTTAACGATTTTTTTTTAGTAAAATTAATTTAATAAAATTAAATTGTTATTTAGTTGGTTTTGACTTTATAAGAAAATGTTTCAAATAAAAATGATTTAAAATGCAATTTACAACCGATTTATTTAAATTTTTTTAACGATTTTTGTTAGTAAAATTAATTTAATAAAATCATTTTTTTATTTGGTTGGTTTTGACTTTATAAGAAAATGTTTTAAATAAAAGTGATTTAGAATGCAATTTACAGACGATTTTATTATACAGATAATTTATTTGATTTTTTTTAACGATTTTTTTTTAGTAAAATTATTTTAATAAAATTAAATTTTTATTTGGTTGGTTTTGACTTTATAAGAAAATGTTTCAAATAAAAATCATTTAAAATGCAATTTACAACCGATTTTATTATACAGATAATTTATTTAAATTTTTTTAACGATTTTTTTTAGTAAAATTAATTTAATAAAATCAATTTTTTATTTGGTTGGTTTTGACTTTATAAGAAAATGTTTTAAATAAAAGTGATTTAGAATGCAATATACAGACGATTTTATTATACAGATAATTTATTTAATTTTTTTTAACGATTTTTTTTAGTAAAATTAATTTAATAAAATTAAATTTTTATTTGGTTGGTTTTGACTTTATAAGAAAATGTTTCAAATAAAAATGATTTAAAATGCAATTTACAACCGATTTTATTATACAGATAATTTATTTAAATTTTTTTAACGATTCTATTTAGTAAAATTAATTTAATAAAATCAATTTTTTATTTGGTTGGTTTTGACTTTATAAGAAAATGTTTTAAATAAAAGTGATTTAGAATGCAATTTACAGACGATTTTATTATACAGATAATTTATTTAATTTTTTTTAACAATTTTTTTTTAGTAAAATTAATATAATGAAATTAAATTTTTATTTGGTTGGTTTTGACTTTATAAGAAAATGTTTTAAATAAAAATGATTTAAAATGCAATTTACAACCGATTTTATTATACAGATAATTTATTTAAATTTTTTTAACGATTTTTTTTAGTAAAATTAATTTAATAAAATCAATTTTTTATTTGGTTGGTTTTGACTTTATAAGAAAATGTTTTAAATAAAAGTGATTTAGAATGAAATGTACAGACGATTTAATTATACAGATAATTTATTTAATTTTTTTTAACAATTTTTTTTTAGTAAAATTAATTTAATAAAATTAAATTTTTATTTGGTTGGTTTTGACTTTATAAGAAAATGTTTCAAATAAAAATGATTTAAAATGCAATTATTTACAACCGATTTTATTATACAGATAATTTATTTAAATTTTTTTAACGATTTTTTTTTGTAAAATAATTTAATAAAATCAATTTTTTATTTGGTTGGTTTTGACTTTATAAGAAAATGTTTTAAATAAAAGTGATTTAGAATGCAATTTACAGACGATTTTATTATACAGATAATTTATTTAATTTTTTTTAACAATTTTTTTTAGTAAAATTCATTTAATAAAATTAAATTTTTATTTGGTTGGTTTTGACTTTATAAGAAAATGTTTCAAATAAAAATGATTTAAAATGCAATTTACAACCGATTTTATTATACAGATAATTTATTTAAATTTTTTTAACGATTTTTTTTAGTAAAATCAATTTAATAAAATCAATTTTTTATTTGGTTGGTTTTGACTTTATAAGAAAATGTTTTAAATAAAAGTGATTTAGAATGCAATTTACAGACGATTTTATTATACAGATAATTTATTTAATTTTTTTTAACGATTTTTTAGTAAAATTAATTTAATAAAATTAAATTTTTATTTGGTTGGTTTTGACTTTATAAGAAAATGTTTCAAATAAAAATGATTTAAAATGCAATTTACAACCGATTTTATTTATTTAAATTTTTTTAACGATTTTTTTTAGTAAAATTAATTTAATAAAATCAATTTTTTATTTGGTTGGTTTTGACTTTCTAAGAAAATGTTTTAAATAAAAGTGATTTAGAATGCAATTTACAGACGATTTTATTATACAGATAATTTATTTAATTTTTTTTAACAATTTTTTTTAGTAAAATTAATTTAATAAAATTAAATTTTTATTTGGTTGGTTTTGACTTTATAAGAAAATGTTTCAAATAAAAATGATTTAAAATGCAATTTACAACCGATTTTATTATACATATAATTTATTTAAATTTTTTTAACGATATTTTTTAGTAAAATTAATTTAATAAAATCAATTTTTTATTTGGTTGGTTTTGACTTTATAAGAAAATGTTTTAAATAAAAGTGATTTAGAATACAATTTACAGACAATTTTATTATACAGATAATTTATTTCATTTTTTTTAACGATTTTTTTTAGTAAAATTAATATAATAAAATTAAATATTTATTTGGTTGGTTTTGACTTTATAAGAAAATGTTTCAAATAAAAATGATTTAAAATGCAATTTACAACCGATTTTATTATACAGATAATTTATTTAATTTTTTTTAACGATTTTTTTTAGTAAAATTAATTTAATAAAATTAAATTGTTATTTAGTTGGTTTTGACTTTATAAGAAAATGTTTCAAATAAAAATGATTTAAAATGCAATTTACAACCGATTTATTTAAATTTTTTTAACGATTTTTTTTAGTAAAATTAATTTAATAAAATCATTTTTTTATTTGGTTGGTTTTGACTTTATAAGAAAATATTTTAAATAAAAGTGATTTAGAATGCAATTTACAGACGATTTTATTATACAGATAATTTATTTAATTTTTTTTAACGATTTTTTTTTAGTAAAATTAATTTAATAAAATTAAATTTTTATTTGGTTGGTTTTGACTTTATAAGAAAATGTTTCAAATAAAAATGATTTAAAATGCAATTTACAACCGATTTTATTATACAGATAATTTATTTAAATTTTTTTAACGATTTTTTTTAGTAAAATTAATTTAATAAAATCAATTTTTTATTTGGTTGGTTTTGACTTTATAAGAAAATGTTTTAAATAAAAGTGATTTAGAATGCAATATACAGACGATTTTATTATACAGATAATTTATTTAATTTTTTTTAACGATTTTTTTTAGTAAAATTAATTTAATAAAATTAAATTTTTATTTGGTTGGTTTTGACTTTATAAGAAAATGTTTCAAATAAAAATGATTTAAAATGCAATTTACAACCGATTTTATTATACAGATAATTCATTTAATTTTTTTTAGTAAAATTAATTTAATAAAATTAAATTGTTATTTAGTTGGTTTTGACTTTATAAGAAAATTTTTCAAATAAAAATGATTTAAAATGCAATTTACAACCGATTTATTTAAATTTTTTTAACGATTTTTTTTAGTAAAATTAATTTAATAAAATCATTTTTTTATTTGGTTGGATTTGACTTTATAAGAAAATGTTTTAAATAAAAGTGATTTAGAATGCAATTTACAGACGATTTTATTATACAGATAATTTATTTAATTTTTTTTAACGATTTTTTTTTAGTAAAATTAATTTAATAAAATTAAATTTTTATTTGGTTGGTTTTGACTTTATAAGAAAATGTTTCAAATAAAAATGATTTAAAATGCAATTTACAACCGATTTTATTATACAGATAATTTATTTAAATTTTTTTAACGATTTTTTTTAGTAAAATTAATTTAATAAAATCAATTTTTTATTTGGTTGGTTTTGACTTTATAAGAAAATGTTTTAAATAAAAGTGATTTAGAATGCAATATACAGACGATTTTATTATACAGATAATTTATTTAATTTTTTTTAACGATTTTTTTTAGTAAAATTAATTTAATAAAATTAAATTTTTTTTTGGTTGGTTTTGACTTTATAAGAAAATGTTTCAAATAAAAATGATTTAAAATGCAATTTACAACCGATTTTATTATACAGATAATTTATTTAAATTTTTTTAACGATTCTATTTAGTAAAATTAATTTAATAAAATCAATTTTTTATTTGGTTGGTTTTGACTTTATAAGAAAATGTTTTAAATAAAAGTGATTTAGAATGCAATTTACAGACGATTTTATTATACAGATAATTTATTTAATTTTTTTTAACAATTTTTTTTAGTAAAATTAATATAATGAAATTAAATTTTTATTTGGTTGGTTTTGACTTTATAAGAAAATGTTTTAAATAAAAATGATTTAAAATGCAATTTACAACCGATTTTATTATACAGATAATTTATTTAAATTTTTTTAACGATTTTTTTTAGTAAAATTAATTTAATAAAATCAATTTTTTATTTGGTTGGTTTTGACTTTATAAGAAAATGTTTTAAATAAAAGTGATTTAGAATGAAATGTACAGACGATTTTATTATACAGATAATTTATTTAATTTTTTTTAACAATTTTTTTTTAGTAAAATTAATTTAATAAAATTAAATTTTTATTTGGTTGGTTTTGACTTTATAAGAAAATGTTTCAAATAAAAATGATTTAAAATGCAATTATTTACAACCGATTTTATTATACAGATAATTTATTTAAATTTTTTTAACGATTTTTTTTTGTAAAATAATTTAATAAAATCAATTTTTTATTTGGTTGGTTTTGACTTTATAAGAAAATGTTTTAAATAAAAGTGATTTAGAATGCAATTTTTAGACGATTTTATTATACAGATAATTTATTTAATTTTTTTTAACAATTTTTTTTAGTAAAATTAATTTAATAAAATTAAATTTTTATTTGGTTGGTTTTGACTTTATAAGAAAATGTTTCAAATAAAAATGATTTAAAATGCAATTATTTACAACCGATTTTATTATACAGATAATTTATTTAAATTTTTTTAACGATTTTTTTTTGTAAAATAATTTAATAAAATCAATTTTTTATTTGGTTGGTTTTGACTTTATAAGAAAATGTTTTAAATAAAAGTGATTTAGAATGCAATTTACAGACGATTTTATTATACAGATAATTTATTTAATTTTTTTTAACAATTTTTTTTAGTAAAATTCATTTAATAAAATTAAATTTTTATTTGGTTGGTTTTGACTTTATAAGAAAATGTTTCAAATAAAAATGATTTAAAATGCAATTTACAACCGATTTTATTATACAGATAATTTATTTAAATTTTTTTAACGATTTTTTTTAGTAAAATCAATTTAATAAAATCAATTTTTTATTTGGTTGGTTTTGACTTTATAAGAAAATGTTTTAAATAAAAGTGATTTAGAATGCAATTTACAGACGATTTTATTATACAGATAATTTATTTAATTTTTTTTAACGATTTTTTAGTAAAATTAATTTAATAAAATTAAATTTTTATTTGGTTGGTTTTGACTTTATAAGAAAATGTTTCAAATAAAAATGATTTAAAATGCAATTTACAACCGATTTTATTTATTTAAATTTTTTTAACGATTTTTTTTAGTAAAATTAATTTAATAAAATCAATTTTTTATTTGGTTGGTTTTGACTTTCTAAGAAAATGTTTTAAATAAAAGTGATTTAGAATGCAATTTACAGACGATTTTATTATACAGATAATTTATTTAATTTTTTTTAACAATTTTTTTTAGTAAAATTAATTTAATAAAATTAAATTTTTATTTGGTTGGTTTTGACTTTATAAGAAAATGTTTCAAATAAAAATGATTTAAAATGCAATTTACAACCGATTTTATTATACATATAATTTATTTAAATTTTTTTAACGATATTTTTTAGTAAAATTAATTTAATAAAATCAATTTTTTATTTGGTTGGTTTTGACTTTATAAGAAAATGTTTTAAATAAAAGTGATTTAGAATACAATTTACAGACAATTTTATTATACAGATAATTTATTTCATTTTTTTTAACGATTTTTTTTAGTAAAATTAATATAATAAAATTAAATATTTATTTGGTTGGTTTTGACTTTATAAGAAAATGTTTCAAATAAAAATGATTTAAAATGCAATTTACAACCGATTTTATTATACAGATAATTTATTTAATTTTTTTTAACGATTTTTTTTAGTAAAATTAATTTAATAAAATTAAATTGTTATTTAGTTGGTTTTGACTTTATAAGAAAATGTTTCAAATAAAAATGATTTAAAATGCAATTTACAACCGATTTATTTAAATTTTTTTAACGATTTTTTTTAGTAAAATTAATTTAATAAAATCATTTTTTTATTTGGTTGGTTTTGACTTTATAAGAAAATATTTTAAATAAAAGTGATTTAGAATGCAATTTACAGACGATTTTATTATACAGATAATTTATTTAATTTTTTTTAACGATTTTTTTTTAGTAAAATTAATTTAATAAAATTAAATTTTTATTTGGTTGGTTTTGACTTTATAAGAAAATGTTTCAAATAAAAATGATTTAAAATGCAATTTACAACCGATTTTATTATACAGATAATTTATTTAAATTTTTTTAACGATTTTTTTTAGTAAAATTAATTTAATAAAATCAATTTTTTATTTGGTTGGTTTTGACTTTATAAGAAAATGTTTTAAATAAAAGTGATTTAGAATGCAATATACAGACGATTTTATTATACAGATAATTTATTTAATTTTTTTTAACGATTTTTTTTAGTAAAATTAATTTAATAAAATTAAATTTTTATTTGGTTGGTTTTGACTTTATAAGAAAATGTTTCAAATAAAAATGATTTAAAATGCAATTTACAACCGATTTTATTATACAGATAATTCATTTAATTTTTTTTAGTAAAATTAATTTAATAAAATTAAATTGTTATTTAGTTGGTTTTGACTTTATAAGAAAATTTTTCAAATAAAAATGATTTAAAATGCAATTTACAACCGATTTATTTAAATTTTTTTAACGATTTTTTTTAGTAAAATTAATTTAATAAAATCATTTTTTTATTTGGTTGGATTTGACTTTATAAGAAAATGTTTTAAATAAAAGTGATTTAGAATGCAATTTACAGACGATTTTATTATACAGATAATTTATTTAATTTTTTTTAACGATTTTTTTTTAGTAAAATTAATTTAATAAAATTAAATTTTTATTTGGTTGGTTTTGACTTTATAAGAAAATGTTTCAAATAAAAATGATTTAAAATGCAATTTACAACCGATTTTATTATACAGATAATTTATTTAAATTTTTTTAACGATTTTTTTTAGTAAAATTAATTTAATAAAATCAATTTTTTATTTGGTTGGTTTTGACTTTATAAGAAAATGTTTTAAATAAAAGTGATTTAGAATGCAATATACAGACGATTTTATTATACAGATAATTTATTTAATTTTTTTTAACGATTTTTTTTAGTAAAATTAATTTAATAAAATTAAATTTTTTTTTGGTTGGTTTTGACTTTATAAGAAAATGTTTCAAATAAAAATGATTTAAAATGCAATTTACAACCGATTTTATTATACAGATAATTTATTTAAATTTTTTTAACGATTCTATTTAGTAAAATTAATTTAATAAAATCAATTTTTTATTTGGTTGGTTTTGACTTTATAAGAAAATGTTTTAAATAAAAGTGATTTAGAATGCAATTTACAGACGATTTTATTATACAGATAATTTATTTAATTTTTTTTAACAATTTTTTTTAGTAAAATTAATATAATGAAATTAAATTTTTATTTGGTTGGTTTTGACTTTATAAGAAAATGTTTTAAATAAAAATGATTTAAAATGCAATTTACAACCGATTTTATTATACAGATAATTTATTTAAATTTTTTTAACGATTTTTTTTAGTAAAATTAATTTAATAAAATCAATTTTTTATTTGGTTGGTTTTGACTTTATAAGAAAATGTTTTAAATAAAAGTGATTTAGAATGAAATGTACAGACGATTTTATTATACAGATAATTTATTTAATTTTTTTTAACAATTTTTTTTTAGTAAAATTAATTTAATAAAATTAAATTTTTATTTGGTTGGTTTTGACTTTATAAGAAAATGTTTCAAATAAAAATGATTTAAAATGCAATTATTTACAACCGATTTTATTATACAGATAATTTATTTAAATTTTTTTAACGATTTTTTTTTGTAAAATAATTTAATAAAATCAATTTTTTATTTGGTTGGTTTTGACTTTATAAGAAAATGTTTTAAATAAAAGTGATTTAGAATGCAATTTTTAGACGATTTTATTATACAGATAATTTATTTAATTTTTTTTAACAATTTTTTTTAGTAAAATTCATTTAATAAAATTAAATTTTTATTTGGTTGGTTTTGACTTTATAAGAAAATGTTTCAAATAAAAATGATTTAAAATGCAATTTACAACCGATTTTATTATACAGATAATTTATTTAAATTTTTTTAACGATTTTTTTTAGTAAAATTAATTTAATAAAATCAATTTTTTATTTGGTTGGTTTTGACTTTATAAGAAAATGTTTTAAATAAAAGTGATTTAGAATGCAATATACAGACGATTTTATTATACAGATAATTTATTTAATTTTTTTTAACGATTTTTTTTAGTAAAATTAATTTAATAAAATTAAATTTTTATTTGGTTGGTTTTGACTTTATAAGAAAATGTTTCAAATAAAAATGATTTAAAATGCAATTTACAACCGATTTTATTATACAGATAATTTATTTAAATTTTTTTAACGATTCTATTTAGTAAAATTAATTTAATAAAATCAATTTTTTATTTGGTTGGTTTTGACTTTATAAGAAAATGTTTTAAATAAAAGTGATTTAGAATGCAATTTACAGACGATTTTATTATACAGATAATTTAATTAATTTTTTTTAACAATTTTTTTTTAGTAAAATTAATATAATGAAATTAAATTTTTATTTGGTTGGTTTTGACTTTATAAGAAAATGTTTTAAATAAAAATGATTTAAAATGCAATTTACAACCGATTTTATTATACAGATAATTTATTTAAATTTTTTTAACGATTTTTTTTAGTAAAATTAATTTAATAAAATCAATTTTTTATTTTGTTGGTTTTGACTTTATAAGAAAATGTTTTGAATAAAAGTGATTTAGAATGAAATGTACAGACGATTTTATTATACAGATAATTTATTTAATTTTTTTTAACAATTTTTTTTTAGTAAAATTAATTTAATAAAATTAAATTTTTATTTGGTTGGTTTTGACTTTATAAGAAAATGTTTCAAATAAAAATGATTTAAAATGCAATTTACAACCGATTTTATTATACAGATAATTTATTTAAATTTTTTTAACGATTTTTTTTAGTAAAATTAATTTAATAAAATCAATTTTTTATGTGGTTGGTTTTGACTTTATAAGAAAATGTTTTAAATAAAAGTGATTTAGAATGCAATTTACAGACGATTTTATTATACAGATAATTTATTTAATTTTTTTTAACGATTTTCTTTAGTAAAATTAATTTAATAAATCAATTTTTTATTTGGTTGGTTTTGACTTTATAAGAAAATGTTTTAAATAAAAGTGATTTAGAATGAAATGTACAGACGATTTTATTATACAGATAATTTAATTAATTTTTTTTAACGATTTTTTTTAGTAAAATTAATTTAATAAAATTAAACTTTTATTTGGTTGGTTTTGACTTTATAAGAAAAAGTTTTAAATAAAAGTGATTTAGAATGCATTTTACAGACGATTTTATTATACAGATAATTTATTTAATTTTTTTTAACGATTTTCTTTAGTAAAATTAATTTAATAAATCAATTTTTTATTTGGTTGGTTTTGACTTTATAAGAAAATGTTTTAAATAAAAGTGATTTAGAATGCAATTTACAGACGATTTTAGTATACAGATCATTTATTTAATTTTTTTTAACGATTTTTTTTAGTAAAATTAATTTAATAAAATTAAATTTTTATTTCATTGGTTTTGACTTTATAAGAAAATGTTTCAAATAAAAATGATTTAAAATGCAATTTACAACCGATTTTATTATACAGATAATTTATTTAAATTTTTTTAACTATTTTTTTTAGTAAAATTAATTCAATAAAATCAATTTTTTATTTGGTTGGTTTTGACTTTATAAGAAAATGTTTTAAATAAAAGTGATTTAGAATGCAATTTACAGACGATTTTATTATACAGATAATTTATTTAATTTTTTTTAACAATTTTTTTTAGTAAAATTAATTTAATAAAATTAAATTTTTATTTGGTTAGTTTTGACTTTATAAGAAAATGTTTCAAATAAAAATGATTTAAAATGCAATTTACAACCGATTTTATTATACAGATAATTTATTTAAATTTTTTTAACGATTTTTTTTAGTAAAATTAATTTAATAAAATCAATTTTTTATTTGATTGGTTTTGACTTTATAAGAAAATGTTTTAAATAAAAGTGATTTGATTTTTTTTAGTAAAATTAATTTAATAAAATTAAATTTTTATTTGGTTAGTTTTGACTTTATAAGAAAATATTTTAAATAAAAATGATATAAAATGCAATTTACAACCGATTTTATTATACAGATAATTTATTTAAATTTTTTTAACGATTTTTTTTAGTAAAATTAATTTAATAAAATCAATTTTTTATTTGGTTGGTTTTGACTTTATAAGAAAATGTTTTAAATAAAAGTGATTTGATTTTTTTTTAGTAAAATTTATTTAATAAAATTAAATTTTTATTTGGTTAGTTTTGACTTTATAAGAAAATGTTTCAAATAAAAATGATTTAAAATGCAATTTACAACCGATTTTATTATACAGATAATTTATTTAAATTTTTTTAACGATTTTTTTTAGTAAAATTAATTTAATAAAATCAATTTTTTATGTGGTTGGTTTTGACTTTATAAGAAAATGTTTTAAATAAAAGTGATTTAGAATGCAATTTACAGACGATTTTATTATACAGATAATTTATTTAATTTTTTTTAACCATTTTTTTTAGTAAAATTAATTTAATAAAATTAAATTTTTATTTGGTTGGTTTTGACTTTATAAGAAAATGTTTTAAATAAAAATGATTTAAAATGCAATTTACAACCGATTTTATTATACAGATAATTTATTTAAATTTTTTTAACGATTTTTTTTAGTAAAATTAATTTAATAAAATCAATTTTTTATTTGGTTGGTTTTGACTTTATAAGAAAATGTTTTAAATAAAAGTGATTTAGAATGCAATTTACAGACGATTTTATTATACAGATAATTTAATTAATTTTTTTTAACGATTTTTTTTAGTAAAATTAATTTAACAAAATTAAATTTTTATTTGGTTGGTTTTGACTTTATAAGAAAATGTTTTAAATAAAAATGATTTAAAATGCAATTTACAACCGATTTTATTATACAGATAACTTATTTAAATTTTTTTAACGATTTTTTTTAGTAAAATTAATTTAATAAAATCAATTTTTTATTTGGTTGGTTTTGACTATATAAGAAAATGTTTTAAATAAAAGTGATTTAGAATGCAATTTACAGACGATTTTATTATACAGATTATTTATTTAATTTTTTTTAACGATTTTTTTTAAGTAAAATTAATTTAATAAAATTAAATTTTTATTTGGTTGGTTTTGACTTATAAGAAAATGTTTCAAATAAAAATGATTTAAAATGCAATTTACAACCGATTTTATTATACAGATAATTTATTTAAATTTTTTTAACGATTTTTTTTATTAAAATTAATTTAATAAAATCAATTTTTTATTTGGTTGGTTTTGACTTTATAAGAAAATGTTTTAAATAAAAGTAATTTAGAATGCAATTTACAGACGATTTTATTATACAGATAATTTATTTAATTTTTGTTAACAATTTTTTTTAGTAAAAATAATTTTAAAAAATTAAATTTTTATTTGGTTGGTTATGACTTTATAAGAAAATGTTTCAAATAAAAATGATTTAAAATGCAATTTACAACCGATTTTATTATACAGATAATTTATTTAAATTTTTTTAACGATTTTTTTTAGTAAAATTATTTTAATAAAATCAATTTTTTATTTGGTTGGTTTTGACTTTATAAGATAATATTTTAAATAAAACTGATTTAGAATGCAATTTACAGACGATTTTATCATACAGATAATCTATTTAATTTTTTTTAACGATTTTTTTTAGTAAAATTAATTTAATAAAATTAAATTTTTATTTGGTTGGTTTTGACTTTATAAGAAAATGTTTCAAATAAAAATGATTTAAAATGCAATTTACAACCGATTTTATTATACAGATAATTTATTTAAATTTTTTTAACAATTCTTTTTAGTAAAATTAATTTAATAAAATCAATTTTTTATTTGGTTGGTTTTGACTTTATAAGAAAATGTTTTAAATAAAAGTGATTTAGAATGCAATTTACAGACGATTTTATTTTATTTAATTTTTTTTAACAATTTTTTTTAGTAAAATTAATTTAATAAAATTGAATTTTTATTTGGTTGGTTTTGACTTTACAAGAAAATGTTTCAAATAAAAATGATTTAAAATGCAATTTACAACCGATTTTATTATACAGATAATTTATTTGAATTTTTTTAACGATTTTTTTTAGTAAAATTAATTTAATAAAATCAATTTTTTATTTGGTTGGTTCTGACTTTATAAGAAAATGTTTTAAATAAAAGTGATTTAGAATGCAATTTACAGACGATTTTATTATACAGATAATTTATTTAATTTGTTTTAACGATTTTTTTTAGTAAAATTAATTTAATAAAATTAAATTTTTATTTGGTTGGTTTTGACTTTATAAGAAAATGTTAAAAATAAAAATGATTTAAAATGCAATTTACAACCGATTTTATTATACAGATAATTTATTTAAAATTTTTTAACGATTTTTTTTAGTAAAATTAATTTAATAAAATTAATTTTTTATTTGGTTGGTTTTGACTTTATAAGAAAATGTTTTAATAAAAAATGATTTAAAATGCAATTTACAACCGATTTTATTATACAGATAATTTATTTGAATTTTTTTAACAATTTTTTTTAGTAAAATTAATTTAATAAAATCAATTTTTTATTTGGTTGGTTTTGACTTTATTAGAAAATGTTTTAAATAAAAGTGATTTAGAATGCAATTTACAGACGATTTTATTATACAGATAATTTATTTAATTTTTTTTAACAATTTTTTTTAGTAAAATTAATTTAATAAAATTAAATTTTTATTTGGTTGGTTTTGACTTTATAAGAAAATGTTTCAAATAAAAATGATTTAAAATGCAATTTACAACCGATTTTATTATACAGATAATTTATTTAAATTTTTTTAACGATTTTTTTTAGTAAAATTAATTTAATAAAATCAATTTTTTATTTGGTTGGTTTTGACTTTATAAGAAAATGTTTTAAATAAAAGTGATTTAGAATGCAATTTACAGACGATTTTATTATACAGATAATTTATTTAATTTTATTTAACGATTTTTTTTTAGTAAAATTAATTTAATAAAATTAAATTTTTATTTGGTTGGTTTTGACTTTATAAGAAAATGTTTCAAATAAAAATGATTTAAAATGCAATTTACAACCGATTTTATTATACAGATAAATTATTTAAATTTCTTTAACGATTTTTTTTAGTAAAATTAATTTAATAAAATCAATTTTTTATTTGGTTGGTTTTGACTTTATAAGAAAATGTTTTAAATAAAAGTGATTTAGAATGCAATTTACAGACAATTTTATTATACAGATAATTTATTTAATTTTTTTTAACATTTTTTTTTAGTAAAATTAATTTATTAAAATTAAATTTTTATTTGGTTGGTTTTGACTTTATAAGAAAATGTTTCAAATAAAAATGATTTAAAATGCAATTTGCAACCGATTTTATCATACAGATATTTTATTTAAATTTTTTTAACGATTTTTTTTAGTAAAATCAATTTAATAAAATCTATTTTTTATTTGGTTGGTTTTGACTTTATAAGAAAATGTTTTAAATAAAAGTGATTTAGAATGCAATTTACAGACGATTTTATTATACAGATAATTTATTTAATTTTCTTTAACGATTTTTTTTAGTAAAATTAATTTAATAAAATTAATTTTTTATTTGGTTGGTTTTGACTTTTTAAGAAAATGTTTCAAATAAAAATGATTTAAAATGCAATTTACAACCGATTTTATTATACAAATAATTTATTTAAATTTTTTTAACAATATTTTTTAGTAAAATTAATTTCAATTTTTTTTTAGTAAAATTAATTTAATAAAATTAAATTTTTATTTGGTTGGTTTTAACTTTATAAGAAAATGTTTCAAATAAAAATGATTTAAAATGCAATTTACAACCGATTTTATTATACAGATAATTTATTTAATTTTTTTTAACGATTTTTTTTAGTAAAATCAATTTAATAAAATCTATTTTTTATTTGGTTGGTTTTGACTTTATAAGAAAATGTTTTAAATAAAAGTGATTTAGAATGCAATTTACAGACGATTTTATTATACAGATAATTTATTTAATTTTCTTTAACGATTTTTTTTAGTAAAATTAATTTAATAAAATTAAATTTTTATTTGGTTGGTTTTAACTTTATAAGAAAATGTTTCAAATAAAAATGATTTAAAATGCAATTTACAACCGATTTTATTATACAGATAATTTATTTAAATTTTTTTAACAATATTTTTTAGTAAAATTAATTTCAATTTTTTTTTAGTAAAATTAATTTAATAAAATTAAATTTTTATTTGGTTGGTTTTGACTTTATAAGAAAATGTTTCAAATAAAAATGATTTAAAATGCAATTTACAACCGATTTTATTATACAGATAATTTATTTAAATTTTTTTAACGATTTTTTTTAGTAAAATTAATTTAATAAAATCAATTTTTTATTAGGTTGGTTTTGACTTTCTAAGAAAATGTTTTAAATAAAAGTGATTTAGAATGCAATTTACAGACGATTTTATTATACAGATAATTTATTTAATTTTTTTTAACAATTTTTTTTAGTAAAATTTATTTAATAAAATTAAATTTTTATTTGGTTGGTTTTGACTTTATAAGAAAATGTTTCAAATAAAAATGATTTAAAATGCAATTTACAACCAATTTTATTATACAGATAATTTATTTAAATTTTTTTAACGATTTTTTTTAGTAAAATTAATTTAATAAAATCAAATTTTTTTTTGGTTGGTTTTGACTTTATAAGAAAATGTTTTAAATAAAAGTGATTTAGAATGCAATTTACAGACGATTTTATTTTATTTAATTTTTTTTAACAATTTTTTTTAGTAAAATTAATTTAATAAAATTGAATTTTTATTTGGTTGGTTTTGACTTTATAAGAAAATGTTTCAAATAAAAATGATTTAAAATGCAATTTACAACCGATTTTATTATACAGATAATTTATTTAAATTTTTTTAACGATTTTTTTTAGTAAAATTAATTTAATAAAATTAATTTTTTATTTGGTTGGTTTTGACTTTATAAGAAAATGTTTTAAATAAAAGTAATTTAGAATGCAATTTACAGACGATTTTATTATACAGATAATTTATTTAATTTTTTTTAACAATTTTTTTTAGTAAAAGTAATTTAATAAAATTAAATTTTTATTTGGTTGGTTTTGACTTTATAAGAAAATGTTTCAAAAAAAAATGATTTAAAATGCAATTTACAACCGATTTTATTATACAGATAATTTATTTGATTTTTTTTAACGATTTTTTTTAGTAAATTTAATTTAATAAAATCAATTTCTTATTTGGTTGGTTTTGACTTTATAAGAAAATGTTTTAAATAAAAGTGATTTAGAATGCAATTTACAGACGATTTTATTATACAGATAGTTTATTTAATTTTTTTTAACGATTTTTTTTAGTAAAATTAATTTAATAAAATTAAAATTTTATTTGGTTGGTTTTGACTTTATAAGAAAATGTTTCAAATAAAAATGATTTAAAATGCAATTTACAACCGATTTTATTATACAGATAATTTATTTAAATTTTTTTTACGATTTTTTTTAGTAAAATTAATTTAATAAAATCAATTTTTTATTTGGTTGGTTTTGACTTTATAAGAAAATGTTTTAAATAAAAGTGATTTAGAATGCAATTTACAGACGATTTTATTATACAGATAATTTATTTAATTTTTTTTAACGAATTTTTAGTAAAATTAATTTAATAAAATTAAATTTTTATTTGGTTGGTTTTGACTTTATAAGAAAATGTTTCAAATAAAAATGATTTAAAATGCAATTTACAACCGATTTTATTATACAGATAATTTATTTAAATTTTTTTAACGATTTTTTTTAGTAAAATTAATTTAATAAAATCAATTTTTTATTTGGTTGGTTTTGACTTTATAAGAAAATGTTTTAAATAAAAGTGATTTAGAATGCAATTTACAGACGATTTTATTATACAGATATTTTATTTAATTTTTTTTAACAATTTTTTTTAATAAAATTAATTTAATAAAATTAAATTTTTATTTGGTTGGTTTTGACTTTATAAGAAAATGTTTCAATAAAAAATGATTTAAAATGCAATTTACAACCGATTTTATTATACAGATAATTTATTTGAATTTTTTTAACGATTTTTTTTAGTAAAATTAATTTAATAAAATCAATTTTTTATTTCGTTGGTTTTGACTTTATAAGAAAATGTTTTAAATAAAAGTGATTTAGAATGCAATTTACAGACGATTTTATTATACAGATAATTTATTTAATTTTTTTTAACAATTTTTTTTAGTAAAATTAATTTAATAAAATAAAATTTTTATTTGGTTGGTTTTGACTTTATAAGAAAATGTTTCAAATAAAAATGATTTAAAATGCAATTTACAACCGATTTTATTATACAGATAATTTATTTAAATTTTTTTAACGATTTTTTTTAGTAAAATTAATTTAATAAAATCAATTTTTTATTTGGTTGGTTTTGACTTTATAAGAAAATGTTTTAAATAAAAGTGATTTAGAATGCAATTTACAGACGATTTTATTATACAGATAATTTATTTATATTTATTTAACGATTTTTTTTAGTAAAATTAATTTAATAAAATTAAATTTTTATTTGGTTGGTTTTGACTTTATAAGAAAATGTTTCAAATAAAAATGATTTAAAATGCAATTTACAACCGATTTTATTATACAGATAATTTATTTAAATTTCTTTAACGATTTTTTTTAGTAAAATTAATTTAATAAAATCAATTTTTTATTTGGTTGGTTTTGACTTTATTAAAAAATGTTTTAAATAAAAGTGATTTAGAATGCAATTTACAGACAATTTTATTATACAGATAATTTATTTAATTTTTTTTAACAATTTTTTTTAGTAAAATTAATTTAATAAAATTAAATTTTTATTTGGTTGGTTTTGACTTTATAAGAAAATGTTTCAAATAAAAATGATTTAAAATGCAATTTACAACCGATTTTATTATACAGATAATTTATTTAAATTTTTTTAACAATATTTTTTAGTAAAATTAATTTCAATTTTTTTTTAGTGAAATTAATTTAATAAAATTAATTTTTTATTTGGTTGGTTTTGACTTTATAAGAAAATGTTTCAAATAAAAATGATTTAAAATGCAATTTACAACCGATTTTATTATACAGATAATTTATTTAAATTTTTTTAACGATTTTTTTTTTAGTAAAATTAATTTAATAAAATCAATTTTTTATTTGGTTGGTTTTGACTTTATAAGAAAATGTTTTAAATAAAAGTGATTTAGAATGCAATTTACAGACGATTTTATTATACAGATAATTTATTTAATTTTTTTTAACAAATTTTTAGTAAAATTAATTTAATAAAATTAAATTTTTATTTGGTTGGTTTTGACTTTATAAGAAAATGTTTCAAATAAAAATGATTTAAAATGCAATTTACAACCGATTTTATTATACAGATAATTTATTTAACTTTTTTTAACGATTTTTTTTAGTAAAATTAATTTAATAAAATCAATTTTTTATTTGGTTGGTTTTGACTTTATAAGAAAATGTTTTAAATAAAAGTGATTTAGAATGCAATTTACAGACGATTTTATTATACAGATAATTTATTTAATTTTTTTTAACAATTTTTTTTAGTAAAATTAATTTAATAAAATTAATATTTTATTTGGTTGGTTTTGACTTTATAAGAAAATGTTTCAATAAAAAATGATTTAAAATGCAATTTACAACCGATTTTATTATACAGATAATTTATTTGAATTTTTTTAACGATTTTTTTTAGTAAAATTAATTTAATAAAATCAATTTTTTATTTGGTTGGTTTTGACTTTATTAGAAAATGTTTTAAATAAAAGTGATTTAGAATGCAATTTACAGACGATTTTATTATACAGATAATTTATTTAATTTTTTTTAACAATTTTTTTTAGTAAAATTAATTTAATAAAATTAAATTTTTATTTGGTTGGTTTTGACTTTATAAGAAAATGTTTCAAATAAAAATGATTTAAAATGCAATTTACAACCGATTTTATTATACAGATAATTTATTTAAATTTTTTTAACGATTTTTTTTAGTAAAATCAATTTAATAAAATCTATTTTTTATTTGGTTGGTTTTGACTTTATAAGAAAATGTTTTAAATAAAAGTGATTTTAAATGCAATTTACAGACGATTTTATTATACAGATAATTTATTTAATTTTCTTTAACGATTTTTTTAGTAAAATTAATTTAATAAAATTAAATTTTTATTTGGTTGGTTTTGACTTTATAAGAAAATGTTTCAAATAAAAATGATTTAAAATGCAATTTACAACCGATTTTATTATACAGATAATTTATTTAAATTTTTTTAACAATTTTTTTCAGTAAAATTAATTTAATAAAATCAATTTTTTATTAGGTTGGTTTTGACTTTCTAAGAAAATGTTTTAAATAAAAGTGATTTAAAATGCAAATTTACGGACGATTTTATTATACAGATAATTTATTTAATTTTTTTTAACAATTTTTTTTAGTAAAATTTATTTAATAAAATTAAATTTTTATTTGGTTGGTTTTGACTTTATAAGAAAATGTTTCAAATAAAAATGATTTAAAATGCAATTTACAACCGATTTTATTATACAGATAATTTATTTAAATTTTTTTAACGATTTTTTTTAGTAAAACTAATTTAATAAAATCAATTTTTTATTTGGTTGGTTTTGACTTTATAAGAAAATGTTTTAAATAAAAGTGATTTAGAATGCAATTTACAGACGATTTTATTATACAGATAATTTATTTAAATTTTTTAACGATTTTTTTTAGTAAAATTAATTTAATAAAATTAAATTTTTATTTGGTTGGTTTTGACTTTATAAGAAAATGTTTCAAATAAAAATGATTTAAAATGCAATTTACAACCGATTTTATTATACAGATAATTTATTTAAATTTTTTTAACGATTTTTTTTAGTAAAATTAATTTAATAAAATCAATTTTTTATTTGGTTGGTTTTGACTTTATAAGAAAATGTTTTAAATAAAAGTGATTTAGAATGCAATTTACAGACGATTTTATTATACAGATAATTTATTTAATTTTTTTTAACAATTTTTTTGGTAATATTAATATAATAAAATTAAATTTTTATTTGGTTGGTTTTGACTTTATAAGAAAATGTTTCAAATAAAAATGATTTAAAATGCAATTTACAACCGATTTTATTATACAGATAATTTATTTAAATTTTTTTAACGATTTTTTTTAGTAGAATTAATTTAATAAAATCAATTTTTTATTTGGTTGGTTTTGACTTTATAAGAAAATGTTTTAAATAAAAGTGATTTAGAATGCAATTTACAGACGATTTTATTATACAGATAATTTATTTAATTTTTTTTAACGAATTTTTAGTAAAATTAATTTAATAAAATTAAATTTTTATTTGGTTGGTTTTGACTTTATAAGAAAATGTTTCTAATAAAAATGATTTAAAATGCAATTTACAACCGATTTTATTATACAGATAATTTATTTAATTTTTTTAACGATTTTTTTAGTAAAATTAATTTAATAAAATCAATTTTTTATTTGGTTGGTTTTGACTTTATAAGAAAATGTTTTAAATAAAAGTGATTTAGAATGCAATTTACAGACGATTTTATTATACAGATAATTTATTTAATTTTTTTTAACAATTTTTTTTAGTAAAATTAATTTAATAAAATTAAATTTTTATTTGGTTGGTTTTGACTTTATAAGAAAATGTTTCAATAAAAAATGATTTAAAATGCAATTTACAACCGATTTAATTATACAGATAATTTATTTGAATTTTTTTAACGATTTTTTTTAGTAAAATTAATTTAATAAAATCAATTTTTTATTTGGTTGGTTTTGACTTTATTAGAAAATGTTTTAAATAAAAGTGATTAGAATGCAATTTACAGACGATTTTATTATACAGATAATTTATTTAATTTTATTTAACGATTTTTTTTAGTAAAATTTATTTAATAAAATTAAATTTTTATTTGGTTGGTTTTGACTTTATAAGAAAATGTTTCAAATAAAAATGATTTAAAATGCAATTTACAACCGATTTTATTATACAGATAATTTATTTAAATTTTTTTAACAATTTTTTTAGTAAAATTAATTTAATAAAATCAATTTTTTATTTGGTTGGTTTTGACTTTATAAGAAAATGTTTTAAATAAAAGTGATTTAGAATGCAATTTACAGACAATTTTATTATACAGATAATTTATTTAATTTTTTTTAACATTTTTTTTTAGTAAAATTAATTTAATAAAATTAAATTTTTATTTGGTTGGTTTTGACTTTATAAGAAAATGTTTAAAAAAAAAATGATTCAAAATGCAATTTACAACCGATTTTATTATACAGATAATTTATTTAAATTTTTTTAACAATATTTTTTAGTAAAATTAATTTCAATTTTTTTTAGTAAAATTAATTTAATAAAATTAAATTTTTATTTGGTTGGTTTTGACTTTATAAGAAAATGTTTCAAATAAAAATGATTTAAAATGCAATTTACAACCGATTTTATTATACAGATAATTTATTTAAATTTTTTTAACGTTTTTTTTTAGTAAAATCAATTTAATAAAATCTATTTTTTATTTGGTTGGTTTTGACTTTATAAGAAAATGTTTTAAATAAAAGTGATTTAGAATGCAATTTACAGACGATTTTATTATACAGATAATTTATTTAATTTTCTTTAACGATTTTTTTTAGTAAAATTAATTTAATAAAATTAAATTTTTATTTGGTTGGTTTTGACTTTATAAGAAAATGTTTCAAATAAAAATGATTTAAAATGCAATTTACAACCGATTTTATTATACAGATAATTTATTTAAATTTTTTTAACGATTTTTTTTAGTAAAATTAATTTAATAAAATCAATTTTTTATTAGGTTGGTTTTGACTTTCTAAGAAAATGTTTTAAATAAAAGTGATTTAGAATGCAATTTACAGACGATTTTATTATACAGATAATTTATTTAATTTTTTTTAACAATTTTTTTTAGTAAAATTTATTTAATAAAATTAAATTTTTATTTGGTTGGTTTTGACTTTATAAGAAAATGTTTCAAATAAAAATGATTTAAAATGCAATTTACAACCGATTTTATTATACAGATAATTTATTTAAATTTTTTTAACGATTTTTTTTAGTAAAATTAATTTAATAAAATCAATTTTTTATTTGGTTGGTTTTGACTTTATAAGAAAATGTTTTAAATAAAAGTGATTTAGAATGCAATTTACAGACGATTTTATTATACAGATAATTTTTTTAATTTTTTTAACAATTTTTTTTAGTAAAATTAATTTAATAAAATTAAATTTTTATTTGGTTGGTTTTGACTTTATAAGAAAATGTTTCAAATAAAAATGATTTAAAATGCAATTTACAACCGATTTTATTATACAGATAATTTATTTAAATTTTTTTAACGATTTTTTTTAGTAAAATTAATTTAATAAAATCAATTTTTTATTTGGTTGGTTTTGACTTTATAAGAAAATGTTTTAAATAAAAGTGATTTAGAATGCAATTTACAGACGATTTTATTATACAGATAATTTTTTTAATTTTTTTAACGATTTTTTTTAGTAAAATTAATTTAATAAAAATAAATTTTTATTTGGTTGGTTTTGACTTTATAAGAAAATGTTTTAAATAAAAATGATTTAAAATGCAATTTACAACCGATTTTATTATACAGATAATTTATTTAAATTTTTTTAACGATTTTTTTTAGTAAAGTTAATTTAATAAAATCAATTTTTTATTTGGTTGGTTTTCACTTTATGAGAAAATGTTTTAAATAAAAGTGATTTAGAATGCAATTTACAGACCATTTTATTATACAGATAATTTATTTAATTTTTTTTAAGGATTTTTTTTAGTAAAATTAATTTAATAAAATTTAATTTTTATTTGGTTGGTTTTGACTTTATAAGAAAATGTTTCAAATAAAAATGATTTAAAATGCAATTTACAACCGATTTTATTATACAGATAATTTATTTAAATTTTTTTAACGATTTTTTTTAGTAAAGTTAATTTAATAAAATCATTTTTTTATTTAGTTGGTTTTGACTTTATAAGAAAATGTTTTAAATAAAAGTGATTTAGAATGCAATTTACAGACCATTTTATTATACAGATAATTTATTTAATTTTTTTTAAGGATTTTTTTAGTAAAATTAATTTAATAAAATTTAATTTTTATTTGGTTGGTTTTGACTTTATAAGAAAATGTTTCAAATAAAAATTATTTAAAATGCAATTTACAACCCATTTTATTATACAGATAATTTATTTAAATTTTTTTAACAATTTTTTTTAGTAAAATTAATTTAATAAAATCAATTTTTTATTTGGTTGGTTTTGACTTTATAAGAAAATGTTTTAAATAAAAGTGATTTAGAATGCAATTTACAGACAATTTTATTATACAGATAATTTATTTAATTTTATTTAACGATTTTTTTTAGTAAAATTTATTTAATAAAATTAAATTTTTATTTGGTTGGTTTTGACTTTATAAGAAAATGTTTCAAATAAAAATGATTTAAAATGCAATTTACAACCGATTTTATTATACAGATAATTTATTTAAATTTTTTTAACAATTTTTTTAGTAAAATTAATTTAATAAAATCAATTTTTTATTTGGTTGGTTTTGACTTTATAAGAAAATGTTTTAAATAAAAGTGATTTAGAATGCAATTTACAGACAATTTTATTATACAGATAATTTATTTAATTTTTTTTAACATTTTTTTTTAGTAAAATTAATTTAATAAAATTAAATTTTTATTTGGTTGGTTTTGACTTTATAAGAAAATGTTTAAAAAAAAAATGATTCAAAATGCAATTTACAACCGATTTTATTATACAGATAATTTATTTAAATTTTTTTAACAATATTTTTTAGTAAAATTAATTTCAATTTTTTTTAGTAAAATTAATTTAATAAAATTAAATTTTTATTTGGTTGGTTTTGACTTTATAAGAAAATGTTTCAAATAAAAATGATTTAAAATGCAATTTACAACCGATTTTATTATACAGATAATTTATTTAAATTTTTTTAACGTTTTTTTTTAGTAAAATCAATTTAATAAAATCTATTTTTTATTTGGTTGGTTTTGACTTTATAAGAAAATGTTTTAAATAAAAGTGATTTAGAATGCAATTTACAGACGATTTTAATATACAGATAATTTATTTAATTTTCTTTAACGATTTTTTTTAGTAAAATTAATTTAATAAAATTAAATTTTTATTTGGTTGGTTTTGACTTTATAAGAAAATGTTTCAAATAAAAATGATTTAAAATGCAATTTACAACCGATTTTATTATACAGATAATTTATTTAAATTTTTTTAACGATTTTTTTTAGTAAAATTAATTTAATAAAATCAATTTTTTATTAGGTTGGTTTTGACTTTCTAAGAAAATGTTTTAAATAAAAGTGATTTAGAATGCAATTTACAGACGATTTTATTATACAGATAATTTATTTAATTTTTTTTAACAATTTTTTTTAGTAAAATTTATTTAATAAAATTAAATTTTTATTTGGTTGGTTTTGACTTTATAAGAAAATGTTTCAAATAAAAATGATTTAAAATGCAATTTACAACCGATTTTATTATACAGATAATTTATTTAAATTTTTTTAACGATTTTTTTTAGTAAAATTAATTTAATAAAATCAATTTTTTATTTGGTTGGTTTTGACTTTATAAGAAAATGTTTTAAATAAAAGTGATTTAGAATGCAATTTACAGACGATTTTATTATACAGATAATTTTTTTAATTTTTTTAACAATTTTTTTTAGTAAAATTAATTTAATAAAATTAAATTTTTATTTGGTTGGTTTTGACTTTATAAGAAAATGTTTCAAATAAAAATGATTTAAAATGCAATTTACAACCGATTTTATTATACAGATAATTTATTTAAATTTTTTTAACGATTTTTTTTAGTAAAATTAATTTAATAAAATCAATTTTTTATTTGGTTGGTTTTGACTTTATAAGAAAATGTTTTAAATAAAAGTGATTTAGAATGCAATTTACAGACGAATTTATTATACAGATAATTTTTTTAATTTTTTTAACGATTTTTTTTAGTAAAATTAATTTAATAAAAATAAATTTTTATTTGGTTGGTTTTGACTTTATAAGAAAATGTTTTAAATAAAAATCATTTAAAATGCAATTTACAACCGATTTTATTATACAGATAATTTATTTAAATTTTTTTAACGATTTTTTTTAGTAAAGTTAATTTAATAAAATCAATTTTTTATTTGGTTGGTTTTCACTTTATGAGAAAATGTTTTAAATAAAAGTGATTTAGAATGCAATTTACAGACCATTTTATTATACAGATAATTTATTTAATTTTTTTTAAGGATTTTTTTTAGTAAAATTAATTTAATAAAATTTAATTTTTATTTGGTTGGTTTTGACTTTATAAGAAAATGTTTCAAATAAAAATGATTTAAAATGCAATTTACAACCGATTTTATTATACAGATAATTTATTTAAATTTTTTTAACGATTTTTTTTAGTAAAGTTAATTTAATAAAATCATTTTTTTATTTAGTTGGTTTTGACTTTATAAGAAAATGTTTTAAATAAAAGTGATTTAGAATGCAATTTACAGACCATTTTATTATACAGATAATTTATTTAATTTTTTTTAAGGATTTTTTTTAGTAAAATTAATTTAATAAAATGTAATTTTTATTTGGTTGGTTTTGACTTTATAAGAAAATGTTTCAAATAAAAATTATTTAAAATGCAATTTACAACCCATTTTATTATACAGATAATTTATTTAAATTTTTTTAACAATTTTTTTTAGTAAAATTAATTTAATAAAATCAATTTTTTATTTGGTTGGTTTTGACTTTATAAGAAAATGTTTTAAACAAAAGTGATTTAGAATGCAATTTACAGACAATTTTATTATACAGATAATTTATTTAATTTTTTTTAACATTTTTTTTTAGTAAAATTAATTTAATAAAATTAAATTTTTATTTGGTTGGTTTTGACTTTATAAGAAAATGTTTAAAAAAAAATGATTTAAAATGCAATTTACAACCGATTTTATTATACAGATAATTTATTTAAATTTTTTTAACAATATTTTTTAGTAAAATTAATTTCAATTTTTTTTAGTAAAATTAATTTAATAAAATTAAATTTTTATTTGGTTGGTTTTGACTTTATAAGAAAATGTTTCAAATAAAAATGATTTAAAATGCAATTTACAACCGATTTTATTATACAGATAATTTATTTAAATTTTTTAACGATTTTTTTTAGTAAAATTAATTTAATAAAATCAATTTTTTATTTGGTTGGTTTTGACTTTATAAGAAAATGTTTTAAATAAAAGTGATTTAGAATGCAATTTACAGACGATTTTATTATACAGATAATTTATTTAATTTTTTTTAACGATTTTTTTTAGTAAAATTAATTTAATAAAATTAAATTTTTATTTGGTTGGTTTTGACTTTATAAGAAAATGTTTCAAATAAAAATGATTTAAAATGCAATTTAAAACCGATTTTATTATACAGATAATTTATTTAATTTTTTTTAACGATTTTTTTTTGTAAAATTAATTTAATAAAATCAATTTTTTATTTGGTTGGTTTTGGCTTATAAGAAAATGTTTCAAATAAAAATGATTTAAAATGCAATTTACAACCGATTTTATTATACAGATAATTTATTTAAATTTTTTTAACGATTTTTTTTAGTAAAATTAATTTAATAAAATTAATTTTTTATTTGGTTGGTTTTGACTTTATAAGAAAATGTTTTAAATAAAAGTGATTTAGAATGCAATTTACAGACGATTTTATTATACAGATAATTTATTTAATTTTTTTTAACAATTTTTTTTAGTAAAATTAATTTAATAAAATTAAATTTTTATTTGGTTGGTTTTGACTTTATAAGAAAATGTTTCAAATAAAAATGATTTAAAATGCAATTTACAACCGATTTTATTATACAGATAATTTATTTAAATTTTTTTAACGATTTTTTTTAGTAATATTAATTTAATAAAATCAATTTTTTATTTGGTTGGTTTTGACTTTATAAAAAAATGTTTTAAATAAAAGTGATTTAGAATGCAATGTACAGACGATTTTATTATACAGATAATTTATTTAATTTTTTTTAACAATTTTTTTTAGTAAAATTAATTTAATAAAATTAAATTTTTATTTGGTTGGTTTTGACTTTATAAGAAAATGTTTCAAATAAAAATGATTTAAAATGCAATTTACAACCGATTTTATTATACAGATAATTTATTTAAATTTTTTTAACGATTTTTTTTAGTAAAATTAATTTAATAAAATCAATTTTTTATTTGGTTGGTTTTGACTTTATAAGAAAATGTTTTAAATAAAAGTGATTTAGAATGCAATTTACAGACAATTTTATTATACAGATAATTTATTTAATTTTTTTAACAAGTTTTTTTAGAAAAATTAATTTAATAAAATTAAATTTTTATTTGGTTGGTTTTGACTTTATAAGAAAATATTTCAAATAAAAATGATTTAAAATGCAATTTACAACCGATTTTATTATACAGATAATTTATTTAAAAATTTTTAACGATTTGTTTTAGTAAAGTTAATTTAATAAAATCAATTTTTTATTTGGTTGGTTTTGACTTTATAAGAAAATGTTTTAAATAAAAGTGATTTAGAATGCAATTTACAGACCATTTTATTATACAGATAATTTATTTAATTTTTTTTAACGATTTTTTTTAGTAAAATTAAATTAATAAAATTAAATTTTTATTTGGTTGGTTTTGAATTTATAAGTAAATGTTTCAAATAAAAATGATTTTAAATGCAATTTACAACCGATTTTATTATACAGATAATTTATTTAAATTTTTTTAACGATTTTTTTTAGTAAAATTAATTTAATAAAATCAATTTTTTATTTGGTTGTTTTTGACTTTATAAGAAAATGTTTTAAATAAAAGTGATTTAGAATGCAATTTATAGACAATTTTATTATACAGATAATTTATTTAATTTTTTTTAACAATTTTTTTTAGTAAAATTCATTTAATAAAATTAAATTTTTATTTGGTTGGTTTTGACTTTATAAGAAAATGTTTCAAATAAAAATGATTTAAAATGCAATTTACAACCGATTTTATTATACAGATAATTTATTTAAATTTTTTTAACGATTTTTTTTTAGTAAAATTAATTTAATAAAATCAATTTTTTATTTGGTTGGTTTTGACTTTATAAGAAAATGTTTTAAATAAAAGTGATTTAGAATGCAATTTACAGACGATTTTATTATACAGATAATTTATTTAATTTTTTTTAACGATTTTTTTAGTAAAATTAATTTAATAAAATTAAATTTTTATTTGGTTGGTTTTGACTTTATAAGAAAATGTTTTAAATAAAAATGATTTAAAATGCAATTTACAACCGATTTTATTATACAGATAATTTATTTAATTTTTTTTAACGATTTTTTTTTAGTAAAATTAATTTAATAAAATCAATTTTTTATTTGGTTGGTTTTGACTTATAAGAAAATGTTTCAAATAAAAATGATTTAAAATGCAATTTACAACAGATTTTATTATACAGATAATTTATTTAAATTTTTTTAACGATTTTTTTTAGTAAAATTAATTTAATAAAATTAATTTTTTATTTGGTTGGTTTTGACTTTATAAGAAAATGTTTTAAATAAAAGTGATTTAGAATTCAATTTACAGACGATTTTATTATACAGATAATTTATTTAATTTTTTTTAACAATTTTTTTTAGTAAAATTAATTTAATAAAATTAAATTTTTATTTGGTTGGTTTTGACTTTATAAGAAAATGTTTAAAATAAAAATGATTTAAAATGCAATTTACAACCGATTTTATTATACAGATAATTTACTTAAAAAATTTTAACAATTTTTTTTAGTAAAATTAATTTAATAAAATCAATTTATTATTTGGTTGGTTTTGACTTTATAAGAAAATGTTTTTAATAAAAGTGATTTAGAATGCAATTTACAGACGATTTTATTATACAGATAATTTATTTAATTTTTTTTTAACGATTTTTTTTAGTAAAACTAATTTAATAAAATTAAATTTTTATTTGGTTGGTTTAGACTTTATAAGAAAATGTTTCAAATAAAAATGATTTAAAATGCAATTTACAACCGATTTTATTATACACATAGTTTATTTAAATGTTTTTAACGATTTTTTTTAGTAAAAATATTTTAATAAAATCAATTTTTTATTTGGTTGGTTTTGACTTTCTAAGAAAATGTTTTAAATAAAAGTGATTTAGAATGCAATTTACAGACGATTTTATTATACAGATGATTTATTTAATTTTGTTTAACAATTTTTTTTTTGTAAAATTAATTTAATAAAATTAAATTTTTATTTGGTTGGTTTTGACTTTATAAGAAAATGTTTCAAATAAAAATGATTTAAAATGCAATTTACAACCGATTTTATTATACAGATAATTTATTTAAATTTTTTTAACGATTTTTTTTAGTAAAATTAATTTAATAAAATCAATTTTTTATTTGGTTGGTTTTGACTTTATAAGAAAATGTTTTAAATAAAAGTGATTTAGAATGCAATTTACAGACGATTTTATTATACAGATAATTTATTAAATTTTTTTTAACGATTCTTTTTTAGTAAAATTAATTTAATAAAATTAAATTTTTATTTGGTTGGTTTTGACTTTATAAGAAAATGTTTCAAATAAAAATGATTTAAAATGCAACTTACAACTGATTTTATTATACAGATAATATATTTAAATTTTTTTAACGATTTTTTTTAGTAAAATTAATTTAATAAAATCAATTTTTTATTTGGTTGGTTTTGACTTATAAGAAAATGTTTCAAATAAAAATGATTTAAAATGCAATTTACAACCGATTTTATTATACAGATAGTTTATTTAAATTTTTTTAACGATTTTTTTTAGTATTTTTTTTTAAATAAAAAATTGATTTTTTTAAATTAGTTTTACTAAAAAAAATCGTTAAAAAAATTTAAATAAATTATCTGTATAATAAAATTGGTTGTAAATTGCATTTTAAATCATTTTTATTTGAAACATTTTCTTATAAAGTCAAAACCAACCAAATAAAAATTTAATTTTATTAAATTAATTTTACTAAAAAAAATTGTTAAAAAAAATTAAATAAATTATCTGTATAATAAAATCGTCTGTAAATTGCATTCTAAATCACTTATATTTAAAACATTTTCTTATAATGTCAAAACCAACCAAATAAAAAATTAATATTATTAAATTAATTTTACTAAAAAAAATCGTTAAAAAAATTTAAGTAAATTATCTGTATAATAAAATCGGTTGTAAATTGCATTTTAAATCATTTTTATTTGAAACATTTTTTTATAAAGTCAAAACCAACCAAATAAAAATTTAATTTTATTAAATTAATTTTACTAAAAAAAATCGTTAAAAAAAATTAAATAAATTATCTGTATAATAAAATCGTCTGTAAATTGCATTCTAAATCACTTTTATTTAAAACATTTTCTTATAAAGTCAAAACCAACCAAATAAAAAATTGATTTTATTTAATTAATTTTACTAAAAAAAATCGTTAAAAAAATTCAAATAAATTATCTGTATAATAAAATCGGTTGTAAATTGCATTTTAAATCATTTTTATTTGAAACATTTTCTTATAAAGTCAAAACCAACCAAATAAAAATTTAATTTTATTAAATTAATTTTACTAAAAAAAATCGTTAAAAAAAATTAAATAAATTATCTGTATAATAAAATCGTCTGTAAATTGCATTCTAAATCACTTTTATTTAAACTCACATGTAAACCTTGCAAAGATACCATAATATCAATAAAGGAACTATATGCCTTGGTAAATGATTTAAAAGAAGAAATTGAAGTACTAAAAAATAAATGCGGTAATATAACAACTCAAGCGGACCAAATAGATATAAACGAAAAAAATGAAAACATAATTGCTGAAATCAAAGAACGTGAAAATCGTTCAAGGAATCTTATTATATTCAACATGGATGAGTCAAAGAAAACAAACATCATATCAAGATCACAAGAAGACATCGACAACGTTAAGGCTATCTTAGCACCAATTCAAAATACAGCAGAAAACATCAAAGTATATCGTCTTGGAAAGTATCTTAATAGAAAATGCAGGCCGATTAAAGTAATTATGGATAATTTCGCTGACGTATTAAATGTGCTTAAAAATAAATCATTAATTAATAATAGTGATGTGAGAGTGAGCTCAGATGAAACCCCAGCTGAGAGGGAATATTTTAATGCTTTAAAAATAAAATTAGCTGAATTGATCAAAAATGGTGATAACACCAAAACAATTAAGTATATTAATAATGTACCAAAAATTGTAAATAAAAAAAACTAAGTGATGTTATTATGTCAAATGACATAATGTATGTAAATATACAAAGTTATTTAGGTAAGACAGACTAACTTGTTATGGCCATTAATAAGTTAAAACCAAAAGTTATTATGTTAAGTGAAGCTAGAATTACTAAAAATATGTTAGATGTTGAAATTAAATTAGAAGGATTTAATCATTACTGTTTACATTCTGCAAACCGGCATACCGGAGGCGTAATCATTTTTGTTCATGAAAATATACCAGTTAGTCATAAAGATGTTAAATATTACATTGCAGATGGGAATTATTGGTGCATAATAATGAAAATTAAATTAAATTGTGAAAAATGGTTAATAGGGGTTACCTATCACTCGCCAAGTGCAAATCATACTGAATTTATTGATGCTTTAGAATGTTGGTATGACGATTTAAGATTGTCAACAAAAAAATTTGTATTGTTAGAAGATTTTAATATAAACTATCTTGATAATAATTATTAATCTACTAAAATAAAAAATGTATTGTTATCTTTAGGTTTAGTTCAATTAATTAAATACTCTACGAGAATCACCGATCAAAGTAGTACACTAATTGACTATGCAATTACGAATCATAGTCATTTAAATGCGAAAGTGTTAGTAACCCCCAAAATATCTCATCATTTAATAATTACAGTTGGAATTGGAAAGTGGGATGAGTTAGATTATTCATTAAAATGTTTTAGAAATTTGAATGACAATAATTTAAAGCTTATTAATGACAAACTTATAAATTGCGAATGGCCGTTTAATTCAATAGATGTTGATGTAGTTACTAACTCAATATTTAGTAATATTTTCAATATTATAGATGAAGTTGCACCCTATAAAAAGTTTTATTGTAAGAAATCATATCCTTAGTTTAACAGTGAATTAGAAGAACAAGCCAATGCAAGAGACCATGCATATAAAAAAATTTAAATTAATTATAATTCTATAGATATAAACTATACTGTATGAAAATTATAAAGAAGAACGTAATAACTTTGTCAATTTGCTAAAGATGAAGAAGAATAATAATTATTTTAACCAAATAGACCTAAATAAAACCAATCCCACAGAAATGTGAAAAACGTTAAAAAAACTTATAGGTCCAATTAATAGTAATCTAATTCATTTTATTTCTTTTCCTAATAATGATAGACGTCTAATGGCAAGGTCAGATGAAGAAAAAGCATTTCAATTCAATTATTATTTTAAAAATAGCATAATTGCAATTAGTGCAACTATTGATGCAGACAATGAATGGTCGTGCACCGAATATAGGCAAATTAGCAGTAAATTTGACAACTTTGAACTGGTATCTTTTTATGATTGGCGGAAAATAGTTTCTAGTTTTGATAATAAAGTATGTAATTATGATGTTGTTAACAACATAATACTAAAGAGTGTATTTAATGTCATAGGTCATGTGTTACTTTATCTATTAAACACCTCTTTGGATAAAGGAAAGATTTCTTCATGTTTAAAAACAAGTGTTGTCAGTCCTATACCAAAAAACAATGAAATAGTTTTGGCGGAGATTATAGACCAATAAATACGCTCCCTGCACTTGGAAAAATGATTAAAAAAGCAGTTTACGCACAGTTGTATGATTATTTTAACAAAAATAAACTATTTATGGAAAATCAGTCTGGATTTAGAAAATCTCATTCATATGAATCATCGTTGCAGTTAACTATATCTAACTGGAAAGAAGATATACCAGAAGGAAAATATATTGTTGCCATATTTTTAGATTTAAAAAAAGTTTCTGAAACCATAGACATAAAGTTGTTAATTAAAAAACTGGAATATTATGGTATAGGTGGAACTGTTTTAGAATGGTTTATTAATTATTTAACTAATAGAAAACAAAAAAACTAAAGTGGCTAATTGTTTGTCAAAGGAGTGCAATATAGAAATAGGGGTATCACAGGGTAGTTGTCTAGGAACTTTATTGTTCCTAATTTACATAAACGACGTTGAATATTATATCAATAAGGAGTATACCATCTTAAACCTATTTGCTAATGATACCTTTATTTCGGCAAGTTCAAGCAATATTAATGAAGCAATCCTAAAAATAAATTTGCAGTTAGAACAATCTTGAAAAATATTTCAGTGTAAACAAGCTTAAATTAAATACGTCTAAAAGTAAAGCTATGATTATGTCATCAAGGTACAAAGTTTCTAAAATAAATACTGAAAACATAAATATTTACATAAATCATGAAAGACTAGAAATAGTAGACAATATAAAATATCTAGGGTTTATAATTGACAACTGTTTAAACTTTCAAAAACATTTTAATTACATTTAAAATAAAATTTTACAAAAAATATATTTTTTTTCACGAATATCGGCAAACTTATCAATGTATTCAAAAATTACGTTTTATCGGTCTATTATTCAGCCTCATTTCAATTATTGCAGTTCAATATTATACTTACTGCCGCAGTACAATGTTAACAAACTGCAAATTTTGCAAAATAGAGTTATGCGAATCGTTTTGAACTGTAATAGGTACACGCCTATTGCTTCTACGTTAGACACACTGCAATGGTTATCGGTGTATGAAAGACTGTCATTTTTAACTATGACATTTGTTTTTAAAATCTTAAGGGGTAATTTACCTGAGTATCTTATAAATAAATTTATATTCAATCATGAAATCCATAACTACAACACACGGATAGCCAATAAATTTAATATTAAAACTACAAAAACAAAATACAGTACCTTTCTTTGTACCATAAAGTATTAATAGATTTTAACACTTTACCTAATGATATTGTGAATATATATATACAGGGTGTCCGGAAAATACGTGTACAACGTTTGACGACAGACTCCTGACGTCAAAATAGGTCGATCTAAGCCGACTTAGTTATATCCAAAATTGTCTCGTTTAGCCGGTAGAGGGCGTCAAAAAAAACAAAAGTATAACAAAGTTGAAAGTATCTATTGTAAGAAACTAAGTAAAACAAAAACATTACTTAAGCAAATGTGTAAAATGACCGCCATGCCATCTTGCTGAATACACTTATTAACACGTTAAGTGCCATATGTATCCAACGTGGATACACAGTAACTTTGTTCCAAGGGCCACGTGTATCCAACGCGGATACACGCACACATTTTTACTTATAGCCGCGTGTATCTACGTTGGATGCACGGAGCCCGTAGTTTTATATGGAGAATAAATACTGATGGCACAGGAGACCCAAAAGTGATTTAGGCCAGCAAAATTTATTTCGTGGTGACTAAAAAAAAATGTTTGGAAATAAAAATATCAAACTTTTAAAAATACACATATTGTAGGAAAATATAAGGTAATAAACAAATGGAAACAAATAATATGTATTATATACCATCAATATATTTAGTATGTAAGGGTTATTATAAAAAATAGTAGGATATAGTTACATTTACGGCATAAAACAATTGTGAACTTCAAAGAAACATCGAAGGCAATAAAATTTGTTGCACTGAATGCATTTATTTTTTGCTTGAGTGGCTCGAGCAGATGCCATAGTTCTTCCTAGTTCTTCGGTTATTTTTTTATAGCAGTTCACGCAACGGCCTCGTTTTCGGCTAGCACCTCTGCTTTCCTCTATAATATGTTGCTCTTTACTTGCTATCGGTTTTGCTATTTGGGAAACGTTTATCAAGCTTGCTGCAAGAAGTTCTTTGAATTTGGTAATTGACATTTTGTCGTTCGCGACATCTTGATGTAGTATGTACGCGTTGACCAATGCCATACCGATTAGCAACTCTATTGATAATTTTCTATACCATTTCACACCTTTTCTTAAGGGATGACGAATAAGCCTTCATCTGGTCGGACAGGTCAATGAAGGCCTTGCATTTGTTGTAGTCACAAATAATAGTCGGCTTTTCTATTTCTGTGCCACGTTTCTGAGTTACAATAGTCATTTTATTGTCGTGTTTAGTACTTAGTACTAATACATCTCGCTTATCCTTCCACTTCAAAACCACTACACCTGTGTCGCTTTCTGCTGAAACATGTTCAGATTTCATTAGCTTTTTAGCTATAACGTCTTTTGGGTTCAATTTTCTATTGGTACGCAGTGTTCCCACCAAATGTGTTTGCCTACTAATAAGTATATGAGCCAATCCAACACTGGTGTAATAATTGTCAGTGTATAGAGTTCTTCCCTTATCTAATAAGTTGCCCATAAGTGATAATACAACTTTGGATGAAGCAGGAAGGCCGTCTGTTTTATCATTTCCACAATATACACTTAGATTATACGTATATCCTTTGTCAAGACATAACTTGAAGAGCTTTATTCCGAATTTATGTCTTTTATTTTTGATATATTGTCTAAACGACAAACGCCCCCTAAAAGGAACTAGTGTCTCGTCAATACAAACTTCTTCTTGGGGAATAATAGCAGCCTGAAAACTTTCTATAAGTTGATCAATCAGAGGGTTAATTTTATGGAGTCGATTTACTGGAGCATCTTCATTATTGTTGAAATGAATCGTTTTCGGCAAAATTTGAAACCGATTTCGGCTCATCAATGTATTTATTTCATTGGAATATAAAAATGATTTCTGCCAATATGATTGAATGCTTGGATATTGAACCAATCCCATCCATACAAGAATTCCAAGAAATGTCTCGATTTCCTCTGCATTTGTATCGATCCATTTTTTTATTCTAGTTTCTTTTGGAACGTTTATTTTTGCTTTACATTGATTGGCGTAGCGATTCGTCTCAACAACAATAAGGTTTATTATGTCATCGGACACCATAAGTCGATAAAAGTCGTAAGGTGTTTTATAAAAAAACTGTTCATGTATTTCTGGCTTGACACCTGGACTCGGTTCAGTAAACGTAAAATGTTTTAAATTGTTTCCGTTTACTGGACCCCATTGTGGGTCATTGTCTGTAGATTCGATATCATCTTCTGAAAAGGATTCTTCTTGCATTTGGGAAATAACATCTTCAATTGTTTGGGTTATATTACTCGGAGCAATAATCGTACTATTTGGTACTGCAGAAGTCGATGCAATACTATTATTATCTAGGTCGGTACCATTATTGTTAGCTCTTTGCATATGTAATTTTTTCGGCTTATGATGGTTTACATCACTATCATCTAATGCTTGGGTTACATTACTCGGAACAATAATTGTACTAGTTGTTACTGCAGAAGTCGATGCATTACGATTATTATCTAGGCCAGTTTTAGCAACTATAAAAAAAATACACAGTAGTACGAAGCAGGTTTTAGTACATATCAATCTCAAATACCTTTAGTAGCTCTTTGCATCCGTAACTTTTTAGGCTGATGATGCTTTACATAACTTGAATCACTTGAATCCTCACTTTCTTCATGCTCGATATTGTACTCGTCAGAAGAATAAACATCACCAAAAAGCGATTGCTCTTCGTCAGATAATATTTCTTGCATAAGTTTTTCTAAACGCTCTTGTTCTTTTTCGTAACTCATTTTTAGAATAAAAAGCCTTGTATGCACTGACTCAAGAATAAGAACTGAAGTAAACAGCCGCGACGAACACGTGGTTTTGCGTTGTTGCATTGCGTTATTGCCGCGTGTTTTCGTGTATCCGCGTTGGATACATATGGCCTCTAATATGACAAATACATATACTGGCCGCGTGTATCCAACGAGGATACACAAAAATAAATGCCAAAAAATAGTTGAAATATTAATGAGAAAAGGAAAAAAAACACTTATCCATATCAACAATATAATAATAAAGCAAAAAAACGTAATTTCAAAAATGGCCACTGGGGCCAATTTTTTTTTAACATTGTGGCACTTAACGTGTTAACACTCTTTAAAAAATGATATTGGACCCTATCTAATGTCTCGGGATTATTAAAATGGTTGCCTGCATTTAAAATCCGCTGCAATAAATCATCGCGTGTGTTTACCGGAGTCTTGTAAACTTCTGTTTTAATAGCGCCCCACAAAAAGAAGTCACACATATTTAACTCAGGAGAACGTGGTGGCCATTTTACTGGTGCATCATTGTCTCTTCCAATCCATCGGTTGGGATATTAATGATGTAAGTATTGCCGAACGGCAACGGAAAAATGGGGCGGGGCACCATCATGCATATACCACATTTCCCTCCGAAGTAAAAGGGGCAAATTCTCCAGAAGAATTGGTAATGTGTCTTGCAAAAAATTTAAATAAATATTTCCATCTAACCTGTCTGGAATAACAATGGGACCAATAAGGTAGTGATCAATAATACCTGCCCAAATATTAATTTTAAATTGATGCTGATGATGTGCAACTTTAATGGCATGTGGATTTTCATCGGAATAAATATGTTCGTTGTGCAGATTGGTTACCCCAGATCTTGTAAAGCATGCCTCGTCAGTAAACATAATTTTTCTACAAAATTTTGGAACAAGGATTCTTTTGTTTCTAATAAATTGACAAAATGTAAGCCGCATGGGGGGATCAGTCGGTAAAAGTTCCTGGACTTTTTGTATGTGGTAAGGATGTAACAACTGTTCTCTTAAAACCTCATTGACAATCGTTTTAGGAACATTTAACTCACGTTCTAAGAGACGGGTACTGGTACTTGGTTCTTCTTCAACTCTTTCCAGAATCATCTTTTCGGTTTCCACAGTTCGAGTTGTACGCATACGACCCCTGCCTTCAAACTTTTTCTCAAAACTGCCCGTTTCCCGAAGATGACGCTCAATATTGGCAAATGTTTGGTGGTTTGGTATTCGACGGTTAGGAAACCTCTCCATGTAAACCCTAACACTCTGACGCCCATTTCCTTGACAAAACCCGTATACCAGGAGCATGTCAACTTTCTGAGAGTTTGTATAATTTTCCATTTTTAATGGTAAAATGAATTTGTAATTCAAGAATGTTGATCGTATACTTGAGTAAATTTCATAGACTGGTGACAATTTGTCAATAATTGCCAAATTATTAAACGCCATAGCAACAAGGTCACTTAAAAAATTATTGTTACAGGTAATTTCTTTTTAATATTTACAAATTTTTGACGCCCTCTACCGGCTAAACGAGACAATTTTGGATATAACTAAGTCGGCTTAGATCGACCTATTTTGACGTCAGGTACACGTTTTTTCCGGACACCCTGTATATCAGTAAAAAAAATTAAATTTGCGATTACAAAACTTATTATATCTAAACGTAATTAGATCATTACTTAATTAATTATTTTTATTTTTTATTTTAATTCTTATTTTTATTTTTATACCTTATATTGTATGTCATATGTATATTATTATAAAAATGTATCTACTTATTAATATTGTTGTATTAGGCTATGCCTAGTTTAATAAATAAATATTACTATTATTATTATTATACCCTATCTGAAGCTTTGAATATGTCTAGAGCTACAAAATTATCTCTATGTTTGTCTAAAGTAGAATTCTATTTGTGAGTAATAAGATCTTTTATCTGTTGTCGACCGTTTTGATCAAAATCTATATTAAGTACATGCTTTAAGCACCAACTTATTTACATGTATACATGGTATAGAGGTAAATCCAAAACTATGATTGACTTTATGGTGTATGATGAAAGATACATGGAGTTGAATGTGAAACTGATCATTATTTTGATCATTAAAAGTGGACCTTGGTTGTAAATTTATTAGAAAAGAGCAGACTGTTAACAGTTAAAAATAAATGAACTCTTGAAGAACAATTAGTACTACAAAAAATTGAATGAAGAAATGATGAATGAACACATTAAACATGTGTGGAATAGATTAAAAGTGACAATAGTTGATTGTGTAAAAGATGTACGTTAAGTGACAGTGGTTGGAAATATAAAGAGAGATGCATTGTGGAACGAACAGGTAAAACTAGCAGTGAATGAAAAAAAAGAAGCATATAAAAATTAGATTGTAGAAAAAAATGAGTTTGAAAAAGTTATTTTACTTGATGTGTACAAAGAAAAAAAACTGAAAATAATTTTGAAGAAAATAAAAAAATTAGGTTGAAAGTGAGTGAAAAAACATAACAAGAGAAAAACTGTGGCATTCAGAATGATTGTGCAGAAATGATTTGAAATGAGATCGGTATTAGAGAGCGCTGGAGAGAATATTTTGAGAAATTTTATAGGGGCAGTGTACATCTTACTGTAGACAAAAAAAAATACTGAGGAAATGGCACATAGTCTAACAGAAAATGATGTAACAAACTCTACAAAAATATTATAAAAACGGTAAAGCAGCGGGTGTAAAAGGGATAACGGGTGAAATGTTAAAATATTGTTTATTGATAGACTAATTGCTTTATTCAATTTTAGCTTTAGAAAATCAAAATACCAAATGATTGTAAATACAAAGGTAAAAGCATCAAAATTGAATGTAAAAATTATTGTGCCATTAGTTTGTTGAGAATCTCAAGAAAAATGTTTGGAAGAGTAACAATTAAAACAGTGCGTGAAATAACGATTGAGAAGATATGGATGTGCAGTGAGTGTGGTTTTATGCCAGGTAGGGGCTGCATGGACATTTTTTTAAATTTTAACAATTAATGAGATATGTTTAGCAGTAAAGAAGAACGTGTACTGTAATTAATTAATCTAGAGAAAGCATATAATTAAGTAAACAGGCGTATGTTATAGAACGTTTTAAAAAAGTATCGGGTAAATGAATGTTTAGTAAATGCTATAATTGCTGTATATGATAGTATAATAATTATAATAAAAATCACTTTATTCTAATAGATATTTTACAGATACAGGAAGGGACAAAATATAAATTAAAAAAAAAAACATTAAAAAACTTAAAAAAAATAACAAAATACAGAATACAAAATACATTAAACAAAATTAAAACAATGTACTTCATACCAAATTAAATACAATAAAAGATAATATAAAATATTTAAAAAAAGTTATTTAAAATGCTACTATAGATTATACTTGCATCTACGTATCATACCAATCATTGATCATGTGTTATACGCATGCATTGGAACTCTCGATTTATTTGTCGGGCGGTAATTTTAAATCACATCTAGACATCTATAATATTGTTTGTTTATTTAAATTGAATAAGTACCTACTTATTTTAAATGTTTAAAATTTGATTAAATAATTAATGATCTTATTATTACGATTATATGTACATAATAAATATTTTTTAAATATTGTTTAAATAATAAAACTAGTTGGGAGTTACTTATGCGTTAGACCTGTTGATTCATTCCTGCCGAGCGGAGTAAGTAATTTTAAATCCCGTCTACATATTTTGTTAATTAATTTGAACTTAAGTTAATATTTGACCAAATAAATTTACAGTGTTTCTTACAGAAAAAAGGAAGTAACATTTAATTAATTATATTTTATTATTTTGGGTGGATTGTATGTACATAATATGTAACATAAATTTTGATTTGTTGTTTATTTACCGAAACTTTAAGTACATAATGGAGTTCTAATTTAAGACTAAACTAGGTTTTACAATCTATTTTATAGCAATAAAATGCTTAGTCAGCTGTTTATTACAATAATGACGATTGACCTTTCAGGTGTGCTTTGAGGAAGACTACTTGCAGAGTTGCAGAGTTATCAAATCGGAGATTGAGTTTCTGCCGACGGATGTTATAAAGTAAAAACTACGCCATTATTAAAAATGGAACGATACACGCTTCAACAACGCATTGAAATTATTTAAATTCACTACAAAAATGGTGAAAATTTTTCAGTTACAGTTCGCAAAGCACCTTCTCGGCCGGCAATAGTAAACCTGGTGGAAAAATTTGAGTTGTTGGGACAAGTTTGTGATGTGAAGAATTGAAACAGTGTGCATAGCTCAAAAACACATGAGAATACTGCTGATGTAGCCCGTAGTGTTGAAGAAAACTCAGGTTTGTTGGTTCCTCGTCGATCTTTGAAATTAAACATTCCACAAAATACATTACACCGTATTTTGCATAAAAACTTAAGTCTTAAGGCTTTTATAGTTCAGTTAACACAAGAACTCAAGCCGGTTGATCACCATAAACGTCGTATTTTTGCTGATTGGGTCCTTCAAATGCATTAAACTGATCTGGAATTTCATCGAAAAATGATCTTTGGTGATGAGGCCCATTTTTACCTTAGAGGCTACGTTAATAAGCAGAATTGTTGCATTTAGGGCTTAGAAAATCCAAGAATGATTGTTGAAAAGTTTTTGTATCCTCAACGTGTCACTGTTTGTGAATAGATGGCGCTACCGAGCTATGATTAATGATTTGTTATGCTCCGAATTGGAAGATATTGATGTGGACAACGCTTATTTTCAGCAAGACGGCGCTACGTGCCACACAAGCAACGAAACAATCAAAATTTTGCAAGAAAAGTTTCCTGACCATGTTATTTCTCGAAAAGGTGATCACAATTGGCCACCGAGATTTTGTGATTAAACACCTTCAGACTTTTTTTCTTTGGGGCTACGTGAAAGATAAGGTCTATGCTAATGCTCCACAATTGATTCAAGACCTTAAAGGAGAAATTCGTTATTGAGGACATACAGCCGTAAATGTGCGAATTAATCATGGAAAATTTCATGACTGATATCGTTTTCAAATGTTATTGCCATACCTTCCTCTTTACAATGAAATAAACATTTATTAATTTCTCTTAAAAAATACCCGTTTTTATTTAAATATCAAAATGAAACCTCTTATTGAAAAACTCTGTATAACACCTCCTTTTATAAATGTGAACTTCCACGTTCACTTAAGTTTACTTTTGACGGTTTTAAATCAATCTGAAATTAGTTACATTCATCAGTTTTTTTTTACAAATTTTGCAACACTATTACTAATATTAAGCTTTTAAAGTAAAAAATACGTCAAACTTGTATTAATATTATCAAGTTTTAATGAACAATTATTCCTATGTCGGCAGTACGGCAGAGAGAGCATGTACAAATATGGTCACAACTTGGATGGGTGAACCCAAAGTGATGCCGAGCGTAGCGTTCTTCCCTATATGGGTCCGTTACCTCATATAAGCATCCATACATGTCTTCTCTGTGGCTCGGTGTGTCCGACACCTCGACACCTAACGGTATTAAGAGGTTATTGAATATATATATATATATATATATATATATTCCTATGTTAAATTAAAAAAACCATAATTTGACTGAGTGAACAATTACTTAGAATGAAGCACAATACTAGATCGCATAAAGACCTTCACCTTCTTAAACCAAACTCAGAGCTATGTCAAAATTCCATAATCTACCTTGGAATAAAAAATTTCAATAAGTTGCCCTTGCAATTAAAGGATCTTTCTTTTAAATGTTTTAGAACAAAACTAAAAAAGGTTTTTTGTAATTACCCATTTTATAGCATTGACGATTTTTCTAACATTAATCTTACTATACAGATGTAATTGTGAATATGTGTGTGTGTGTATTTTTAGATAGTCATGTACAATTTTTACATTTTAATTAAAACTTTATTAGTATTTAAATTTTAAAATAAATAATATTAATTAGTATTAGTTCTGTGTTATGATGTACAACCTGTAATTATTGTAATTATTGTATACACTTATTGTGTTTTTAATAAACGTTATCTATCTATCTGTCTAATAGTTTATTCTTTGGTACAATACTTATTTCCGAACTAGTTGGTATTACAATATAATTAATTAATTTTGTGTTAACAAAAGTACAATTGGTAAATTTATGATTATTTAGAACTTCTTGAATACATGGTTGTACATTCTTTTGATTACAAAAATATAAACTTTCTAGTTTTAAACACTCTTTTTGAGTGATCTATTGATTTGTTTGCCCCGTTAACAAAAAGGAATTGATAACAAATTGTAGTATGCATATTGTTCTGAGAATGTCAGAAAAGAAATAATAAAAATTATTAAATTCTTTTCAATTAAAAATTATTAGTTGATAGATTTCATATACATTAAAAGAAAGTTCAAGCCCATATTTTTAATGAGATCTTGTTGAGTTGCAACTTTCAAAATTGTAGGATGTAACATGTGCAATCTTGCAAAATTCCCCGCTGTAATCAGCTGTTCTATAAAGTTTTCTATTTTAATGATTTCGTATTGTAAATTGATTAATTTTAACATGATTTGCACTTTGGAAGAATCAGAAGTTTTTTCTAATTGCTGAACAAGTTTAGCTTGATTTTAAATAATATTGTTAATTTTTTGATCGTACTTTTGAGAAATATTTTGCAGTAAAATTTTATCTTTAGTAAATGAATTTTGAATATTTTTTTCATTATATTGGATTTTCTGAACATACTTTATAATTTCCTTTTTATCTCTATCATCAAGAGTTCCAAATAAAAAATTCCACGTTTACTTCTTAGTGAAATAATTGCCAATAAATTATCTGAGAAAGTATATAAATGTTTTGTTTTTTCACAAATAATAGAAGAATTAGAATTTTTCATTAACAGTTTTAAGGGTAAGTTTCTAATAGCAGTTTGAAATTTTGAAAGTTGATTTATAATGTCAGAAAGATTGATGTAATAGAAATAATGAACGTTTTCTAAACTTATATAAGCTTTACCAAAATATACTGGAAATAGAGGGTTGTTCATTGGTTCAGAGTGGAGTTGAAGATGTACCGGGGTTAGGACCAGGATCGCAATCATCAGCAGGAAGATAATCAGTTTTATTATCTAGAACAATTTTTTTTCTTATTTTAAGTTGTTGTTCATGGTATTTTTAACCATCAAAAAATACAAATTTATTTTCTTGTTTAGTCACATTTATTGGTTGATACTGGGGTTTTGTTTTTTTTGTGGGTTTTTCTAATAGTATGTTTTAAGACTTCACCTTAAATATTGCAAGAATTCATATGTTGATCAATTTTATTTTCTTTATCTATTGATTTTAAGTCTGGCAATCTTGATATTATGTCACTTTCATATCTATAAGTGATAACAAAAGGTTTTTGTTTTACACTGGAATGGTTTGTGTTATTATATTAAATTAAACTTTTAAGAATTAGTTCTTTTGTTTTAAAATTTGGATGTTTTGCTTTGAGAATTCGGTTGTTTTCTAGTAAAGTAGTGTGAAATCTCTCAATGAGCGCTCTGCCTTGAGGTCTTGTAGCAATGTTAAAGTGCCAATTAATGTTTAATTTGTTACTAAAATCTCGAATTAATTTGTTATTAAATTCTGAACCGTTGTCGCTCGTAATAGATTTAGGTATATTATGTTGAGCAAAAAGAGGTTAAAAGCTATGTTGTGTATATCTATTGTCATGGCTTGTTCATAACGTGAAAATGAATCAATTATTGTAAGATAAATGATACTGTCAAGAGTGATTGTGTCTATATAAATATGATCAAAAGGGTATTGCACTACAGGATTGTGAAGTATTGGAGGTCTGGAAATTGGATTTCATTCATTTTTTGCTTCAAAACAAATTCTACACTTGTTAATAAATTTGTTTAAATGTTTTTAAATATTAGGCTAGTAATATCGTTTTTGAATTACTTTTAGATTTTCTAGAATGCCCTTGTGATTTGAACTTTTGTGATAATTCCTTAATATTTCCTTCTGCTGGAGAATGTTGGTTACATAATTTATTTTTTTTGCATATAATAAAATGTATTGGTTTTGATAAATTTGTTTGTGCAAAAGCTGTAAAAAAATTTTAAAACTAAGAAATAAATTGCATATTTTAATTTTGGTTTTATGAATTCTTTTGTTAGTGTCATAAACTAATTGTTCAAATTTTTGTGTTTATTAAGTTTCCATGTAAGTATTTGCTTATTAAATCTTTTTTGTACACTAGATTCCATTTTTAATCCATACATCTCTATACAAATTTGTCGAGGAAATGAGTTAATAGCTTTATCTGAAAGAGGCATTTCTAAAAGTGTTTCAGAATTTGAGTAAATTGTAGTTTTTCCAGGTTGATTAAATTCTTCAACAAGTTCAATAACTGATAGAATACTTCAATTTATTGTAGCTGCGTTTGATTTTGTTTCATTTATGTAGCATTCTTTGTTGTTGTTGTTATATATTCGTTCAAACTTTTTACTATTTTATTCATTAGTTCATCTGGATTTATTTTTACTTGAATTGGTATAACAGTAAGGTTTGTTAATTGATTTTCAATAATATTATCTTTTACAAAGGTTACAATTTTATCAATATTACATAATCCAGATAGTTTGCCTTAATTAACTAAATAATTTGTGCTAATGTCAGAAATAATGTCAAGTTGACAATTTTTTGCTGTTTAAATTATATAGTAATTGGAGTGCCTACAACACCTACAGTAGTAAATGTAAGATTAAACCATGTATTAAATGAAGCAAAGAAACAGGAATAGAAGAAAAAGAAGTTGGTAAACAATATAGATCAAAATTATTAATGTGAAAATTATAAAGGTTAAGTGGAAGACCAGTGCTATAACCATGGCTAAAACTGAACTTTGCCTTTTTCTGTATAAATTATATTAGAAATAAAGACGCTATTATTATTATTATTATTATAATCACCGTCAGGCAATTTAGTAGGTATTTTAAATGTTTTTGTAGTATTTGCTGAAATAATTGTTTCAAAAATAATGTTTTTATTAATTGATGATTATATAAAATCATGCTGTTAAGGTCTAATATAAGTTGTAAATGTTTTATCGAGGTAAATCCTAAAATTCCGTCAAAATATAAGTGAAAATTATGAAGTAAACAAGAAATATTTTCTAAGATACCAAAATCATATAGTAATTGAATATTAGTTTGTTTATAAGGGATGTTGATTTATTAAAGGATACAACGTTAGTTTTACAATATTTTATCGGGAAAGTAGTTTTGAGCTATATAAGGTTTTATTAATTAATTTAAGACTAAACTAAACTAGGTTTTACAATCTGTTTTTTAGCAATAAAATGCTTAGTGAGCTGTTTATTATAACAATAACGATTGACCTTGCAGGTGTGTTTTAAGGAAGACCACCTGTAGAGTTGCAGAGTTATCAATTCGGAAATTGAGTTTCTGCCGACGGATGTTATATGATATATAAAACATGTATGTATGTATTTTTGTAAAAGCAGAAATTGCAAGAACTCATTTATTACTGATGATTTAGATGTTTATTGTTTGTTATATTATAAATATCACTTGTGATTTCTTAAAAAAAAAAAAAATTTAAGAAAGAATTTGTTTAAGATTTTGAATTCTATAGATTTTTCATGGCATTTATGCGTAAATCGGAATTAAAAAGTTAAATAATTTTAAATTTCTTCTTATCTAATAAATAAATATTATAATAATTAAATTAGTGAGTACAAAAATAGTAAAAAGAAATATAATCATTTCCAGCATGTTTAGGTTCTGAACACATATAATAATAACAACGGTGCTAGTCAAATTTATATTATTTTACATTGATAATGATGATAATTCATCAAAACATGTTTGTAAAATAATAAATCAAATATTAAATAAAATCTTTAATTAATAATTAGCCTTATTCTGTATGCATAATGCTAGCTGACAATATCATTATCAAACAAGGTTTCTTAGCAATTTAGTAAAAAAACCTAATAAATACACATTGCTTAGCAACCTTTCTCGATACGAATTTTTATTAATTTATTTTTTGTTGTTTTATATAAAATGGTTTAATGGAGTAATCAAAGTTGGAGCGTGGAAGACCATTCGATCTACTTAAGAAGAAGTTTTTTTCAACCAAACTGGAGGAGAAGAGGTTTAGTTGGTAGGTTTTTCCAAAAGGAAGGAAATCTCACACATCCTGGCAAAGAGCACGGTGTCTTTTGAAGATTCCCTTTCTACCATAAAATAAAACAATTGTTTAGAGCATTATAATTTTAAAGTAAGAACTTTTTTATTACTCATTAATTTCTTTATTTATATGTTTATATTGTTTTATGTGACTGCTGATTGTTGGAAATGGGACTAAGCTTGGAGCTGCGATAAACACAAAACAAGTTATTAGAAGACTTAGAACTCACATAAAATGTGCTACAAATTTATAAAATAAAATTTAATACTGATTTATATAAAATTGTTTGTTAAATTATTATATATATATATATATATATATATATATATATATATATATATATATATATATATATATATATATATATATAATTGATTAAAGACTTTAATATGTATACATATTATTTTATAACGGGAGATTATAGTTTTTTTTTAATTATAACTTTGTTATAATTTATTTATTATGTTTTATTCATACATCTTCAGAGTAAATCAGTCAATAAACTAAGTATACATATAATTTTTTACAAATACTATTTTATTTTATATTTGTCATTCATTATATTGTCACACAATTTATATTTATACTTAGTTTATTAATTGATTTATTGTGAAGATGTATGAATAACACATACAAAACATCGGGAAATCAAATCTATTTATTATAAATAAATTATAACAAGTTTTATAATTAAAAAAAAAGACTTTAATCTCCCGTTTCAGTGGCGAAGTTAGAATTTTTGGGCCTTACCTAAAATATTTAAAAAATCCCACTCAGAGACTTCAGGTTTGGAAATTGACGTCGGGGGGCCCCTCATGCTTGTGAGCCCTTCTACATTGCGTACCTCCACCCCTGCTAAGTTTCAACTAGTTTGTGTTTATTTAAATCAGTAAATCACTTTTGACAGTAAATAAACCAATCTCTAATTAACATAAGAATGAAATATCTTGATAAAAACTTAATTTTTAGGTTAATTGCAAGTAAATAAAATCAACAGCTTAGGTTGAATTAAATTATTTGGAAAAAAAGAAAGTAAAACAAGAAGATAAGAATAATAAACAACGATAAAGGAACTTAGCTCATCAATTTTATTAGTAAGGTATCTAATAACATATTTTTTAAATGAAATAACTTCAACAACAAATGGTTAACAACTATTAGAATTCTACTAATAATAGTTAAGTAACAATAACACATTATTTCTACTATTTATAGTATCTTTCTGTTACAGGAGCCCGTCACGATTCAACTTTTGTCATATGCAACTCTAGAATCGTAACGACCAAACAAAATATGCAACACACTCCATTAAATTTTTACCTTAACCGAAATATTTTTCTGTTTTAGTTTTGTCAAAAAATGGATTGTAATAAATCTACAATTAAAACAGTTTTTCAATAACCTTGTTTCTTGAGCTGTAAGAAATCGGCAATACGTCTGGAAACATCTTCTAATTTATTAATGAAAAATTTCTAGTAAGATACATTACTTGGTTTTAATACTGTGCAAACGAAAAACAATAAAGTTATTCAAATATTTTTAGAATAAATTTTAGTAATTTTAGTGCTTACTGGTTTCTAACTTATTTCCCTAGAACTAAATAATTTTAAAAGTCACCCCAATAAATTTTCATAGATGTTTGTCACTCACTTTTTTTAAGTAACGTTAATGTTTATTATTAATAATGTAAAAGTTAGTTTAATATAATAAAATGTATATTGTAGATAAATAAATAAATTCTAATTAGTGTGAAGTGTGTTATGGACAAACTGTGATACAAAATTAACTGGATATTAAATTATATATTAATTTTTAAAGAAGGAATTGCACCTAAAAGAAGAAACTACCTGACAGGTCATCAATTGTAACTAAAAAAGTTGTTTATTATATAAATAATAATAAAATATTAGACAAAACTGATGAAACTTGTTTGTTGTCTATTCCTATAACTTATACAAAACAACTTTATACCGAATTAAAATTAGTATTTGCAATTTTAAGCCAAAAAATAAATGTACCTATACTTTAACAATTATACTATGATAAATTGCAGATCAGTTATTTTTAGCAAGAGTTACTGCTAAAGTTTGTATTCAATTATTTAAATGTTTGTTGAACCAGTTGCAGTATGCAACTTATTCATAACTAAGTGGAATTTAACTAACAATTTCTTATATGGGTTCAAATGCAGAGTTTTTATAGTTTTCTCATTAACTATTCTGAACTTTACTTTTGTTAAAATAAATGACCTGGCAGGTGGTTTTTTCTACAAATGCAGTTCTTTCCTTCAATCCGTTAAATAATTTATGATTTACAAACGTTTTATTAATTATTCCTGCATCAAGAAAAGCATTTCTTAATTTAATAAAGCACGACTGAAGACAACCTGTGCCACTTTTGTTGAATGTTCTACTGCGATAATGAGTCTTTGCCATAAAAGCATTCTGTTCTTGTGTAACACTATTCTACATATTATTTAAACATCAAGAATTTGCATTATTTCAAATTTACACTGCATTTTACAATTTATAATGTAAATATATTTAATAACCATTAACTTTATCTAAACAGTGACGAACATCTATAGCAAACTTAGTGATACGTTATTACCTATATGAACAAATCGAGACATTTATTACTCAGCTTTGTTCCGATCCAAATTCCTCTTACCTAAAACAGAAGCAAAATTAATTTTTAACATCATACAAATTATTTATTTATTATTTTACTTAGCTTATACAGGGTTAGTCAAAATTACTGAAAACAAGTTTTTTGATTTTAAATACACAAGGTTTTTAGTTTATTATGAAGTTTAATACTTTTTTTCAAATGAATTATCTGGTATAATTTTACATTTTTTGATTGAAGATTAATTTTGAGTATTTTTTGAAATTTTTTTTTTATAAAATGCACTATTTTTGAGTTATGAGCAAACTTCTGAACTTTAAATAAAGAACTTTTTTCCACAAACATACAGATTTATTTTAATCAAACAAATAAAAACAACAACACCAAAAACAATCATTTAATCATTAAAAGATGTAAAAATATACAGGTGTTCTATTTAAAAAATTTAAAAAAATCAAATTTTTATAATAAAATAAACACACCTGAGATTACTTCTACGATTAGTTCTAAAAACTAAAAAATGTAAAAAACTATATTTAGACAATAGTTTGTTTAAAACAAAAAAAAAATTTGTTTGAAACGTCTTCTGAATTTTTTAACGTTTAGAGAATTATTTAGGTTTTCCGGTAATTTTAACTAATCTTGTATATAATTATTGTAGGCAAGTTGATTTAAACCTCAGAAAAAAGGTTGCAGTTCCAAAGGACACAGTGTATGTCACTGGAAGTATCAACAATATAGTGATTGAGATAGTATTTAATATTAAAATTTAATAGAAAATTGAGATGAATTATCTATAATTATAATTTTATCTGTAGGAACAATATTATATGTAAAAAATTGTTGGTGAACTGGTTTGGCAAGATGTCACTAATCCTTATTCTTTACGTGCCATGTTTTCCGAAGACGTCGGCAATCATCATTGTGATTTTTATTTTATTGACTTCGGCACGGAACAGATTTGTTGAACTGACACTATACCACTCTCTCAGGTTTTTCAGCCAGATCGTGCGTCTTCTTCCTGGACCTCGCCTGCCTTGGATTTTGCATTGCATAATGTTCTGCAAGATACGGTACTTTTCATCTCTCATAACATGTCTAAGGTATTCGAGTTTGCGTTTCTTGATGGTAAACATGACCTTTAGTTGCTTCTGGAGACGGGCAAGCACCTCAGTGTTTTGGACTCTGTTTACCTATGATATTTTAAGCTGGCAAAGGTAGCATCACATTTCGAACGCTTCAAGTCGGCTACACAGTACAGAATTGGAAAGACTTAGCACCGTAGTAAACGAACACGTAGAGGTATTGACAAGTCACGAGATGTAAACACTTTCTTCATGTAGCTAAATGCTGCTCTAGCCTGCTTGATGCGGGACCTTATTTCCTGCATGCTATCTTACTTACTGCTCAATAAGCATTCCAGGTATCTGAAGCTAGAGATTTGCTGAATCTGTTGGTTGCCTGTACTCAGGATTGTTAAAAACTCTCCATTCTTGCTAAAAACCATAGCTTTGGTCTAACTGATGTTTAACTTGAGCCCCTTTTCTTTGCTTTTAGCTACAACCCTATCTAGTAACGCCAGCAAGTCATCAGCACTTCCTGCCAGTAGAACAGTATCGTCCGCATAACGTTAGATGTTTATTACTTCTCCGTTAACAACAATTCCTTCTTGTACTTTGTCCAATGCTTTGTCAAAAATTTGCTCAAAATATATGTTAAAGAACAGTAAAGAGAAGACACAACTTTGCCTCATACCTCGCTAAATAGAAACATACTCGGTAATCATGTCTTCTGACAGCAGCGATTTGGTTGTAATACAGATTATTATAATGCGTCTCTGCCATCTAAGTTTATATTCTGAAGGAGGTTGATAAGTTTTTTGTAGTCAACACAGTCAGTCCTTATTCCTTTTTCTTTTTCTTTTTTTTTGTTGATCTTTTATACCTTAAATATTTTTCTAATTTTATTTATTATTTTGATTGCTCCTCAATCGTTAATTTTTTTATTAATCGATGAATAAATGTGGAAACTAATCTGATATTTATCTTCAAAAATATCTAGCCAAGTAACTTTATATTAGTGATTCAATCAACTCGTTTCGTAGCATTTAAAATTACGTGGCGCTATTTTTCTTATGACTCGCCTCTTCCTATTGATAACTAGCGGGCATGCTGATTATTTAGAATTAGTCCTACCCATTTTATGAAATAAGCTTGTCTGCAATTTATTGTTGTATACTTGATGAAAAAATGCATCTAAAAGTGTAGTGTAATAATGAGCATTCATCAAAATGCGTTCTTTAACAGTATGCAAAAATACAATTGCTATTTTTTTTTATAATAGTTCATTTGTCAATTAAAAACTCATTGTGTATTATGTACTTTGTATATATTTTAATTGTTTATAATTACAATAATTACATTTTTTGAAAGCCTCTATTCCCTAAATTTCTTGTGCAAAATTTTATTATAATTCAAATGGCGTACGTGTTGTTTTCATAATTTATTAAACAGTGACAAAGTATTGGAAAGAATTAGTTGTTAAAATGTTCTATTATGTCATTAGTCAATTATTTTAATATATTAAGTTTGAAAATGATAATTTATTTAATACATTTACTCAATAGTTTTCTACGAGTTTATATACAACATAAAAGAACCAAACAATTGCAGTAATCATTCCATAAATAAAATGAATCATAAGAATTGTTATTAAATAAAATCAATTTATTATAACAAAATGTTATTTCTTTTACTTGTTTCGAGCAAAGTAGTCACTTTTTTAAAGAAATTATAAATTTAAAAGCAATGGCGAGAAACTGGCTTTGTTATATAAAATTGTAATACCAGTTTGCGGTAAGTTAGTAGTAATAGATCGTTGATAAGTTGTTATTGATTAACCAATCTATATTACATTAATAATTTATAAGAATTTTTTATAGAAACTAATTTAATATTATTTTATATCATAATTTACTTTTTTTGGCACGCATACGCCTATCGATTGTTATACATAATATACTATTAAACTTAATTAGTCTCATTATACATTTGTTGCGTACCAGTTAGTTCAGTTTTTAGTTTAATACATCCTATAGAATAATTTAACCAGTACATATTCTATTAGTTTACACAAAAGTGAAACTTGAGTGCTTCGAGTAAGTTAATATATTTTTAATATTTATGCATAGCATTAATTTTGTAAAATTATAAGAACAATGAACTTTTGCATATCAGTGAGTACTTATACTAATTTAAACTAATACTCACTTTCAGTATTTTAACTAGATGTTTAAAATCTTTTAAATACTGGTTGTTACAAAAAGTTTGGTTAAAAAAACATTTATCGTATTAACGTTTGTTGCCAAGATACAATGTGGTACATCTAATGCAATGTTTGTAAAATTCGACTGAAAATGCACATCTCAACAGTAAGCATAAACTTTTTGCTCGGTCTGGCTCGACTCGATCTTGAGCCTCAATCATATAAATAAATAATATATTGTTTTAAGTAAATAGTACAGTAAGTTTATAAATTAATGGGATTATATAATCACTTTAAATATGCCGCCTTTTTAAAATTGTCCACTATACTATTTGTTTTGACAGTTCAACTTTGACAGCTGTCAAGCAAGCAATGTTATAAGAATGTATACAAATAGACTAGAGCAATACAAACGTAGAACGGTACAAACGTAGAACGGTACAAACGTAGAACGGTACAAACGTAGAACGGTACAAACGTAGAACGGTACAAACGTACATTAGATGGTTACATAATCTCAAACATTTATAATCACCCATTATTAGTATTGAGTATTATTTTTTATTAAATAACTACAGGTATAATTACACAAGCATATAAAATGAAGCGATTTATTTGTTAAATATATTTATATTAGTCCCATTTGTTTAAAATAAAAAGTTTATGCCGTGTAAAATTTGTAGGATTATACAGAATATCAGCGTAAAAACGAAATCTGTCGTTGCTTTTTTAACTTTGTGTCCCAAAGGCTGCAGATAATTTCAGAATTCGGGTGCATTTGATGTCCGAAAAGCATTTATCTGGTACAAGGGCCAATATTTTAGAGCTTATGCTTGTGTTACTACCTCACAGGCTGCTTGTGAATATACATATATATCACACAAAATTTTTGGTACCATGAGGACAAATAAGCTTAACATTGTATAATTCAATTGTATAAATTAAAATATGATATAAATTTTACTTTATTCATTTAATTTAACATAACTTATCTAAAACCTATAAATTATTTAATTTATGGTTTATGTTATTGTTTAGTTACTAATTCATTCATTCATCAAAAGACAAATAATAATTAAATTTAATTAGATATAAGCACAACGTAAACACAAAACAACTACAACTACATTGCAACAATATAATTAAAATTAAACAATAAATGCTTTTTAAACTAATTATTGTATATTTAAATATTAGTTTATTAACAACGACATCAAATTACGTTTAAAACTAGCCGGGTTTTAAGGGCCATTTAAGGGGTTTTAAACGATTTTGAATTGTTAATAAAATGACAATTCCATAATTAATGCTAAATAATACTGATTGATGCAGGTATTTAGTAATAAATTGCACTAGATAAAATTACAGTGAGTTTTTTTATTTATAACTTTAATTGTGACTATAAGCACAGAATTATTTATTAAATTTTGTCTTTTGTTCCTATGTAATGCTGTATAAAGGCTGTCATATAAGCTACACTGACGAAGTTTGTAAAACTAAAACAATTGTCTGTGTTTGACTCTTAGCCGCTGAGATCCTTAGATTGAGTTTGAATAAATTATTAATTTATTTTATAACTAATTGATTGATGATTCAAAATTGTATAAAACTTGCAAAATAGCAAATTACATAAATGCTAAATAATATCAATTTCGGTAAAAATTTAGTATTAAATTGCAGTAGATAAAGGTATAGTTGTTCGTTTGATTATTTATTTAAAACTACATATATTATATAGGTAATTCCATTTCAAACGGACCACTTAAAAAAATCACATTTTTTGTTTAAAACCGCAATTTTAATGCAAAAAAATTGACTAGAGAAATCGATTAGAAATTTTTCGTAGAATCCAATTCTGGCGGTATTTTAAATCTATAGTGTGTCTATAAACCGCAAAACCAATAAAATCAATTTTTTAACCACCAAAGTTGAGGTATTTTAAAATAAGTTAGTTAGAATTTTTTGTGTATATAAGTTTTAGAGGTTTAAAACTTGAAAAAACTGCAAAAATATGGTTAAAATGCCTATTTAATAATTTTGGTTTTGATGCTCATTGTTTATATTCCATATACTCTGTTATTAAACCAAATCAAAAGTACTTGTACACAATGCAAGATGCAAAAAGCATTTATCAAATACGTTAGTACATAATTGTTTTGAAGAGACTAAACAGAACAGAACATTGTGACAGTCTAATATAATCTGCAACATAGAACTGACAGAAACAAAACTAATCAAAGTTCTTAGTTTTCTATAAATAACAATAATTGCTATAAAACAATAAATTTATTGCAAGGTAGTTCAAAGTCTTTAATTGTTTTGCAAATAATAAACTAATCAAAAAGAAAAAGCAGATATATTTGCAATCCAATTTGCATCTAACTCTATTATTATAAAACCTTCTATTATTATTTATTATTATCTACAATGGCGGTTAGTGTTAAAATAATTGGTCTAATTCATATTAGTCAACGGGTTGTAAGAAGATATCTTCTTAAATTAAATATAAAAAAGCATCAGGTATAGATAAAATTTTACTTAACATTTGCAAATAAATTAGTTTTTAATTTGACTAAATTATTTGCCTTATTATACAAAAAAACCTTTTAAAATTGTTAAAAAAATGCAAATATTGAACACCTGAAAAGGGAGAAAAGTTTCCGAATAATAGACCAATTGCATTATTGTCTAATCATTCCCACATTGTGAAGTTCTTAGAACAAAATAACTTTATATCAGATATTCAATATGGATTTTGATCTAAACTTTTAATAACAGATCTTTTGACTTTTGTTAGTCATAAATGGAATTCTACTTTAGGCAATTTTGTAGTAGCTCTAGACATTTCCAAAGTGTTTGTTATAGTAAGGCATCTTAATTTTATCAATAAGTTTTATTGTATAGGTTTGATCATGAATCTGTAAATCTTATCATAAGTTTTCTTAACAATTAAAAAAATTATAGTTAAAATTGATGGATTTAAGTTTGACCCAAAATCATAAATATTAGTGTTTTTCAAGGTTCTGCTCTTTCTCTAACTTTATTTTTGATTTAAATTTATAAACTTATTCTAATAACTAAAAGTTTTATTTATAGTTTTGCTGATGATAGCACTCTTCATACTTCATACTTTTCAAAGATCATATCAACAAATGCGGCAGATCAAAACAATATCTAAATGGGGCACTGCCAACATAGTGTTTATTTATTTATTTATATATTTATTTTAACTCTGAAAAAATTTTATTTACTGTTTGAAAATCAAAATTCGAGGTATCATCGGTACCAAATATTAAACTAAACAACAAATCCATGTCTAAATCTTTAATCTGACATAATCTCCAATCTGACATAATCTTCTTTGGAACAACAACAATGTTGACATAGCTTTAAAAGTATATAGAAATTTAGAATCTTTTAAAATATATTTAAAAAAAAATTCTTTTCAATTTGCATTGGTAATTCCACGATAGTTTGGACAAACGTCTCCACATCGACATTTCCGATTTTGCTCAAATTTTGTACACATATTTAAAGTATCAAAATTAGACATTTTTAAAAATTTTAGATCTCTGAGTGTATACAGTGTAAATATCGACTATTATAATTTATATATTATAAGCAAAACATTGTCAAAAATCATTCTTAAAAAGGTGTATCTTATAGAAAATTTTCCGTAGAATACAATCCCGCTCTTGGATTTGCTTGCCTTAAAGTAAAATATTACACATAAATGCTAAAAATGGGTTTGGCATTTTTCTCAATTTTTTGTAATTTTACTAATTTTCCGGATTTTTCAAGAAAATTTGAAGCGTTCTACACAAAATTTCTTTTTGATTACACAATACAATTTTTTTTACTTTTTTTTGCAAAATTATGAAAGACAAAGTAATCATTACTTTTTATTATAATTTTGTTTGAAAAAGTATGATATATAAATATATATTGCTTTATAATTAGCTAAATTTAGGTCAATAACCTTGCTACGTAACGTTGGCGCGTTACATTTGTTTAGCATAATAAGCTTAGATTTTACTATACATTCTAGGAGTTTCTCACCTCTTATGTTTATGTTCTTGCTCCCCCAGGCTACGTGGTGGGCGTTGGCATTGCATCCTAAGATCAGCGGTACGTCATCCCGCTGCTTGTTAGCAGTAGCATTTTTGCCAACTGGTGGGGGTCCTTGCTGACCGTAGGGAAAGTATCCAGATTTAAGAATGATCTCTTTTCTGGTTCCCTTCTCTACTATCACCACTTTGGCTGTCACTAATTCTCTGAAACATGGGTCCCATAATGGCAATAAATTAAGTACATGCTTTGCTAAAAAGCATGTACGAGGATTGCATATGGGTTGTGCTGCTAGAAGCTACATTCCCGGTACGCTTAACTCCTTTATCTTTCTCTTATAGATCCAAGGTTGAATCAGGGCAATGTTAATATTGTGTTTGACAATATACGCACTGAGGGCCGCCAAAGCTGCTTTGCAGATATGCAAATTGATTTGCACAATGTTTAACATTGTTCTTACCGTTAGTGTTTCTCGGCGATCTGCGGTGGATTTTAATCCACGGTTTTCTCGACGGTTTGAGTCTCTTCAGATTTGCTGTCCTCCTTCCTGGAGGGGGCCAGAACACAAAGAAATTTTTTTGAGAAGCCTAAGAAGAGCTTGCCTCCTAGGTTTGCCACCTTCTTTCAAGGGCCTTTATCCATGAGTAGAATGTGTTGGGTTCCCTTGGAATCGGGTTTGGAATTGACCACTTGCCAGGTTTTGGTGTTAATGGTGTTTTGCACCAATAACTTTTTTAAGAGAGTTTCCGGTTCCAATTGTGGTCCTGGTAACTATGTAATTACTCTCCTTGGTTTAGGTAAGTTTTTCAGATCCTTGATCTGAAGTGTTTTACCCTTCATTAATTTCTCGTTGGCAGATGTACTGAGAAGCCATTGCTTAATTCTAATTCTTTTCAAGAATCCTCCTTTAAAGTAACATTCCTATAAACGAGGTGATGTCTGCTCATTTTCTATTCTGTCAATTCTGCCCAAAATAGTTGATTTCACTAGCTCCGCTTCTTCTGAGTTGAGGTAACATTTGGGGAACCCTTTTGGGATGATTGCTAGTGCAATGCTTTTCTATTTTGTTAATATTGTTAAATTTTTATTCAATTCAACTTTTTTTTTTATTTTTAACAATAAATTTTACTAACAAGTTAGTGGTTGCTCAATAAGAGACCCTTTCAGTAGCAGAAATTGTAATGAACTTATTATTACACTACTGCTCTTCTCATGTTCTTTTCAAACTTCCTTTTATATATCAATATGTAGTTTATCTGTGCTGTTCTTTTTAACAAAATCTAGTTTACATACATACATTTTTTCATCATAAACAGTTTACAGTAAAAGATAAGATCAATAGTAGTGTATTCTTTTTTGATACTTTAGCGATAAGAGAGAGTTTTTTTTAGAGTTAAATTGACCAGGTTGGGAGTGCCCTATTTAGATATAGTTTTGAGGTCTTTGCTAGTGAATGCTACAGATTCTAACCTAGATATTTTAAGACGCTCTGCATAGTTTGTCGATATGGTCTTTTAGAAAGTATAAAGTATGAAGAGTGCTATCATCTGCAAAACTATGAATTGCACTTTTAGATGTTTAAAAAAGTTTTTTAAAATAAATCAAAAATAAAGTTAGCAAAAGAGCAGAACGTTAACGAACACAATCATTTATAATTTTGGGGTCAGAGTTAAAACCATAAATTCTAACTATAATTTGTCTATTGTCAAGAAAACTATTGATTTACAGTTTTTTATCAAAACTTATGCAATGGAGTTTGTTGACAATATTAAGATGTCATATCATATAAAAACGCTTTAGAAATGTCTAGAGCTACAGCAAGAGTTTCATTTTGTTTGTCTAAAGTAAAATTCCATTTGTGACTAACATAAGTCAAAAGATCTGTTGTCAAACGTTTTTATTATAATCTAAATTGTGTATCTGAGATGAAGTTATTTTGTTCTACGAACTTGGCATTGTAAAAATTATTTTTTTTTTTTTTGACCGATTAAACAATAATGCTATTGGTCTATAATTAAAAGAATCAGACTTATTTCCTTTTTTTGGAATAGGTTGAACATTTGCAATTTTTCAACAATTTGGAAATGTTTTATTTTTGTATAATAAGGCAAATATTTTGCTCAAAATAGGAGTTAATTTATTTGCAAGTATTTAAAGATTAATAGGAGGAATTTTATCTATACCTGATGCCTTTTTAGTATTTAGTTTAAAAAAATATCATTTGACAACCCGTTGTCTAAAATGAATTGGACCCATTATTTAACCACTAGCCGGCATTGTAAGTACAGCAATAGAAGGATTTATAATAGTAGAGTTAGATGCAAATTAATTTGCAAAACTATCTGTTTTTTTCTTTTGGATTAGTAACTAGATTGTTTTGATCAATTTGAAGAAAGAGCATTGAAGATTTTGTACTACCTTGCAATAAATTTATTGTGTTATAAAAGTTTTTTTTGTTTATGGAAAACAGGGAAATTTGATTAGTTATGTTTTTATCAATTCTTTCTTTTTCAGATTGTATTAGATTGTCACAATAATAACTAGCTAGCTTAAAATTTTTTCTAATCTGTTTGAAATGATTACTAATGTGTTTCTTAATGGTTTTTTGCTTTTTATTAGCCTGTTTTGTCTGAATTGAAAAGTACTTTTGTTTTAGTTTAACAACAGAGAACGGAACAAATTTTTCAATGATTTTTTTAATAGTTTTTGTGAGATTTTCTCCTACGATTTGTGGATCATTAGAATATAAGCAATAAGTATCAAAACTTAAACTATGTTTAATTAAGAATATTAATAAATGAGACGCGGTTTAAGTTTGGTAGTAATAGGAAGAAAAGTTATAACAACAGAAATAATAAGTAAATGATCAACATTTCCTAAAACAGCTTCAACATTAGTTGTTGTAATCTATAGAATAGTAGAAAGATACAAATTTAATAATCTTGGTTTACTAAGAAGTCCATCACAAGAAAAATAAGTGGGTTGTTGAATAAATTGGGTAAGTTTATGAGATGCAGCAAAAATTATAGTTTGTTGTCCGGGTAGCGTTGTAGAAGATAAGTGACTTAACCATTCTGTATGTACATTAAAATCTCCTAACAAAGTATTTCAGTTTTTCTATGATTACCTTTCAGAAAAGTTAACAAAAAAGTTTGTAGTTGTCTTATTTGGAAAACGGTATAGTCCAATTACAGAAATAAGTTATTATAACCAATGCCTAGAATTTTGTACGTCACTAGTCTAGAATATGCTTGTTGTTTGTGGACAAACACCCTGTTGATCAGCAAATAAATGTTCAAGATGATAATCGCCTGACCTCCGGCTCGAGAAGTGTAATCAGCCTATGTTTTTTCTTTTACTGTTATTAGTGTAATTACTGGCACTTGCACATATACCTAATTGTAGATGTAGCAGTAACCAGTGATAAGTATATTTTATTGTAAAAACGGTTTTTTGAAAAGCTACTAGCTTATGTTTTTTAAATAAACAATGTAATATTAATACGTATTACAGGTTTTTTTTTTCTGTCATATTTTTTTAAACAGCTTATTTATTTACAAAATTCTAATATATGCATTGTTTACAGGTTTTATTGAATTTATTTGAACATTGATATATTTGTAAATACTTTGCATCCAAACAAAAATGGCTTTAACACAATTATTTATTATAACATATTTAGTCACTAATGCTGCTGCTTACGTACATTTATTTCCAGAAGTAAGTTTTTTTATGGTTTTTGTAATATTGCAGATCATTAATTAAAAAAAATTATTGATAATGTATTATGAAAGTCTTATATTTAAGTTATTTTTTCTTTTTGTGATGTTTATGTTACCACTATAAAATATGGTTTATCCTAATCTAGTATAATTGTTACTTATTGCATGTTTTTGATTATCTTATGTTACAAAATTTACAAAAATTACAAATTTCTACGTTTGTAAATGTTAGATACATATCTATCCTGTTTAGAAAAATATCTTGATAAAAATGCTTTCTTCAGTATTATGCAATTGACATCATTTTTTGATACTCTTTATTGTTATACTAAACAATAGACTCGCAAGGGCTTATACTAAAAAATGTATTATCTTATGGAAAGATTTGGTAGAATGTTGAAATTAATTAAAATAATAGCCATAAGCAACTTCTCTGTTTTCAAAAATAATAAAACTGTTAAACAAAATTACCAAAAGTGTTATACTAAAAATAACGTAACAGAATAATTAAAAATTGTATTTTAAATTTTTTTAAATTTTATAAATCTTTCCCAGCTTTTTATTTCGGATTTACAAAATGTTATTAAAATTCATTTTTGATGTGTGCTTATTTCCAAATTTTATAAGCTGTATTGTAAACTGTAATATTTGTTACTAGAAAGAGGACCCACAGGAACAAATTTTGGAATGTGCTTTAACAGTTTATTCACCGTACAGCAACCTAAGGACAACATTGGCACATAATGAAGCTAAATACAAGATCACTGATACACTTTCTAAATCCATACCTATTAAACAAAGAGTAATTAATATTTTATATACGTTAAAATATACTATATCAGAAGATTCTACACAATTTCTCATGGTTGTTTTGGATAAAATATCGGATTTCGAAAAATTTATATCTTATGGTTATAAAGGTCTACCACAAAATGGAAGTGCATTAAACTGCATTATTTATATGGGATATGAAAATTTGGACATTCTTTTTGACTACATGGGAATGTTGTTTATGTTAAAGACATTAATTATTGATAGATTTGGGAACATATATCACATTCAAAGTTATGGGCATAATTGCGGTTTAAGTTATAATAAAATATTTTTAGCAACTTGCACAAATGTTAACATTAGCATTATCAAGCTTTTTTATGAAAACGTAGAAAACAATCTAATGAGATGTAAACTTAGATCTAATTCTGACATAAATTATTTTGAAACTTACTACTTAAATCAAATTAGCAAACATATTAATTCATCACTAAAACTTATTCATTTGTTGGAATCAACCAACTTGCATGTTAATTTCCTAACAGATTTAAATGATTGGATTATTAGGGTAAATGATTATTTATACCCTTATAGAGCATTAGATATAATTTTAATTGTGCCTAAAGCAGGAAGACTTCCTATATGAAAAAATTTACGATTTATATTTCAAAATAGTTTATGGTATGCAATACTAGCAGCATCAATGTCAATAATCTTTATTTATTTTATGGCAAGCAAAGTTGTCGATAGAAATAAAAACAGCATTGTAGATATAATTCTTCAGATATATGCCATATCGATATTTCAAGCAGTAAAAACTCCTAAAACTATTTCAACAAAAATTATATTTCAAACATGGATTGTATTTACTTTTATTGTAACAACTGCTTTCTCTGGATTATATTTTACAAGTCTGTTTCTTCAATATAATGAAAAGCAAATCAAAACAGTTGCGGATATAATTGATGCTAAACTTGGACTTGTTGGTTCTTATAACTATTTAGACTTTCTTTCTAGTAGCGGTAATTTAACTTATAATTACTTTAAAAAAACATATCAAGATATTCAGACTCTCAATTATGATGACGTTATGCCTCAGTTAGGTCTTATTGCTAAATATAAAAACATTACATTAATTATTGATTCAGAAGAACTTGATTATATTAAATTTTTATCAGATGGAGATATGGTTTGGTCTCAATTAATGTTTATTAAAATAATACAACTAATAAAAATAACAACATTACGCAAAGGATTTCCAGTTAATGAATATATAAAAAAAGTTTTAGCAGTTCAGTCGAAATGGGATTGATTGTAAAATGGAATAATGATCACAAAAGCACAGATATTGATCACAACAACATAGATCCTCTTAATATAGAGCAATTTATATTCATATTTTTCTTTTTGCTGTTAGGATTGGTTTTGTCGTTTATTCAATTTTTATTTGAGCTATGTTTCTATTATATTAATTATATTATGATGTACTAGATAATAATGAATTTAATAATTAATTAAAATGGGATAATAATCACAAATTTACAGATATCTATAATATCGATAACAATGAGATAGATCTTTTAAATATGTATATATTTTATATTTGTATTTTTCTTCTTGCTATTAGGATTGCTGTTGTCGTTTATTCAGTTTTTGTTTGAGCTATGTTACTATAATATTAAATATATTATGTACTACTAGATACTTTTGGATTTATTAATTAATTAATGTTTAGAATGTATACAATCTGATAATACATTAAAGCACATAATTAATATATATTTATTTGTATGGTCACATTTGCTCAAATATTTCACAAATTTAAATGAATTTAAAATTAAACATATGCGAATAATTACAGTACTCTAGTGATTTCTTTGATCTTTTGTGCAAACTTTTTATCTTCTTTATTTCGCGTTTTACAGCTATTTTTCCGAATCACCCCGGTGGATAAAGAGCAAAGTTATTATTTTAGTCATATTTGGGGATAGAACCCCGGACTGTTAACGTGCTAAGCTAACGCTCACTAAGTTAGTTCACTAAGTGTGGAATGTGCACGTTTTAATATTTCATTAGAATTAGGATTTTAAGAGCCTATAAAATGTAATTTAATTTTATGTAATTCAAGCAATTCTTTCAGAACAGAGTTTTTAAATTTTAATTGGTTTTCTGCAACTATTTCTTTAGGTGGGTAACCTAACCTAACCAAACCTAATTAAATTATTTGCAATTTCACAATTATAAAAAACTTTATCTTTTCAAGAAAGATAGTGTTTATATGTATTAAAATAATGGTTGCAAGGGAATTGAGGTAAAATTAAATTTTAATTGCAATGGGTTTCTATCATATTTACTAATCTGACATATTGCACATTGATTTATATAAATTTGGATTGAACGCCGTTGATTAGGTCAATAAAATCTTTTTTTAATTTGGATTTCAATTTTATTAACTTCTCGATGGTTTGTCTTTTCTTTCAGAAGAAAGCGGTTCGTGCAGTTGCGGGTCTTGGTTTCAGAGATACGTGTAGGTCTTATTTAAAAAAACTGGGTTTTATGACTGTTGCAAGTTTATATGTATTGACATGTTTGGTGCATGTGAAAGAAGGTATAGATGCTGGAAATTACAAGTTTCAAAATTGCATAATTATTGTACCAAATCAAGTAAAAACATCTGCTTGCCATACTGCAGACTAACAAAAACATTAAATTCGTTTCATTATATGTCAGTCAAAATGTATAATATTTTACCCTATACAATCCAAAAATTACCAGCTAAAGAATTTAAGTTATCTCTAAAAAAAATATTATTAAATAATGAATTATATCATGTAAATGATTATTTTAATTTAAGTTTTTAAATTGTTTTGTTAATGTTCATAAGTGTGCATGTAAAAATGTTTTCTTTTAATATTAACTTACAACTTGTACCTGACGTTTTTGTACCACATTATTTTACTATGTTTATGCAAATAAAGTTTATCTTATCTTATCTTTGTGGTATATTTTTATGTTATCAATATTTTTATCTTTAACTTTATCTTTTGAAGGCATTAGTTTACTTAATTACATTTGTATTTCCAAAATTGATTAGGTTTTACGTAATTGGAATATTGAATACTGTATCCTGTATTGTTTTGTCATCATTACTATCATTAATTTCTTTTGCAAATTCATTGTTTAAAACATTTAATCGTTTATCTTGATCTCCATTCTCAACGTCTAGAGATCCATTATAATGCTCTATAGTAGTCTTAGACGTCATCTAGTTAATTTCAGTCATTGTAATAGTTTGTGATCTCTAATGATTTGGAATTTCTTTTCAAACAAGTAGGGTCTAAAATATTTTGTGGCCCAAACTATCGCGAGCAGTACTTTTTCTATAGTGGAGTAATTTGTCTCCGAATCGTTAAGAGTTGTAATGAAACAATTATATCTATAAAATACTTTAATAAATTGAACATAGAATACAAATTAGTGGTGACATCTATCTCTGGTATTGCCAACTATTATTATAGGTGGCAATACCTGTTTTTTTTCCTGCTCTTCCCTTGGGTCTTTCTCCTGCTGGATTGTTTTTTTTCTGCTTTATCTCCTGCTACTGGCAACATCTAAAAGCAATAGTTAAGAGTGTAGTTTGATGAGTGTCATAAAACTACGAGCAGAACTCTCGCAATTTAACTTCTTTTTATAATCGGTTTTTTGCAACGTGTTGAGAATAAAATTTCCAATTTAATGATATATATAAAAATCTAAAATCATTTGTTTATTAAATTTTGAAATTAATTTGTAATTTTTTTGTCAAAATATTTGACTAAATTTTAAGAATTATATTTCATTGAACATTAAATTTAGTAAACTTTTTATTGTGCTATAAGTTATTTTTCTAAAATAACAATTGTTACAGTTCTGCTCGTAGTTGTGAATGTATGATAAAATGTGAAATTTAAAATTCCCGCGTGTAATAATTAGTTTAGTACTGCTTCCACATTAATTAAAATAATAATAAATAAATTTTGAAAAACCGCGTTCAGACGAACAGCAGTTCTAGTAGGGTCAATAATATTGCATACATTACTTTAGAACTGGAATAGATGTTTCAAGCGTTAAAAAACTTTCAAGCCACACCTCAGTAGACTCGGGGGTGTGCGTGCTCAAGCGAGTCAACCCATTTCACAACCAAAATCCAATGGACTACTTATTTCTTGATGATTGTAAATTTGATCATGTAAATTCGCCAATTTATTGTCCTTTTATTACTATTTCCATCAGCGGGTTTGAGTTTCCCGCTTTACTTGGTACTAGAAGCAAAATCATCTGCTTATCATTTGAAGTTTATCAACAAATTTTAATTTCTAAAGATAAATTAATTTCAATTCCAGTTCAGGAAATTAAAGTCAAGGAGGCATTTAAGTCCAAGCTTAATCGTGTCACACACCAACTGATGCTGGCCTTTAAAATGAGCGACTTTTTCTCAACTTTTGAGTTTTTGGTCATCCCTAATCTTTCATACCCAGTCATTTTAGGGGTAGATTTCTTTAGATATTTCAAAGCAAATATTTGCTTTACTAATGAGCCAGTTACCTTAATGGGTTATCAAGACTCAAAACAATATAGCATACCGGAAACTCTAGTACGTTATGACTATGTGCCGATTTCTTTGAGGTTATTTATAGCATCAATTAGAAGCTCACAATTACCTATCAAACCATACAAAAAAGAAAAAGTACCTATCACTGATATTTCTCCGGAAAGTGCTTTACTAGAAGCTGAACTGTATAGCTTTAAGGAACTGCTTGGACGTTATTGCGGTCTTTTTTCGAATAAGCCAGGATTGACTCAGCGCTATCATCATGACAATAATGTAGTAGACGCTACACCATTCTTTGTTAAACTGTATCCTATACTTGTGGCATACAGGACTGCCGTGCAGGATGAGATTGATAGAATGGAGCAGTGGGAAGTTATTGAGAGATCTACTACATCATTTGCCAGTCCTCTACTAGTTACCTCTAAAAAGGATGAATCAGTGCGCATTTGCCTTTTTTTATGATCTCAAATTGAATTTGGCTAACGTGAAGTACCTATCCAGTCTAAACTTGACTTCATCTTATTGGCAAATCCCCATTAATCCCGAACACCGTCATTATACTGGATTTAGAATTGGCACACGTGCATGCCATTTTCGAGTTCTACCATTTGGTTTAAAAACGGTGGTAAGTTCGTTTACACGTTGTGTTGACCAAATCTTAGGCCCAGACTTTAAGGGGATTGTGCATCCGTATATAAATGACTTGCTCGTCACTTCCAGTACCTTCCAAGAGCAAATCCAGCATCTGGACCTTGTCTTTTCAAGATTACATTTTGTAAAGAGGGTACAAGCCGTTTGGGATTTTCCAACTCAAAAAAATTTACGCCAGCTTTAAGCATTCTTCAACCTTGTTAACTTGGACAGGGGTTTTGTTGAGCATTTTGCTTCCTTGGTTGCGCCTTTAGTTTGACTTCTCCATAAGTCGTCCTACTGGAATTGGGGTCTCAAACAGCTAAGAAATACTCTTGTGTCACCTACAGCACCAATGTCCGTTTATTGTGCAGTGTGATGCCAGTGATGTCGGCCTTGGTGGTGTGTTATTTTAATTAGTGGATGGCCATATGCAAGTTTTCGCGTATTGCAGCCGTATTTTATTAGACCGGGAGACTCGCTACAGTGTATGCGAGAAAGAACTATTGAGTGTGGTGCACGCTTTGTGTAAATGGAGGGTGTTATTGTTAGGTAAACGGTTTACTATTCTAACCGACCACAGTGCATTGACCTGTCTCAATTCCTGTAGATTGTTGTCGTCTCGACTTGGAAGATGGGTACTATCTCTGCAGGAATACGATTTTCAAGTTCAGCATGTGTCCGGGAAAAATAATTTGATAGCTGATATACTCTCACCAATTCGATTTTCGGTCCCACAAGACAAGAAATTCCAAATCGCAACTTTAACCAGTGGTCCCAATATTTCTACTTTATTAAAAAGTTTGCCTCAAGCGCAGCTTTTTGATAAGAAATTCGGTAAAATTATAGCTTAAATTTAAAGAAACGGTATAAATAATAAATTCTTTCTTCACAGAGATTTATTATTTTTCCGACAAGAAGCTGACACCAAAGCGTACTTATGTATCTCGTCTAGTCTTATTGACAACATTATAACCGCCTATCATAGGTTTTTTGGCCATTTTGGGGTGTATAAAACGTGTTGTGCGGTTTGCCGTAAGTTATGGTACGCAAATCTGTTTCGTTCCGTAAAGCGTATTGTAAATTGTTTCAGCAGAGCAAACATTCTCCTTTCCCTAAACCCCATTTTGAATTTATAATCTCTGAAAGCCCTAACAAACTTGTCTCCGTTGATTTCTATCGTCCCTTACCTACTTCTACGTGTGGTGTAACTTACATATTTGTTTTATTAGACTTTTTTCCTAAACTGGTTACCCTTTACCCCGTTAAGCGTGCTACCTCTAAAGCCATCATCAATTGCATGGTAAAGATTATTTTGTAAAGGTGGGTAAGCCAGAGCAAATTCTGTGTGACCAGGGTACCCAGTTTACTTCTAATGCTTGAAAATACTTCTTAATTAATGAGTCGATTTAGTGCATATACTCCTCTGTTAGACATCCTCAAGGCAACTTAGTAGAGTGCGTGATGAGAGAATTGGGTCGTTTGTTTAGGACCTATTGCCACAGCAAACACAGTTTGTGGTCGAAATCAATGCCTAACTTTGTCCAGTTCTTAAACAATGTTACGCATGAATCTACAGGTTACTCTGCGGTTGAGCTTCATTTTGGTCGTTTGCCTACGTCTCCTATTAAAGATCCAACTTTTTTTCTTAATCCTTTACCTACGGACACTGGTGCTACTTTATTTCTCGCCCGGGAAACGACGTTGAATCGCCGGGCACAACGTTGTGTAGCTAACGGGCTTTCCGGTAATGTTAGGACGTTCTCCATCGGTGAGCTAGTCTGGTTACGTTTTAATCCGTCTTTGTCCGTTATTTCGAAAAAAACGAAGAAATTTCTACCTCTTTATGAAGGACATTATGCTATTAAGTCATGTGAGGCTACCAAGACATATGTCCTGGCAAAACCTAGTTATATTGTCGAGCGTAGGGTTTTCCATGTTTATCACTTCAAATCATTTGTTCAAGATTCCGCGAGCTCTAGTTAACCCACTGTTGCCCGCGAGAGGAAAGGCAGATGTAATGAAACAATTATATCTATAAAATACCTTATTTTAATAAATTAAACATACAATACAGATTGTGGTGACATCTATTTCAGGTATTGCCAACTATTATTATAGATCCGCATGCTTGTTTGGCTTATTGCAGTTTTCTTTACAGATTTTTTTTTTAACATAATTAATGTTATCTTCATACGTACCTATTGGACTGTTGTATTTCTGTTTGGAATAAAATATTATTGGCATAGGTGTATTTATTCTGGAACTGAAGGACTTGGTTTTACCCGATCATCCACCCTGCAGATATTGCTTTGCCACAGAGTTTTACGGGCGTATGCTATTGGTAAATCGGAACCTATGTTTTCTTGTGATAGTATTGCATCGACTGCAAAGTTAATTGCGTCAGTAGTTAGATTAAATGACCAAGTAAAGTTAGTGTATTGTAACAATGGCTCGCTTATTAACAGCTCTTTACATAAGTTAAAACAGTTTATATACTCTGAACTATGAATAATTAAGCAGACTTAAAAAACCTTGAAGTTATTTGTTGTTTTTGGATTTGGGTTGTTTTGGATGGCCAGAATCTTATCTGAATTTAGTTTTACCCTGTCAGGAGTTACTATATGACTTAGATACGCTTTTTTTTTTTCAAAAATTTTAATTAATCAATTTGAATTTTTAAGTTAGAATCTCTTAAGCGTTTAAAAACTTCTTTCAATCGTTCAATAAACTGTAGCAAAAATAAAGGAATTAGTTTTTGTTTTATTTATAATTAATATTATTTTATTTAAGTTATCAAAAGGGTTTTTTTGTAACCGCTTGCTCTTGCGACCGAGCGTTAGCATTTATTTTATTTTATTCTTGACACTAAAAGCTGCAGCCTCTTGCGGTTATTCTACCTGGTGTAAGTATGTAATTCCTTTTGTTGTTATGTGTAGTTGATTATGTATTAATAAAATTTTGCCATTATTATTAATTTAATTGTTTTAATAATATATTTATGGCCATGTATGAGTCAAGTGTACGGAATGAAAATTTGTTTTTGCTCAAACAACTGAAAATGTGAATACATTGTAAGATATCTGGGAGCGTAGCACACGGAACTTCCTGAAATTTTAAAAATATCTTTTAAACATATAAAAAAAAAACAAATGGTTTTATTTATATTAAAAAAAAAGAAAAGAAAATACCCATCTTATTTTTTTTAAGAAAAACTGTTATTTAAAATACAGCAAAATTTTCAAAATTACAGTAAAAAAATTTTTGGATATGAAAACTTATTCTTTGGATGATTTTCAAAAAAAAAAAATTTTACTAGTTTTTTCTTAAAAATGCAATCCTGAGAAGTTACAATCGATCAAAAAATGTAAAAAACTTAAAAACCTTGATTTTTTCAAATTTTGATTGTTTATTACTCAAAAATGGATCACTAAAAAAATCTGAAAAATTTCACATAATTAGGGTTTAAGTAGAAGAAGACATTTTCAGTGGTTTGAGCAAAAACAAATTTCATTCCGTACACTTGACTCATACATGGCCATATATTTATTATATTATAGTTTTTAGTTTATAGAATTAATCTTAGATCACTCTGTATACTACTCCGGAAATGACGACAAACATCATCGAAATGGTGTAGCCATTTTGGTAACAAAAGAAATTAACAACTCGATAAAAAATGTAATCTACCACTCAGATAGAATTATAATGGTACAACTAGAAGCAACACCGTTTGACATTAATATAGTTAAGGTATACTACCCAACAGCAGATCAGGATGATACAGAGATAGAAGAGGTATATGGTCAGTTGGAAAAGATCTTAAAATCTGCTATAAACAATGAAGTAACAATAGTAATGGGCAATTTCAATTCAAAAATTGGACAAGGAAAGGAAGGAAGCATAGTGGGGCAGTATGGTCTTGGGACACGGAACACAAGGGGAGATAGACTTGTCCAGTTTTGCAGAGAAAAAGAAAGGGTAATCATGAACACTTTTTTTAAACTTCCGCCTCGAATACTATACACTTGGACATCGCCGGCAGATACTGTGGGGAGAATAATCAGGAATCAAATTGATTACATAACAATTAACCATCGTTTTCGTAATAACATAACATCTGCAAAAACTTATCCTGGGGCTGATATAGGCTCTGATCATAACCCCCTTATCGGGGTACTTCAGAGAAAACTTAAGAAAGTAAAAAAACAAGCTAAACCTCCGGTATACGATATAAGAAAAATTAGAGAAGACAACACTCTCAAAGAAACAGTATCTGAATCTCTGACAAAATATTTCAAAACGAACAACAGTGAAAGTTTAGGAGTAGAAGAAGATTGGAGTAGCTTACAAAATGAACTTGATACAATAATTAAGAAACATGTGCCACTGAAGAAAAAAGAAAAACACAAAGAATGGATGACACCGGATATTTTTAAAATGATGGAAGAAAGAAGAAATATGAAAGGGAAAGACCAGGGCAGGTATACTGAACTAAACAGACAAATAAGAAACAGCATAAGAAAAGTTAAAGAAGACGGAATGAAAACGAAATGTCTCGAAATAGAAAATCTGCAGAAAAAGTATGACCTGTTCAATATGCACCGCAGAATCAAGGAAGCTGCAGGCACACATAAGAAACAGCAAAGCGGTAGATTAATAGACGCAAATGGAAATGAGATTTTAGAGATCGATGAAAAACTAGCGACCTGGGATGAGTATATCCAACAGTTATTCAAAGACGATCGCCCAGAACATCATGGCATGAATAACATGGATATCGGGCCTCATATTACAAAGGAAGAGGTCCAGCAAGCAATAGACACAGCGAAAAATGGAAAGGCTGTAGGTGCAGATAAAATACCAGCAGAGATCCTAAAATTATTTAGTGAAGAAGGAATAAACATTCTTACCCGCCTGTATAATATGGTGTATGATACGGGACAAATACCCACGGATTGGCTCCACTCAACATTTGTCACTATTCCTAAAAAACCAACATCAAAAAAATGTGAAGAATATCGGACTATTAGTATAATGAGTCATTCACTAAAGATATTTCTAAAAATCATATACGCTAGAATATACCAACAATGTGAAGCAAACATCGAGGAAACGCAGTTCGGATTTCGCAATGCCGTAGGTACCAGGGAAGCACTTTTTGCATTAAACGTTCTAATTCAGCGATGTAGAGACATCAATTGCGATGTATATCTATGTTTTATAGACTTTAGCAAAGCATTTGATAGGGTGAAACAAGAAGAGCTGATCAGTATACTTAGGAAGACGGGAGCCGACGACAAAAATATCCGTATCATAGCAAATCTATATTGGCAACAAACAGCAGAAGTTCGAGTAGGAGACCACAAAACTAAGAAAATAAAAATATGTAGAGGGGTGCGGCAGGGGTGTGTGCTCTCGCCTATGCTATTTAATATATACTCAGAGCAAATCTTCAAAAAAGCACTGGATAGTGTAGAGGAGGGAATCATAGTCAACGGTGAACTACTCAATAACATCAGATATGCAGACGACTCCGTCATAATGAGCAGCAGTGCTGAAGGACTTCAAATTATGATGGAAAAGATCAAATCCACTAGTGAGAAATACGGAATCTGTTTAAATATAAAAAAGACCAAACATATGGTAGTGAGCAAAAATAACCCGCCACCGGTGAACCTGTTTCTTGACAATACGCCTATCGAGCAGGTAGATAAATATCCATACCTAGGTACCTGCATAAACCAACAATGGGACCATTCTGTGGAAATAAAATGCAGAATTGAGAAAGCAAGAGCTGCATTCATACAAATGAAAAAAATATTCACCAGTCCAGACCTGACTACAACTTAAAATCAGAATCCTACGATGCTACGTATTTTCCAATCTTCTGTATGGCGCAGAATCCTGGACTCTTACCAAGGATTTTGAAAGCAGGCTAGAAGCGTTTAAGTTGTGGACCTACAGACGTATACTGAAGGTAACGTGGATAGATCATGTTGCTAACGAGGAGATTCTTCGGCGAGTGGAGAAGGATCAAGAAATAATGACTACAGTAAAAGTTAGAAAACTAGAATACCTTGTGCATGTTATGAGGCACAAGGAAAGGTACAGAATACTCCAACTTATTCTGGAAGGAAAGGTGCCGGGAAACAGAGGTCCGGGGAGGAGAAGAATATCCTGGCTTAAAAATCTGCGCCAGTGGTTTGGAGTGACCTCAATACAACTGTTCCGAGGAGCCGTGGATAAAGTGAAGATAGCCATGATGATCGCCAATATTCGCAACGGATAAGGCATGGAAAGAATTAATAAAAAAATTATCGACGATTAATCACGTGTTTTTAATAAATAAATACTGCAAACATAGCCACTTTATAACCCAGGGCAGCCGGCGCCCTTTATAAGAAAAACCCTGCTACAATTTGGCGACTAAACGTAGAGCAGTGTGACAAATAGAAATATGATAGGTGGTGTAACTAAAAACCCTCAATTATCTTCTATAAACACACATACAAGAAACAAAAACTTACAAAAAACAAAGGAAACAACGGCACAAAATTCTGTTTATGTTTCAGCAGAAAATAAGCAACAAATGCCAACTGTAGAAGAAATTGAACTAGATAACCAGGTCTTTGTTTTCAAATCAAGGTTTGCCAGTCAGACCAGTCATCAAAACGTCCAGGATATGGGACAAACGTGTTCATTAGAACAACTTGGGGATAGGCAAGAAGTTAAACCAAAACAAAATGCAGTGCGTCCAGTACCTAGCTATCACTATTGAAAACTAGCGCAAACGGATCAGCAACAAAATAACAAATCAAATCAACATAATGGTGAAACTAGTAGGTTTGATAAAAAAACGGTTACAAAATGCGGCAGATGCCGAGTTTGATAGACTTATTAAGGACATAATTAAAACAACCGTGAAATTAGCTGTTAATTTGGTAAAGAAAATAATTATGGTAAAAGTAGTAGTAATAGTTTAAACTGTAAGTTTGTAAATAATAATGAAAGAGATTTTGATTGATTTTTAAGCACTTACCAGATTTTGATAATGGAAATAAGACACCTGTGTTGATTTTATCAAAGAAATAAAAAAATGAGATATACAGTTTTAACTTATTATTTTTAAAGTTTATATATTTGATAAAACAAAAATTTGAAAGCAACTTAAAACTGTGGGCGGATAAATTTCTGCCTACATTTGAACACTTTAATGAATTTAATGATGCATTTTCAGATTATTTTTGGGACAACAATAAACAAATTTATATTAAATTGCAAATTGAATCGGGCAAGTATAAATCCATTTCATATATGGATTACCTTACAAAATATTTTGCTATGGCTAGACATCTTCAACCTTCATTTCCAAACAGCGTATTGATTAAATTGATTTCTAAACATTTTTTCCCGCACATTGCTGCTTTGCTAATTAACGTGGGCAGTCAACAAGATGCACTGAGAAAATTACGAAAAGCGGATATTATCAAAGCAGAGATGTGTGTGTGTGTGTGTGTGTGTGTGTGTGTGTGTGTGTATAATAATCATCTTCAGATGTACTCATAACATATATATATATATATATGATACTTTTTTGAGAAAACATTTATATTTCCTAAATAATAACGGAATGCATAAAGAATGAGGTTTTTTATAATATATTTTTAATGAAGGGCATGGACTCCATAATAAATACTTTGAAAATCTTACAATTAAATCACTTTAAAGAAAATTATCGTTATTAGATAAGACAATTACAGGAGTTTTTGTTACTTGTTGATTATCGCAATACTTAATACGTATAGAACATGTATTGCCGCTAAAGATAATTTGTATTGTATCCCAAGCCAAAGGTTAACAGTTCAATTTATTCCAACACAAAATGCGCTTATTTGAACAATCCTGTAATCTAAAACTAATATACTTATTGAAATTAGCAATGTAATCCTGCACTAGGTTTTGATTTACTTACTAAAGCGTTTTGTTTGCCGTTACTTCTGTTAATAATATTACATAATTTTTTCAGAAATAAAAACAATTTTTTTAAGTTATTATGAAATTGAAACAACAATAATTTTTCTATGATATCTAAAGACAGCTAATCCTGTTTCAAAGCACATGATAACTACCCACCTATCGTAAGTTTTACGATTTTAAGTTATAAAACCTGTCATTTTCAGATTGTAAAATTTACGAATGGTTATCTTTCTAAGGTTAAATGCCAATACTTAGGTTTAGATTCTAAAAAAAAAATAATTTGGAAAATATAATTTAAAGGACTACTTGTATGATTTAAAAGCCAAACTTATAATTGATCTTCTTTTCTTTCTTTGTTTTGTTTATCTTGGCCATCATTTGTTTGTTAAGAATTTTCATTATTGCTCTAGTATGTTGCATAATCGGATCGACAGGAGAAGAAGTCACAAAATGAATTTTTTTTGTTGCATATCTCCATCAATCCTTTTTGTCTATAACGCCGCATTTCACAAAATGCATCAGATTTAGTTTTACCACTACGTATCAAGATGTCTCCTCCCACCTCAAGTACTTGAATTTTTGGTTGACTTGTTCAGCATATAAAATAAAAAATTTAAAATGCTTTTTGCCAAAGTTTCTTCTTCAAACAACTCTTTGTCCAATAAATCTGCTGGACAAGGTTTCTTGCAATATTGTACATCGTCATCTGTCTGTGATGTATGAGCAATCATGGATGACGTAGGTACGGTCTTTTCCGTGGATAAAGATGAGGAGGAAGTTTAACCTTGCAGTTCTAGAGAATAGACACATTCAACTACTAACTGTGCTTCCCGTTTAACTAAAAATAAATTGTTCTAAGTCAGTATTAACAGTATTTTTGTTAGAATTGGTAACAGTACTTTTACAGTTTATCCATCTATCTATAAATTTGCTAGATGGTCCAGAAATTAATTCTCCTTTATTTGCCAACTCTGTTGATTCTTCTTTGCTTTGCTTACCACTAAATGTAGTCCTCCAAAACGTTTTGTGTTATGAATGACTGGGGTAGTAATGAACGGCTCATCTTGTACTACTACGATGCATGGTATTATGCACACACTGCTTAAGTCGAATAACTAAGACATACTAATGTCAATACGACAGTCGCACTTATATATATATATATATATATGCTAATATTTGTAAAGTTGCTTGCCTTTGGGGGGGGGGGGGGAGGCACGTGTGTGATAGGCATTGCTGGGCGCTTCGCGCGACTGCCAACAAAGAGGAAAGAGAAAGATAATAACATTAATAAACCCCCTCGTGGGTCCTACCTTGTCGTGGGGAGAGGGCTGAGTAACTTCTGCTTAAGCTATGCCGGCGAGAGTTTTAACTGTTGGTAAGGCCACCCATGCCGGATGGGTCAATGAGCAGAAGCCAAACTAAATGTACTCAAAACTATTCCTGGCTACCTTCTCAAATTTTTCCGGTTATTTACATTTTCACCTCTTACTTTATTTTCCTTTTATTCCCAACCTGGCGGTAAGTAAAACGCAACTTCTTAATTATAACGTTACAACATAAGTTGAATCTGACACGGGCTTCAAAATCAGCACGGATAATTGTTCGGAAGTTAGTGCAACTCATCGGGTTGTGCCAATGGATAATGATACCTATTTTTTAGCTCTTTTATCAGCAAAAGGGATGCATTCTGGCAAAGCTATTTTGTCAAAAAGTGCCGGTGATGAGAAGGTGAGACCTGTCCCTCGGTTCATCCTGGTCACTAAAGGCAACTTTAGCAAAGTTAACTTTTTCTTAATTAGTAGAATCTTGTACAAATTGCTCGGTGACACTAAATCTAACAAGAAGGTCAGAGATGGCCTTCTTGTGGAAACGGTTTCAGCCGCTCAGTCAACCAAACTTTTAAATTGTATCCGTGTGGCAGATATCAACGTGAAAGTTTTTGCACATGTTTATTGCAGAGACTTTTTATATTCTTCGGTAGAAGAAATTGCTGAAAATATGAGCAAAGCACCCACCACACATTCACAAGTTGGCCCTAAAACCAACCTGACCAAACTTGTTTTGGCAAATACGTCAGAACAAACAGACATGGGTCAGTCTAATCCGGGTTAACGGAAACGGAATAGCTTTTCTAGCAACGGCAATGACGTTGAGTCTTTTACAACTCCAATGTCATCTGTGATATTTATTTTAAGAATGTATCTTTTGCCTTGTCTACGTCCTAACATCAAAGTTTCTTTGCTTTAGTGTTTTATTTGTTCTGTACTAACTTATTTTAATAGTTGTCTATCTATTACGTGTTATTATTTATTTCTTAATATATTTTATTTATTTAATAATTGTTTAAAACTTTGAAGACGATAGTACATGTCTTTTTGCGTGTGCACCAAAAAAATTTCAATCGTCGGGGTTTTACGTGCACAAAAAAGGTAGAGTTGTTATTTTTCTGAGGGAAAATTTACCGTTTACGGAAATAACCTTCAAAGCTAGACTCCAGGCAATTGCGATCCGTCTTACCATCCCAATAAATGCCACAATATGCAACCTGTATCTTTAGGAGTTGATTGAACTCTGAAAGATATACAAGAACTTATTTTGCAGCTTCCACAGTCCTATCTCTTAGTGGGCAATTTTAACGCTCACAAGCCGCTTTGGAATTCTCTGATGAAAAACACGTAAGGTCGTTTTATAAAAAAATTTCTCAATCAAAGCGACGCTGTCCTATTCAACACGGGTTCTCCCACACACTTTGGAGGTTGATTTGTCCTTATCGTTTTCACATCTAGCCACACGTTTATCGTGGCGTGTATTAGAAGACTTTCACGGCAGCAATTATTTCCCTATTGCAATTAAGGTCAGACAGTCCGTCCTTCGTAGATGGTGTTTTGACCGCGCAGACTGGCAAGGTTTCCACGCCAGTCTGGTCCTACCAGAGTCAAATAGAAAAGATGTCAAAACTACCGTAAAGGTTTTCACTAACTGTATTGTCCGAGCAGCAGATGTGTTCGTCCCAAAGTTCAGCGGTCAGTAGGCCGGTCCATCGGTTTCTAAGTGGAACGACAATATCCGAGTAGCTGTAGAAGAGAAAAAGAAAGTTTTTACTTGTTTCAAAATAATAGCTTTTAAAAAGAAGCGCGAAGTTGTGCGTCAAAAAATTCTATTAGGCAAGCAACGATCATGGGAGAGCTACGTGTCGACAATCACGCCGACCACGTCGGTGGAAAAAGGTGGGAGCCGTAACGGGAAAGAAATCTCCCAGTGTAGCTCCCATCCTAATCGTCGACGGAAGCAAAGTCATCAAAGCGGTCAAAATTGCAGACGCATTGGCAACTCAACTTGCGTCTGCCAGTAGCTCTCAAAATTATAGTATAATAATAATAATAATCTTTATTTAGTTTTGAAGATTCATACATACATAACATAACATAACTTATATTTCAAAAACTTCGTCAATAAAAAAGAAATTTAAAAATAATAATACTAGATTAAAATTTAATTTCAAAAAATTTATTAATTGTATATAGTGGATTTATTAAAAAATGTTTTTTTACTGCTATTTTAAACTTGTTAACAGTAGCTGCTTTAATTTCTGTTGGGATTTTATTAAATAGATGGATCTAAAGTCTTTTGTTTTCGGTTAGTGCTTGATGGCAATGACAGATTTTTTCGATTTCTTAAACATCTTATGTGTTCTTTATTTCTTTTTGTATATTTTTGTTTATGTTTTTTAACGTATAAAACTTGTGCAAATATAAATGCCGAGATGACGGTTAAAATTCTATGTTTTTTGAAAAGTGGCTTGCAGTGCACATTGTATCTCAAACCTTCAATAACACGTACAACTTGTTTTTACATATATAATAATTTGTTTGTATGTGTTTTTAAAGCATTTTCTCATACTTCGATAGCATACACCATAACTGAATAAAACTGAATGAAATATGCAATTTTAGCTGCATGGTGTTCTATTGTTTGTCGCAATCTTTGTATTAAATAAATAGATTTTAATAATTTGGTTTCTAAGCAGTTTAGATATCATACTATCAAGTGCCAGGCATAGAAATGTTGCAGTTTTCTTAGTTTCTAAACTACCGGCAGATTGGAATTGTATCCTTGTTTTAAACTCATTCAGTGTAAGTTTATTTGCAACGCACCAGTTCTTCATAGTTTCATATCTTTTTAAAATTTTAAACTTTTTTCTAATAAGTTCAGTTGTGTGCCGAAATCTTGAAAAAAAGTTGAATCATCGGCAAAGTTTCTATAGAGGTTGGCAAATCATTTATGTACAACAAAAAAAGTAATGGACCCAAAATTGATCCTTGTGGTACACCATCGCTGATTGATTTTCTGTTGCTTTCAAGATTGTTAAAAGTTATTATTTGTCGCCTGTTTGATAAATAACTTTTTATTAAATTTAACGGTAGCCCTTTTATACCGCAGAAAAAAAGTATATCATGTTTCATACAGTCAAATGCTTTTGTTAATTTTTTCCAAATTTTTCAAGGCCGTCGGATGTATTTGAATTTTTTTGGAATCCAAGTTGTTGCTTTGTTAAAATATTTTGTTTTTCTAAAAACTGTAATATTCTGACATATATAATTTTTCAAAAAAAAATTGAAAAAGCTGGCAAGATGGATATTGGCCTACAATTATTTGTTTCACTTTCATCGCCTGTTCTATATATAGGAACAACTCTGGCTAGTTTTAAAACATCAGGAAATTTTTCTTTGTTAATGCAGTTATTAAAAATATCTGATAGTATTGTTGAAACAGATGGTATTATAGTTTTCATGATTGCTGTATCAAAATCGTCAATGGCTTTAGTTTGTTTTGTTTTGATTGATTTAGATATTCTTTCAATTTTAAATTTATTCGTTGATTAAATAAAAAAGTTTAAACTTGTGTTGGAGTTAATAGGTCTGTTCCAACATACGATTTGGACAGTCTGCAAACCGTCCAAACTGTGCACACAATCAAATAATTGTCATCCTTAGGCAATATTTTATACACAGTAATTTGTTTGTGTGTATAGTTTGAACGGTTTGCAAATTGTCCAAATCGTATGTTGGAACAGACCTAATATAATCTGTAGCAGTTTTACATGAATGTGAAAGTTCCTTATAGAAATTTTCAACAATATTACAAAAATATGTATTAAATTTTTTTGCTGTTTGGAGCTATAGATGGAAAAACTGCTTTTTAGTTTTTTTTATTTTCTTTTTTTTACAATCTTCCAAAGAGTTTTAGTTTTATCTTCTAATTGAATAATTTTATTTAAATTTAGCTGTCGATGTTTTTCTTCTACTTATTTTATATAATACTTTTTATAACTTAAATATGTTTGTTTTAGTTCTACAATATTTTTATCTACATAGGCACTATATATTAACTCTAGCGTAAATCTGCATTCACGTAGATGTTGAGATTCATTCATGGGATTCTTTTTAATTGCATATTTATGTTTATGTGGAAATGAAGCATTGTAGTACATCATCCATGTGAAAAATCAATTACTTGTGCTTCATGATCAGATATTACGCTTTATAATTATATGATTGATAAAATATTAAATTTGTAAATATATTTTCTATACAAGAACTAATTTTTTTGTCAAACCTTGTTAGTTTATATATTTTAAGGTCGTGCTCCTTTAGTAGATTAGATACATATTTTTGATTGTTTGATTATTTATTTAGAATTACGTTAGTATCGCCAGCTAATATAATGTTTATGTCGGCTTTGTAATGTTGCATTATATATGTTACGCAGAGTCTAGAACTAGAAGTTATTCATCTATATTAGTAGTTGGTGTTCAATAAGTGCATAAAACAATTAAGTTTAATTTTTCAATAAATAATATTTTTTTAATGCTTTGATCGCTTAGTTTTTTTATTGTTGTTGCTTTAATGTATTTTTTAACATATTTAACCCTCCACAAATGTATTTTTTTCTACTAAAACAGCTAACTTAGTTAAAAAAATTTAATTGATATAGATGTTCAATTTTCACTTAAGGCAATTATATTTAGGTTTAACAGGTTTGCTATACTTTGAAGAAAGTTTATTGTATTTGCTAAGCAATCTATGTTTTGATGTAATATTTAAATTTTACGTATAGGTTTGTTTATGCTTTTGGTTTTGTTGCCTTAGTGTTGAAGAAAAAACGATTTATCTTTACACCTACTGGCCATATTTCAGGATGTTTAATGTTTAAAGTTTGTAAAACTATTTGTTTTTAAATATTCCATTATGTTATTTTTTGTTGTATCTACATGTAATTTGCGTAAATGTAAATGACCCATCTTTTCAGATGCATGATAGTTTCGGTATTAATTGCCGTTACAATTATAATATGTTTTTTTGGTTTGTATGTGACTGTTCGTTCGTTCTTTATTAAAAGATTTTCCTTTGATATTTCGATTTTTACATCACTGAATATTATATTTATCAATTAATTTAATATTTTTGTACTTTTTGGAACACGACTTATGATAGGTTATTCCACAATTTACACATTTAGGTCCAGTTAACGCGGTTGCGCCACATTTGCATAGGTTTTTATTAGCACTTTCTTTGACAAAGTCTGTGTTGTTCACCATATTAACTACAACTACTACTATAGTGAACAATTCCTGCGTAAAAAAAAAACAATTAGAAACTACGTTGACTTTTTTTTGTCCGGATTCTTTGCCTTACAGCACTTTCTTTACCTCAAAAGAGTTCGAAACAGCAATTAACGGTATGGGTACCTCCTCCGCACCGGGACCAGACTTCCTGCATGACGGAGTGGTTGCTGGAAATCTACAACCTGATATGGAAAAGCGGCGTTTACTCGGAATGTTGGAGTCAACAATTGTCTGGTGTTGATGCTGATAAGTCGCAATCTTTTAGCCAAATATCAGGCAAGCTTTAGAAAAGACTACAGTACAGTTGATCATCTAATCTGTCTTCCATTTAGGACGCTTTCTTAGCAAGAATTTTGCAAAAACTGCACGCATAGGGATTCAGAAGCCGTATGCCTCTTTTTCTTAAATCTTTTATGCGCAGTATTTTTAGAGAACGGTGTTTCCCAAGGGTCAAAAATTAGCGTCACTTTTTTAGCAATGATAAAAAAATGCCTGTACGTCAACGATTTGGTGATCTACATAGCAAGAGATACCATACCCGCCGTAACACTTCAACTACAAATCACCATAGACAAAATGGACAGAGAGGCATAGGCAAGTTTTTGCTTCACTACGACGAAAACATCGTGCGTGCATTATTGCCGCCTCAGACCTCACCCCTTGTTTGTCATGCGAGTCCCAAAATCACGTGCGTCAAAATAATTCGTTTTTTTTTTTTTTGGTTTGTGCTTATAAAGACGCTTTTCTTTTGGGCACATATTGATAAATTGGTCACAAAGTGCAATAAAGCTTTGCACGTGATCAAGTGCCTGGCCAACATCAATTGGGGTGCGAGGAGAGAAGTATTGTTGCGGATGTATAAGACCCTGGTTTTGTCCAGGATCGACTACGGCTGCGCGGTATACTCATCCGCCATAAAATTCCGGTTAAAAACCCTAGACGCAGTCCACAACGCAGGCATTAGATACGCCACGGAAGCATTTCTTACGAGTCCTACACCAGTTTTTGCTGTGAGTCTCACGTAAGCTGCAGCAATGCAAGCAAAGAGGGGTCACAACAATCGACTCATATTTACCGCCAACAAAACGCAGCAACGCAAATACAGACTCAAGCCTACCGTTATCAGTAGGCCGGTGTGCGTCTGAGCGCAGGAGCTAGAGGAAAGTCTCAATGTTAATTATTTATTGGTATTTGAGGTCGGCTCTGGCAAGTTTCCAACTCTTTGTATCTCCTGACCGGCAACTAACAACCAGCCAATTATATGCCAAACATGTCACAATCCTTTAACGGTGAAGCATATTTTTAAGGAATGCCGAGCCTACCTTCTCCACCGTAATCGGCTTGAGCCTAACAACGTGGCGTCTGTTTTATCAAATAGAGAGGAGTCCATGGAAAGGTGCGTCCAGTTTTTAAAAGACGCAGGACTCCTCAAACAGGTGTAACCAAGTTTTTTTGTTGTCTTATAATGATTTTGATGTTAATTTATTTATTTATTGTTATTGATCAGTTTGTGTTGTTGAATTGTATAAAGCATCGTTGTCTTTTACAACTTCGGTGCAATCTGTGATATTAGGTTTAGTTAGTTTTTAGGGTCTGGCATCAAAGCATTTTACAGCTTATACATGATTATGATAGTAATGATAATAGTAGCAAGGAACTAGATAAATTGCTTTCTAATAAATAAAATAATAAGAAGTGTAGATGTTTGTAATAAAATTAGAAACCGGTGTGATGAAATTGGTATACGATATTTTATTATCAATTATTTGAACAAAAATAATACTTCTGAAATAGTTAAAATTTTAATTAACTAAAAATTTAATTAATTAAAAATTTAATCTTTTTTTGATAAATGGTTTAATGGATGGGCAATGTCCGCAAAATTTTTGATAAATTTTCGGTAATAGTTTGCAAAAACAACAAACCGTTTGGTTTCATCAGCATTTGTTGGTAAAGTATACCTACGCATAACTTCAATTTCCTCGGGGTCAGGGGATACGCCTTCTGAACTTATTATATGACCTAAATAAAAAATTCTTTTCTTAAGAAATCACATTTAATTTGACTTTACGAAGTCTCTCAAAACCTTTACTCAAATTTCTATTGTGAGTTTGCAGATTATTACCAAACACAATTAAATCATCATTATAAATAAAACAACTTTCATAATTTAATTAAGACATTGCTACCGTCATCACTCTTGAAAACGCATTTGGACTAATTTGTTAGACCCATTGGCAGCCTAGTCATTTAGAATTGACCTCGACCTGTTGTGAATGCTGTATAAGGTCTTGCTTCTTTGTTCAATTCAATTTGATAATACCCTTTGATACAAATCTAGATGCGAAAAATATATGGCTCCCCCCAACGCATCCAAAATTTCCTCTATGCAAGACAACGGGAATTTATCATCTACTAGATTTTTATATAATTGTCTATAGTCAATGACCAATCTTCATTTTTTATTTCCATTTGCATCGTTCTTTTTAGGTACTATCAAAAGCGGAGCTGACCGTTCAGAACTGGTTGGTTTGATTTTTTTTTTTTTAACATAGTGTCAATTTGTCTATGTATTATGCTTTAATATATACGGATGACACATTATCTCTTAATTTAATATTTTGTTGGTACACATTTGTGACCGTTAGTGGATCTTTTTGCAAATAAAAAATATCTGAATATTTGGCACACATTTTGTAGATTACATCTCTTTCTTCAGAGTTCAATGAATCTACTTTGATTTCTTCAAATGTTGGTCTGGCAAGGTTGGAACTTCATTAAAATTAAATATATTAAAAGCTGATAATTTCTCTACGAAAGGTTTAAAATTCTTTAGTTTAATGTTTCTATCAGTCACGTTTAACAACCTAATGGAAATTTCCTTGTCTTTATTGGCCTTTACTACTGTACCCGCGGTATACACCCCATTGCTAACTTCCTGCGAGAGCACAATACAGTCCTTGTCTATATTCGCTTTAAAATATTAAATAACTTCATACCTTGGTGGAATGGATATAAAAACATCTCCCTCTGATTGTAATGGTACATTTTTATATAATATGTCCAATAGGAATTGTTTGTAGTCTATTGTAACTTTATATTTAATTAGGAAATCTGAACCTAATATGCCATCCATCCGTTCATTAACTTCATTGGCCACGTAAAACTGATGGTTCAATTCAACATCATGCTGTTTGAAAATTTAAATGTTAACTCGGCTAAGCCTAATGCTGTAGTACTACCAGCAAATCCATTTATTCTTATTTACTTTGTCCTATCTACTATTTCCTCATTCATCCAACTATTATTAAAAATAACACTCACTGATGCTCCAGTGTCAACTAGAAGCATCAACTCTTCCATTTCGTATTCCACTCGCACAAAACTTAATCCATTCATATTTAAAATTACTGCTTTATTATTTACATTAATTGTCAGCAGAAAAAACTGCTGCAAATTGTTATTATTCAGCAATTTGTTTTGTTCTGCCGGAATTTGCTGAGTATTGCTTTCCTAAGACGGCTCATCGACCTGGTCTATATAATTAACTCTGCCATGTGTCCCATTGTTATGCTTATACTCGTTTCTAAATTGTTTATTATTATCTCTATAATTATTGTAACTACCTCGGCTTGAATTATTTTGGTACCCCCGATTAAAACTACGTCCCCAACTGTGATTATTGACGCTACCTTGAAAACTATTATTTTGCGAGTTTCCTCTGTGTGTGTTATTATAATTGTTGTAGCTAATCCTACCGCGAGGGTTATTGAATCTCCTATTATTTCCGCGCCCACGAACGTAGAAAACCTGTAGAGATGCGTTATTATTTTTATTTTGTTTTTCTTCATCCGCCGCCGCGGTTATAGCATCTCTTAACTGAATAATTGCGCCCTTTAATAATTACTCTTATTTCATTATCTTTTAATCCGTTAGCAAACGCCTGTAACGCCATTTTTTCATTGGCTTCTGCTAGGGCCCGCACCACTTCCTCGTTTTTTATTTCGATAGTTTGTGTTAGGGTTAATTTTTCTATAAGCTGTTCCATACTTGCTCTATAAACTTGTAATGATTGATTGTGCTGTTTAATCGTATTAATTTCCGAATATAAGGATGCGATTGATTGTTTGCAATTTTTATATCATTTACAAGACAGCATTTGAATTATACGTTTTTTGTAACCGATTTTTTGCAACCGTTGTTAATTTCATTTTCAATATAAAATTTGTTAATAATTTTTTACCCGGTTCATCTAAGATACTATCGTAAAGTTCGATACTATCGATAAGTTGTAGAGTTATGTCGTCATTCCCATTCATTTTTCATAACGCAATAAGCATGTTTAGAATATAATGTTTTTTTTTTCTAATATCAACAATATTATATTTATGCAATTTACACTATTTTATTAATTACTGAATACATAGTTTACTACTAACCTACTTATTACAATTACAATATAATAATATTTTTACCGTACCCACATTAATAAGGCTTATATTTACTACAAATTACATGCATATGCATAACTTATAATATATTAATTAAACTACCTTTAGTTGCTGACTGTATGGGAATTGCCGGGGTTCCGCGTCCTTTTACTTGCTTTCTTGTAGATTCCCATTGACATCCGGAAGCATTCTTCTCGTGCTGCTCGTCTAATAGATTTCTTTACGTTCTTCTTGCAGCATTGGTACATCAATGCAGCCCCAATAACCAGTAATAATCCAAACGCAAAAACGCCTATAACTTCATAGGTTGACACACCAATATTTACTTGGCCGCCCGCAGATTGTGCGATAACAATTTCTTCCTTTTGGTCTTCTTTACTCTGGCCGTTCCCCATTTTATTTATTTCTTTTGTTCCATAAATTATAAACCTATTTCACCACATTTTTCACTCAGACTCTCGTGAAATTCAGTGGCAGGATCGCTATGTAATGCCTGGTGTTAGGGGCTGATATTAAAACACATAACTGGGTTTAATGTTGTTTATTCTGCAGCTTATTCTAGACAAAAAGCTAATTGATTTTTAATATTTGATTTTACTTAGTAACTAAATCAGCAATAATCGATTGCTGCTATCGCAATCAATTAAATGTAGGGTGCTGACATGAGCATTAAGAACTGCACTTCTTGGTTGATTAGGAAATTGTCGCAATCAACATTCTAACAACATTGTAGTATTTCTTTATGCTTACTCACTACAATATTTAGTTATTTAATTAAAGTTTGACTCAGATTGATTTTGTAAATAAAATTGCATTTATCTTTGGCTGACGTCGTTATGCTGGCTAGCTGATTTGCTTGCTGACTTGACTGGCTCTTGCTACAGTGTAGACTTGTCGGTTGATGGCAATTGACTAGTTTAATATTTTTTTGTTTTTTGGCTTAGACTATGTTTTATAAAAGCTGAGGAAGACTGATCCTTTAACAACCTGCCCTGGCTAGCTATGAAAATAATTAAAAAAAAAAATTTTTGCCTGCTCGCTTTGAAAAACAATTTTTCCGCCCGTATTTTGGAGCGGAAAGTGATGTTTTCCCCTAGACACGTAAAATTCTTTTCCTCCCGCTGAGGGTTCCGCTTTTCAAACACAGACAGCGCTAGTTAAAAAATTAATATTTTTATTATATATAATTTTTAATTTTAATTATACTAAATTAACAGTAAGCATTATTAATTAATATTTATAGTTAAATTAATTTATTACATAATTTAGTAATGATATTTTTTATTACTTGCTTGATTTGATAATATTAGCAAGGACAGCAACAAGTTGCGTATGTTCAATCAATCATTTGACCAATACTGACATACGCATGTCTAGGTTGAAGTAGGGTTGTTTTATCTTATCTGAACAGCATAGAATCACTTCAAAGTAAGACTGAGAACGGTCCTCTTCTTAATAGCCAACTGAGGCTGATACTGGATTAGACACCATCAGAGATCACGTGTTGATATCTTAGACCATAAACACTTATAGACACGCCGTCTGTCGACACACGCGTGGGTAAAAACGCACAGATAGGTATAGCTGCATTAGGCTTGTTATTGAAAGCGTGAATGAAATAACTTATTTAATCATTCAAATTGAAATATTGATAAATCTTTTAATTAACTATGACTAATAAATTACTCTGTAATTAATTAATACTGTTTATTTTACACAATATTGATTATTTGATAAACAAATTAAAATATATATAATTTTACTTTTTTACCTTAATTTACTCTTAATTCAATTCAAAAATTAAATTAAAACATTACATACAAATTTATTTTATCAAAATAATTAATTATTTAAAAAATAAAAAATAAAAAATAATTTTATTAATTTATAAATTTAACATAATATATAATATTATATATAAAGCTTCAAGTAAGTCACGTGGTAAAATAAATATTTAACAAATATTGTTTGTATAACACAATATTACAGTTTATGTAACAAATAAGAATATTAAAAGTAAAAATCAGATAATAACAAAAATGTTTTTGTTAATTTACTACATACTTACCCTGTTCGAGTTTTTATACTGTTATAATACTATATAATATTTGTTGTTTTTATTTTTACTTCAAATTAATTAAATATTTGTTTTTATTTAAATAATCACTGTAATATGCAATATTTATTGACTGATAATTATGATTAAAAAAATAAATTGTGTCAATTAAAATAACTTGTTACGATTTAAAACAAGTTTAATTTATTATCTTATGCCCAACATTATTTATTAAATTTAGAAACAAACAATAATGAATAACATCAAAATATAAATTTATAGTTGATAGTATCAAAGTTATCTTATAATTGATTTAATTAATAGCAAAATAAATACTTACAAGCGAAATAATATTGTCAGTCGTATCGTTCTACACAATTATATGTACAGCATAATTACATTATTAAAAATTGTAAAATTAAAAGGCTAGATTTAAGATTCAAATCTTATTGTACCTGTAACGGCATTCACATTGTGCTGGTCATTCCCACGCTACACGTCATGCACTTGCTTGGTGTTGTCTTCCCTTCTATGCTAGTAAGATATACTACAGGGCGTGTCTATAAGTGTTTATGGTCTAAGGTTGACAAAAAACTTAAAAACTTCGATCGGTAGGCGATTCCATACTTTTGGAAAGTGAGTCCGAGTCCGAACCAACAAAAACAAAAAAGTTGCAACCAAGTATTGAAAGAAATTGTTTTTTTAATCCATTCTATTACTCAATTATTCTTAATGTATTAAGTTTGAAAATTTATTGAAAACATTAATTTAATTAGCCAATAACAGTGACAATCGGAATTCTATAAAACAAAACATGAATCACATCAATCATTATTTTTTTTATAATATTGTGTAATTCTGTTACTTTAGACTAAAATAGTCATTCAATACAAAATTAAAAATTTAAATGCAATAAAAAGAAATAGAAAAAAATTGCAGTAAGTTAGTTGTAATAAGTCTTTGATAAGTCATTATATATTATATTATCAATTAGCACATCAATATAAATAATATTAATAACTTATAACAACTTATATAAAAAAAAATTGTATATGGAAAGTTTAGGGGCAAATTAACGACTAAAAAATTAATGATGTTTTCCTTTAATAATAGTAAACACGTTTTATATGTACATGAATTTTAAAATAATTTTTTACAGCTAGATAGATTATAATTGTTCAGCTAGTCGCTCGATATTCATTTAAAGAGCAAACAGCTTGATGTTTGCATTAAGATTTAAGTTTTCTAAAAATATCAGTAAGAAAAATGGTTTAGTGGATGATTCTACATTAAATATTATTCAATAAATATTAAATTAACTATTTCATATTATAGGTGAGTTTCCGTTTATGTTTTTCATCATTTTTATCACGTTGAAATTGTTGTTTACATAAATATTTAATAAAATTCTTTCTTAAATAGACAAATTTTAAATATATTTTCATTTTGTTGTGTTAAAATAAGTGTCTTGAATTTGAAAAATAATAATTGTTTTTATGGTAGAATGTTAATGCATGATTTAAAAAAAAAACTACTTCTATACTTCTATGTTAAACAACATTTATGTTTATTGTATGTATTAATGTTTAAATGTTAGTTTTATTTTGTAAAATCTATTAATGTTTTGTAGCTCTATTAAATAGGTATAAGTTGTTATAAAAAGTTTTGACATAAAAAACATTTATTGTTAATTATAAGCTGACCGCGGAGATAATGTTTAAAAAAAATTCAATTAAGTTTTTATTACAAAATGAACAGGTTGGGCATCAATATCAACATAGACTAAATAAAATTGTTATTCTAAAAGTATTTATTATATAAATCAAAAGTGTTTAGTAAACTTAAATCTATGTGCAGGTTGTGACGCTATTTTTAATTAACTAACACTGGACATTGAAATTGCCGGTTTGATTTAAAGGATGGGTGACTTGTTCGAAATGGTTATTGGGCCCAGGCTACCCAGTGAAGAGGGCTGGTACGAATTTTTAATTTTATAAAGGCGCCACGTGACTGCGTCCTTCCAATAACTATTTTTGGTGTCACAATTCAGCCACGAAAATTTTAGGTTTAATAAAGTACCCTATAAATCAAACAAAAAATATTGAAAAAAAAAAAACTTAAAATTTATTTAATGTAAATTGAATAAACATAAATGACGACGTTAAATTTTAGAATATGTAAGTACGGTATTATTAATTAAGGAAATAGAAAAAATTGACAAATAAATTCTGATAATATTAAATACATAAAATAAATACGAGATATTCCCAACCGGAAAATATAAGCTTAATGTCCTTATAGGTTACAAAAAAAAATTGTCAAATACCGATAACACTATAAAATATATATGTATAGTGGTGTGGTTCGGATTCCACGTTAAACAGTAGGTCCCGTATGTTTGTGTGGAACTATTATCGCGCACCACAAACATACGAGAGGGGCGCCGAACACTCGTAGCGAGTATGGCACTATAAGAAGAAGAATATATATAAATAATTTTTTTTTTAAAACAAAAGAGAAAAAAGAAATCTGAATGCAAAATTTGCAATTATTAGAAATGAAACAATTTAATAGAAATTAGACCGGGTATCGATTTATCGGAAAATAATATATATAGAATCTTATCTGTATGTTCCGCAGAGTTGGAACGCAGCAGCATCTCGCTTCGAGAACTTCGGGACGTCGTGGTTGTTCCAACGGGCCTCACTGGGGATCGGGAATTAATTAGGCGGGCGGCATGGTCAGGCTCTACGTCTCAATTTAAATGTTGGCAGTTGTAGGCCAATTTGAACGGGCATTGGATTGTATATTTGTAACTTTGAAGCCTAACGAGAGGTATAAAAGGAAATTATTAAGTTGTAGTGCGGCTTCGATTGTAGACACGTGTCCGTGAGAGTTTGAATCCGTTAGAAATACGATAAATTGCCGAACATTTGTTAACTCGCTCAATACAATTAATATAATATAGATACATATATAACAATGAATTCGCGCAATTTTTATATAAGATTCTCACACATGAATCCACTGAGGAAAACGTTTAAGGTATATTCCTTAACACGTAATAAATTTGTGTGAAATCTCTACTCTCACGAATCACGGTACAGAAAAGGGGGTAACGCGGAAAAATTTGCTCTTTTAAATAAAACAAAGGACAAAAAAAAGAAAGATTTAAAATAAAGGAATGCTGAGGAAAAAGCAAGGATATTAATAATGTTGAAACGGGGATTCATGGTATACAACCCTACATACATATTCTTTAAATAATAATAAAATAAATAAATTCAAATTTAGGGCTATTAACCGTAACGACTAATTTAGACCGTTACAAGGTGCACGGTGTTAATAATATTTTGAATAACATGTTGTTCGTTATTTTGCTGATCTTGCGTTTGGGTTGTTGAACTTGCGTTTATATACCTCCTCCATCCTTTTATTACAATTCTGGGGTTTGGAATAAGATTCGGCAATGCTACATGGGCAATTCCATTTCAAACGGACCAGAGCTAGGAGAAACTTGCTTATGCATTTTTTTTTTAGTTTCTATAACTTATTAGTAGTCCTTTCATCGATATATGAGAGTATGAATATTTTTTGTTTAAAAACCGCAAAAGCCATAAGACCATGTTTTTGTTCTTAGTGGGCTGTGCAAAAAGGAGCATTTTTTAAATTTTTTTTAAACGCCATAGTTGACGTATTTTGATGTAAATTAATTGAAAAATATAAATTTGTTCTGTGTATTTGGGTTTTAAGTCTCTAAAACTCAAAAAATCTGCAAAGTAGGCCTATTCTTCAACATAAACTCTTACAAATGCACGTTTAGCCGCGCTCAGAAGAACAATACACCAAATATTATTAAAAATTTGAATTCTGGGGACAATTTTACATAGAAAATTGTCGGTGTTGTACTCATTGTCTATAGAAAAGTCCATCTAGAAAAAAATGTTTACAAAATTTTTATGCAAAAAATGCGTTAAAAATTAATTTTTTTTTTTAATTTACAAAAAATATTATAAACACACTAGGGTGTGGTTTAAAACTTTTTTTAACAAATTTTAACAAGCGACAGGCAGATTTATGTTTGAATGCCAGAAATAATAATATTTTTAAATTTTGGCGCCAACAGATCGAGTCTAAATTTGTGCCGCAGGCGCAAAAACTATTAAACAAAGAGTAAAATGGCCAAAAATTGGTTCAAGCGACAAAAAATGTCTTTGTTAAACTTCTGAAATCAACTTTCTTTAAAAAAAATTTAAGTAAATTTTGAACAAATTTTTTTTTCTAGATACATTTTTCTTTGCCAGATAAGCACGACACTGACTATTTTCTATGTAGAATTGTTTGCAAAACTAAATTTCTTAATAATATTTGGTGTATAGTTTCTCTGAAAACTGTTAAAGGTGCATTTGTAAAAGTTTATGTTAAAAAATAGGCTTATTTTTGCAGTTTTTTTGAGTTTTAGACGCTTAAAACCCAAATACACAGAACAAATTTATATTTTCAAATTAATTTACATCAAAACACGTCAACTTTAGCGTTTATAAAAATTTAAAAAATGCTCCTTTTTGCCCAGCCCACTGAGAACAAAAACATGGTTTTATGGCTTTTGCGGCTTATAGACAGGGTATAAATGGCGCCGGATTTGGATTCTACGGAAATATTTTGATTGATTTCATTAGTAAATTTATTTTTTTGAGTTAAAATTGCGGTTTTTAAACAAAAAATGCGATTATGTCAAAAAACGTCAAAAATACTTTAAAAAATCGTAGAATTTTTTTTATGGGTTTTATACCCTCGTATACCGATCAAAGGACTACTAATAAGTTATAGAAACTAAAAAAAAAAACATAAGCAAGTTTCTCAACGCACCCCCCCCCCCCCTAGCTCTGGTCCGTTTGAAATGGAATTGCCCACATCTGGATTGGGTCTTGCTTTTATCTCATTTTTAATTCTTAGATTTTTAACATAATTGAAGAAATAACATATTATGATGATAATAATTATAAAATAAATAATAATTGTCCAGAGATGATGTTGATGTAGTGAACTGGCTTTTCCAATATTGTTCGGATCTTTTAGTCCTGCATGCTTAATGCGTTGTGGATGTTCTTTGTTTCGTCAAGATTAATAGAGTTCAGTTTCATTGGTTTAAACTTAGCCATTGAGTTAATGCTTTTAATTTTAAACTTGATTTTATTCAAATTAATGATTTTGAATTTGACGCAAAAAAAACCTTATCAGGTAAAATGAAGATCCATTTGTTGTAATTTGCTTATTTTTGATTTTTTTCATTACCGATTAGGACTAGTACTTGTTGGCAGTTGGTAATGTTTTTTGAACACCGTAACATCTGTACTTTGCATGGGGCTTCTTCTTCATGGACCCTTGTCGGGTATATGTCGTTGCAGATGAATTTTTCAAGCGTTATTTCTTGACAATTAGTGTCAAAAAACATAATTTCTTTCATTTAGGATAAGGTATTTGGACTGCGGTAAGATAGTTTTGAATATTTTGTTTTCAGGAATTGGTAATAAATATAAATGAAAATAGTTGTAGTTTTCATTTTCAACAATTGGAATTTTGATAATAAATATAATTTAATTCTTTTTACTGTAGCTTTTGATGTTAACAATTTTTTCAAATGATAACACGTTCTCTATCTTTGAATCAAAAAGTAACTTGTTTGTTAATAATTGGTTACCAATTAGTTTTTAATTCTATTAATAGCATGTTTGGTTCAATCATAGAATTATGAGAAATGATTAATTTAAAAAACGTGATGGCAGTTTCTATTCTTTTTAGAATATCATTGATTACTTGATAAGACGTGATTACTTGAGATATTATGACATGTGTTAGAAATGTGTTAATTGCAGTTTTCAATATTCTTTCATTTGACTGTTTTTATAATAATAATAATAATAATAATAATAATAATAATAATAATAATAATAATAATAATAATAATAATAATAATAATATTATAATAATATTTTATGAGTATCACTGAAATATTTCATATGAATATACACGTCAATAAATAGAACATTACAAATATCGAAAAAATACAAATATATAGAATAAAAACAAACAAAAATTAACACTCATACAACCACAGTTTACAACAAATTTTCATTAAAAAACATATTAATATTAAATGTTATAGTCTATAGACTTTAAACATGCTGGCAGATGATTAAACATTTTTACTCCTGCATAATTAATTGATTTGTCATATTTTGCCGTGCGATGTTTTTCAAGCACATATAAACTACTATGTCTTCAATTGTGATTATGGATATCACTATTCTTAACATAAAATACTTCATTTTTTATAATAATTAATATAGTTTTAAGTATATATATATATATATATACACGGTAACGTTAATATATTTTGATTAATAAATGTTTCTCTACAAGAATTTCCATACTGAATATTAAAAATTAATCTTATAATTCTTTTTTGAATGATAAATATACGGTTAGCGCTTGAAGCATTGCCCAAAAGAGACACATGGTACGATAAATGGCTATACACAAGACTATAATACATGGATAGCAAACCATTTTGATTAATTGTTTTTTTGAGTTTAGTAATGGCATAATATGCTTTATTTAGCAATTTTGCAATATAATCAATATGCACGTCTCATTTTAAAAAGTTGTCCATATGAAGACCAAGAAATTTAACTTTGTTTTAACATTTACTCAAGTCCATCACAAATTCTTTACATTGGTTTAAACTGTACCGAATACAAATAGTTTTATTTTCATTGAAAATTAAATTATTGCTGTAACACCAGTTTTTGACATCATTCAATGTTTTATTAATTTTTATTTAAATCTCATTTAAAGTTTTTGCATATAGAATTACAGAAATATCATCAACATAAAGAGTTTAAAAATCACATATAACACTATTAGTTATATCATTAATATAGAGAATGAAAAGCAATGAGCCCAAAACTGAACCCTGTGGAACACCAAACAAAATGTCATAAGAAGAAGAGACCGTGTTATCAATCTTAACATACTTATTTCTGTAGCTCATATAACTTGATATTAGTTTTAGGACATTACTTCTAAAACCCATTCTTTCAAGTTTCTCTAAAAGAAATTTTACATCAAGACAATCAAATGCACGTGACAGGTCAAAGTATAAACCTGCTGTTAACAATTGATAATCAAGACCTTTAAAGATTTTTTCAGAAAATTTGTGTACAGCTGTCTCTGTAGATCTGCCTGCCCGATAACCATGTTGAGCATCAACTAACAAATTAAATTTGTCAATAAAGTTAATCATTCGTTGAGAAATGAATTTTTCAATAAGTTTAGACAGAAGACTTAGTATAGAAATTGGTCTATAATTATTAATGTTTTTTTTATCATCTTTTTTGTGAATAGGAATAACGAGAGCAGTTTTTAGTATAAATGGGTAATCACCTGATGCAAAACATTTGTTAATTAGATGTATTAATTGTTTTATTAATATTTTTTTAATAATTTTGATTGATAAATCAATGGTTTCTGCGCTGTTTGTGTTTTGCATACTGTTAATAAGGCCTAAAACTTTTTTTTCTGTGGTATCTGCAATATGCTTTCAATTTGTAAAATTCAAGATTGTAAATTTAATTGATTGTGAGCTAGAGTTTTGGTACTTTCTTTAAAAGTTTGTATCGATTTTGAAGGAGCGTTATTTGATCTTTAACTAACGATTTAATCTTAATTTGGTTTTTGAGAGTATTGTGATAGCATTATCGTATCTCTCTGCATTTTTATCATCTAGGTTAGGTTAGGTTAGGTTATTATTATCATCTAGGTTATCTGTTAATGACTTAAGCACATTTCCAAGTCAATTTATAAGTCCTCGTTTTGTTCTACTATTATTTATAGGGATTATTTGATTTATTAACGTTGATATTTTATGTTATAATATATCAACTATCCAATATGAATTAAAAAATTCTTTATTGTAATTAGGTTTGGTTTTGTTACTTTCAAATGCAATTTTTATCACATTTGTTATAACGAATATTTGGATAAAAGACCAATGGTGAATTTTGATCTGTGCGTTACCTATTTTAACTGGTAATAAACCTAAAAAAAAATTTAAGTTTTGAATTTGGGGTAAGGTAATTCACTACTGCTATAGGTGATGAACCTGGTGGGTAAGGGGTTGGCGCGATGATAAGTCCAATCCAAGTCAACCTTGCCTGCACGTGGTGCCCACTGCATGGAAACTAAAGAGGCTCTGGCGAACTCTATATCTCTCCATTTTCCCCTTTGATCTATCGTCCGCCCTTGGACAACTCTTCGGTCTAATCTTGGCCAACTTTTCGGCTACCATCGGCTATTAGGTAACGAGGGCATGGTAACCAAAAAAAAAAAAAACTCTTTCTCCTTCTTTCTAGTCTGAAGCTTTATCAATCAAAAGGGAGCGCGGCTGCCAGTAGCCAAAAAATGGAAAGGTCACCATTTGGCCTCAATAGGATAGACATGGAAGGTTCTTGTAAAAATAATTCCCAGGCGGGTCCCGAGAAATCGGAGAATCCCGCTGTGCTCCTAGAAGCGCACCGCCTCAAGGATTCTGGGAGTGGCAGCTCGAACACAACAAAAGTTAATGTTGAAGACTTACGCGATGAAACTGGAAACGAAACGAAAACACCTAAGGTAGGCACTGCCTTTGGTAAAAGTGCAAAAACCATACGATCCCCGCAGAATGACAGAAAAAAATCAATCTCCGATATACCTACACGAGGTGATGAAGTAGAATCTACCAAACAGAAAGTACAGGCAACTTTGCAAACGAAGAAGAATTCGAAGTTATTGAGCTAACCACAAAGGTACGCTCCAAAACACAAGATGACAAAAAGAACAAAATTGTAAAGATAGGGTTAAATACTGGAGAGGAAGACCTGTGGAATAAGCTCTCGGCTCTACAGAAAGAGACTGCGGATGACAAAACCATCGCACTACATAAAATCAGTACAATTAACGTTGAAACCATGAGAGCTATGACGGAATGTATCTTCCAACGAGCAGAGACAAAGGTACTTATTTACACCAACAAAGCCCAAGAGAAGACACTTCGGGTGAAAATGAAAGAAAGAAAAGAAGAACGGAATAGAAGGGCAACGAGGACTACAAGCAACTTCTCACGAGGGTTAAGGATAAACTCAAGGATAACCCTGAAGGCAAATCAGTTACGGGGATAAGGAAAACAAGAGAGGAAAATATGCTCATAATCACGGAGAAAAATACTTTGGCGTTAGAAGGCATAAAGAAAGCAATAGAAGAGGGTGATAAGTCAGTAATCACTAAAAAATATTAGAAATTAAGATGGATACACTAGTACTAAGAGGTCTAGACGCCACGACTACCAGGGAAGACGTAGAGCTAGCAGTAAGGAGTACTATTGAAAATACCGACAATATAGGCAATATAGGAACTCTTAGGGAAAACGATAGAGGTACCCATGCAACGACCTTGTCAATAGAGAAAGAGGAGGCTAGAAAATTACTGCAAGCTGGCACGATCAGGGTGGGATACTCGAACTGTACCCTAGAAAAACGTATCTTACTAGAAAGATGCTATAAGTGTTGGTCATCCAACCATAAGGCCTCAGACTGCAAAGGCACTGACAGGTCTAGCCTAAGCTACAGATATGGAAAAGAAGGGCATAACCTATTTGCGATTGCACGAATGAAGAAAACTGCCCACTGTGTAACGAAGCGGGTCACAAAGCAGGAACGGGCAAGTGCAGCGTTCTCCGTAAAGCACTAAAGATAACAAGGCAAAAAAACGTCAAAATGCGGGAAGCCCCGAGATTGACAAACATGATGAAGGTTCTACAAACTATCGTGGGCAGAGGCAGAGCTGCAATGAGCCTCCTAAACAAGACGGCTCTAGATAACAAGGTAGACATATGTATCATATCGGAACTCAACAAAGCCATGTCAGCAAATGGTTTGTGGCTGGTGGACCAAAACAGTGATTCGGCCAGCAAGATAATAAACAAATCGTTGTCAATGACAAAATTTGACAAATCTGGAAAGGGCTTCGTATGGGCGGAGATCGAGGGTAGAATCATCTACTCCTGCTGCTGGTCACCCAATAAAACTACACAGGAATTTGAACAATATCTGTACGAGTTAGGTGAGAGTGTCAAATCGCACCAAAAGCCCACCCTGATTGCAGGTGATTTTAATGCTAGGGCGAGACTCTGGGGAGATTCGCTGGATAAAAAGGAAAGGACCCTATTCCAGGAGTGGATGGCGGAACTGAACCTGGTGGCAGTAAACGATGGCAGGAAACCCACGTTTGTTAGGAGAGATTCAAGCTCCTACATCGACCTAACCATTTGCTCAAGCGAGATGGCTGGCAACATCCATAACTGGACAGTAGAAGACGAAGAAAATTTGAGCCTCCACCAAAACATCTACTACAACGTGAAGGAAGTAGAAAAGCCGAAGACGACTCAAAACAAAAAGGGATGGAAAATTAAAATTGATCTTCTCCCAAGTCTGAGAGAAAGGTTTGTAAACGAGCTAGGTTACGCGAACGGGCTAACTGCTCGGGATCTAATGGGCACTGTAAAGAGGGTCATAAACAAGACATTCCGCAAAAAATATAAAGTAGGGCAGAACAACAAGCTATACTGGTGGAACGAGGAACTGGAGGTGGCCAAAAGACAGTGCTGCACAGCAAGAAGAGCTTCGACCAGAGCCTACCATAAAAAATACCTAGATCCAGATATAAAAATAGAACTCGCGGAACGGTATGCGGATAAGAGGAAAGCGTTTAAAAACACCATCACAAAAGCCAAAGAAAATGCCTGGAAGAAGGTCTGCGACGATGTTGAAAACGATACATGGGGACTTAGCTATAAAATTGTCACCAAAAAACTAAACTTAACCCAGAGGATTTACTTGGATGACAGGAGGCAAAAAGAAATTGCGCTAGAGCTGTTTCCCACCCAGCAAACCCACCAACTGGGAAAGTATAGGAGTGGAGGACGTTGTTCCATTCAGTAGAGAGGATCTGGAGGAAGCGTTAAAGGGGTGCAAAGACAACAAAGCCCCCGGCCCAGATCAAATCCCCATCAGCATAGTCAAGGAACTAGTTAGATCCGCCTCAGACGAAGTGCTGAAAGTCCGAAATGCGGAGTTCCTGAAAGGAAATTTCCCAGAGGTTTGGAAGGAGGCTAGGTTGGTCCTTATTGAAAAACCAATAAAAGAAGGCCAAGAGCAAAAATACAGGCCCATATGTATTATAAATTCGATGGGAAAGGTATACGAAAAACTGATCGCTAGAAGGTTGAGAGAAGAGGTGGATGAGAAACTACACCCGAATCAGTTTGGATTTAGAAAGGGCATGTCCACTATAGATGCCATGGAGGAAGTTGTTAAAACAGCTAAAGCAGGCAAGGATTTTGCTGTAAGAAATAGAAGGTTTTGTATTCTGATAACCATGGATATAAAAAACGCGTTCAACTCGGTGTCGTGGAACGAGTTAATGGAGTCGCTTAACAAAATGAAGATCTCTAAGATGTTGAGAAAGACCATTACCAACTACCTCCAGGGTAGAAAAATTAAGATAGGTGAGTCAGAAGAGCTGCTCCTCACCTGTGGGGTACCGCAAAGCTCGATATTAGGACCACTGCTGTGGATTATTTTCTTTAATAAGATCCTCTCTAGGAAGCTTCCACTGGGAGTTAAGCTACTTTGCTTTGCAGACGACACAGCCATCCTAGTATGGTCAAAAAATCTGGAGATACTTAAGGAGTTGGCAAACCGGATGTTTCGGCAAGTCAGCGATCAAATAACTAAACTCAAGCTTCAAATTGAAGAAAGTAAGAACGAGGTAGTGGTTTTATATGGAGGAAGAAAGCTCAAAGAATTTACTCTACAAGCGGGGAAAACGGTAATAACATCTAAAGCCGCGATAAAATATCTAGGGGTCTGGTTCGACCACAACCTAACAATGAAAGAGCACATCAGGCAGGTGACGGCTAAAACAGTTAAAGCAGCATCGGCTTTGGTCAAAATCATGCCGAGAACACAAGGCCCATCCTCCACTAAAAGAAGGGCGATTGCAATGGTGGCACACTCAATCATGCTCTACGGTGCACAGATCTGGGAGGCAGCCCTACAGATGGAAAAGTACAGAAATATGCTGGTAGCTCAGCAAAGGACCCTGGCGCTGCGAATCACGAGCGGATACCGAACTACCTCTGCAGAGGCTATCCTGGTGATAGCCAACATAATGCCCGTAAAATTCATGGTAGAACTAAGGAAGGGATCCTATAAGAAAAAGGAAGCTGAAAAAGAGGTGATCAAAAAAGAGGTTTTGGCCAAATGGCAGCATAACTGGACGAAGGATACAGGCAAGGCGAGATGGACCAAAATCTTAACTAACGACCTGGGGGCTTGGACGGATAGGACACACGGTAGTGTAGATTACCACCTCACGCAGTTCCTAAGTGGGCATGGTTGTTTTAGGGCATACCTAAAAAGGTTTAAAATAGTACCTGAATATCTTTGCAGGTATTGCGGACTTGAGGACACACCAGAACACGTGGTATTCCAGTGCGACAAGTGGCGGATGGAAAGGGAAAGGCTGCAGGAGGATGTTGGGAAGCTAGATGCTAGCAACATTATTAACAAAATGTTGAGCAGCGAGGATAACTGGAAGAACATACACAGCTTCATCAAGGAAGCAATCGTAGTTATGGAGTCAGAGGACCGTTCCGAAAAGGAATAGGAAAAGCAGAAGAAATAAATAATTAGAACAACTAGGAGGATATCCGGACGATCTACTCCGATGTTAATTGGGTTACCAGGGTAGAGAAACTATCGTCATAGAAAGGTGGAGTTTTTTAGGGGGTAGAAAACCCTCGTCGCCCAACTACTATCTTGGGGCGTCTGAAGTGGCTCACGCTGACTGAGGGAAACCAAAAAGTCGTTAGTGAGTACTGCAGATTTTTAAACCACCGCAAAAAAAAAAAAAAACAAAAACAAAAACAAAAAAAAAAGTTATGAACCTGTTATAAGAGTTGAGTTTCTTAATTTTTTTACGATTATTTGTTTTTTGTTTTTATTTTGTTCATTAGTAATTTTAACTCTATTTCTGTCTAAGACTTTTGTTATTTTATATGGTCCAAGAAATTTGTCATTTTTCTTGTTCTAGTATTGGGGTTTTGTTTATAAACGATTTGTCCTAGATAAAATTGATTAGATTCTCCCTTTTCATTAGACCTTGATATAATTTTGTTTGTTGTCTATAATCTTTTCAGTTACTTCTTAATAAACATGTTTTAATTTTTCTTTATGATTTTCAACATAATTATTGTGGAAGGAAATTGTTGCAAAATTTTGTTTGGACTGCTTGATTGGGTATGACCAAAAGTTAGTTCAAAAGGTGTAAAGTTAGTTAAACTATGTATTAAACTATTATATCCTATGATAGCATAACCCATTAAATTGTTATCATTTGTGTAATTTTTGTTTAGTAGACAAAGGTGTTTGATAAGGGTTGAATAGAATCTTTCTATGATACAATTAGATTCATGGTGAGCCGTTGTAGAAAAATGTAAGTTGACTTTGTGTAACTTTAATATTTCTTTCACCATTTTATTATCAAATTTTTTCCCATTATCAACTACTATTTTTTTTGGTACTCCAAATAATAAAGTAAACTATTTTATCAAAGCATCACTGATATTGATAGCTGTTTTTCCTATGATTGGTAGAGCTTGTGCAAATTTTGTAAATGGATCTACTAAAATTAGGTAATTATAGTTATTGTAAATAAACACATCAATGTGAATGATCTGCAAAGGTTTAAAGCTATTTCTAAGAGCATTAGCGGAGTATAAGAAGATTTTTGTGCATATTTTGCTCTTTGACAAATATCGCAAACGTTAATGAATTTTGTTATTGTCATTTTCATGTTTACCCAATAGTTGTTTTGTTTGAAATATTTGATGGTTTCATTTATCCGTCTGTGGTTTGCTTTTCTTTCATGTGAATTTTGACTAATAGAATCTGTTTTTCTGTATCAGTAATCGTATTTATTTTTTTAGACATCGTATTAATGTAGAGCCTGTTTTGGAGAAATGCTCTAAGTTTATTCTAGAAAAATCTTGATATAGTTCTTCTTTGTCAAAATGCAAATGATATTTTTTTTTTAAATACATAGTATAATGTTTTAGAAATTATAAAATTAAATTCGAATTGTTTGTACTAGGAATTTTTAAAGTGTTCATAATTTTCTTAGCTGACATCTAATTTATCATATATTTAATAATAATAATAATAATAATAATAATAATAATAATAATTTTATTTCAAATAGACTGAAAATTACATATTTTTACATACATAAGTTAAAGTAAAGTGAAATACGTCACAAGTAGATATTAAAATTGTCTACAATAGTCAACAAATTTTTCTATATTATAAGGTTCACATTTTAAGATAAATGGATATAATTTTTTTTATATTGTTTTTAGCTGGGAATAAATTAAAATTTGGTTTTATTTATTGTTTATTATTTCGTCTAAAATTTTTATTTCATCATTTGTTGTTTTGTTGAAATTTGTGTGTTGCGTTGTCAACGTGGTATACTTTTTTGGTTCTACGTTTTCTATTGCTGGTCTTATTTGTATGTCTGAATCAAACTTGTAGTTTAAATAGGGTTTTTGGCTAAATAGCGTAAATATTCAAGCGTCTCATTATTAATCTCACCAGGGATATTGATCATTGATTTGTCTTCTAAAGCATTAATTTGGACTTTTGAGTTTAATTTATATATGTCAATATAAAAACTTTTGTATTTTATAATGAATAATTTTATGAACTTGTGAGTAATTTAGCTTGTCTAATCCACATCCTAATTTTGGCATGGAAATTTTGCATATGTTGTTGTTTAAACAAAACAATTTTAAATTTAATAAACAATTAAACAAATTTTTATAAGTTGGTTTTTCAAAATATTCTTTTTTGTTATTAGAGCCGTCTGACATGAGACTGATCTTAATACAAGTGTCAGTACAATAATTTTGCACGCCAATTTTTCAAATAAAACATTCTTACTTCTTTGATGAAATCTTACTAAATAATTGACACACAAATCCGTCAATGTATATATATATATATGTTGCCAAGATCACTGGATTTTAAAAATAAATTTTTAAATAATTGGCGCGCAAAATTATTGTAGTGACACTTGTATTAAAATCAGTCTTGTGTCAGACGGCTTTTAATATATATACAGGGTGTCCGGAAAATACGTGTACAACGTTTGACGACAGACTCCTGACGTCAAAATAGGTCGATCTAAGCCGACTTAGTTATATCCAAAATTGTCTCGTTTAGCCGGTAGAGGGCGTCAAAAAAAACAAAAGTATAACAAAGTTGAAAGTATCTATTGTAAGAAACTAAGTAAAACAAAAACATCTGGAATAACAATGGGACCAATAAGGTACCCAGTAAACACAGTTACGTTTAAGATACGTTTATATTTGGTATTACACATAAGTGTAATTTTTGTTTATTTGTTAAGTATATTATACGGGAAAATGTCCGGCGACTAAACGGATATATCTCGTATATTTAGTGTGTAATATACGTACCCGTTATATGTATTTTAAACGTGGATATTCAACGTAAAAAATGCGTTAATATATAATAAAAATATTTGTATATTTTTCAATTAAAATACACGTGTATACGTGTATACGTGTATACGTGTATTATTGGTTATACTTTATCTGGCAATTAAGCGTGTATTTTTGGTATATACCTTGGCATCACTTTTTGGGTCACCCATCCAAGTTGTGACCGGAGCGAGCGTTGCTTAACTTTTGTTAGCGCTGGTAATCGTACTTGCCCTCTCTGCCGTACTGCCTACTCTCTTGTAAATAGAATAATGTAAAATATGTACCTGTTATACAAATAAAACCTAATATTTAACATAGATATTTAAGAACATTACAATGAAATTAAAGATCCATTTTGCTTTTTCAACCAGTCTTTTGGTGGCATCTGAAAAAAATACTGTGTGTATTTCCACAGCTTCATATGAGACACATATGGTAATTTTTATTTCAAATAACTTGACTAGTATGCTATTTGTATTTATAATACTATATATAACAATAGCAATCAATAATATTAAATTTAAATTGAAAAAAAAATGATATTAATGTTACTGTAATGGCTATAACTGCATTGTACAAAGAAAAGAATGGTGCACCTGATAAGTTATTTGAAACAAAGATGTCATTGCATTACTTTAGATTTAACATTTACCACAAATTAGGTATTTCATCTTAGTACTCTTAAACCTGCGCTTCCAGTTCAATTAAACAACACTTCAACACTGTTGTGTAACAACAAACTACTTAAAACTGTATCGGCTAACGCAAGTAATATTAGGTGCACATTATGGTTGATAAAAAATAAATAAACTAATGAAATGATAAATCATGCATCTCAACATACACTTTGCGAACTATATTCACGCGTTTGGGTAGCCTCGGGCGTACGAACATCAAAAATAATAAACGTTAAAACCCAGAAATAATAAACGTTAAATATACGTAGATATATATGCCGATTATTTATACAAGTATTTCAATGGTTAATATACGTATATTAATCAACGGATAAAAAAAAGGAAAATATTAACGTATAATATACAAATATACATATCCTACGCGTACAAGAAATGTATATTATACAAATAAACATATACCATATACGCTTTTTATACCATATATACGTGTAATAAACTTATATTATCTAAACTTGTGTTTACTGGGTAGTGATCAATAATACCTGCCCAAATATTAATTTTAAATTGATGCTGATGATGTGCAACTTTATTGGCATGTGGATTTTCATCGGAATAAATATGTTCGTTGTGCAGATTGGTTACCCCAGATCTTGTAAAGCCTGCCTCGTCAGTAAACATAATTTTTCTACAAAAATTTGGAACAAGGATTCTTTTGTTTCTAATAAATTGAGAAAATGTAAGCCGCATGGGGGGATCAGTCGGTAAAAGTTCCTGGACTTTTTGTATGTGGTAAGGATGTAACAACTGTTCTCTTAAAACCTCATTGACAATCGTTTTAGGAACATTTAACTCACGTTCTAAGAGACGGGTACTGGTACTTGGTTCTTCTTCAACTCTTTCCAGAATCATCTCTTCTGTTTCCACAGTTCGAGTTGTTCGCATACGACCCCTGCCTTCAAACTTTTTCTCAAAACTGCCCGTTTCCCGAAGATGACGCTCAATATTGGCAAATGTTTGGTGGTTTGGTATTCGACGGTTAGGAAACCTCTCCATGTAAACCCTAACACTCTGACGCCCATTTCCTTGACAAAACCCGTATACCAGGAGCATGTCAACTTTCTGAGAGTTTGTATAATTTTCCATTTTTAATGGTAAAATGAACTTGTAATTCAAGAATGTTGATCGTATACTTGAGTAAATTTCATAGACTGGTGACAATTTGTCAATAATTGTCAAATTATTAAACGCCATAGCAACAAGGTCACTTAAAAAATTATTGTTACAGGTAATTTCTTTTTAATATTTACAAATTTTTGACGCCCTCTACCGGCTAAACGAGACAATTTTGGATATAACTAAGTCGGCTTAGATCGACCTATTTTGACGTCAGGAGTCTGTCGTCAAACGTTGTACACGTATTTTCCGGACACCCTGTATAGTGTTCTTTTATTTTTATTTTAAATTCATTCTCTTCTCAATTTTTTATTTTCTTAATACTTTGAGGCAGTTGATTTTACGTTACTAGTCCATTGCCTAGTATTGTTTGTTTTGCCTTTTCTGTCATTGTTGTGTGATCATGTATATTGCTTGTTTTTTTTAGTGTTATGTCCGTGAATTTCTTTGTTGGTTTTTATTTGGAGGTTAGTTTTAATTTTGATATTTTTAATTTTATATATTAGTTTGAATTTTTCTATTTTTATTTTTTTGTTTATCTTTGTTTCGTTAATTATTTTGTATACTTCTTCTGTTGGTTTTAGTTTTGGTCGTTTGTGTATTATTTTTAGAATTTTGTTCTGTTGTCTTTGTATTTTTTATATTTTTGTTTTAGATGTTTCTCCCCATATATTTATTAAATAAATAATTTTTGCTAAAAACAGTGAATGGTAGATACTTAATGCAGTTTCTTTTGTTATGCATTTACTGGCTTTATTTACAGCTCCTATTGTTGCTGCGCTTTCTTTTAATATTTTGTTAATATGTGTATCCCAGGTGAGTTTCTCAGTTAATATTTGTTCTAAGTATTTTGTCTGTTTTGTTTTAGTAATTTGTATGTTATTTATTTCAATTTATATGTCAATATCTTTTGTGTTTTTTTGTCTTATTACTATATAAGTTGTTTTTTCTTCATTTATTGTTTGTATGTTTTTGTCGTACCATTTAGTTAGTTTCTTAATGTATGCATTTATGTTTCTTTTTATTGCTTCTTTATTTTTTTCCGTAATATATAATACATGTGTCTTCAGCATATGTATATATTTCACCAGTCAAATTTATATTATATATATATATATATATATATATATATATATCATTTAAGTGTACGTCCTCATCTTGAGTATTGTTCCAATGTGTGGTCACCATACACCGCCGTCAGTAAAGGAAAAATTGAACAGATTCAAAAAAAGTTTGTTCGTTTTTTGGCGTATACATGCAACATTGCAGGTAGCTACACGGAACTGCTCTCTACATTTAACATGACCAGTCTTGAAAAAAAAACGTTTTAATTTTGACGTGACACTAGTTTTTAAAGTGCTTCGTGGGATTATTGACTGTCCTGACTTGCTCAGCTCTATAGGTATTCATGTCCCAGCTCGAGTTTTACGCAATGACTATATAGATTCTTTTAATATCCTATTTTGTAATGGCTTCCGTTGACTAGTAAATAAATAAATAAATAAATAAATAATATATAGTAAATAGACAAAATGTTACGTTTAAGTTTAAAAAAACAACCGTTTTTATTTTTTTTGGAATATTAAAAAAAGACTTATGACAAATTTTAAAATGAGATTATGTTTTTCTGGAATCTCAGCTCAACTTTGTTAATTTAACGAACTCTGTAACATTTAAAATAACAAAGTTACTTATAGAACACATGTAGATTATTGACACCTTGTATATAATTACTAATAATAGCTTCCATTAATTTAAAAAATAATATTAAGTTGCATTACATCAGTGTTAAGTTTTTAAATTTTTGTTTAATAATTGTTTTTATTCTTAGTTTTTTTCACTTTAACTTTTATATTTGCAGTAGATTTCACTCATTTGTATAACATTTATGTTTAAAAAAAAATCAAGAAAATAACACACAAAATATATAAAGTTTTTAAAAACAATCCACTCTGTTAAACTCAATTAATTAAAAAAAAAAATATTTTGTGTAATTTTTTATATATATTTATTAATGCCACAAACATTACATTCACAAACAAAAAAAATATTTTTTTTGCAAATAATAAGTGCTAGACGAATGAAGTTCATTACACACTCAAATCAAACTTTAGAAATGTAGAAAAATTATTATAGTTAGTTATAAACTGGTTGATTTTATTTACATTGTAAATAAAACGAATCACACATCTTTTATTTTATTTTCAATATGAACGCATATTTACGCAACATAATAACTATTTTAGTTATTATTTTTTTAGTTATTGTTACAGCTAACAATTTGCCAATAAAATACAAAGCAGATACATATATTCCAAATAAGTACATTAAAAAAAGTAGAAGCAATTGTTTAATTGAAAATGCGTATGGTTTAAAACTTTCTATTTTGGCATGTTTTTCTGCATCATGTTTCCATTTCTGAAATAACCCAACTTCTTGGAATCGTATAAGAAATTTATTCGCAAAGGGATACGCAGGATGACGGACACTTACTATCATTGACGAATCTGTTTTAAAAATATTTATGTAATACAATTGGTTTAATTTTAGATTATTTAAAGTATCTTCAATAATAGTAATTGATAAAGAGTTTATATACATAGTTACATTTCTATACTCTGACGCATGTTTAGCCCACATATAAATACCTTCATATTTATAATAATCTATTTCACATAACTGATTCTGACTCAATAAAGATTCAGTTATAGAGTTTTTCTCAAATTCATTAAATAGTGATTTAAAAGACAGTGCCAAATCCGAACATATTGGTAATTTAGATTCTGCCAAATCCTCAATACTTTTAATTTGTTTTTTGTAAAGCGGATTTACTATTACTTTAAAGAATAATCCTAAATAAGCACTGGTAATAATAAAAGAGAATATTACCCACGTTATGTATACTATACGCATTGTTTTGTATTTAGGTCGATTAACTCCCTGTGTTAAAAATACGTCATAGAGATTATAAATTGCAAAAGAAATATAATTGTATTTTTCCGGTTGTTTTACTAGTTTTGCTATTATAAAGCAAGCCAAAATGTAAATAATAAAGGAAACAAACACAAAAGTCCAAAGTGTAGCGTCAAAAACGTAAAAAAACCCATGCCAGTTGGAACTGCGCAATGCAAGCGGCACAGCAATCACATTATAACTAAAAAAATGAGGATAAAGTATATTATCAAAATATTCTAGATCCGAACTGAAATCTGCAGGCAGTATTGTATAATATAAACTGCGGGTTGGTTGAATTGTAAAGTTCATAATTTTACCAATTTCTCGCCATATAATCAAATTTACATCTGATACAGCAGAATTTATATCGAAATATAATAAAATCTTTTCTTCAAAATTTTCAATTGTTCCTTTAAATACTTTCTTAATTGTTGTCTGGTTAAATTCTTCACAGTTAAATAGTTTAACCATTCTATTTGTTACAAATTCCCACATGTACATGTTTCCAAATTTATTTATAAATATTGATCTTGAAAACTCTGCATTAATTTGATATGTAAAAACGCCCGTTGTTATGTCATTGCCTAAATAAAGAATCACATTTATGGGTTCATTTTTTTTAGGGATTTTTCTATCCATAGATCCATTCCATACCATTATATTTAATTCAAAAGTATTAAAGTAATTGGTTTCTAAACAACTTTTTTTAATTTTGTGATAATGCATGATAGTGAAATGTGTCCACTTGCCGTATTTTATAATGTTGTTAACGAATTGGTAATTAATATTGATACCAAAACAAAAATTTACTTTAAATCTTTGGTAGATGTTTGTTACGTTTGCCATACACTTAATAAGTTTTGTTTCATATTCATCATCTTGCAGCTGAAAAAAAATTAAATTTATTGTCATTTTGAATATATGGCAACAGCAGTTGTTTGTAAGTAGTTTTTTTAAGATTTCAATCATAATTTTTTTTTCTCCAAAATAATCAATTGCAAATGGTGCAAGTTATATTTAATACAATCTCAAAACTATAAATAAATTAAAAAATGTCAACAATAATATTCTAAACTTTTATAATAAAATTTATTATACCGCTTTAAATAATTAATTGGTTTATTTTATTATACAGGGTGTTTCCTAACTAGAGACAAAAAATGAAACTAGGTACAATTTTTAATTTCAAACAGAAAATCTAAATAACTTTTTTGTCTAACTTGCTTCGTTTACGAGATAATAAAAAAATACTCACACAAAATTAAATAAAAAAAGACATTTGTAACAACAAACAAAACAATATTATTTTAATAAGTTTTCAAAATCGCTACCATGAGAATGATAAACTGCTTCAAAATCTGTTGTGTTTTGAATGTGCAATGCAGCATTTGCAATTCTCTCATCATAAAAGTCCAATAGATTTAAATCAGGAGGTCATCTACCAATCCACCTATTATTAAAATTATTGTTAAGCCACCAAACTACATATCGCCCAACATGAGGCAGTGCTCCATCTTGCTGGTACCACATCATGTTACGTAAGGCAAGAGGTACATTGTTATCAATCTAATTTTCAAAAAAAATTGCGTACAAATCAGCATTCAAACGAGGTGGTAAAATTTGAATGGGCAGTAGTTGTCCATTAACAACCCCACACCATGTTTTAACTGAAATCTTTGTTGGTAAGCTTGTACCCTAACTGCTTACGGATTTCCTAATAACCAGATATGCTCATTATGAACATTGTTAATTTTATCTCTTGTAAACATAGATTCATCGCTTCATAATATTGAACTAAAGAAATTAGGATCTTGTTCAAAAAGCCATTGAGGAAATGCAATTTGTTGTGCTGCGTAGCCTTGTTAAATAGTTGTAAACGGATAAAAGTCGCTTAACCCTGACTCCTGGTTCATCAAAAACTGCGTCAACTATTTGTTCCTTTTCTGCCATAGTGTGCTGTTGATGTGGACTTCTACTACAACGATTTCTAATTCCAAATTCATGGAGCCTTTAAAATGCGTTTGAAAATACGCGACGAGAAAGTAGCTTTCTGTGGAGAAATATAATTGATACTTGCGACATGCAGTTAAGGCATTACCATTACAGAATCCGTAAACAAAAATTATATCTGCGTATTCTCCGTTGTTAAACAGAATTTTTATTAAGTTTTACTAACCACACCAAAGAAAACAATTTAAACACTTGTTGAAGTAATGTTGTTTTGTTTATTTTTTTTTTAAATAAAAAGTTTTTTAAATAATGTAATATTTTTTATTGTCTCGGAAACGAAGCAAGATAGACAAAAAAGTTAATTAAATTTTCTGTTTTATATTAAAAAATGTACTTAAAGTTTTATTTTTTGCCTCAAGTTTAGAAACACCCTGTATAATAAAACTGTTCTTTACCGCTTTAACTTGATGATAAACTTTCAAACAGTCCCAACTATGTCTACTTTATTCAACGCAAAAAGGCTGGTGCGACAGCCATTCTACACAGGCTAACAGTAGAAGTTTATACTTAACAGGGCAGTTTTTTGAGTGTCATAAAACTTTGTTACAGTCCAATTTCCGGCAAGCAACCCTATAATAACAATTATTAACACGATTACATATTAACATAATTTTTTTTATACTTATCTAATTCATTTTCAATATTATCTAGTCCTCGGTGAGAATCCGTTTCCTTAATACTCCAGTTCATTTTATTTATTGTTTGATCGGGGCAATGTGCAATTAAATTCCCCACATTTTTTTTATATACAGGTGTTGCAAGGAGCTAAAAGTAAACAAAAAAGAAAGGTATTTATTTAATTATTGATTATTTCACTATGACCAACAATTATTTTTGTACGTTTCTACTTACGGTTATTGTCTGCACCAGAGGTTTTGATGTTCACTCCATTTGATTCAATCACTCCTTAATTTCCATTCCCCATCATTATATCCAATACTACTTGTTGCTTGTTTACTTTTGTAAACCTAACCTAAAATGACGATTAATTAATATTGATTGAAAAATCTTAAAATTGATTCGCAAATTGATTTCCGTTTGTTATAATTTAGAACAAAGTAATTAATTTAGCTGTTAATTGGGGGTAATTAAGATGCTGTACTTACATGTTTGTTGTTGTTAAACACTGTGGTTGTGTTCACTGCTACACTACCTTTATCCTTAGTACAGTTTCCTTCTTGCTTTCAATTCACTAATTCTTATTGCAGTTTCCTGTATTGCTTTGAGCAGCGCTATTAGCTTTGCGTATGCAAATAGTTTACGCTAGATGACGGTGCCGGCGTAAGCAATTTTGAAATTAGTAATTATTTATTTTTAATTAATCGTTATTCTCATATTGTCCCGGCTTCACCATTATAAGATTATTATTCTTAGATTGATTCCTAATTTCCAATTCCCGATCTATTCATTATTCTTAACTTGACTTAATCTGAGGACGGTCTTGCGCAAAGAGGGAAACATTCCTGCAGATCTTCCTGCAGCTTGAGTAATCGAGCCTTTTTACTGCCGAACTCGTACTTGAGAACATCGACATAGTCGGATCAGTGTAACAAGTACTTGCGATTATTAAGTTATAGTTAACCGCATGTTGCGGATATTTGATCGCAAGTTATATGGAGTATAATTTAAACCTCTCTCTCTTTGTCGTAATTCCGGAATCAGGTGAGTCAAGTTTATTTAATTTTATCCTTTTTTTGTTAATTCCCTATTTTTCCGTTTATTCTAGGTTTTTATGACCTACGGGTGATATACCCTGTCCCAAGTCACTACCTTTTTTTTTAAATACCCTTTGCAAACTGTACAAGGGAAATTACTAATTCTATTAAAATCTAGAATTAATAATATATCTAAAGAAAGCCAAAAACCTATCGCCACGTGTACGCCGATAGGCAAGAAATTAATTTGCAACGTGGGGTCAGCCGAATTCCCCCCATCGAGGGAGCCTTTGATATTCCTGACTTATTAATAGTCTACAAGAATTCTTTTTCTTGGTATTTTTAATTTTTAAATTTATCAGTTTGCTACAATTGTATTAATTTGAAATTACTTAGTTTTTGTTAATATTTTATGTTATAGTGCGAAAGTTGTGAGTGAGTGCGTAAGAATTTCTATTTTTGTTTAATTAATCATCACCGAATTTGTTTTGGCCTTGTCGCTTTACCATTTAAATATTATTGTATTAAAATTGTTTCAAGGGATTTGTTTTAACTTTTACCTTATCCTACCTCAATACCTTTTTCTTTTCTCCCAATACAGCCAGTTTTATTATTTTTCCCTGGAAGGAGCATTTCAGCCAATAGTGACCACAGACTACGAATCAAACGTGACACCACAAAAATAATTGGAGCCCATACATTCCCTTGCAACACATGGTGAGTTTTTCTTTTTAAGTTTCTTATATCATTTGGTGTTTTTAATTGTGCATTGCCGTCACTTAATTTTGTTTGTGCTGAATATTTCGGTACTTTTGTTTTACCCCTCCCATCTCCACCGAAGCTGAGCCAGGCTAGCCCTTTAAATAATCAAGGGCTAAATTTGGGCGTAGCAACTTTTGGAGCCCAACGTGGGGCCTGACGAGGGAAAGAAATAGTAATTTGCTACTAATTAATTAGTAAATTGAGATTTATATTTTTTAATTTTTTTTTTGTGTTGAAATTTTTGCAAGTGATTTTTTTTTTGTGTGTATTTCAATTCGCATTATAACGCAACTTTTGCATGTGCTGATATAATTTTTGTAGTTTTGGGTCAATTTAATCTATTCATTTAAAAATGTCTAAAATTGAACCGGAGCGTCTCAATAAAGACGAAGTAGAGTACGAGCTTGCGGTTAGGGGAATCACGGGAGTAGGTGATTTAAAGGAATTAATAAAATGCCTGCGGGGTATCTTAAAACTAGAAAAGGATGGAAAACATTACGATAGTATTTGGAAAGGAACCCCCGAAGAAGATATTGGCGAGTGCAATAGAAAGTTGTTGTTGGTGAATGAAAATTTGATGGGCTCATCCTTAACAAGAAGCATCACTCGGAAACTAGAATCAAAACTAGCCCATGTAATAGGTCGGTTAGAGCGGTGCAGGTCCGAAGACGAGGAGTTGGAAAAGAAAAGAACTGAGTTATTACAAAAATCCATGTCGTGCTATGGTGAATTGCAAGGCCGGTTAGAGGAGTCCGAACCCCAAAGAGAGGTAGAAGTTCCACTAGAGTTTGCCTTATCACAAACCATTTTAGAGCGTCCGGGGTTATCATCCACTCCAACTAGGTCCCACGAGGTGCCTGCAATTGTCCACCAAGATACTATCTTGGAACCAACACAACCTCTAACTACCGGTATGGCAAATATGAAAGTGTTAAATGAGTATACTTGTTTAGGAAAATGGGGGTATAGTTTTTCAGGCGATCGTCTGAACGAAAGCCTAAATGGATTCATTCAGAGAGTGGAAGAGTTAGGAGAGGCACGAGGGGTTAGTAAAGCAGTCTTATTTCGCGGTGCCATAGAACTGCTAAGTGGCAGAGCGTTAGTGTGGTTTTGGGCTAACAAGAGTAAATTATATGATTGGGAAGGGTTATGTGCCGGTTTAAGATCAGAATTCTTACCATCCGATTACAACGAAAAGATCTTACAGCAAATCAAAACTCGTACTCAAGGGCCTGACGAGAGTATTGGTATTTTTATTGCCTATATAAATAACTTGTTTGGCCGAATGACCTGCCCTGTTTCTAGCGAGATGCGATTAAAAGTAATAAGGCGAAATCTGCACCCCATGTATCTCAACAAGTTAGTGTTGGAGGATATTGACTCGGAAAATAAATTGATATCTTTGTGCCGAAAGATAGAGGAGTCGCGTAGTTGCGTGGATGACTACGTGGCCCCTTCAAATAAAGGTTCCAAATTTACACTAGAACCCGACCTTTCTTATTCCTCAAAATCGGGCAAGGTAGTCAGTGATATGTATAGGAGAAATGATAGGTATGTGGATAGCGAGGATGAATGGACAAAACCTGATTCCGGATATGGGTTGAATGATAGCCGCGGGGAAAGGTGGCGTAGAAGCGGTGATAATACGTCGTATTATCACGATGGTGGTAGTAGGTACGATGATAGAGAACATGAAGGTAGAGGGAGGTATTCTCGCGCGTATGACAGAGATTACGATCGACGGTACCAATACGAAAGTACAGATCGTGATCGGTACTCGAGAGGAGAGCGAGAATATAGTAGGGATCGTGATCAGAGCAGAAATAGGTATTTGAGAAGAGAGCGAGAAGATAGCAGCGATTGCTTTCCTCGACAGAAGCGTGATATTTTTCGGCGAGAGGAAAGAGATAGTATTGAGCGTGCTTCCCAAAAAGTACCAAAAGTGGTGCAAAGTACGGAAAAGAATAAAAGGGTACCAAGTAGGGTTAGTTTTCGAGAAGAATCAAAGAATCCTTCTCAAAGTAATGTGATATGTTTTAAATGTAATAAGAAAGGACATTTTGCAAGAGAGTGTCCTCAAAAAGAGATTAAATGTTTTGGCTGCGGATTGGTAGGCCATATCAGACCTAAATGTCCAAAGTGTCAGGGAAACGGGCGTCGGAGTCAATAGATGGCCAAGAATTGACTCCCTCCGTTTCCGTGGCCACTGTTAATCAGCACAAATTAATTTTAGACTTTATTTTAAGTCAGTCGGGGGAAAACGAGTGTCCTTATATGCCAGTTAAGGTGTATGGCATCCCCATGCTTGGATTGCTTGACTCCGGAGCAAATGGGATATTTTTAGGAGTAAAGGGATGGGATAAATTACAAATGTTGGGTGTACGATTGGCACCTTGTGCAACTGAGTGCACAGTGGCTAACAATAGCCAGATTAAATGTTTAGGAAAAATGTCAGTACCCATCGAATTGCAAGGAAAGATAAAAAATTTTGAAATCTATGTTGTTCCCGACTTGAGACACGCTTTAGTCTTAGGGGTAAACTTTTGGGTCGGCATGGATATCATACCCAATTTAAGATCCGGTGAGTGGATTTTTGGTTCCAATAATGAAATTTTAGCCCGTTGTGACGCCGTAGAGTTAAATTCCTTAAAAAACTCTGACGATTTAACGGCAATAGAGAGGGAACAGTTAACTGTGGTTGTAGATCGGTATTTCAATCAAATTAAGGATGTGAAGTTAGGGTGTACAGGTGAGGTGACGCACAAAATACTTACAAAAAGTCCACCTATTAAATCGCGTTACTACCCTGTTAGCCCATTTATGCAGCGGTTGATAGACGCGGAGGTTACCGATATGTTAAAATTGGGGGTGATAGAGCGCAGCAGCAGTGGCTGGAGCTCCCCAATTTTGATGATCCCTAAGCGAGATGGGACATTTCGCTTTTGCGTGGATTTTCGTAAGTTGAATGCCGTCTCCGAGCCGTGTGCATATCCGCTCCCGTACATAAACTCCATTCTAACAAAACTAGGCAATTCCAAGTTCCTAAGTAGCTTAGATATAAAAAGCGCGTACTGGCAAATACCTATGCACAACGATAGTAAACATTACACGGCATTTACGATACCCGGCCGTGGACTGTTCCATTTCAATCGTATGCCCTTTGGCTTAAGTGGGGCTCCTGGAACTTTCCAGTCACTGGTCGATATTATTTTTGGTGCTGAACTCGAACCATATCTATTCACCTATCTAGATGATATCATTATCACTACCCCTGACTTTGCCACCCATGTACGAATTTTGGAGGAGGTGTTTTCTCGTCTATTAAAATCAGGACTTACATTGAGTCGAAGCAAATGCGTTTTCTGCAGGAGCGAGCTGCGTTATCTCGGTTACGTGGTTAATCGGGCAGGACTCAACGTGGACCCTGATAAAGTGCGGGCAATAGTGGAGATGCCAACTCCAAAGTCCGTTAAAGACGTGAGACGAATTTACGGTATGGCCTCTTGGTACCGTAAATTTATTCCGAAGTTTTCGGAAGTGACTATGCCTCTAACTTCTCACCTGAAAAAGAATAGAAAGTTTGAGTGGACCGACGACTGTTCAGCTGCGTTGACTCAGCTAAAAGAAGTGCTTGTAAGTCCTGTCGTCTTGGCTTGCCCAAACTTCGACCTACCTTTTACATTGCAATGCGACGCCAGCTCATACGGTTTGGGAGCTGTGTTGACCCAAACGTATGATGGTCGAGAGTTTGTTATATGTTATTTGTCCCGTTCTTTGTCTAAATGTGAGCTAAATTATCACGTAACTGAGAAGGAGTGTTTGTGTGTGTTGTGGAGTGTGGAGAAACTCAGGTGTTATCTGGAAGGTGCAAAATTTACAGTCATAACAGACCATTATAGTCTGTTATGGCTGGATAACTTGAAAGATCCACAAGGCAGGTTAGGGAGATGGGCATTACGAATGCAGCAATATAATTTTAACGTTGTTCATAGGAAGGGAAAAGAACATGTAGTACCCGATTGCTTGTCACGTGCCATCCCTGACTCACCTTGTAAATCGCCTATTTGTAACCTGATTCTCTCCACAGTAACAAGCACCGACACTGCCTTATCGCAAGATAAGTGGTACTGGATTTTATTAATTGGAGGGTGGTAGATGGAAAGTTGTATCGCAGTATGGAAAATAGCACATCGAATATAGAGTTAATAGAGGATTGGTGGAAAATTGTTCTGCCAAAAGAGAAACGTCGGGAAGTATTAAGCAAATTCCATGACGATCCTACGGCCGGTCACCTAGGAATATACAAAACATACCACCGAATAGCTTCCAGGTATTACTGGCCCAAGCTAAAAGCCGACGTTGCTCGGTACATTAATGGGTGTGAAACTTGTGCCACCCACAAACCCGAGCAACAGAAGCTAGCTAGAAGTCGCCCAGTAGTTTCTAAGTGCTGGCAGATGGTTAGCACAGATTTAATCGGTCCGTTCCCACGCAGCACGAAAGGACATTGCTATGTACTAGTGCTGACTGACCACTTCAGCAAATTTGCTTTGCTTTTTCCCCTTAGGCAAGCCACCACTGCTCAGGTTTGTAAGCTTATCGAAACCAATGTGTTTTTGATGTTTGGTGTTCCCGAGATGCTAATCACGGACAATGGAGTGCAATACAAAAGTAAGGAGTTTGGTAAACTAATGGCAAAATATCATGTTCGTGTTATTTATAATGCAGTGTATCATCCCCAAGCCAATCCCTGTGAGCGGGTAAATCGTGTTATTAAAACAATGTTGGCTTCTTACGTTGATGATGATCAACGTAAGTGGGATGAACACTTGTATGAAATCGGATGTGCTCTGAGAACTGCACAACATGAAGTTACCAGCAAAACTCCTTACTGTATTAACTTCGGTCAGGAGATGGTGCTAGATGGGAGAGATTACAAGGAGTCGAGACTAAAGAAATATTTGACAGATGAGAGGCAGGATATAGTAATCGATGAGAACAAGGAAGCTCAGTTAACTCAATTGCGACTGCTAGTTAAAGCTCGGCTGGCAGAAGCTCAAGCAAAGACCAAAACCCGATATAACTTGCGAAGAAGACCCTTGGCATTGAATGTAGGAGAAAGCGTTTGGAAAAGGGAGTTTAAGTTATCGGATGCAAGTAAAAATTTTAACTACAAGCTTGGTCGGAAATTTTCGGGTCCCTATAAAGTAAGGAAGAAACTAGGAACCAATGTATACGAGCTTGAAGACAATTTTGGTAAGTCAAAAGGGTCTTGGCATATCCAAGACTTGAAGCCAATGAAAGACGTGTACATTGATGACTAGTTCCTTACTTTAATTAAGAATAATAATTGTTTATACCTGATAGTAAATTCATTTATTTTAGTTGATCAGTTTACAATTAAATTGTTTTCTAGTATTTGTTTCTTTTTCTTTTATTTTTTTTTTTTGGAATATGGTGAATTATCCATCATGTGTAGTGTGTACTCGGGTTAGAATTAATTTGTTTCATAGCACTTGTTTTATTTTTATTTTTTTCTTTTTTTCCTTCTTTTAATTCTTTTTTTTTAACTGGTGAGATTATCCATGTGCATCAGTTACTCGAGTTTTGATTCATTCGTTTAATTTTCTTCTTTTGTTTATTATTTTTATACATTATAGTGGGTTTTATCTAGGTGCACTGTAAATTTGGTTTACTGTTAATCGGTTCTTGTTGTTTATGTATTTTCTTTGTAAATTATACAGCGGCTAATTGAGGTGCAATGGATACACAAAAACAGAAAAAAAAAAAATTCATTGCATTAATTATTTTTTTTTTGAGGTGAGAGTGAGGTTTGTTACAGTCCAATTTCCGGCAAGCAACCCTATAATAACAATTATTAACACGATTACATATTAACATAATTTTTTTTATACTTATCTAATTCATTTTCAATATTATCAAGTCCTCGGTGAGAATCCGTTTCCTTAATACTCCAGTTCATTTTATTTATTGTTTGATCGGGGCAATGTGCAATTAAATTCCCCACATTTTTTTTTATATACAGGTGTTGCAAGGAGCTAAAAGTAAACAAAAAAGAAAGGTATTTATTTAATTATTGATTATTTCACTATGACCAACAATTATTTTTGTACGTTTCTACTTACGGTTATTGTCTGCACCAGAGGTTTTGATGTTCACTCCATTTGATTCAATCACTCCTTAATTTCCATTCCCCATCATTATATCCAATACTACTTGTTGCTTGTTTACTTTTGTAAACCTAACCTAAAATGACGATTAATTAATATTGATTGAGAAATCTTAAAATTGATTCGCAAATTGATTTCCGTTTGTTATAATTTAGAACAAAGTAATTAATTTAGCTGTTAATTGGGGGTAATTAAGATGCTGTACTTACATGTTTGTTGTTGTTAAACACTGTGGTTGTGTTCACTGCTACACTACCTTTATCCTTAGTACAGTTTCCTTCTTGCTTTTAATTCACTAATTCTTATTGCAGTTTCCTGTATTGCTTTGAGCAGCGCTATTAGCTTTGCGTATGCAAATAGTTTACGCTAGATGACGGTGCCGGCGTAAGCAATTTTGAAATTAGTAATTATTTATTTTTAATTAATCGTTATTCTCATATTGTCCCGGCTTCACCATTATAAGATTATTATTCTTAGATTGATTCCTAATTTCCAATTCCCGATCTATTCATTATTCTTAACTTGACTTAATCTGAGGACGGTCTTGCGCAAAGAGGGAAACATTCCTGCAGATCTTCCTGCAGCTTGAGTAATCGAGCCTTTTTACTGCCGAACTCGTACTTGAGAACATCGGCATAGTCGGATCAGTGTAACAAGTACTTGCGATTATTAAGTTATAGTTAACCGCATGTTGCGGATATTTGATCGCAAGTTATATGGAGTATAATTTATACCTCTCTCTCTTTGTCGTAATTCCGGAATCAGGTGAGTCAAGTTTATTTAATTTTATCCTTTTTTTGTTAATTCCCTATTTTTCCGTTTATTCTAGGTTTTTATGACCTACGGGTGATATACCCTGTCCCAAGTCACTACCTTTTTTTTTAAATACCCTTTGCAAACTGTACAAGGGAAATTACTAATTCTATTAAAATCTAGAATTAATAATATATCTAAAGAAAGCCAAAAACCTATCGCCACGTGTACGCCGATAGGCAAGAAATTAATTTGCAACGTGGGGTCAGCCGAATTCCCCCCATCGAGGGAGCCTTTGATATTCCTGACTTATTAATAGTCTACAAGAATTCTTTTTCTTGGTATTTTTAATTTTTAAATTTATCAGTTTGCTACAATTGTATTAATTTGAAATTACTTAGTTTTTGTTAATATTTTATGTTATAGTGCGAAAGTTGTGAGTGAGTGCGTAAGAATTTCTATTTTTGTTTAATTAATCATCACCGAATTTGTTTTGGCCTTGTCGCTTTACCATTTAAATATTATTGTATTAAAATTGTTTCAAGGGATTTGTTTTAACCTTTACCTTATCCTACCTCAATACCTTTTTCTTTTCTCCCAATACAGCCAGTTTTATTATTTTTCCCTGGAAGGAGCATTTCAGCCAATAGTGACCACAGACTACGAATCAAACGTGACACCACAAAAATAATTGGAGCCCATACATTCCCTTGCAACACATGGTGAGTTTTTCTTTTTAAGTTTCTTATATCATTTGGTGTTTTTAATTGTGCATTGCCGTCACTTAATTTTGTTTGTGCTGAATATTTCGGTACTTTTGTTTTACCCCTCCCATCTCCACCGAAGCTGAGCCAGGCTAGCCCTTTAAATAATCAAGGGCTAAATTTGGGCGTAGCAACTTTTGGAGCCCAACGTGGGGCCTGACGAGGGAAAGAAATAGTAATTTGCTACTAATTAATTAGTAAATTGAGATTTATATTTTTTAATTTTTTTTTTGTGTTGAAATTTTTGCAAGTGATTTTTTTTTGTGTGTATTTTAATTCGCATTATAACGCAACTTTTGCATGTGCTGATATAATTTTTGTAGTTTTGGGTCAATTTAATCTATTCATTTAAAAATGTCTAAAATTGAACCGGAGCGTCTCAATAAAGACGAAGTAGAGTACGAGCTTGCGGTTAGGGGAATCACGGGAGTAGGTGATTTAAAGGAATTAATAAAATGCCTGCGGGGTATCTTAAAACTAGAAAAGGATGGAAAACATTACGATAGTATTTGGAAAGGAACCCCCGAAGAAGATATTGGCGAGTGCAATAGAAAGTTGTTGTTGGTGAATGAAAATTTGATGGGCTCATCCTTAACAAGAAGCATCACTCGGAAACTAGAATCAAAACTAGCCCATGTAATAGGTCGGTTATGTCGTGCTATGGTGAATTGCAAGGCCGGTTAGAGGAGTCCGAACCCCAAAGAGAGGTAGAAGTTCCACTAGAGTTTGCCTTATCACAAACCATTTTAGAGCGTCCGGGGTTGTCATCCACTCCAACTAGGTCCCACGAGGTGCCTGCAATTGTCCACCAAGATACTATCTTGGAACCAACACAACCTCTAACTACCGGTATGGCAAATATGAAAGTGTCAAATGAGTATACTTGTTTAGGAAAATGGGGGTATAGTTTTTCAGGCGATCGTCTGAACGAAAGCCTAAATGGATTCATTCAGAGAGTGTAAGAGTTAGGAGAGGCACGAGGGGTTAGTAAGGCAGTCTTATTTCGCGGTGCCATAGAACTGCTAAGTGGCAGAGCGTTAGTGTGGTTTCGGGCTAACAAGAGTAAATTATATGATTGGGAAGGGTTATGTGCCGGTTTAAGATCAGAATTCTTACCATCCGATTACAACGAAAAGATCTTACAGCAAATCAAAACTCGTACTCAAGGGCCTGACGAGAGTATTGGTATTTTTATTGCCTATATAAATAACTTGTTTGGCCGAATGACCTGCCCTGTTTCTAGCGAGATGCGATTAAAAGTAATAAGGCGAAATCTGCACCCCATGTATCTCAACAAGTTAGTGTTGGAGGATATTGACTCGGAAAATAAATTGATATCTTTGTGCCGAAAGATAGAGGAGTCGCGTAGTTGCGTGGATGACTACGTGGCCCCTTCAAATAAAGGTTCAAAATTTACACTAGAACCCGACCTTTCTTATTCCTCAAAATCGGGCAAGGTAGTCAGTGATATGTATAGGAGAAATGATAGGTATGTGGATAGCGAGGATGAATGGACAAAACCTGATTCCGGATATGGGTTGAATGATAGCCGCGGGGAAAGGTGGCGTAGAAGCGGTGATAATACGTCGTATTATCACGATGGTGGTAGTAGGTACGATGATAGAGAACATGAAGGTAGAGGGAGGTATTCTCGCGCGTATGACAGAGATTACGATCGACGGTACCAATACGAAAGTACAGATCGTGATCGGTACTCGAGAGGAGAGCGAGAATATAGTAGGGATCGTGATCAGAGCAGAAATAGGTATTTGAGAAGAGAGCGAGAAGATAGCAGCGATTGCTTTCCTCGACAGAAGCGTGATATTTTTCGGCGAGAGGAAAGAGATAGTATTGAGCGTGCTTCCCAAAAAGTACCAAAAGTGGTGCAAAGTACGGAAAAGAATAAAAGGGTACCAAGTAGGGTTAGTTTTCGAGAAGAATCAAAGAATCCTTCTCAAAGTAATGTGATATGTTTTAAATGTAATAAGAAAGGACATTTTGCAAGAGAGTGTCCTCAAAAAGAGATTAAATGTTTTGGCTGCGGATTGGTAGGCCATATCAGACCTAAATGTCCAAAGTGTCAGGGAAACGGGCGTCGGAGTCAATAGATGGCCAAGAATTGACTCCCTCCGTTTCCGTGGCCACTGTTAATCAGCACAAATTAATTTTAGACTCTATTTTAAGTCAGTCGGGGGAAAACGAGTGTCCTTATATGCCAGTTAAGGTGTATGGCATCCCCATGCTTGGATTGCTTGACTCCGGAGCAAATGGGATATTTTTAGGAGTAAAGAGATGGGATAAATTACAAATGTTGGGTGTACGATTGGCACCTTGTGCAACTGAGTGCACAGTGGCTAACAATAGCCAGATTAAATGTTTAGGAAAAATGTCAGTACCCATCAAATTGCAAGGAAAGATAAAAAATTTTGAAATCTATGTTGTTCCCGACTTGAGACACGCTTTAGTCTTAGGAGTAAACTTTTGGGTCGGCATGGATATCATACCCAATTTAAGATCCGGTGAGTGGATTTTTGGTTCCAATAATGAAATTTTAGCCCGTTGTGACGCCGTAGAGTTAAATTCCTTAAAAAACTCTGACGATTTAACGGCAATAGAGAGGGAACAGTTAACTGTGGTTGTAGATCGGTATTTCAATCAAATTAAGGATGTGAAGTTAGGGTGTACAGGTGAGGTGACGCACAAAATACTTACGAAAAGTCCACCTATTAAATCGCGTTACTACCCTGTTAGCCCATTTATGCAGCGGTTGATAGACGCGGAGGTTACCGATATGTTAAAATTGGGGGTGATAGAGCGCAGCAGCAGTGGCTGGAGCTCCCCAATTTTGATGATCCCTAAGCGAGATGGGACATTTCGCTTTTGCGTGGATTTTCGTAAGTTGAATGCCGTCTCCGAGCCGTGTGCATATCCGCTCCCGTACATAAACTCCATTCTAACAAAACTAGGCAATTCCAAGTTCCTAAGTAGCTTAGATATAAAAAGCGCGTACTGGCAAATACCTATGCACAACGATAGTAAATATTACACGGCATTTACGATACCCGGCCGTGGACTGTTCCATTTCAATCGTATGCCCTTTGGCTTAAGTGGGGCTCCTGGAACTTTCCAGTCACTGGTCGATATTATTTTTGGTGCTGAACTCGAACCATATCTATTCACCTATCTAGATGATATCATTATCACTACCCCTGACTTTGCCACCCATGTACGAATTTTGGAGGAGGTGTTTTCTCGTCTATTAAAATCAGGACTTACGTTGAGTCGAAGCAAATGCGTTTTCTGCAGGAGCGAGCTGCGTTATCTCGGTTACGTGGTTAATCGGGCAGGACTCAACGTGGACCCTGATAAAGTGCGGGCAATAGTGGAGATGCCAACTCCAAAGTCCGTTAAAGACGTGAGACGAATTTACGGTATGGCCTCTTGGTACCGTAAATTTATTCCGAAGTTTTCGGAAGTGACTATGCCTCTAACTTCTCACCTGAAAAAGAATAGAAAGTTTGAGTGGACCGACGACTGTTCAGCTGCGTTGACTCAGCTAAAAGAAGTGCTTGTAAGTCCTGTCGTCTTGGCTTGCCCAAACTTCGACCTACCTTTTACATTGCAATGCGACGCCAGCTCATACGGTTTGGGAGCTGTGTTGACCCAAACGTATGATGGTCGAGAGTTTGTTATATGTTATTTGTCCCGTTCTTTGTCTAAATGTGAGCTAAATTATCACGTAACTGAGAAGGAGTGTTTGTGTGTGTTGTGGAGTGTGGAGAAACTCAGGTGTTATCTGGAAGGTGCAAAATTTACAGTCATAACAGACCATTATAGTCTGTTATGGCTGGATAACTTGAAAGATCCACAAGGCAGGTTAGGGAGATGGGCATTACGAATGCAGCAATATAATTTTAACGTTGTTCATAGGAAGGGAAAAGAACATGTAGTACCCGATTGCTTGTCACGTGCCATCCCTGACTCACCTTGTAAATCGCCTATTTGTAACCTGATTCTCTCCACAGTAACAAGCACCGACACTGCCTTATCGCAAGATAAGTGGTACAATAGTATGTGCAGAAAGGTAGTTGAAAAACCACTGGATTTTATTAATTGGAGGGTGGTAGATGGAAAGTTGTATCGCAGTATGGAAAATAGCACATCGAATATAGAGTTAATAGAGGATTGGTGGAAAATTGTTCTGCCAAAAGAGAAACGTCGGGAAGTATTAAGCAAATTCCATGACGATCCTACGGCCGGTCACCTAGGAATATACAAAACATACCACCGAATAGCTTCCAGGTATTACTGGCCCAAGCTAAAAGCCGACGTTGCTCGGTACATTAATGGGTGTGAAACTTGTGCCACCCACAAACCCGAGCAACAGAAGCTAGCTGGCTTAATGGGAAGTCGCCCAGTAGTTTCTAAGTGCTGGCAGATGGTTAGCACAGATTTAATCGGTCCGTTCCCACGCAGCACGAAAGGACATTGCTATGTACTAGTGCTGACTGACCACTTCAGCAAATTTGCTTTGCTTTTTCCCCTTAGGCAAGCCACCACTGCTCAGGTTTGTAAGCTTATCGAAACCAATGTGTTTTTGATGTTTGGTGTTCCCGAGATGCTAATCACGGACAATGGAGTGCAATACAAAAGTAAGGAGTTTGGTAAACTAATGGCAAAATATCATGTTCGTGTTATTTATAATGCAGTGTATCATCCCCAAGCCAATCCCTGTGAGCGGGTAAATCGTGTTATTAAAACAATGTTGGCTTCTTACGTTGATGATGATCAACGTAAGTGGGATGAACAGTTGTATGAAATCGGATGTGCTCTGAGAACTGCACAACATGAAGTTACCAGCAAAACTCCTTACTGTATTAACTTCGGTCAGGAGATGGTGCTAGATGGGAGAGATTACAAGGAGTCGAGACTAAAGAAATATTTGACAGATGAGAGGCAGGATATAGTAATCGATGAGAACAAGGAAGCTCAGTTAACTCAATTCCGACTGCTAGTTAAAGCTCGGCTGGCAGAAGCTCAAGCAAAGACCAAAACCCGATATAACTTGCGAAGAAGACCCTTGGCATTGAATGTAGGAGAAAGCGTTTGGAAAAGGGAGTTTAAGTTATCGGATGCAAGTAAAAATTTTAACTACAAGCTTGGTCGGAAATTTTCGGGTCCCTATAAAGTAAGGAAGAAACTAGGAACCAATGTATACGAGCTTGAAGACAATTTTGGTAAGTCAAAAGGGTCTTGGCATATCCAAGACTTGAAGCCAATGAAAGACGTGTACATTGATGACTAGTTCCTTACTTTAATTAAGAATAATAATTGTTTATACCTGATAGTAAATTCATTTATTTTAGTTGATCAGTTTACAATTAAATTGTTTTCTAGTATTTGTTTCTTTTTCTTTTATTTTTTTTTTTTGGAATATGGTGAATTATCCATCATGTGTAGTGTGTACTCGGGTTAGAATTAATTTGTTTCATAGCACTTGTTTTATTTTTATTTTTTTCTTTTTTTCCTTCTTTTAATTCTTTTTTTTTAACTGGTGAGATTATCCATGTGCATCAGTTACTCGAGTTTTGATTCATTCGTTTAATTTTCTTCTTTTGTTTATTATTTTTATACATTATAGTGGGTTTTATCTAGGTGCACTGTAAATTTGGTTTACTGTTAATCGGTTCTTGTTGTTTATGTATTTTCTTTGTAAATTATACAGCGGCTAATTGAGGTGCAATGGATACACAAAAACAGAAAAAAAAAATTCATTGCATTAATTATTTTTTTTTTTTGAGGTGAGAGTGAGGTTTGTTACAGTCCAATTTCCGGCAAGCAACCCTATAATAACAATTATTAACACGATTACATATTAACATAATTTTTTTTATACTTATCTAATTCATTTTCAATATTATCAAGTCCTCGGTGAGAATCCGTTTCCTTAATACTCCAGTTCATTTTATTTATTGTTTGATCGGGGCAATGTGCAATTAAATTCCCCACATTTTTTTTATATACAGGTGTTGCAAGGAGCTAAAAGTAAACAAAAAAGAAAGGTATTTATTTAATTATTGATTATTTCACTATGACCAACAATTATTTTTGTACGTTTCTACTTACGGTTATTGTCTGCACCAGAGGTTTTGATGTTCACTCCATTTGATTCAATCACTCCTTAATTTCCATTCCCCATCATTATATCCAATACTACTTGTTGCTTGTTTACTTTTGTAAACCTAACCTAAAATGACGATTAATTAATATTGATTGAGAAATCTTAAAATTGATTCGCAAATTGATTTCCGTTTGTTATAATTTAGAACAAAGTAATTAATTTAGCTGTTAATTGGGGGTAATTAAGATGCTGTACTTACATGTTTGTTGTTGTTAAACACTGTGGTTGTGTTCACTGCTACACTACCTTTATCCTTAGTACAGTTTCCTTCTTGCTTTCAATTCACTAATTCTTATTGCAGTTTCCTGTATTGCTTTGAGCAGCGCTATTAGCTTTGCGTATGCAAATAGTTTACGCTAGATGACGGTGCCGGCGTAAGCAATTTTGAAATTAGTAATTATTTATTTTTAATTAATCGTTATTCTCATATTGTCCCGGCTTCACCATTATAAGATTATTATTCTTAGATTGATTCCTAATTTCCAATTCCCGATCTATTCATTATTCTTAACTTGACTTAATCTGAGGACGGTCTTGCGCAAAGAGGGAAACATTCCTGCAGATCTTCCTGCAGCTTGAGTAATCGAGCCTTTTTACTGCCGAACTCGTACTTGAGAACATCGACATAGTCGGATCAGTGTAACAAGTACTTGCGATTATTAAGTTATAGTTAACCGCATGTTGCGGATATTTGATCGCAAGTTATATGGAGTATAATTTAAACCTCTCTCTCTTTGTCGTAATTCCGGAATCAGGTGAGTCAAGTTTATTTAATTTTATCCTTTTTTTGTTAATTCCCTATTTTTCCGTTTATTCTAGGTTTTTATGACCTACGGGTGATATACCCTGTCCCAAGTCACTACCTTTTTTTTTAAATACCCTTTGCAAACTGTACAAGGGAAATTACTAATTCTATTAAAATCTAGAATTAATAATATATCTAAAGAAAGCCAAAAACCTATCGCCACGTGTACGCCGATAGGCAAGAAATTAATTTGCAACGTGGGGTCAGCCGAATTCCCCCCATCGAGGGAGCCTTTGATATTCCTGACTTATTAATAGTCTACAAGAATTCTTTTTCTTGGTATTTTTAATTTTTAAATTTATCAGTTTGCTACAATTGTATTAATTTGAAATTACTTAGTTTTTGTTAATATTTTATGTTATAGTGCGAAAGTTGTGAGTGAGTGCGTAAGAATTTCTATTTTTGTTTAATTAATCATCACCGAATTTGTTTTGGCCTTGTCGCTTTACCATTTAAATATTATTGTATTAAAATTGTTTCAAGGGATTTGTTTTAACTTTTACCTTATCCTACCTCAATACCTTTTTCTTTTCTCCCAATACAGCCAGTTTTATTATTTTTCCCTGGAAGGAGCATTTCAGCCAATAGTGACCACAGACTACGAATCAAACGTGACACCACAAAAATAATTGGAGCCCATACATTCCCTTGCAACACCTGGTGAGTTTTTCTTTTTAAGTTTCTTATATCATTTGGTGTTTTTAATTGTGCATTGCCGTCGCTTAATTTTGTTTGTGCTGAATATTTTGGTACTTTTGTTTTACCCCTCCCATCTCCACCGAAGCTGAGCCAGGCTAGCCCTTTAAATAATCAAGGGCTAAATTTGGGCGTAGCAACTTTGAGCACAACTCTTGCAATTTAATTCCTTTTTAAAATCGTTTTTTTGCAATGTGTAAAAAATGAAACTACCAGTGTTATGAAATATGTATATAAGAATAAAAAATATTTAACTGTTTATTAAATTTTTAAATCGTAAATTTTTTGTCAAAATATTTGCTTAACCTTTAAGAGTATTACTTCATTACTTTCTAAATTTAGTAGACTTTTTATTGTGCTATAAGTTTTTCTAAAATAACAATTATTAATTAATAATTAATTACAGAGCTGAATAGTTTAACCAGTAAGTGTAAAACACTAAACTAGAAATGAAAAAAATAGCAAATACATATGGAAAGACTGAAGTTTAAAGAAGTACAAAAAACAAAACAAAAAACGAAAACTAAAAAAAAAGGGATAAAAATGTCGACACAAACAATAGAGACTGCAGACAATACAGAAAAAAAATTCAAAAACTATTTTATCTTGAACCAAGAAAAATAGTTGATGAAAAGGACATACAAAAAATTATTAACAAAGAATGGCGAGAAACGGATTATAAATTTGTACAAAAGGAAAAAAAAGAAAGCCAATAATAGGAAAAAAGATTGATAGTGGAATATTAATAAATAATGACAAAATAGGATAAAAATCGGTTATTCTACAACAAGCCAAAGTGAATAGGAATTAATAAGGGAAAAAAAAAAGAAAAAAACTCGTATACGTAGAAATACTAAGAAATCTAAGCTGGAAAAATGTGGGAAAAGTGCATATTATTAAACAGAGAATCAAACCTGCAGCGCAAAGGGAGATAAACATTTTAACGGTTATTGAAAAACTGCTTAACAAAGCTAAAGCATTATATATTAATGGATAAATATACCAAAACCAACAAAAATAGCGGTAAGAAAGCCAAAAAAAATGATGGAGATGGCAGAAAAAAAGGTCTTACACAAAAATAAGTATGTGCCAACACAAGTTCAGATATTAATATTAAATAGATAAAAAGACAAAGAACAGAAACAGAAGCATAATAGTGAGCAAACAGGGCGTAAAATATGCAGATTTGCTGAAACAGACAAAAATTAAAATAAAAGGATCTACATTCAAAGTTTACAATGTGAGAAAAAACTACAACGTACTTACAAAACTAGTGGGGATCAAAGTTATTAGCTCGGAGACTAGCAAGAAAATTGTTGAAAGAAATTATAAACAAAGTGAACACAGAAGGAAATACGATAATATCTATAAAGTTAGGTATAGAATAAAATCAAACTGTTATGATGAATATAGACAAAAAAGCCGCAAAACAGATAAAAGAATAAGGAAGAATGAACATAGGACTCATAAGATGCAGAGTAGAAAAAGTAACAACAAACGATACAAAATGTTTCAAATTGTGATTAAAAAGACATCTGCTACATGTTCAAAATTCAAAGGAAAAGAAAGACACTAGGTTGCCAAATGCAGAAGCATAGAATAATACATAGATACACAGTAAGGAATAGAAAAAAAAAAACAAAGAAGAATATAGAAGACAACAACCCCCATAATTAGAGACAACACGAGAAGCAGATATTAAACCAAAATGTATAAGTTTATACAAAGAAGAAAAAAGAAATAACAACGAAGATTGTTAAAGCAGCTCAAGACGGGAACGAGGTAGAAATATATTCGGTTCATGCAGCGTAGCGAGTAGACGTGTTTCTGCGCTTGTGCTAGTAAATTTACAAACATATTAAAAATCATCTATCAATCAACAAAGTAACTTGTTAATTTATCAACAGTTTATTAATAGTGCTATATTGAATAAGTGAACATTGACAAAAATGCCTTTTACGCAATCACAACTTGCCGATATAGAAAACATGATGCAATCCACGTGCGAAACTTTTCTTAAAAGTGAAAAATTTCTTACTTTAGTTACTAAAAACCTAACTACGATAATTACAACAACTATGAAACAAGATTTGGATAAACTACGTAATAAAATAGATGGAATAGAGATTAAAACCCGGAAACTCGAGGCTGAAATTGTCATATTGAAATCCATAAATGATAACAATGAACAATGTAAGAAAAATAAATTCCTGAGATTATATAGGGTCAAAGAAAAATCAAATGAATCAATAAAAGATGTAGCAATGGACATTTTTACGAACAAACTTAAGGTTAATATAAATAAAGAAGCTTTTGAAAGTGTATATCGTATTGGAAAAAAGAGCGATAATAATGCTAAACCTAGAATAATTCTAATCGAATTTAATACTAAAGCAAGCCGACAAGCAATATTTAATAACAAGAAAAACCTAAAAGCAAGTGGCATAGTTATTAGAGAAGAATTAACAAAATGTCGATATTTATTGTATTGCAACGTTTTCTTCGATGAAATGCACATTAAAGCCGCGGAAGACTCATGACGGCTTACCACGTGCTGCCAGTGGAGACCTGGGTGGGGTTCGATTAAATTAATTGAAAGATTGAAGTGAGTAACCGTTATATTATTCCGTTAAGTCATGTAAATTCACAAAAACACAATTTAAAGAGGCATGAAAACTAACAGTTAATTATAAGTCATTCCTAAAATACTAATTTCTTAATGTAGGTTTGCAAACGTATTCGGAGTACTCCTAGATATAAACATAAACTAACACGCTTAAACTAGCACATTATGGTATAAATTCTCAAGTAACAAAGTAAATTTCGTGTCATTAAATAAATTTCAATTAGGTTATTAACTTGAATTTTAATTCTAATATAACCCAAAACTCTAATTTAATTTTAATTAAATCTCAAAACTGAAATTCTTAAGTGTAAAATCTTTAATCTTTAATTTTAAAATTATATATCTATTATTTATATATTATTTCTTATCTGTTATCCGTGTCGATGGTGCTGTACTTCATCCATCGTGGTAATTCCTTTATCCCAATCAGCCATGATGTTTGCTTTTCCAAATCGATTCTTTGCTTGATTCAGTTAATTCCAATCCATTATAACTTTATTGCGATGCGATTCATCATAATTTTATTTCGAACTTCATAACTGCCTTTATACAACCATGTCCTTGATTATTCGGAAATATATTACAATTCCATCATGCCGATCCAATTTAATGGGGAAATTACACAGGCCTTTAAAATTGAATAACACGTGGTAGTTTACAAACATTAAATATTACAAATAAATGCTTACGGGGTTACATTAATTGCAATTAAAATAATATTCAATACCTTTAGTTGCTGGACGGCCTTCGGAAAACACGAGGGTATATTACAATATATTTAGCGCGGGCGAATACGTGTCATCGCCTTCACGCACCCTGATGAAAAGAATCATTTCTCTACGCGGAGAACTGAAGAGCGGAGAGCGGTAAAAGAACCGAACAAAAAAATACATTTTATTTTTCAAGTTTTATCGCGACATTGGAAACAAATTTCGTAGTAGATTTGAATATTATTTTACAAATAAAATTATTTACAATATTTATCGGAATAATACAAACAAATCTCCCACTAACAATATTAGTCAAATAATTAATTATGAAGAGGGTGTATCTATTCATTTCTTACTTAATGGCTCTTTTAATTATTAATTATTTAATTAATTAATTTTTGATTTCGTTCCGCATGAAGTTGATCAGGCTCCACAGGACGTAGCCTCAGCTGTCAATTGTCATGTTACAGTATCAAGCTACTATGAAAAAATTCTCGGTGAAAAGTGTGTGGACTATCAATGGGAATATATACTTAAAGAAGAGCGAGAAGAAAGGAGATGTACAAATAATACACACGATGGATGAATTGGAGGCTTTTAATTAATATTACGCACAACGCGGAATTACGTTCTGTACTAATATTACAAATAATTTAAAGGATTACATACATATTACATAAATTAATACTTACATTCACATACATTTTTCGTAAATAGTTATTCTTTTGTTTATTTCTTATTAATTGTCTACACTAAATCTATAAAAAGATTAATTAAGTAAATTTATTTTAAATTTATTTATTTATTTATTTTTTTTGCTTACTAATCTTATATAACCTTTTTTGCTTTAATTTATAAAAATTTACTTATAAAATTTGCATATTATACATTATTTGCAAAGTTACTTCATATATCTTATTTTTTGCTTTAATTTATAGAAATTTACTTATATAATTTACATAATATACATTACTTGCACAGTTACTTCAAATATCTTATTTTAGTTTTGGATTATAGTATACAATTTTTAGTTATATTAAATGTAAGTGCTTTGTTTCAATAACATGAAGTATATCAGAGCCGCTCGTTACTATTTGTTCAATCGGACAACCCAATAATAACATTAAAAAATTAATACATATGTCGTTGTGGCATTCGTATAAATTTACCTATTTAACTAGGCTTTATTCGAAACTATTGCTTTTACAACTGTCTCATTTGAGGACATTGCGTCTCTTCTTTATATATTTTATATATGTTCTGATATACACGAAATTGTATAATAGTAATTATAATTTATGCAAAAAATTTATTCTATTTTTAATTTTCAAATTTCCTTTTTAATTCTTTCATGTCATTACCATCAGCTAAATATCCCGAAATATCTAGTTTATTTGTTTATTCTCAGAATGCTATTAACCATAGCCATTAAATAAAGTCATTAAGTCAGTTAGTATAAATAGTCAATACACCCTTTAAAATATTCTTTTTGAATTGTGGTGGTGAACAATGTTGACGAAGTAAGTTAAAAATCAATTATTAAGTTTAAATAAATAAAGCCATACTGATGAGAGGTAAACCTCGAAACGCGTCTATGGATGATTTTAGTTTAGAATATTTTTTCATAAATTTAATTTTTTAATGTTATTATTGGGTTGTCCGATTGAACAAATAGTAACGAGCGCTACATATGTCGTTGTGGCATTCGTATAAATTTACCTATTTAACTAGGCTTTATTCGAAACTATTGCTTTTACAACTGTCTCATTTGAGGACATTGCGTCTCTTCTTTATATATTTTATATCTATTATGTCATTTTACAACTATTAAAAACATTGTCATTTCAGAGAAACTGGATGTATTAGCTATAACTGAGACTTAGCTTACAAGTGATATAGATGATGAATTTATACATCTTGATGGTTATAACATAATAAGAAATGATAGAGAATCACGAGGTGGAAGTGTTGCTATTTATATTAAAAGCTCAATATCGTTTAAAATAATATCAAACTCAATTGATGAACAGTTATGGATTAATATTTTGGTAAGTGGCAATCGATTTTGCTTTGGTGTTGTGTACAGACCTCATGATCTCAATTATAAAACATTTATAGAGTCTATCGAAAACTTGATTCCTTCTTTATTATGCCACTCTGAGCATATTATTTTTGCTGGAGACAATAATATAGATATGTGAGATACTTTATCACCTAAAGCTGTAGCACTTAATAATTTTGCTGAAGCATTTTCATTGTCTCAAAGAGTAGATTTTCCTACACGTATTACTCATAAAAGCGCTACAATGATTGATCTTGTATTTTCTTCAAATAAACAAGTGGTACCTAATTGCTACTCAATATCTATGCATGGCGTGTCAGACCACGATTTTGTAGGTTTTGAAATCAAGTATCTAATTTGTAAAACTAAAGCAGAAATCAAAACCATCAGAGATTTTAAAAACTTTAACTATTCGGAATTTCATAGTGCTTTATGTAGCATCCCTTGGAAAAATTTGTATGACATTGGGAATATCAATAACAAACTTGATTTTTTAAATGATAACATGCACATACTATTAAATATTTTTTTACCACTAAAAATTTTTAAATTTACACGACCTTACAAACCATGGATAACAAATAACATTAAATTACTCATTAAAGTCAGAGATGCAGCACTTCCCAAATTCAAACGCACCAAGTTAAATGATCACTGGAACACCTACAAAATGCTACGTAATCTTACTACTCAAACTATTAGGCAAGAAAAGTTTAATTACTTAAAAGTTGCTATGCAAAGTAGTCCAAGTTCTACATGGAACACTTTGTCAAGACTAGGTGTTACTAAAAGACCTAATAGACATCCCGATGCACTTGACCCAAACGAGGTAAATAACCATTTTGTTTCTTCTGTACCAGTTAATAGTATCAATGTTGATGTTTTAAACACCTATAATAACTCATTGAATGAAAAAGTTGCCAATCTTTTAAGTTTTCACGAAATAGATGAATTTGAAGTTTTTAAAATAATCAACAATATTAAATCAAACGCTAAAGGTTATGATGAATTGTCAATTAAATTTAAACTTTAACTTTGTTCTCCGTTTTTATTACCTTATATAACGCACATTATTAATGCCTGCATAAAAGGTAATATTTTACCCAACATGTGGAAAGTATCTATGGTTATACCACTTGCAAAAACAAGCAACGTCAATGATATTAACAATCTTAGACCAATTAGCATTCTGCCAGCACTGTCTAAGGTTTTTGAAAAAGTTATAGAATCACAACTAAAAAAACATATAGAGCTATATAATCTGTTACCTGATTGCCAATCTGGTTTTAGAAAAAGGTATAGCTGCGCGTCTGCTTTAGCTAATATTAGTGATGACATATTTAGTGGTATAAATGACAACAAAATCTCAATTCTAGTAATGCTAGATTTTTCTAAAGCATTCGATACAATAAATCATAAAATGTTAATTGCCAAATTAAGTTGGTTGGGGCTATCTCCAAACGCTTGCCAATTGATTGCCAGTTATTTATTTAACAGGAAACAGTTTGTAGTTGTGCAAGGAAATGTTTCGAATGCTTTGGATTTGACTAAAGGTGTTCCGCAGGGTTCTATTCTTGGCCCGCTCTTGTACTCCATTTATACTTCTGATATGCCACAATCAGTACAATACAATAAAATTCACTTATACGCAGACGATTCGCAGCTCTACTGCACTGTACCAACTGAAAACATTGATAGTGCTGTTATTAATGTGAACAGAGATAATATAGCTCAGTATGCTAAAAATCATGCGTTAACTCTGAATCCAAACAAATCTATAGCATTGTTATTTGGAAGAAAGCATAAAATTAATAGTATAATTGACTCTATGCATCTTGAGGTAGATAACATCAATATTCCTATCAAAACAGAAGCTAAAAACTTAGGATTAATTTTTGATACTCATCTTAGATTCAAATCTCATATCACAGGGTGAATTAGAAAAGCATTTTTAAATTTAAAAATCATATATAATAATCGTCACTTTCTTTGCAAACAGACTAAAATTCTTCTTTGCGAGACGCTAGTGCTTTCACAGTTTACCCATTGTGACACAGTCTATGGATTCTGTTTGGATTCAGAAGATATTGCTAGAATACAAAAAATACAAAATTCGTGTTTAAGATTGATATTTGGTATAAGAAAATATAAAAATATATCCCATAAACTAATTGACATGCAGTGGCTAAACATGACAAACCACAGAAAACTGCATGCAGCAGTATTTTTTCACAAAATTGTGCAGACTAAAGTTCCACCATATCTTTACAACAAAATTTTATTCAGGACAGATGTACACAGTATTAATATCAGATCTAAAGGCCTGCTTACAACACCTATCCATAAAACTTCAATTTATCAAAGATCTTTTTCATACAACATAGCTGCGTTATACAACTCTATTCCGTATTCCATAAAAAAACTAAAAGATATTGGTTTTAAGAAAAAATATATAAATCAACTTTATGGTGATCAATGTTTAAGTGTGCGTGCAAGATATAGAAGTAATATAATTTTATTATAAATTTGGTAACTTTGTAACTGTAAAATAACATTAATTTGTAACCATTAGTTTAGTATAGACAAAAAATATTTCACAATTATAAACCGAAATTATTTATGCGTGGTTAAATGGAAGAACAGCAGTTTAAACAGTAATGTTTAAACAAGCTGAATTTTGCCACAGCTTTACATATTTTGTAACAAATGTATTCAAATATAATCTAATAAAGACGTTTATTATTATTATTATTATTATTAAATAATTTGAACAATCAACAGATGTCTGGAAGAAAAACTTTGCTAAGATGTTGGAAAGAAACTATCTTAGTACTGATTGAAAAGAGAATAATTGTAAAAAAAACATCATCATACAAGCCAATATGCATAATCAGGCCATGAAAACAAGAAAACTTGTAAAAAAATAAGATGAGTTACAAGAACAAACTTACTTTTTGCGGATAAAAGAAAGTATAGAAATAAAAAATCTAATTAAAGAAAAAACCATTTAAAAAGCAGCATAGTTAAGAAGAAGACAATGAAAAGATGGCAGAGACAGTAGAATAGAAGAGAAAAGGGAGAATGGACAAAAAACCAATTTTGGAAATAAAAGAATGAGTAGAAAACAAACTCAAAACGTATTATACTAAAGACACTGCCAAAATTCGCGGAAAATGTAAAGAAAAAAACAAATTACGTTATGTAAATTGTTTTATTGCTTCTCAAAATGTTCTCCTTTAACATCTATACACTTTTGCATCCGATGAAACCAATCTTCAAAACAATTTCGCCACTCTGAGCGAAGTACCTCCAAAACAACTGATTTAAATGCTTCAACGGCCTGTTCAGACAATGAAAAACGCTTGCCACAATTTTTATTTTTGATAAGTTGAAATAGGAAGAAGGTATTGGGCATTAAATCAGGCAAATATGGGTAATGAGACATTAATTAGATGTTGTTTCTGGTCAAAAACTCTATAGTTTGTTGTGCTGTGTGAGTGCTTGCATTGTCATGATGAACGATGATTTGCCGGTTTATGTTGTTCTTTCTGATTTTAGCGATAACTTTTGGCAAACAAATTGAAGTCAGCATTAATTTAATGCAACAGTTGCAACATGACCCGTTTTTCCAAAGAAACAAGCAATCATTCTATTCGAACCTCTTTGTGAACGCACCACTTTTGTGGGTTCATTTTGAAACACCCATACAGTCGATTGTTGTTTAGTTTCAGGCTCATATGAATATATCCAAGATTTATCACATGATACGATGTTATATAACGATATATTTTTAGCATTTCCTTGCACCAATTTACACGTGCTTGTTTTTGTTCGTCTTTCAAATTGTGTGGGATCCAACGACTGCAATGCTTTTTGACATGCAAATGATTGTTTCGTTGCAATGCCTAAGGATGCTTCTATCTCACTATATGTCACATGCCAATCTGACAAAATCATTTCATGCACAACATCAATATTTTTTGCGACAACAGAAGTACATGGACAACCTTCGCAAAGATCGTCATCAAACGTTGGTTTTCCACGCTTGAATTCTGCAAACCATTTGTAATTCATAGTTTTGGATGGGGCTTTATCCCCAAATAACGAACTCAGTTTTTCCACACATTGCTGCGGTGTTAAACCGTATCAAAAATCATAAAAATCATCACTCGGAAGTTACGATTCGAAATTTCCATTTTTCACACAATTATTACTCTCGTTAAGTTTTGTTGAAACAAAACCGAGCAGTTTGAAATCGAACTGTCAACTGAATTATAAGTAAATAATGTCAAATTTTACGAATATAACAATCGCAAAACGCTGGCAATACAAGCAGTACTTGATTTCGCGAACTTTAGCTGTGCCCTTCGTACAACACAAATGCTGAATTGGCGCGGAGCTTATAGAAAGTTATTAGGCAAAAATTTTAAAAAAGTTGAGGAATATAAAAGATATATTATGTCAGCAAGTAACATACAATAATGCAAAACACAATCTAAACACAATCAAAATGCGAGGTGTAAGAAGAAAATTAAAAAAAGCTAGAAAATATACTGGAAAGCAAAGTAGATAAAACAACAATCATTAAAAAATGCTTAAGAAATAAAAATAAATGGAAAACGCTAAAAAACTTTGTAACAAGAATACTAAAAAAAAAAAAATTGAATTTGACAATGGTAGAATATAAAAAACTAAACAATAAAAAAACACACAAAATAAAAGCCATAGAAAAGAAAGAAAAGAGACAAGAGAAACAAAATGAAAACAAAAAAACAGCAAAAAAAAGTACAAGACGCATACCAAAAAATAAAATAAAAAACATTTAAAGAGACTACGAAATCAAACAAAATTGAAGAGGTACAGAGAAAGAGAAAAGAAATGTTGATGGAAAGCAAAATATTAAAAATACCGAGACAAATACCAAATGGTATACACAACAATCATACAAAACATAATTTTAAAAAAATTAGAATATACCTGGCAACAAGAGAAGACAAAGAAATAATCCTAGATAGTGATACTAGGATATCACTGGAGGTAAAAGTTACAAATTTTCTAAATGTATACAACTAATAGAACTGCATTAAATATTTATGAATGAAAAAGGAAAATTAAGAACGCATCTGAGAACAAACCAAATAATTAGAATAAATATCCATACAATCGGAGAAAAAAAAAAGAATGCAGAGCTAGATGTCAGTGCTATTAAAAAGATATAAAAAACAAACAAAAGAGAAGCCAATGACAGAATGCGTGCCGCAGATGCTGCAAAGCAATAACTAGCTCATCTTAAACTAGTGCCAAATCTAGACTAGTTTAACTAAGACATTATCACAATACAATTTACGCAGAGAAAAAAAAAACCGAAAGGTTTTGCCATACGTAAGTTATTCCTAAAGGCCACTTGTTAAATAAACCATAAACATAAATAAATTTATAATGCAAAAGTAATGGAAATAAACAATAAGCAAGGTTGCATACTTTGTTTATTTTTTATTTAAACATTGTAATTAGAAAAACGCTAAAACACCAGAAAGAAAATGCGAAGAAAACAAATTAGAGGCGTTTAAAATTAAAACACATCAAAAAATATTTAATACAGTTTTTGCAATAGAAGATTTACGAGCAATATCAGTTGTTGCTCTTACTGAGAAAATTATTCAATGGTTTAAAATAGGCATGCATACTGATTCATCTTTCCTGGACCTCAGTAACCCAACAAACACAAATGAATCTATATCAATTACTCTCCAAGTCTGGCCCACTTTTTAAACCTAAATTAAAACAATGATGTCTTAAAAACAGTTAAATTGGCAATGATTCAAGCTCATCTAAGTTATAGTTTATTACAATAGAGTCATTTCAACTTTTTAAAAAGACTTTTTAGTCTTCAACGTCGGGCAATTAGGATATTAGACTCGATTGACTATAAGAATGACTCTTCTACTAATTTGAAAATTATGATTCTCTATTGCCAGTAAATATCAAAATTCTTGCAGTAAACATTTAACATTTAATTCTATTTATTATTATCAAATATTTTTTTAAATTTTAATATGTATACCTTTGACATTCTTAAAGAAGAAAAAAAACTGTTACAAAACATTATCATGAACAATTCAACATATAACTTTAATGATAATGCAAAATTCTTAGGCCTCATTATAGACAAAGTCTTGAATTTTAACTTACACTACTAAGAAATTAAATAGTGTCTGTTACGGTCTAAGAATCTTATCTAGGAATACAAACTAGAGTATTGTCACTACATTATACTACTTTACCTTTTATTCTATCTTAAAATTTGGAGTTATATTTTGGAGTTATATTTTGGAGTAATAGTTGTGATATAAATACAGTTTTTATTAATCAAAAAAGAGCGTTTATAATTTTGTTTCAAATGAAACAACGAGATAGCTGCAAAGAAGCATTTAGAAGGAATAGATTATTTACAGTTACTGCCATATATGTATTGGAATCAATTAAATTTGTATGGAAAAAAATGTAAAAATTTACTAACGAGCTATTAACTAGACAATATAATACAAGACATGACCAAAAATACAAAATACCAAATTACAATTTAACGTCTCTGGAAAGAAGCCTACATCATGGTTGTATAAAACTATTAAACCACATTCCAAAAAGAATAAAACAAGTGCTAACGTATAACAACAACAAAAAAACACGTCTTATAAAATTTTTAATTGAATGTGAGCCCTATAATCTTTTGGAGTTTTAAAGTTATAAACCAGATTTGTAAATTAGTTTAAAATTGTTTCAATTGTATTATAATTTTGTCTGTCCGTTCTACTCTATATTTTTTTTACTATTTTATTTTTAGTTTTCACTAATTGATAAAGGTTTTTTTTAACAAATTTTTGTATGCGTATGTACACATATTACTGATAACAAACATTGAAAATAAACAAATCTTCTATTCTATTCTAAAGCATTTGACTCTATTTGTCATAATGTCTTTATACAAAAATACAAACTTAGAAATAACTTTTCTCGTAATGATTTACGTACTGTATATTTTGCAATATGTCTATCACATTTGACATACGGTATTCTTGCACATTCTGCCAATGAATCAATCGACTTTTTGAATTTCAACAACGTGCATAAGGAGTTGTATCAAATTTAGATTATAGGGAAGATTGTAATACAACGTGACTGAATGTTTTAACCCTGCCATCACTGTATGTATTAGATTGTTAACTGCATGTTTGAAAGAATATTTCTACATATGTTGTGCATAACAATATTTACAATTACAATACTAGAAACTAAACTATTAAGATCTTAAATTTTTATTTTATTACCAGAGTTCATAAAATATTTATACAATTAACGTTTTAAAACATGTGTTAAAAACTATCTTCTTAATAAAGCATTTTATAATCTAACAGAATGTTTGTCTGATAGTTATCCGGTTTTGTAAAAGTGTTAGACATTAGTATTAAACTTTGCAATATTATCCAACATTGATAATTAGTCATTTTATTGTTAAAATTTAATGTTTTACTTTTTAATTGTCTTGTTTTAAGATTGTCATAAACTATTTATAAGGTGCTACACTATTTACAAATTGAGTTTTATAATATATTAATTTTAATTATTGTGTATTATGACATTTGTAAAGTATTCTGCTAACACTAATAAACATTATTATTATTAGTATAAAAAGTAATCACGGATACAAAATTTAATATATTTTAATGTGCATTATATATGCAATGTTTCTATTAATTTTATTACTTTGTTATTAAAAATATTTTTATACGTGGCAATCGTTACAAACATTACAAAAGTGATATTTTTATTTATGGTTAAATATATTTTTTATTATTATTTAACTATTAAATTTATCTTTATTCTGATTAATAAAACATAATATTAACGTTTACTGTCTTTAGTATTACTAACTATGAAATAAATTGACAATATAATTATACTCCAGAATTTCGGTAACTTTAAAAACCATATAACAGAAATCAATATTATTTTTACTTTTGCTGTTATGAACATATTGTAAAGTTACACAGAATGCAATTCTTAAATAATTATGTTATAATCATAAACTTTTAATTAAAAACCTTCTCTGTTCATGTACTTCTTTGTACATATATGCAATGCAATCACTCACAACAAGAAGAATAAATATAAATAACTTCAACATTTTTTCTGTATACAAATAATAAGTTACGCAGAATAGTACCATTTAAGGAATATTAATAAAATATTTTATTTTATTAGCTTCAGCTGAAATAAATAAATAATATGTTAGTTTACTTTAATCACCAGTATAAATAATAAACAGTCGTGCAGAATACTATAGATATTTAAAAAAAAAATCATTGGCATTTTAATTTATTATTACTTATTAAACTAGTTTTGTTTTGACATAATTAAAATTCTGTATAATTTGTATACAAAATTACCTACAACTAAAACATAAATATTCAATTGTTTTTCTCAAATTATCAACAAATTGCAAAACTCATTTTGCTCTGCTTGATATTAAAATAATAGATCTTGGTCTAGTGACTTACAAGCCTGCTTGTCTAAAAAATTAAACCGCCAGACTATCGTTTTGGAGTAAAAATAATCCGCAAATGATTCAACAATTGCTGTTGCTGATGCGCATTGTACGTTAGTGACATTATTAGCATGTATTTCTTCAAAAATCAAACGTTACCGTTAATAGAAATTATTACAGAGCAATGAATAAAAATAATTTGTTCTCAACAGAACAGCGCCACATGCTATACTGGCTGTGTACGCAACAATAGAATTTTGGTTACGTTAAATCTTTTATTTTTGCCCATAAACCAGCAACTATTGACGCCTTAAAAGCAAACTAAACTCAGACTATTGCAAACAAAAGATCCCAATTAAAAAAGGTTGGAAATTGTATTGACAAAATACGATTATCAAAAATGTCAGCGGCAGACATTTGACAAAAAAATCAGTTTTTTATTTTGGTTGTTGTTTAATTTTAATTTAATAGATCAGTTTATTAAAATTTACATAAAAATTTTAAAATATGGTTTTATCAATATTACGCAACAGGTAGTTCTACTATGGTACAGCCATGTTTGAGCTGAAATGAATTGAACTAAACAATAATCTCACTAAACTTAATAGAAATTAATTCACAGCTATATTAGTCCGTAATTTAGATTCGAATCTATACTCACATAATATAAGTCCCAATGCTTATCTCAATCAATAGAAAAATAATATCCTCAATATTTAGAAATAATAATTTATTATTATCAACATCAAAATTTAAATTTTATTTTTAATCAAATATGTTGGTTGATATAAAAAAAAAACCTTTTTATTATCGTCGTTTGACTGTAACACTAACATAGTAATATAATATAATTTTATTTTAAAATGTGATAATAATTCATTAATATTGCATGATTGCATGCACTAATCATGCGTGAATTATATACATTATGTTAATGTATCTGTTTCTACTGCCAATACATTTTAGTTACAACGTAATTAATATTATTTATTGTTTAATAAAAAAAACCTACCTATCGTTTTTTTTTTATACTATGAAATAAAACAGGTATGATCGCGGAGCAGAGTTAAAAAGATTAAGTACTGCTAAATTAATTGAAAAATATAGAAATAATGATAAGAATTAAACAATAAGTGTCTGTAAATCGGAACAAAAATCAAAAACTATATTTTAAATTTTTGTCAAGTAATGATTTTTTTGAAATCAAATTACAATCCAAGCAAATGACAATGATAGTCTTTTCATTTCTTTGAAAAGTAAATACTGTTGCTCACAAATGTAAAGTTACGTTTGTTGTGTAATTATAAATAAAACCTAAACTAAATTTTTGTAAACATTGCTTGAGGCAAATTAATTTATGTTTAAATATTAGCAATAATATATATTTTTTTAAATGTTCGAAATAGAATTGTCAAATACGCAAAAAAATATTTATCGGTTTATGAAGATATAAAACTTAAAAAAAAAATCTACAATTTTTTTAGTTTTTTCTCGTTTTTTTTACTTAAGACTTAAAAAAATTGCATTCTTTGTTTAAAAATCGTTTTTTTACTTTATTTAAAAAAAATCAATGTTTTGTTTAAAAATCGCAATTTTTACGCAAAAAATATTTTAGTGATGAAATCGATCAGAAATTTTTTGCAGAATCTAATCCTGGCGCTATTTTAAGTCTACGCTCTGTCTATACAGTCTAAAATGGAGCATTTTTGTAAATTAGTTAGAAAATATATATTTGTTTTGTATATTTGGGCTTTAGGAGTCTAAAAATCGAAAAAACTGCAAAAATAAGGTAAACACGCTTATTTTTAACATAAACTCTTACAAATACAAGTTTAGCAGAGAATCAATACACCAAATATTATTAAAAAAAATAGAAGTTGAGCGCCGGACGCAAAAACTATCAACAAAGAGTAAAAGCGCTCAAAATTGGTTCAAGCAACAAAAGATGTGTTTGATAAACTTTTAAAATGAGCTTAAAAAGAAGATATAAGGCAAATCATCTTATAAAAGAATAAAAACCCTTTAGTGCCCAACGGTACTTATAAGTCCTGGTCGTTATTTCTGGCAATACTTAGCGACTCGAATATAACTTGACCGCTACTGTCTGATGAGCCTTACAAAGAACACATATGATCATATGATTGGAAAAAAGCGTAACCGCAACCAAATGTTTACATTTGTTGTGATTATATTTTCTTAAAGTTCTGTGTTGATGTTATCATGTGTAAAAAAATCGGGCAAGTTGAAACTATTGTATATCTTTATTTATCTGTATATAAATCATAAAAATTGTTTATTTACAATATATTGTAGTTAACAAATAAAAGTAAGCCCAATATATCTTTGTTTTTATGTAGAAAAAAGCATTTTTTTTTGTTAGACTTAGAAGTACATTCAGGAATGGGAGACAGCAAGCTAAAATTGTATAATAAGAAAGCATTGTCTAAATCAGAACTACCTGCTTTTAGACAATAATTTTTTAATTGATAAAGAATCTGATGAAGATAAAGATAATAAAGATAATCAATCTAGTTTTCAACTCAGTGTTATAGAATTTAGTCCAAAACGTCACACCATCAACAAGAAATAAAAAATTGTTTCAACAAAATTGTATGTTTAACATGTTCAAATGCGTTCTACAACAAAACTGATCAAAGATAAAGATAACAAAAAATTAGAAAATCTACTGAAATACCTAAATGCAATTAGCATATGGGTTCATTTGACAAAATATTTAAGAGTTGTAATTTATCTAAAATTGTTGTTCAATAAGATGAATTTAGCTATTTATTTTATTTTAATAATAATAATCTCAGGTTATAGACCTGAGGAGACAAAAAACACATTAATGGTTAAATAAATAAATAAGTAAATAAATAAATAAATAAATAAATAAATAAATAAATAAATAAATAAATAAATAAATAAATAAATAAATAAATAAATAAATAAATAAATAAATAAATAAATAAATAAATAAATAAATAAATAAATAAATAAATAAATAAATAAATAAATAAATAAATAAATAAATAAATAAATAAAAAAAAAAAAAAAAATAATTTAAATAAAAAAATAAATAAATAAAAAAAAAAAAATTAAATAAATAAATAAATAAATAAATAAATAAATAAATACTAAATCTAATATCACAAAAATTAGTATCACAGAACCTACTATTTCATCTGACAACAAAGTTGTAAAAGACTTTGATGCCAGCACCTATACATTAACCTAACCTACTATTACAGATGACACCGAAGCTGTAAAATGCTTCGATGCAAGACCCTAAAAACTAAAAACTAACTAAACCTAATATCACAACCTAACCTAATATCACAAATGACATCGAAGCTGTAAAATGCTTTAATGCCAGACTCTAAAAACTAACTAAACCTAATATCACAGATTGCACCAAAGTTGTAAAAGACTACGATGCTTTAAACAACCTAACAACACAAACTGATCAATAAAAATAAATAAATAAATTAACACCAAAATCATTATAAGACAACACGAAAACTTTGTTACACCTGTTTGAGGAGTCCTGCGTCTTTCAAAAACTAGACGCACCTTCCCATGGACTCCTCTTTATTTGAAAAAATATACGCCACGTTGTTAGGGAGCTCGATCCGATTACGGTGGGGAAGGTAGGCTCGGCATTCCTCCAAAATGTGCTTCACCGTTAGAGGGTCGTGACATATTTGGCATGCTGGTTGTTTGTCGCCGGTCAGGAGATACAAAAATGTAAAGTTGGTATGACTTATGCGCGCAAGCGACATAGGGCAACCTCCTCTCTCCTTGAAATCTACCGGCGACTTTCATGCCGTCACGAAGGGCTTGATGATTTCCTTTAATTTGATCTCAAAACCGTTAGTAGTGATGGAAAGAGAGTTCTACGCCAAATTTGTCATTTGATTTACTAAAGGTGTTTTTACATTTGTCAATTTATTGTTCAATTTTAAGGACTTATTTATTTCATTAATTGCCGTCAATTTTAGGTAGATGTAAATATTTATGCAGTGTGACTGAATCATATATATTTTGCAGTTGGCTACACCTAACTTCATCAATAAATTAAAGCAAAGTAGGTTATGTTTTAATCTGATATTTTAATCTGACAATAAATTGGTCAATAAATTGACAAATGTAAAGTGACAATTTAATCTGATTGGGGCTACAAGGTGCTTCAAGGTCAGTAAGTCCTTAAAATTGAACAAGAAATTGACAAATGTAATTGTAAGGCTTGAAATTTACAACATTTCCGCCATCTTAGTTTTATTTTGGAGTGGGGGGCAAGCGCCATCTTGGATTTTATTATATTTCCGCCATCTTGGATTTTATTTTAGAGTGGGGAGCAAGTTTTTATTTAAAAAATGTTTTCTGATGCCGGGGTTCGTTCCGAGGACCCTTGGTGTAGAATCCAATAATCAAAACAACTTGGCCATGAAGCCTAATTATTTGAATGAGTTTATTGATGGTACATATAATATAAATAATATTTAATGTATGTTTAAATGTAAATAGTCTTGCCTATACGGAGAATTAAATATAAGAAATTATTTTATATTTTAATAATTATTATTTTATTAAAAAATGTTGCCGTTGCCGGGGATCGTTCCAAAAACCCTTGGTGTAGAAACTTACAATCTAAACAACTAGACCATGAAGCCTAATTATATATAAAAGTTTATTGGTGGTATAATTAATAATTAAATTATGATTAAGTATAAATAGTGTTGCCTATACGAAGAATATATATAATATAATAATAAAGTTTTTAGCAAATCTAGTAATCTATTTTAAATCTAATAAAGTACTTCTTTGAATTTATTTTTTATTATAATGGAGCTCTTTTATGTTGTATATAATGTAAAAAAATATTGATAGGTCAATGACATCGTTTGCTATATACGTATAGGTGAATTTGCAGATTTAACTAAATACACAGGCAGAAATTATAATCTATTGACGATTAAGCAGTTTAAAATTACATTAATTAATTACGTACACACAACTAAAATAATATCGACATAATCAATATATAAGCTATGGTTAAGAATTTACTGTTGAAACGTTGACATACAATAAACAATTAAATATATAAATTAATTAATTAATAAATTAATTTTATGACATAAGAATTTTTGGCGATATATAATATCTATTGTAGTGGTGCTTGTTTTTTTTAGTATAACATACATACAGTTGAGAGACGCTGAGAATCAATTTTCAATAATTAGTATGGTTAGAATGATAATGAACAGTGTTAAACTGCAAAAAAGTCTACATATAAAATTGAAACAACATATTTTAAATATAAGAAAGTTGAAACAAACATTTGATTATTACTAGAAAAAAAAACTGTTACGCTCTAGTTTTGAAAAACTAGCAATTTTGTAATAAATATTATTAATCTGTTGTTTTATACTGCTGCGAAAATCAAACTACGTAATTAAATTGACCTAAAGAGGTTTTTATCTCCCCTTCCCTATGTAATAAATTGTATAAATAGATCAATTAAAGAGTATATAAATTAGTTTTACTCCAGCTATAATATAATGGAGAATCAACAATCTAAATATTACATTTCTGCATACTCACAAGCAATTGGTGAAGAGATTCAATTGTCAGAACGAGAATTGATAATATTAGGTTGTGATTATTTAGTCAAAGATGCTTTAAATATTTTAAATGAAATTAAAGAAAAATCAGCAGAGCATTATAACAATTTTGGAGAAAAACATGTTTTCTTCACGGATGATTATGATTTCGTTAATGAGCCAGATGTACAAGAATCTACAAGAAATATGTAAAATAGATTATCCAATGGTTTATTATTGTATAGAGACTGGAAGTAAGTGGAATGAAGACGTATATTACGTACTGTATGAAGGCAATACTTCAATCACACAAACTTAATAATTACATCAGCGAGAATCCATCTAATACTAGAAATAAATTATTAAAAATGGAGGATAATGCAATAACTGCTTACTTGATTGCACACTTGATGAAAACACAATTAAGTATTTACCTACGGAATATTTCAATATACTGCAAGGTCTAGAGCTGGAAAAAGTGCACCATTTACTTTCCTTTTACAAGAAACAAAATAGCAGACATCGTCTACCCTGTAATATACATTACAATCCACTTCATCATGGGCCACCACCACCAATATATTTGTGTTATTCATGCAACACTAATCAACATGAGTTAAGTGAAGAAGTATAATTGTAATAAATAATAATTAAAAGCATTTGTATTAAAACAATATAATAATAAAAACGATTTTTATTTAAAATACTTCATAATACATTTAATTTATCTATCCAACTATTTTGCAATTTATCTAATCCCAATTATTTGACATACACTTTATTTCCTTTTTAAGCAATTATTTTTCAACTAAATATACATCATGATGTTTGGCCTTTTGTAGTTCCTCTTCATAAAAAGCACCTTTAATTGGATATCCATGCATATCTTCATGCAGATATGTTGTTGGAGACGTAATCTGTTTTTTAACTATTTTGAAAAGTTCTGTAGACCAATTGAGGGTATATCCTTTTGCAGAAAATGCTTTTTGTTTGCTTATACGCACTATGTCGCCAAGTTTAAATTTACTCTTAGCAATTATTTTTATGTGTGAATAGACAATAGTAAGTAGATGTTTTTTTTTCTGTTTTCCTTTAACATCCACAGGCCGCATTTTAGTTGTTCAATGTTTTTGCCGATTATATTTTAATGTAATGGATTCTAGTTTATCAAATCATCTGTACTTTCCCTGTAGACTAAAGAAGTTATACATTTTTTTTTTAATTGTACGAATAACTCGCTCAGCCATAGAAGCTTTCATAGTAGTATACGTAGAGTAGTGATTGTTGTTATGCTTTTTTATAAGTGCTGAAAAATATTTGTTGTAAAATTCTGTGCCGTTATCGGTTTGAAAATTTTTAGGAATTCTTTTATCAAGCAGTAAAATTTTATTAAACGCATTTTTAAGTTCGTCGCCGGTTTTAGTCTTTAATGGCACAGTCCAAAGGTATTTTGAAAAACAATCAATGACAACTAATATATATTTATACCCTCTATCACGCGAATATAATGTAAATTCAGCTAAATCAGCCTGCCATAAATCATCTATTCCTTTTATAATTGTTCTTCTTCGAAAACATTTTTTACGTGTTGGATATTGCAGTACATTTACAACATCTGACTTAATTTTTGACATTAAAGATCTAGAGTAAACTTTGTTGCTTGATTTTTATTTTTTATTTTTTATTTTTTATTTTTTATTTTTTATTTTTTATTTTTTATTTTTTATTTTTTATTTTTTATTTTTTATTTTTTATTTTATATTTTTTATTTTTTATTTTTTATTTTTTATTTTTTATTTTTTATTTTTTATTTTTTATTTTTTATTTTTTATTTTTTATTTTTTATTTTTTATTTTTTATTTTTTATTTTTTATTTTTTATTTTTTATTTTTTATTTTTTATTTTTTATTTTTTATTTTTTATTTTTTATTTTTTATTTTTTATTTTTTATTTTTTATTTTTTATTTTTTATTTTTTATTTTTTATTTTTTATTTTTTATTTTTTATTTTTTATTTTTTATTTTTTATTTTTTATTTTTTATTTTTTATTTTTTATTTTTTATTTTTTATTTTTTATTTTTTATTTTTTATTTTTTATTTTTTATTTTTTATTTTTTATTTTATGTGCTTCTAACTCCTCTTAATTTTTATTATTTTGAGATATTTCTGAGGCTTTTTCTTCTAATATTGTACTTTGATTTTTATTTTCTAACGTTAAAATTTTGCTCTGTAACAATCTATCTTTACTAAGATCTTGATGTTTAATATTATACGTTTGTACAGTTTTATTATATAAATTAATTAATTCTTCAAGATTATTTTGTAATGGTATATTTTTTTGTTTTATTAGATCATTGACTTTTGTTTAATGTAGCTTTAATTTTTTATTGATTGAACTCTCAACTGCATTTAATAACAGAGAATTTAATTGAACAATTCTTGTTTCAAGATACCTTTTATTTACAGTTTCTGTATCGTCTATAGGGTTGTTAATATATTTAATTCGTTTATTATTTAAGTTATAATCTCCATCAGATGTAAACAAGAATCCTTGAGTAGTTTTTGGAATTATAGTTGTGTTAGGACGTTTTAGTGAATATCTACCAAACTTATCAACACTCATATCTCAAAGAAAGTTGAGATACAAATGAAATGGTTGTGATGAATGTTACGCTATTATTGAAGCTTCACTCAACTCTTCAATTATTGATAATATTTCGTTTTCATGTGAATTGTTACCAGCCATTTTGGATGCATACAATAATTTTAATCTCTCAACTAGTTCATTTGGATCATCCCAATATACGTACTGTAATGGACGACTATTAACAGTCATCATAATTTTTGCTGGTAAACCATATCCATAGAGTAAATTGTGTTGTTGCTGATAAATCTGTTCTTGTTCAGCAAATTCTTCTAAAACTGGTTTTATTACAAACCTATATTTATCAGAGTGATGAGGTTCTTTTTTAAAAAGTAATTCATAAAAGCCTTTTGTAGCGTTAAATATTTTCCTCTTAACTGTAATATTGTCATTTTTAGAATCTAAATTGATATCTGTATTTCCAAGTTTAAATTTAAAATCATCAATATTATATTTAATACCAGTCAAGTTTGAGATATCATATTCATTTTTAGTATCCACCATTAAACCATGTAAATATTCTCTAGTTAGAGAACCAAACTGTTCTAAAAGACTTTCACGATGTTCAGGATTAGTTGTAGCATTTAAAATAGATTGATACTTTACTCTAGATGTTTCAAATATATCTTCATCTGCAAGTTTCTTGGGTTCAGACTCACCTTCATCAACATATGTTTCATAAACTGCTTCTGTTATAGTTTTCTTAGGATTTAATTTGCGTATAGGGATTGCTTTCCGTTTTACAACTTTTGGCACGCTTTCTAGGATTCATTGGGGTTTTCTATCTCCTCTTTCTTTATTTTCGATTTTATAGCAGGTGATAAGATTTTATGAAGTGGGTCTATTATAGGTTTATAAAATTTATTTAACCTATCTGTCTCCTCAGTTCTGCCAGTTTTTAAAGGAAGAGTTTTTTTACGGATAGACTTTTTGGCATTAATGATGTTTAACTTAATTTGTTTAGCTCTATCGTTCATCTTATTTGAATGCAAATACAAGACTGAATACAAATTAATTTTTTTCAATAATTATATACTTATTTAAATTTTTTTGAAATTGTCCATTGTTTAAATCACTATCTTTGTCGATGGTAAGAAAATCAAACTTATTTTTCCAACATTCATTACATATTTGTTTAAATTCTTCAGATGACATATCGCTACTAACATGATCATTATACACATGTTTTAGGCTCACGTCATCTTGTTTAAATAGAATTATAAAATTTGCATTATCACGAATTAAATGCTTTGGTATTCTTGTGTAAATTTGACATAGATAAAATGAATCCACAGCTTTATGACAACCCATACTAAAATATTCTCTTATTTTATCTTGATTGTGACACGCCACATCGTCGAATATAAAGACGAAGTTTATTTCTGCTTCAGATGGACTTATGATGTCATTATTTTCACTAAACGGGAAATAATTGACATCAGGTAAATTTTTAAAAACTTCACTTAAAAATTGATATTTGGGTTGATATAAGGATTTTGAATAAATATATACATTTTCCAATTTTAAGCCATTTTTATCGAATAATAAACTTAATATAACATTTGATTTTCCGCAATTTGACGGGCCACATCACAAACATCGTATTGAATTTGGTAATAATCTGCTATGTTTTCTCTTTATATTATTAAAGTTTCCATCATTAACAAACGCATCTAAATTAGTAATTTTTAACGTATATCTCTGCTTAAGAATCTTTATTGTACTGAGCCATATGATAAGGGTGATATAAGTATATATGCACATAAGTAATAACAATATGGTCAAATGGCTTATTACCACGGTAGAGGCATATTCAACACAGTACTTAATAAATTTTCAAAAGAAATACACATTCCAGGTTATCAGTTTTGTGGACCAGGTACAAAATTGGAAGAACGCTTACAAAGAGGAGATATAGGTATTAACCCATTGGAATGCATCTTGTAAGATACACGACATTGCTTATACAACATATCAGAGTTTAGAAAACAGACACAATGCCGACTAACAATTAGAAGAAGCTGCGTGGAATAGAGTTAAATCAAAAGACGCGCCATTCGGAGAAAAGGCAGCTGCTTGGGTAGTAACCACTGTAATTAAAACAAAAAGAAAATTAAGAATGGGTCTAAAGCAAAGAATAACTAATAAACGGGGCAATGTAGTAGAAAAAACACTCAATACTATATTAAATAAAGCCAGCGCAGCAGTAAGGCACAAAAACTGAACGTCATAATAGAATAATGGAATCTATGGGTAGCACAGGCAAAGAATTTGTTTAAAAAAAAACAAATAAAAAGCTAAAAATAAAACATTAAAAGGCAAAGGACAATATTTAAAACAATACAAAAATGAACAAAACGTTCAAAAAAACTTTTAAATTTGCTACCTAATCGTGCTTTAACAAGTTTAACGGTTTGCTAAAGGAATAAAAAAATTTAAAGGAATTTTTATGAGAGATACATTAACAGTTACCAAACCACAAACAAATGAGAGTGCAATTGTAAACCTTGATTCAAATGTAGGTCAAGGCACTCACTGGGTAGCATATAAAAAAAGGGGAAAAATAGTTGAATATTTTGATAGTTTTGGAAATTTACAGCCTTCTAAAGAATTGTTAACATATTTTAAAGATTATAAATTAAAATATAATTGCAATCAATACCAGAATTACAATACTTATAATTGCGGACATCTTTGTTTAAAATTTTTGTTCAAATAATAAGTATATCTTAAAATATGTATGATAATCAAGAAACAAGACTACAATTTGTTTATAATTTATTTCTGTAATTATTTTAATTAAGTAAGATAACTTTTCTAGAAAGGATGATAAGTATGTTTTATTTAATGTAAAAACAATGACAATTGAATAACCAATAATAAATGATTATTTAAAAATAACAATTTTATGAATGAAAGATTGCTTCAAATTATGTAGATTATCATTATTTCGCAGACATTTACTCTAAAAGGTAGTATCCACCCTCTATCCGTTTCCTATTACCCCCAATTGAATTAGATAAAAAAATTACCTATTATCTAGGATCGATCGGATTTCATACTTATAATACTATACCAAATATCTAAGAAGGCATTAACAATAAATGTTACTATGATAATAGCTTTTTTTTAATACCAGAAAGATCATATGAAATATCAGATATTGAAAAATATATACAAAACCGATAATATCTGAAAATAGACGTTTGCCTAGAAATAATTTTTCTAAAGATAACAAAGAAGAAAGTGAAGCAGACAAAATTTTTTCGTTAAAACCTAATAACAACACTTTAAAGTGCGAAATAAAAAGTATTTACGATATAGTTTTTACAAAATCTGATTCTTTAGGAAAAATTTTAGGTTATTCAGAAATTTTAAGAGCCGGAAAAATATACAGTTCAAATAAACTCGTTAAAATAATTAAGGTATCAAGTGTGAGAATTGAGTGTAATATTAGTACCGGTGCATATTACGACGATCGTTTGTCCCATACACTTTTTGAATTCTCGCCTGCTGTTGATCTCGGTTACGCAATAAATATAGAACCAAAAAATATGTTATACCTACCGATTACCGTAAATAAAATAGATAATATTACAATAAGTATATTAGATCAAAACAATCATCCAGTAAATTTTGGAGAAGAGATAATTATAGTAAGATTAGAACTTATTCGGAAATAATGGGAATCAAATACAATAATAAAAGTATGATTAACAATATTATTAGCAGTTCACGACAACAATTCAAAGCGTTAACACCTAATAACGTAAAATTTCTTACAAGTCTAGGACTACGTGTTTTAGTTCATAATGTCTAAATTAGATTATCATACATATCAGCCTCAAGCAGATAATTTTGAAAAAAATGATGAAATTTGTAGTTATTCGAAATCAAGATGTGTATACTTTACCTAGTGAAAGTTTTATATACCTTGAAGGAAAGATTGATATTACTATATTAGAAACTAAAAAAACGACATCTAATTTTAAACTCACCAATAATGCTTTTGCTTTTTTGTTTGAAGAATTACGACTTGAGTTAAATGGTGTGGAAATTTGCAAAATTAGAGATTTGGAATTATCTTCATTATTAAAAGGTTACGTATCATTAAATTCTAGCGAATCTCAAGCATTAGATGTAGCAGGTTGGAGTCATACAACTATATCAACTTATTTTCCTACCAATAAAACTTTTTACTCATTTATACCATTAAAATTTTTGTCAGGTTTTGCGGAAGATTACAGAAAAATGATTATTAATGCAAAATTAGAACTAATTTTATTACGATCTAGAAACGATTTTAATTGTTATGAAAGTACAGATGTAGAATGTGCTGACATAAAAATAAGTAAAATATAATGGAAAGTACCCCATATAGCTGTAAACGATTCAGTTTGGCTTAATCTACAAACGCCCGGTTTCTCCAACGTCACTTGAGACGTTACTTGACCAAGCTCAGCTCAGAATCAAGCTCAGTTTATGTCGAGTTTGTGTTGCACCATGCATTTAGAAACGACGTCTTTGCTAGGATCCGGATAGACTTGGCAATGTCGCCAATATTTACAATGCTGTTTTCTAATACGGGGCATTAGTAGTGACGTCACACGACAGTGGCTCCATTGGCGCCAATGTGGATTATCAAAAAACTATTTTATACATAGGTGGAAATACTTGTTGGATTTAATTGTGGCCTTATAAGAAATTTTTCAGCAATTCAGTGATTGTGCAGTGATTATTTGTTCAACAAGGTAATATTTTATGTATAATATGTAGATAATTAATAACACAATTTTAAATTAACACATATTTAAACATTCACTACAATATAACCTCACAAAATGTTTTAATTAAATTTTAAAATACATTTGTTAAAATTAAGTTAATTAATATATTTTTATTATATCGATAGTATTGTATATTCAGTAAAACTAATTTATGATAATAGGTAGTATTTTACTCAAGAATTGACTCAAAGAATTGCCTTGATTATCCAAGATGATATTTTTGTTATTTGTTTATTAATTAATTGTATATGTAACAGTTTATATTTTTTTAGTTATTGACTGTATTAATGAAATTATAATAAACAGTTAAACTTTTTATCAAATCAAATAAGATTTTAGTCGAGTAAATTTTGATTATTTAAGTTTCGGATTGTATTATTGGCAGATCAAAAGCAATTATCTATAATATATTTGTAAAATAAAACATATTTTATAAAATTCATTGTTAATACACAAACAAAAGCATTATCAAATAAAATATAATTGCAAAAACAATATATGCATAGTTTCGTTACACATAATTAATAATTAATTAATTATTACTCGATTAAATTCTTAAGACAATTTAATTATTTGATTATGTTTGTTTTTGTTATGTAAAATAATATAATTGTATATATATTATATACATATACATATATATTAAATATTTTAAATAGCAAAAAAATCTCTGCCGATAAGCTTTTTCAAATGGCTTACTTATTGATTTTAACAAATACGTTACATTTAATGATTAAATTTAAAAACATAAATATATGTTATTATAAAATTATAAAAACTGTTTGATGGTTCATTTAATATTATGTTTAATATTAACATATTTACATATTTAGTTACTTAGTTAATAATTTTTCTAAATTTATGAATTATTAAAATTTGCTAAATAAATATTTAAACTTAAACTTTAATAATAATAATTTGTTGCAGTTGATCAAATTTACAGTATGAATAACATTGAATTCAAAAAGCAATTATTAAATATTTACAATGTTTGTGAGGTTATGTTGTATTTTCGAATTTCAATATGTGTTTATTTAAAATTGTATCATCTAATATATTCGAATTGTACATCAAAATATGTCTTAATATAATATTAATCCATTTTGGTGCATTAGATTGCAAAAAAATATCTTATAACGATACAATTAAATCCAACAAGTATTTTCACCTATGTATAAAATAGATGTTTGGATAATCCACGTTGGCGCCAATAGCGCCACTGTCGTGTGACGTCACACTAATGGTAAAAAAACAATTCTTGACTTACATATACATTTTTTACTGACATTAATTTATTATAAAATATAAATGTCAGAAATTGTTACATTATGGTTATGTATGTGTCAAATAATTATATTTTTAAAGAACACATTAATTAGAATATTTCGAAGCCAATTATACTGTATTTTATTAAATATTAAAATCAAAATTAATATGCTTTGCAGTATATAAAGACAAGCAGTAGTAAATAATTGTTTAGAGACTTCAAAATAATATTGATGACAGTTGCAGAGCTTGAGCTTTCAAAAACGGCATCTATTATTTGAGCTCTGCTTGACGCGAATAAGGTGAGATTTTGCTTTGGTGCAACGGAAGGTCTAGTTAGGGCTTGAGACATGTTGGAGAAACCGGGCGTTAATGTACTTAAAATAGACAAACCAATATCAATCCCTTTTAGAAAAAGGGAACTTTATAAATTGCCATCTGTTAGACAAACTACAAAAGAAGTTTGCTCTATCAAAACAAGCACAAGTTTAGAAAGTCTTAGATATATTTTGATTGCATTTTAGGTAAACCGAAAAGATAACAAAACTGTAAATGGTACACTTTTTGATCACTGCAATGATACAGATATTAACTCTGAATGTTTTCCCTACGATAATTCACAATTAAATTTTGCTGAAGAAATCTATGCTATAGCTTATCATATGTATAGCATGTTCTCATCAAATTTTTATGATAGGCCGATGCATGACTGTCAACTATTAATTAAATATACAAATTTCAAATTTTGTGCCATTTATGTAATCAATTGTTCAAAACAAAATGAAGCTATCAAATTAGGTACTGTAGATTTAAAAATTGAAATTAATACTAGAGTAGCTTTTCCTGCAAACACATATTGCCTTATTCTGAGCGATACTCTTGTTGAATACACACCTCTCACAAGATTAGTGCAAAAAGTATTATGAAAAAGGTTATGTTTTAATCAGAACAATCAATACTGCACCACAAATCCAACATAATGTCAAAAAATTTACATAATATAGTGATTGATATTCAGGGTTTTATAATAAATGATAGATTTATACAAAAAGAATTATGCATTACAGAGGACGGTGTGAACTTACACGTATACATGTTTAAACTAGAAATTCCTTTTAAGAAGTTAAGTGCAGAAGAAAAAAAGCAAGTGCGTTGGTTGGAACAAAATTACCATTCTCTTCGATACAGTGACGGATACATTCATCAACATAAATTCAAAAATATTTTACAACAATTTATTAAAAAATCTACAACAATATATGTTAAAGGTAATCAGAAAATGGAGATATTACATAAGATTTTAAACGATGTAAATATTATTAACGTCCAAACATATTCTGATTGCCCAAAGTTTAATAAAAATCGTCACTATTGCTTTAAATCATTTAAAACATAAAGGCATATGCTGTATTAATAATGTGAAAGTATTGTATATTTACTTAAAACTTAATAAATATTGATTCATATTTTTTTTAGCTTTATTGTAAACCCATCTTTTCAGGTTTGAGCCAAATTCGACGTATTATCAGAGACTGAATATTTATAAAATATCTGAAAATAGTTAAGAAAAAAAGTAATATTGTCTGATTATTTCTTTATTTGTTTATTAATATTTTTATCATTACATAAAATATTATTATAATAACATATTTAGAAGATCTTGTCTCTTTAAGTTTCCAGTATTTTAAAATGGCCCCATGGCAAAGTATCGTGACTGTCCGGACGCAAATACCTTTTATTGCCGTAAGGACTAAGCGATATCTCTTTCTGCGTTATAGAATACAAAGTATGATTAATAGAGCAAATAAAATTTTGTTGATGTGTCATTTCCAACTGCTTATTTAAACACGTCAGGTAATCAGTAAACGTGATACTAGCCTTTACAACGTATGATTTGATCCCTTTTGCTTTTTTTGTGACATGGTTTTGAGCTGTGAGGACTTTGCAAGCATACATTATTGCTCTTAATCCTACAAACTCTGTCATTATTTTGCCATGATTTCATCTTTCATTACACCAGACACTTTTTTGTTTACCAAAAGAATTCCATATACGTTGTTTAAAGGGTATTTAGATGTTTTAAAGCGCATAATGTTCTTTTTGATATCGGCAAAAATATCTTCCGTTTCAATCTCATAAATAAGAGAGTCTGTGTCGGTGTAGCAAAGTTGGGCCTTGTCACCATACTTATTTTTTATGTATGCGTTGTGAAAATCATATAACGCCGTCTTGGAAATATCAAGAATAAACATACCGACGTAAATAGGCTTGCTAAACAGCACGTCAGACTTCAGTAATTCATTCAAGACTAAATTCTCTTCCATTATTCTGCATCCATAAAAAGATGGGCTTGATATACGGGCTTCGGCACCATATCTTCCCAGGCATACATTGCATTGATATCAAAATACATTAGATATTTTTGCGGTAATCTTGGATCATAATCGGGCATGTTAAAAAACATGAGGATATCTATATCATTGATGTAATCGAGCTCTTGCTTTGTACATTTTAGCATAGCATCCCAACTAAGACCAGGAGCGGTAAAATAATGAGCCGGGTCTTATTCATAGTGTTTCTTTCAAGCATACATCTCTAAAACCTTCAAACATATTGGCAAGTAATAAAACATCGGTTTTCAAGTACAAATGGCTATATTCTCCCAGTGTTTGTAATTGGAATTCATTCCATACTTTTTGAGCATGTCTATAATCCTCATACGTAATGTCGGACTCTGTCAACTTAGAGTAAAATTGCTTATAAGTGGGAAGATGATTTTCAATTAAACTACCCCAAGATTTTATGTAATCGTACGGAAAGACTCCTTTTCTTGTTAATAATTTATACTGCTCGTTATTAATATGTCCAACCTGTGACTTTAATATTGGTTTTTCAGTCAAGTTTAAGCTCAATTTATCAAGGGAAGAAGCCATAATCCTGAAGGAGTCAATACATTTGAATTAAGAGACGGCTGTGATTAACACCTAATTAAAAAATATATAATAGATTTTTTATCATAATAAATGTATACATTGTTGCAATATTTTGAACAATCCTTTTCTCGCACATGCACTTATATATGTCCATCTCACTCTATTTAAAAGTCAATACCGGTCTTTTCCGAACAATTAGTTCTGTAGTAGTAGGCGGTGTAAAATCATTAAAGCGATCGATTAAATTTGCTTACGTCATTTCGATTCGATTGCGATGTAATTTGCACGGCGGAGTGTCTCTACATGATCTATAGTCTGTTCGCGTTAAGACTGCAGTAATGGGAGTGGTTTATTAAGTCAGTATCACACAGCTCTTTATTTACTTTAACCTAAAATTAAATTAAATGTCACTTTGCGTCAATAAGTAAAGCAGTTAAAAAACAAAGTTATTAACATTGATTTGGTATTAATATTTTATATTGTTTTATTTTATTTGTACATTAATTTAATCAATTAAGATTAATTTTGATTCTTTTTTACTATCGAGCATATGGCTCAATCATTCTGAGCATAACAAACTGAATAAATATCTGTCTGAATTAAAGAGAAAATTTTATACTTACGTGTATAATGCTAAAAAATTCACCAATTCTGCTTTTATACACTTAAAAATGATTTGTTTAAATTTATTTATGATAATATCAATACTTAAAGAATTAAGCATATTTATATTTTTTTTAATTATTCATTTTGAATGAATTATAAAATTTAACCTATTTTTAATGTAATATCAATTTTTGTTAAAAGAGAATCTAGTCTTCAGTGTGATAGTTTCAGCAAGTGTGGTTCCTCTCGTTGAAATTTAAAGTTATTTTTATGTTGTTGTGACATATTAAGTAATTCCTAAATAACACATTTTAAAACTAAAAAAATAGTAACAATAATTTAGGTTTTGTTTTCTTCTGATGAAAATTCTTCAAAGGAATCGTCAGAAAAGCAGGTGTCAACTGTAAAATTTAGTTGTATGTTTTCAATAATATTATCCAAACAATACATTCGCTGCTCTTCTTCAATAACATGCCGTATACAATTGGTCCATTTTTCTGGTGTTACTTCTTTCAGCCTCTTTTCAAATAGGTTTTTAACATCAGCCATTTTAAAAATAGTATTATTGCCAGTTACGTAATATTAAAAAAGGTTAAGTGGAAGAACAGCTACAAGCTGAATTTCTTTGTATTTAAACAAGAAATAAAGACATAGTATTATTATTAAAATAATAGTTAACATTTAAGAAATTACAAAAAATATTAAACAATTGTTCAATTTACATTTCAATTCACATTTGAAAAGCCATTGAGATGACGATTCCAAGTTTTTTAGGTTATACTTTACGTCAAAGTCAATAATTTGTATTTTAAATTTAAATACATATATTTATTTACAAATACGCAAACTTAATAATAGATAAAATAAAATTAGTTGTACTTACATTAGCGTAAAAAACGATATTTTACAAATAGGTACAAAATAAATTCAACTGCAATCAAATTTAATATGATAGATTTGAATTAAAAATAGTCTATTGTAAATTGGAATGTTCTCTAAGCCAATCAGAGCATTGTTTCCCAGTTGCTATAACAACTGCAACTGCAGTCTTAACGCGGACAGACTATAGTTGTTTAGATTGTTGGATTCTACACCAAGGGTCCTCGGAACGAACCCCGGCATCGGCAAACATTTTTTAAAATAAAAACTTCCTCCCCACTCTAAAATAAAATCCAATAAAATCCAAGATGGCGCTTGCCCCCCATTTCAAAATAAAATCCAAGATGGTGGAAATATTGTATATTTCAAGCCTTAGTAAATCAAATGACAAATTTGGCGTAGAACTCTCTTTCCATCACTACTAAGGCGATCATTTTATTGTGCAAATTCACAATTTTTAATATTAAAGTATAAATTAATTTAAAAAAGTAAATAAATTTAAATTTTGTACAGAGTTTTTCAGAATAGCCGTATCACTCTCCAAAAAAACTGATGCATCGGTTATCATAATTACAATCTGAGACCGAATTTAAAAAACTTAAAACATTTTTCTACGATTGGGTCGAAGGGTTTTAAGAATAATGTTGTTATTAAATTGTTATAATAGACAAAGCTTGCATTTTAATAAAATTTAAAATGTATGCATGCTTTATCTATTATAACAATTTCATAAAAAACATTATTTTTAAAACCTTTCAATTCAATCGTAGATAAATGTTTTTTAAATCCGGTCTTAAGAGCATACCGACCGCTACCTTGACTTGTAGTATTTTAACAAAAACGCCAACTTCTCCTTTATCGCTGCTTCTACAAATAATTTGATAATCGATAAATTTTTTTACTAGTGCATTTAGAAAAGATAAAGCTATGATATGTTGAAATCCGCCGGAAGTTGCGATATAATATTTTGGATATCAGTATTTAAAAAGTTTGCTTAGGAAAATCTGTTAAGTAACACATGGAAACACTTTTCAACGAGAGTATAGAGTCAAGTAGGTAAAAACACAACAGCATATCAGCAACTATATTTTGAAATTTTGAAACGCAAAAATCTATATTGTAATACGAGATAAAAAAAGTCAACACAATTGCAAATAACTAAAAAAACGATGATCACTTAGAACAGTAACGTGCCCAAACTACTAAAAACGCTTCTTTTTCAAGAACACTATAATTTCTTTTCCGCTGTAGTAAAAAGCGACTTGCCGAAATGTGTTTACTCAAATTTACTATTTGCCATAAACAAGCATCAAAACCGCAATCACTAACGTTTGTTTGCACAAAAAATTCGACATTATAATCTGGATGGTGCAGTCAAATTTTTTGAGATATTTAATGTTTTAATTATTCAAAAGCTAATTTTTGTGGCAAATTCCATATTCATTTTGTTTTTCATTTTAATAAAGCAACTAACGGTTCCAAAATTGTCAAATACTGCGGATAAAACGTGCGATCATAATTACATAATTTGAGAAAACTGCGTAGTTGACGTTAGTTTTTAGGGATTGGAAAGTCTATTTATGATCTTACATGCTTAGAGTCTGGCCGTATACCATTATAATTTAGTAAATAACCAAGAAAATTAACTTCTGGTATGATAAATACACATTTTGACAATCTAACTATAAAACTTACTTTACCTAATATAATAAAACAACTTTATTCAAATAGTTCAAGTGTTCTGCAAAAGTCTTAGAGCTTTTTTTCTACAGTCAGCAACGGAGAGCAAAAAAGTGCGCTACTACGCTTTATCACTCCAAAACGATCTATTTTATCCAATTCCTTTTACACTGCTTTATGGTGCGCATAAGGTATAAACGAATATTTTACTAGGTACTTCACTTTACTTCAAAGACGTGCGCATGTGATTAAAATAACTTATTTAATTCTATTTTTTGCTCAACCAAGCATTTAGTTTTTCTTATTATGCTACTAATATCGTTATTATTATTGGCAAATGGCGACCGAGTCAGCAAACTAACACGACTTAGTGTAGATATTTTAAACTTAGAATGGCCTGGAAAAATAAAGTTATGGTTAAAATTGATTTCTAGTACATTCAAGTTATTGAAGAAAGAAATATTTGAAATTTTTTTAACATAATATTAACCCTGCGCAACCAATCTACGCCCAATATTACCGGATAAACTTGCTCTGGAATTAACATAAAATCAAGTTTAAAGTTATGATTTGCTATAAAAAATTGTAATAGTATTTGGTGCGTAATAGTTTTTTTTGCATCTTTGAATGCTCCTGTGGTGCGTACTCCGCTTGCAAAAAGTATGGGCATGTCTTCCAAAGTGGAATGTATACTATCTCACAAATTTTCTGATATGCAACAAATATTACATCCAGTATCAATCAGTGCTGGAAATTGATGATTGTACAACAAAATTGTAGCCACTGAGGACATGCTCTTATTATAGGCATGATTAAAATCACAATTTTTTTCTAGCAAATCTTCTTTGGGGTTATTGTGTTTTATGGCTTTTAAGCATTACCGCGACTTTAGGGCTGACAGACGCGATTTCTAGCTTTCCGAGTATTGTATAAAAGAGACGCGCCTCTGAGAACTCAAAGAACGTGGTTTATCCTTGAAATTTATTAATTTTGTACACATTAGTACTACTTGTGTTATTTAGATTTGGTGGTTGTATCTATTTATTTTTATTTTTGCATTTGGTTGGCAGTTTTGTCTGAAAAATGTGCTTATTGTAGACGATCTAGCGTCTCGTCAATTGTTTTGGATCCGATTAATGGAGCTGATACCGCAGGTGGATAACTGCGACTAATTATAGTAACTAACACTGCTGGGGAATATGGAGGATATGAATATTTTGCTTTAATAAGCGCGTTAAGAAAATAATTCACATATGCGCCTTCCTTGTATCTATTAGTATCAAGCTCTAATCTAGCCTGCGCATGTCGAATTAAGTCCCAGAACTGATTTAAAAAATTACTTTAAATTTATTAAAAGTGTTAATGTTATTAAGAAAAGCTTGTGCCCAAGGTCTAGACTTATTTACAAAAGATTAAAAAATATAATATTTAAGGTGTTTAAATGACATACCAGACATTAACAATATTGATTATATTTTTTCTAAAAAGTTTATCGGATGTAAAAAATTTAAAATTGTGTTGAGAAGTCATTACATTCAAATTACATTGATAGTTATTATTAGCTACAGTAGCAATATTTGTATTTATACTACTATTACACTTAGTATAATATTACATATCATCTAACATATGTAGGGGTGGTAACATTTCTGCTGTACCTACATAAAAATGCAAGTTTTTTGTTTAGTTGTAATATAATCATATCATAATCTACATTATAATAATAATAATAAATTTAAATTTAAAAGTTACATTATTACCTTTACATTTGTGTTAATCGTTTAATACAATAAATACTATATAAGTACATAATTTTCAAAATTAAGAAAAACACATATTTTTTTAAATTAATTTTACGGCAATGATTTTTACACAATGTATGTAATGTTTCAAACAAATTAAAATGCTGGTCTATATGAAGCAGGTTGCATGTTCTCATCATGCGTGACACTGAATTAAAATGTGCGTAGTTTGTTGCATCAAAATATATTTATGTTACGCGTAATTCTTTGTTGATTAAAATTGAGATTGCTTAGCAGTTTCGGGCAATCTAAGTAGTTGTTCATCAATGTATTTATCACCTACAAATCGTCTCTCTTCCAAAGATTTTAGATTATGGGTTTCTAAAATTATTTTATAATTTATAACTTGTCTATACATACCTAATTTGTATGAATAAAAATTTAAAAAGTTTTTCTGTAGTTTTTTTATATTGTCAATATTACCTTTTTAATAAGAAGACCAAATAAGAAGACCAAATTGATGCTCCATACTTAAAACTTGTGGTACACCCGACGTAACATTTACAATTTTAGAAATATGATTAAATGCCACTAAAACTTGTTTTAGTAGTACTTTATTACAGCTTACTTTTCTAAGGGCCGGTATTATAAAGACAAAATAAATCACCGAATAACAAATCTCAAATTAAATATATTCGACAAATAAACGTATTCCGGTATTATAAAACTAAATTAACTATTCGTAAAATAAGGAAGTGTAACGCCGCATTTATATGTTATTTTAATATTGCAGTTATTGATGTGTTGTACTGTAGCCTTTGTTATATTACAATAATCTCCTACAACATTTTGTTAGTCAGTTGCATAACATCGTAAAGCAATCAAACGTTGATTTTCAACAGAAATTGCTCCACATTAAAAATAACCTAAGAAACATGACAAGTGTCAAGTTATTCATTGAATAAATTTTAATCTCTAGATTTGGGATGATTAATTTATTCCATAGATTTAGTTGCCTACTTTTATTATTTGACGTTTATAATACCGAAATCAGCCAAGTAAAATAATTTACTTGGTTAGTAAATAAAATCTACAGATTTTAATGCTTTATAATACCGGCCCTAAGTGTTGAACATTTGTTTGTAATTATTAAGTTTAAGTTTGTATCGTATATTGTTAGTGCTGTTTACTGACCACCTAACTCAGCCTGTGATAAATATTTAGATCATGGTTATTCCGTTGAATCTATTGCTGAGAAATATTCTAACAGCAAACTAATTTCAGTAAATGATTATAATCTACCCGCAGCGGCTTGGGTAAACGATGAGTTAGGTATAAGTGTTTTTTGTAATGATAGTTATCCTGCTCACTTTGTTGCCAACTGTTTCGGTTTTCTAAACTGAACACAATGTATTTGACTACCGAATGATAATGGTGTGTTCTTAGATTTATGCTTTACCAATATCTGTGATATTTCTGTAATTAATGCTGTGGATGTTTTATTAAAACTAAGCCAACATCATAATGTCTATGTGATAGATGTAAAATGTGATACTAGCCGTGATATTTTAATGTGTAATTATGATTTTAGTGATTTAAATTTGCCGACTTTAACGCAATCAATAATTTTTTGTTGATTGTTGATTGGTTTGCCCTTTTTTATAATTGTGATGTTGATAATTCCGTTAATTAATTTTATTCTGTGTTGGATTTTGCTATTGACTGTTTTGTCCCAAAAAAACTGTGGCGTGAAAACAATTTTCCAGTTTGGTTCAATAAACAATTGATTTCACTTACTAGACTCAAAAAAACTGCTAATAAACGTTATAAATCTTCAATACTTTTGTCCAATTATAGTGAGTTTCAATCAGTTCGTACTTCGTGTAAATGTCTCAGTACATGCCTATACAAGCAATATATTACTCGAACTGAAATGAACATACAAACTAATCCAAAACACTTTTGGAAATTTGTTAGCGACACTAGAAAAACTAATGGTTTTCATCTACAATGTATTATAAGCATCAAACTTGTAGTAATGGAGATGACTATGTCAATAGATTTGCTGAATTCGTTTCTTCTGTTTACGGTAAACAAATACATCCAACTTAATTGTTTGAGTTTAAGAAAAACGAATTGCATACAGCATTTTCAATTAGTCTATTGAATGTTTTTAAGGAATTGAAAACCTTAAATGTAGTTTTAGTACTGGACTGGACGGCGCACAGTGGGGCCAACAGAACTAAAAGGTGGCATAAATTCAAAATTTTAAATTGCGTTTATATATTAGTTATATTTTTTTCCGATTAGTTAACTATCTTAAGCACCTAAAACCGTTTATTTAAAGGTCCTAGCTCTTTTCCTCTTATTTCTGCTCCATTTAAAACAAGCTACTTGCGGATACTACATACGCGTATTGTTGCCGAGACGTTTAAAGCGTGTTTTTCAGTGCCCTTAATTAATAGTTTTAGTGTGAATTTTGAATCGGTTGAGATGAATTCTTCATGTTCAGATACGTATTAGTACTTTACAACCAAATAATACTAAATAAACATATGTTGTTTTAAATATACATTGTAAATGATACCCATCTTATTTTTAATCATTTTCAATAATTTTTATAAAAATGCATCAAATTAGTTATGTTCCAAGCTAGTCCAAAGTCTATTCTTTGTGAATTCTGGCAGCAAATTTAGTGTACTTTTTGTTACCGTTTTTACATTTTGCGCGTTTTTGCGCCTTTTTGCAATGTTTAATTGTTTATGTAATTGATTTTTTTTATGTAACGTAAAAGTAATTTTTTTTTCTTTTAGCAACACGTACAAATACTTTGTTTGTTACAAAATCTAAACTTAATATTTTGACAAATTTTAAAAATAAAACAACTGAAGGTGTGTTACTTAAAGAAATATAAAAAGAACAAAATGTTTAATAGTTACTGTGATTTTATGTAAATTGTCTCTTCGACCAGTGAGATGCTAGGCACACTGATGATGGGTGCATACTCTAAAACACGTGTATGTGTCTCTTACTGGATGAAGTTGCAATTTATATAAAATTCATCATTTATTAATTTTAAATTATTAAAAAATTGTTTTATTTTAAATCACAATTTAAATCTCAATGGATATTATAGCATATAGAAAAAAGACAAATTTATTGAAAATAATAAGGCCTGGTTAGAGACATCAACTTCATTTCCTTTATACTCGGAGAAGAAAGCCAGCCGCCTGCATGCCCGTTTAATATTTGTAGTAAGAAGATAAAACGCCAAAAAATAACAAATTTAAGGAAATCCACTTCAACTGAAGAGTTAAGTTACGCAACTCAAATGAGTTTGCTTCAGGAAAAAAAAATGCATTAAAAGTGTTGAAAGAAATCACAGCTACTTTTCCAAGACGTGCAACTAATTACAGAATGTCGTATAAAAAGTCACTTTAGTGGTTTTAATAGATGCCAAATGCCAAACCCCTTAAAAACCACCTTAATTTATTATTAAGATTTTTAAAATTATTTTTTTTGTAATTAAAAGCTTAATTTAGACCAGTTTTATAAGTTACAGAATTTTACTCCGCAACTTTTCCATTCCTTAAAAATCAACCAAAATTTATCAATCAGATTTTTTTCATTATTTTTTTTTATTTTGGCCAACAAAATGTGTGTTTTGCCCGACTGTGCGGCGTTCCATTCTATGCTATTCTGTTAAAACAATGTATTTATTCCATTTCTACGCCATTGCATTTACTGTTTGAGGCTTCTCTTAATGAAGCTAAATATCCTTAAGTTTAGAAACAAAGCTACATTATGCCATTGCATAAATCTGGAGTTAAGGAGGATATTACTAATTACAGAGGTGTATGCATCTAATCTGCCATTCCTAAGTTGTTTGATTAAATTATTACTGGCCAAATACAATAGATGTGCAAAAGCATTATAGTGAAACAGCCACATGGGTTTTGTGAGGCTCGTTCTACTCTTCCAAACTTTCGTTGTTATAAAAATGATCTTTTAAATGCTTTTGAATCAAGAGTTCAAGTTGATTCTATTTATACAGATTTTTCAAAAGCTTTCGACGCGTTAACCATAGAATTTTGATTGCAAAGCTTAGAGCTTTGGGTTTTCATTACTCTGTTATTGCATGGTTGTCGAGCTTATTGGAAAATTGTACTCAGTGTGTAAAAATTAATAACTTTTTATCACAACCAATTATCGTTCCATCTGGTGTTCTTTAGGGATCTCATTGTGGACCAATTCTGTTTTTACTTTTTATTAACGATCTGTTTTATTCTATTAATTCTTTCTCTTCTGTTTTTACTTGCTGACGATCTCAAAATTTATCGAAAAATATCCTCTATCGATGATTGCATTAGTTTTCAAAATGACTTAAGTTCTGTTCATTCATGGTATCTTATTAATAAGTTGTTGTTTAATCCAAATAAATGTTTTTCTATAAACTTCAACAGAACGTTAAGTAAAGTATCGTATGATTATACTATTGACAATATAGTATTGGAACATGTTACACAAATAAAGGATTTGGGCGTAATTTTTGACCCAAAACTAACTTTTGTTGAGCATATAAACTATATGTGTAACCGTGCTATAAAAATGTTAGGATTTGTTTACAGAATGTCTACTGACCTATTTCCAAGCATACTCAAACTACTTTATTGCGCATTGGTATGTTCCCATTTAGAGTTTGCTCCGTCAGTTTGGTGCCCATTCTACAGCATTCATATACGCAACATAGATCGAATTCAAAACGAATTTTTCTGTTTCTTGTCGTACAAAATGGGCATTTTCTTTGAAAACTACGATTTCAACCACATTGCATTGCAATATAATCTTCTATCGCTGGAACTTAGACGCAAAACAGCCGACTTAACATTTTTACGTGGACTTATGATGTCTGAGATTGATTGCCAAGAGCTACTTGTATTTCTTCCGTTTAAGGTATCCAACAATAATCGCCAAACTAGACATTCTCCATTGTTTAGAGAATCTATACATTCTACCAACTAAGGTTTCAACAATCCAATTAGTTTTGCGATTCTAAATATACATTTAAAAATTGTTTAAAATGTATTGAATAATTTTATATTTTATATTTTGTCTTTATATGTATTCATTTTCTGTGTTTATTTTGTATTTTTTATATACTTTGTCTAGTTTTAAGTATTATACATTGTTTGTATTATACATCATTATTTATGTGCAGGATGATGTAATTTTTTTTTTTTTATATGCCGTCAATAAAGAATTATTATTATTATTATTATGATTATTAATCTTAACAACTGTGTTTGGCCAATCAAAAAATTATGTAACCAATTTACCATATGTTTACCAAATCCCATTGCCTTCAATTTTGTAATCAAGGTACCATGATCTATCCAATCAAACGTTTTTGCAATGTTTGTGTAAGTTGGTATTGCGTAATAATGTTTTTACACATCTATTTCAATTGTTTGGCAATTATGGAATTGAGTAACTTAAGTATAGCAGATTGGTTACTCACACCCTTGTAGTTAGCAATGTCATTTCTATTCCGGATTTAAAAATTAGCGTAATATATGATTTTTTCCAAAATTCTGGAAATTCACCTTTAGTTATAGAAATTAAAAATATATTAAAAAGAGGTTAAGCTAATACGTAATATGCATTTTTTTAAGAAATAAATATTCTATTAAAAACATAAGTAACGTTTAACAACAAATTTGAAGCGTTAACAAAAGAACTATTTTCAGAAAATGAAACAGAACACACGTCATTACCACTTTTGTTCATTATCACATATTTGTTTAGAATAGTTTTGGATTATCACATATCATTTGGTTAGAAAAATGAGTATATTTTAAATGTAAAGTTTATGTGTAGGTAGCATCATTTCACCTGCTTTATCAACTGTATAATGTAAATTTACATTTATATTGGTGGGTTGGTAATTACTTTTATTATTTTTAAAACTATAATGCTACTTATCATCTAAAAAATGTAAGGGTAGTATCATTCTACCTGAATAAATTTGAAAATGTAAATTAACATTTGTAGTAGTTGGTTAATGATTATTATTACATGCATGGTTTTCTACATATAATAAATTTGCACAATAGTATTTTTGTTTCTTACTATTTACTGATATTATTATTATTGATATTAAATAATGGTGGTATAATAGAATGTGCTACCTCATCTGACTATTGGCAGTAGTAATGGTTAGTAAACCATTCTTTCTCTGCATATTATCTTCAATGGCCGCAGATTAGCAAACATTTGATTGATTAGATTAAATTTCTACTATTTGTACGAATAGATGGACTTGTTTTAATTCCCCCAAAATATGGTGTGAGCTACTTGCTTTTGGTATGGCTCCTGTATTTGTTTTACTGCGTATTTTCATTTCTTGTTTTTGATTGCCAATTGCGGAACTTTTGCTAGTTAGACTCATTTTATTTTTATTTTTATTTTTTTGCTAAATAAAACCGGCAAATAAATTCTAAAACTTTTTGATAGGCGACAAGGTGCGTAGAGGTAAGTTCTCAAGGTAATTTTGTAGGTAGCCAGCTTGAGAATGTTGTAAAATTTTAATTAAAAATTCCAATAAAATAAGGGTACACTTTAAAATAATATTTATTTTAATAACTCTTAATCTTATATAAATACTCTTTAAGCTAGATGTAATTGTAGTTATAAAAAAAAAAACATAATTAAATTGATAACGTAAATAAATAAATTTCCAGTTTGATCCCCAAAATATGACTAAATAATATCATGCTTTTTATCCATTTGGATTTGGATGTCACCTGATAAGCCTCTGGTCTCATCAACTCCCTTTAAACAAGCCGTAAGATTTCTGGGGCGATGTAAAATAGCTGTAAAACGCAAAATAAATAAAAAGAACTAAATAATATTATTACACTAAAAATATAATTAACACAAAATAAAATATTTATTGAACTTAAACTAAGGACAAAATTTGTAGATTTATAGAAACTTTGTTATCGTGCCGCAAATAAAAATACGGTTTTCCGCGAGTAAAATCTATGCGTTTTAACCTATAAAGTAATATTCATTCCTTCTTCTTTCAACATCTTTTTCTTTAACTCAAGGTACGACAAGTATTTTTTACATTATTAAATCACATCATTTGAGATGCGTTTGTCTGAATCTGGCTCAGACAAGCCACTTAAAAAAAACAAAACTAGCAATGTGAATATGTCAACACAGTTTATAGTTTATTACCACAGGCATTGGTCCATATCAAGTATACCTAGCCAGTAACAACCAAAATATAACTTTTCTATCAATAAGTAATAAAATTCTTAAAACTAAGGGTGTTGGTGCTACAAAGGTTAAAGCCAGGTCTAAAAATAGAGTAGCTGTATTTTTTTCTAAAACTTGCAATGTTAATGTACTTTATAATAATAATACTAGTTTGTTTTTTTGCCATCTATATTTAATAAAACCTTATTTTTTATTTGTTCTTTTCTTATCTCATTAATTCTTTTAATTATGTTTCATTGTTTTCATTATTTATCCGTAATTTTCAAACTTTTTCTTTATCTAAATCTTGTTAGTATATTTTTTCTGTTTTGTGCATATTTCTTCTTGTACTTTGATTTGTTTACTGTTGATATTCTCTTATGCATTTCTACATAACTATCACACTGTTCTTTTTTTTTTCCATGCAACTTTTTTTAATTTTTTTAGAAATTCTGTTTCATTTTATAATATTTTTTTTCTATTTTTTCTTACAAACATTTTTGCAGAGTTTTACATTTAATTTTTTCTTTCAAACTTTTTTTATATCTTACTGCTCTTTTTCTTGATTTTACAAAATGTATGCTGGGAGTTTTCTGCTATCAAACATTGTTCTCTTTATTTTCAAGTAATTTAACTTTCTTTCACCTATTCTCTACACATGTCCTACCAGTTTTTTTCTTTTGTTTCTTTTTTTCCTTTGCAAAATAACATATTTTTTTGTTTAATTATCATTTACTTTTAACATTTTTTTAAAATATTTTTTTTAAACATCCAATTTTTTTTTTGCCACCATTATTATATGCGTACGCTAACGACCTTACCTTTTTACCCACTTCAACTCTACTTGCTTTTGCTAGATTTGACTTTTTTTTTCTATGACTGCAATACATGCAACAAACTAGGACTGAATGAGCATCTTTGTCTCGCACCTTTCGTTGTATAGAAATGTTTACTCATTCTACCTTTTCAGTATACCCATGGCCATGTATAAGTCAAGTGTACGAAATGAAAATTTGTTTTTGCTGAAACCACTGACAATGCCTTCCTCTATATGAATCCTGATTATGTAAATTTCCGAGTAATATGCAATTAAATTAAAAAAAAAAAACGTTTTTTGCGTTTTTTACTTTTTTGTTTGTAAGTTCTCAAGATTGCATTTTGAAGAAAAACTTACAAGAAATTTTTCTTTTTCAAAATTGTCCAAAAAATAAGTTTTCATAGACAATTTTTTTTTTTCTATAAATATTTAATCTTCGCAGATCTTAAAAAAACAATTTCTTTTAAAAGATAACGGTTTTTTTTCAAATATCGATTACTACGTGCTTTTATATGTGCAAAATATACCCTATTAATTTTAGGAAGTGCCGTGCTCTACGCTCCAATATATCTTAGAATGTATGTATGTAAGTTTAATCTTTTTTCATTATTTGATCGTTTGTAATTTCTTAAAATTGCATTTTTAGAAAAAAATAAAAAGGTACTTTATTCTTTAGAATTGTCCCAAGAATAAGTTTTTGCAGCCAAAATTTTTTTTACTATTAAATTTTGAAAATTTTGCAGAATTGCAGTATTTTCGTTTTTTTTTCAAATATTGATAAAAACGTGCTTTTATATGTGCAAAAGATACTCAGAAAATTTCAAGAAGTACCTTGCACTATGATCTGAGATATGTATTCACAGAAATAATTAAAAATTTGAAATTTAAGCTTTTTCATTTTTTGATCGTTTGTAACTTTTCAAGATTGCATTTTTAGAAATAAATTATTAGATACTTTTTCTTCAAAATTATTCAAAGAATAAGTTTTTATGGCCAATTTTTTTCCTTAAGTTTTTCTTAAAAATTAGATGACGAGTATTTTTTTTTTAAATATGGATAAGAACGTGCTTTTATAAATTTTAGGAAATTCCGTACACTACGCTTCGAGGTATCTTTAGAATGTATCAACAGAAAGTTGTGAAAATTAAGCCTTTTTTGCTGTTTTTTGGTATTTCTGTTGATACATTGTAAGATATCTTGGAGAGTAGCATACAAAATTTCCTGAAACTATCAGGATATTTTTTGCACATATAAAAGCACGTTTTTATCTATATTTAAGAAAAAAAGAAAATACCCGTCATTTTTTTTAAAGTTTTGCAAAATTTTCAAATTTCAAGGAATAAAAATTTTGGCTGCAAAAAATGATTCTTTAAACAATTTTGAAAAAAAAATCATAACAGTTTTTTCCTAAAAATGCAACCCTGAGAAATTAAAGTAAAAAAAATTAAAAAAAATTGTTTTTTTTTCAAATTTTGATTGTATATTACTCGAAAATAATCAAATTTTTATTTGCACACTTGACTTATACATGGCCATATATATATATATGATAACTTGTTCTTAATTTTTTATTGTAAAGTTTTTTTGGATGCACTTTCTGAAAAAAAAAGTAACTTATGTCAAATTTCAGTCCTTAAAAATCAAAAAACAGGTGTCGCACTGCCATTGAAATTAAAAGTAAACCCATTACCTTACTTAAAAAAACATTATTAAAATTTTACAAAATAAAAAAAAATTGTGTAAATTTTTTACGTCATCATGGTTTTCTAAATTTAAAAAAAAATTAAAGATCTAAGCCTCAAATTCTAATAATTTTTGTTTACGAGTCTAATTTTATGTTTAAAATAAAAAAAAAAAATTAAACAGAGTATATTGACTAAAAGTTTTATGTGAAACCTAATTAGCAAGTACTTAATTGCTTTTTTGGGGACCCAAGGTATGCATCTGACTCAAATCTGGAAGCTATGATACTTAATAAGTATATTAATTTTGAAAATTCAAAGGTAGTTCGACAAGGGGTTTTTAATCTTAAGGGCTAAAATTTATATGGCTTACTTTTTTTGTATAAAGATTACTTTCTAAGAGTGCACACACAAAAATTGCACAATTTTTTTTTTAAGAATCAGTTCATCACATCAACTTTGTCTATGGTACCTCTTCTTTTTTTAAACCTTAATTTGTTCATTCAGTTTTTTCTTTAGTTTTATGGCGCACATCTCATATACCGTATTAATTAATGCAATTCTTCAATAGTTTTGCAAGGAAATCCTTCTCCATCTCATATTCCATTTATTACTTCTTAAAATTAATTTTTTTATTATTTTATTCATGTTATTTTCCGTCACACCTGGCGTTGTTTTCTTTAGTTTTCTATTTGTCTTTGTATTGTTTTATTTGGGATTTTATCTAGCTGTAAAGTTTGTTCTTCAAATTTATTGGTTTGATTTTTCTGTTTTTCTTTGGTTCCATAAAAAAATGTTAAACATGTTCTTGCCATTTTTAGATAGTAATTGTCTGTTTGGTCTTAATCTATGCTGTTTGTTTAGTTTATGTATTACTTTTATTTCTATTTCTTTTTTCTGTCTGTTTGTTATCTTATTTTCTTTGCATTTGTATTTATATATTTTTAACGCCTTTTGATATTTTTATTTGGTTGCTTTTCCATTTGCGTAGCATCTACCTTGACTCTCTCTCTTCTTCTGCATGCATTCTTTATCCCACCGTCTGCTTATAGCATTTTTTCTTTTGTGTATACATTTTTCACTGTCGCTTCATTTGTCTAATTCTTTTGTTTTGTTTTCTATTTTGTTTTCTTCATTCTTTCTTTTTTTTGTAATTTTTATGCTTTCTTCCGACCTTAGAACTTGTGTTTGTTTGTTTTATATATTCTTAAGAGTACTTTTTCTTAAAACATTTGCAAATAAAGTAGCTCTTATTTTGATATATATATTATATTTGTTGTTGTTTAAATTGATCGGTTTCAACTCTCTTTAAGGCTTTTTTGCCAATTTTATTTTTGATTGACATTATTAAACGTTTTCAAATAACAAAAAATCCTGATCATAGTTTTGCTGATGATAGCACCCTTTATACTTTATATTTTCCAAAAAATATATTGACAAATATGGCAGAGCCTCTTTTTAGGGTTAGAATCTGCAACACCAATAAACAAAAAGATCAAAACAATATTAGAATGGTGTACTCTAACTTAGTCAGTTTTAATCTTGAAAAACGAATTTATCGTTGGGCTTGTGCATAGGCGTCTTACAAAGACAAAGTTACTTAGAAAATAAGAGTAACTTGCACATTACAGTCAGTAATACTGCAACAATGAAAAAATTAAATTAAAAAAATGTGGTTAAAATTTAAAAAAACTAAAATTAAATTAAAATTAAACAAAAAGGGTGAATTTAAAAATAAAATATAGATAAAGGAAAAAATGAATTGGAAATTAATTAACATCTAAGCTATGCCACACTAGAACAATTAAAACATGTTTGCATAAAAGTTTACACAGTGTCTCAAGTATACTATGGCCGATCTCACCGACACTACTTAAAAGTTAACCACTAGTTAAATAGCTAAGCTCTGGTTAGCGCGTTGCACCGTCCATTTAAAAGCAATCTTAACCCTTAACTAATGGTTAAATATAAGTCTTACTGTGTACTTAACCCCAAATTTGTGATTTTTATAGCAAGTGTCAAGTAAAAGAATATTAATATTTGATGGAAAATATAATAATTGCACAGGATGATATTTCATTTGATATTTTTATTATGAATATAATTAATAATGTCATTCTAAGACAAGTTTAGTATAATAACAGGTGTCATTTTTTATTACAATATAAATAAGCAATTTTAATAAAAATAAAGTTTATTTGTTCAGAATAAATAAATAAATTCATTTTCTTTGCATTCTTTTATTTTGATTTTTCAGCTATTAAATATTTTATTTGTAATTTATGTTTTATTTTATCAGCAGATGTTTTCACATTTAACCCTTAACCAGGGACACGGAGTCTACTGGACTCCGGCGGATGCATTTTGCATTCTGCAGCGCATTAATTTTTTTTATAAAATCTGCCGATTTCAGAACCTTTCTAAATAACAGTGTTTTAATGCATGCTCAAATGATTTTGTCGTATCTTTTGTAAATTTTGTGTTATGTCCAGTAAGGAGTCTTGCATACTCCGTGTCCCTGTTAACGTTATAAAATCAATATATATATATATATATATATATATATATATACATATATATTAGATATCTGTAGCTCTAATTCTTATCTCATGTATTCTTCATATCCAAAAAATAATGATAATAAATTTAACTTTGTGAAAATATTAGCTAGTCAACTGATTGAAGACCATATGCAAAACAGATTAGATTCAAATATTCCAAGAGAACTCAAAAGATCTATACGCAACATTTTAATAATTTCGGAAGTAAAGCCTCAAATGCCAGAGCGCTTAGAATTAAAAAAATATTACTATATACCCTCCCAGACTCGAAAGAAAAACAGCATTTGCATGCTTAAAATGCAATAAACGAATTTGCCTAAAATGCTTAGAAATCTGTTGTGGTAGTCTTGTAGAATGACTTAACTTTACCCCCTGCACGATTTGTCATATATGTTATTTTAATGTTTGTAATTTTTTTTTTTAATGTTTATTAGACATACACCTTTGTTTTAAAAATAGAATTTTTAGTTATTTTATTATTAAAACAAAAAAATTGCGTTTTTTACAATTACTATAAAAATAAATGACTTTTTTTTTAAATATTATGTAAGTTGTTTTCTTTTGTCTTTTTTTAAATTATTTTGCAATTTACTTAAAAAAAGGTAATTTCTTTAATTAAATCCACTCATAGTTGTAAAAATCAATTAATTATTAGTAAAATAATGATTGTTTAATCCGGACTTCATGTCCCTGTTAGTGCACAGTAATCGGGTGTCTCTGGTTAAGGGTTAAAATCGATGTTTCAGTTTCTGTTATTTCCAGAAACCGACAAACAACCTCAAATGTCAACAAACAGATTTAATTTTATGGTTATATTAATATTAAGTTGCACACTCAATTCTACGAAAGCGCACGCCAAATTTAGAGTCAATATAATGTATATTGGCCAATATCTGATGTGCTGCTTAATAGTCAGAAACTTTAAACTTAGCGTAAGTATCTGTTTTGAATGACTAATGAGACGCATATAAAATTTAAGTAACAGTTAGCTGTAAGCAAAACTTTACGAAAGTATTGATTTAAGAAGTCTCGGTGAGATCGGCCATTAATGTAACCTGCAACAATGTCAAACAGTCTAGAAATTACAAAATGTAAATATATAGTAAAGTAGTCTAAAATCATTCATATACGCGTTTCGAAATTTATTTCTCATCAGTATGGCTTTACTTTTCTTTCTTTTTTTTTTTTTTTTTTCTTTAAGGTCGTAGTGAGGTTGCGGTCTCAGCAAGTGGCCCTTGAGAATAATTAACGCAGGGCAATACCTTTCGGTTTTCTTCTCTACGTTAGTTCTGTTGTCATTTTGTCCTTATCACGTCTGTCTCTAATCTATTATTAGTTTGAGATGAGCTGGTTTCGGCTTTGTGGGATTCACACAGACTGCTGCGGCAACACATGCTGTCCCTGGCTCATCTCTCCCTATACCCTATTTGTTGTCAGTTTGCTTTCTTTGAGCAGCTCTTTTCTTTTTTTCCTTATTTCAGCAATTTCGGTAGGTACAAATGTTTTATTGTATATTCTTTTCTTGTTGTCTTGACCTTCTTTGTATTTTTTCTCTTCATTGCTTTTTCTATGTTCTTTTGCTTCCACTTAGCTTCTCTTTTCTCCTTTCTTTGTCTTTTGTGGTTTTTGATGTGTGTGTTTACTTCCATTTTCGTTTATCTATATCTTAAGTTTTCAAACTCCTCTATCTTTTTTCTCATTACTGCTCTCCATTTGTTTTTGTCATTCAGGCAAATATTAATTATTAAAGATTTATCAATTTTGTTTTCCAATACTTTCTCTAACTCTTTCCTATCATTCTCCCACGCTTTGCAGTCTATTAGCGTATGTTCTGCGTCGTCATACGTGTCTTCTTGGCGGAATATACATTTTTCTTCTTTCTCCATTTTATTTATATTTTGTAAATTCTTTCCAAAGGCTCCATGTCCGGTGAGTAGTTGTGTTGTATAGTAACACGTTTCCGGTTTATTCTCTACTCATTCCTTTATTTCTGGTATTAACTCTCTTGTCCATTCACCTTTTTCTCCGTCTTTGCAATGTGTCTGCCAATTTTTCATTGTATTATCTCTTGCTTGTCTCTTTGCTTCTTGTTTACTATTTCCATCATTTACCAGTTTCTTTATGTTTAATCTTTCTTCTACCATCAAGTCTGCGGGTAGTGTCGCCGCGATTACCTCTAGCGCTTCTTGCGACACCGTTCTGTAAGCCCTACATATCCTTAACGAGCTTGCTCTAGTGGCTCCTCTTATTTCTTTTCTGTTTTTTTTTTGTATTTAAAGCATCTCCCATGTTTCTGCGGCGTACAGTAGTTATTTTTGGCCGCCGTTGCTATTAGCCTTCTTGCCTCTTGTCCTGGTCCTCCCTTGTTTGGCATGAGCCTACTAAGCATTCCTTCCATTTTCTTTGTTCCTCTTACCGCTTCCGTAATCTGTTCGTTCCATCCTTTTGCTACCAGTGTAACTCCAAGGTATTTAATCTTTTTGCTTATGGTTATTATTTGTTCACCTATCTGTATTTTTCCGGTTCTTTTATTTGTCCTCTTTGTCAATAACCATGCCGCTTCCATTTTCTGCGGTGCTAATTCTAGCCCTTTACTTTTTATCCATCTCTTTATCATACTAATTGACAACTCTAGCCTTTTATTTAGTACTTTTATGTCTGCATCCCTACCTACTAAAGCTAAGTCATCAGCAAATGCCGTTATCGTCAGCCCGTCTGGCAGCCGCATTCCGAGAAGCTCATTATATACTAAGTTCCATAATTTGGGTCCCTGTGCTGAGCCTTGTGGTACCCCTCTGGTCAGTCTAAATTTACCCTTCTTGGTCACTAAGTTCCTTCCTTGCAGATAACTCCATATTATCTTGATCGTATTCTTTGTCAATTCTTTCTTTTTTGCTGCTTCTATAATTGCTTCCCATAGTACGCTATTAAACGCGTTTTGTATATCCGACGCTTTTATGATGCAAAGCTGTCTTTTCCTATGTGGGCCGCTGTTTTCTTCTTTTGCTTCCGCTTTTATCTTCTCGATTGCTCCTAGCGTCGATCTCCCTTTGGTAAATCCGTATTGTTCTCTTTTCCATCCACCCCTTTCTTCTATTTCTTTCTCTATTCTTCTCACAATAACTTTTTTCATTATCTTTGCTAATGTATTGATTAAACAAATTGGTCTATACGTTTTTGATTTACCTGTTTCTTTCTTCTTCTCAATCAGCACTAAGTTTGCCTCTTTCTAACATTTCGGGAATGTTCTTTCATTTAGACATCTGTTTATTATTTGTGTTAGTTCTATTTCGTTTCCTTCTAACGCTGCTTTTACTATCTCCGCTGTTATCTCGTCCGGACTTGGTGCCTTATTGTTAGGTAGTTCTTTTATGATCTGTTTCATCTTCTTCACTGTTGTCATATCTGCTTCCTCTTCTTCACTTGTCTATGTTGGTTCTTTTACCGCTCTTCCTTTTGGGAACAATTTCTCAATTATTTTTTCTTTTCCTTCTTCCTCCTTTAAGCACACTCCCTTTGATCTTCCTCCCAGTTTATTCATTGCAATTTTGTACGGCTTTCCCCAGGGGTCCTTATTTATGGAATCTATCCTTTCTTTCCAGCATCTTTTCTTGCTGTCTTTTATTGCCTTTCTCAGTGCTTTTCTGTCAATTTTTAATTCTTCTTCTGTCTCTGCAGTGTCTTCCTCTTTTTGTTTCTGCCTTTTGACCTTCCATCCGGTTTGTATTGCTTTTTCCTGCTTTCCTTTATCCCATTGCACCACCAGTACGGTCCCTTTCTTTCTCCTTCCCTATACCTGGGGATTGCTTCTTTCGCTGCCTTTCTCAGTTTTTCCGAGTATCGTTTGCACCTTTCCTCTATGTTTTCGCTTTTTGTTACTTCTTCTACCTCCATGGCTCTTTTTATCTTCTCTCTGTCCATCCTTCGCACTTTCCATCCTCCTTTTCTTGTGTCTTCTTCTTTTTCCCCTTTTCCGATCGTGTTGTATTTTATATATTTATGTAGGCTCAGCGATTCTTCATCTGTCACGTTCCAGTTGCCCACTACTCCTGCTCTTTTCCACGTTGCTATGGTAATATCGATATTAGACTTAGATCTTCCACTTACAAATGTTGGTCTGTCGCCATGGTTCCATATCGTTAGATTTACTGTAGCAATCATTTCTTCTAGAATTTGTCCTCTCCTATCGCTCTTTGTCCCTCTCCACCTGGGTGATTTTGCGTTGAAATCACCTCCTATTAGAATTTTCTTGCTCTTCTGTTTTCTTAAGCTATTTTCTAGTTCTTCAATCCACTCTCGATAATATTCTATACCGCTGTTTGGACTGATGTAGCAACTGTATACTATCATACCTCCTATATCAGCCCACACTATTCCTTCTTTGGGAGTTCCCCACCTTTCCACCTTGTCTTTACACTTCCCCCTTGCTAGGATGGCCGCGTCTGATCCTCCATCTTTGATCCATTCCCCGCTTAACTTTTTTTTATTTGGTTCGCTCACTATCACTATGTCAATTTTTTCTCTCATCGCAGTTGCTACCAGTAGGTCATGTGCCTCTCTTCCCCTCCCTATATTTGTTTGGATGATGTTATACATTTTTGGTTATAGGTTCCCTTCCGTGTTGATTCCAACTTTCTGGGTTGTTGTCCTTTATATTCTTTCTTGGTCTTCTCGTTTCTCGTCTAATTGTAGCGGGGCATCTTCTCCCTCCAGTTCGATAGCCTAACACCTTACACTCTATGCAATATTCTCTGTTCTTGCAGTTCGCTATTTTGTGTATTTCTTTTCCGCATTTTATGCACAACGACGATCTGTCTTCCAACATTTATTGCATTAGCTCTTATTCGCTTTTGCTCTTTCCGTTCTGCATCTTATGAGTCCTATGTTTATACTTCCTATTTTTATTATATTTTCCGCTGAGTTTTTGTCCATTTTAATTATAGCCGTTTGTATTTCCCTGTACCCTTTCTTTAGTGATATAATCACGATTTCTTTATTGTCCACGTTCCCTTTAATTTCTTCAATCAGTTCCTCTCTGCTGATCTCTGGACTTATACCTTTAATCATAACCAGTTCTCCTGTTAGCTCTTTGCTCGCGTTTCCAATATTAAATCCTTCCATTCCTTCTCTTATCTTTTCTATTTCTTATTAGGTCTCATTTGCGTTTGTTACTAATAGCAACTCTCTTTTCTTTGTTTCTCTTATTTCTTTAAATGTCGTACCTTTCATATGAATTTTTGTCTGTTTTTATAGATCTGCATATGTTACCCCTTTTTTGCTCACCACTATAGCTCCTGTTTCAGGTCTCTTTTCCCCAGTTATTTGCGCAGATTGTAGTTGTGGCGGAATGCACATTCTCATTTTCGCCTTGGTTCTTCTTCCCGCTATTTCCATAATTTTTCTCGCTTCTCTTGGTGCAATTCCATTTGGTATGGGAATATTAATTTCCTCAATGTTCAGCTCATTTGCTTTGTTCAGCACTCTTTCAATAGCGTCTAGCATATTTATAGCCGCTTTTTCTCCCGTTTCGTACTTCTGTTTGATTATATGCACTTTTCCCACTTTTTTTCCGCTTAGGTTTTTTATGATTTCTACGTATGGTGTTTCGTTGTTTTTATCTTCTTCTTGTTCTTCCATCAACTCCGGATATTTTCTCCTTTACCTGTTTTAGAATTCCTTTCTCTTTTCCTATTTCGTTTAAACTGATGAGTACCGCTGTGTCGGTTTCCCTTCCCATCATTGGGTTTTTTTTTTCTATTTTTACATGGTCGTAATCTTTTTCACGCCATTCCTTGTTCATTATTTTTTCCATATCTTCCTGGTTTTTAATTTCTCTCATCTCTTGTTCGTTCACAAACATATTGGTTTCCAACTGGTTTGTCTGGGTTGACGTTTCTACCATTATTTTATTTTCCTTATTTTCTTCTTCTTTCTTTTGATTTTCTTCAAACTCCAATTTTTCAAATACTGCCACTTATTGATTTGTTATTTTTTTAATTTCAACTTTTGTATTGACGCACTCTGTCGTTAATTCTTTTAACTTTCTCAGCATTACCCCCAATTTATGCATTGTTGTTTGGGCGTTTATTCTCTTTGTCTCTTGGGTCTCTCCTGTTGAGTTTATCTCTCTCCCTCATTTCTTCTCTACTTGATCTTTTTCATCTGTTTTGATCCTCCTCTCCTCCGGTGGTGAATGTTGTATTTTGCCACTTTTAAGAAATGGTATCATTTCTCTTCGCCCCGCACGTGTAACCTACTTATTTATTTATTTTATTTTTGTAATTGTGCTTATTCAGCACCTGTTTGTCCGTTTGCTGCTCCACTTACACAACACGTATCGCGCGATTGCGAAACGAATTATACTTTAGGCTTTACTTTAGATTTAAACATAATTGTATATCAGTTTTATCTCTAAAATAACTCAACTTCTCACTGTTTCACCGTCTTGTTGAATAAACTTATCATCTACATCAATTTGATCTAATTGAAGCCACACAAATTTAGTTAATATTTTGCGATACCGCACACCATTAACAGATACCGCATTTCCAGCCGCATTTTCAAAAAAACACCGCTAATTACTCTTCCAGCTCAAAACTTGCACCAAACAGTTACTCGCAGCATACGCATTAGTTGTTCAAGTATTACACAAGGATTTTCAGCACTCCAAATTTGACGGTTCTGACTATTTACGTATATCTGAGATATTTTTTTGTAAAACCCGCTATAATTTGGTGCTGCTCCAGCACACATTCAACAAATCCACGGCGCCGTGCATGTGGTTTGAGTTCTTGCATTATTAAATTTGTTGTAGACTACGATGCCAAATAGAAGTGCCTAGACTCTTGGCCACGCTTTTCCCTACTGCGGCTATGTATCCGACTATCCGACTACAACGACAACGAGGTCTTTTTATCCATCAGCGTAAATTTTGTATTAAACTTTTTAATTAAAATTTTTGTAGTACGTTTTTTACAATAATTAAACGTTGCTTTTTTGAATACTTTTAATTGCGTGGTCTTTATTTGACAGATGTCTTGCGTAATGTTGCAAATTTTTGTATTATCTACAGATATTTTACTTGATGTCCATTTTAATAAATGGGGTTTTTTTGTCGTCTGCATCTCATCATTATCTATCGTTTCTAACCGCACGATTATTTGACACAACTCTGCTTCCTTTTGTTTTTTTTTATTACATGCATGCATTACTTTTTGAATAATTTTTTAACAATTTTCAATTTTTTGTAACTTGTTCTCACATATTTTAAATTCTTTTCTCTTATTATAACAGGTTAGCACTTGAGCCAAAGTTGTTCTACTCTTAATGTACTCCGCAAACATTTGATCATATTTTTGTTAGTCCCGTTATTGATAACATGTCTAATCCGCAGTTTATATATCAGTTCATCTTTTACTAGCCTACTTAGTTCAATTTTTGTTATGTTAAAATTAGAAATAATAAACTTATTAAACTCAAATATTAAAGCGTTAATGAATTTAAATTAATTTGTACAACACAATAAAATACACCAACTTAATTTATTTTATTTTGCTTTGCCTTACACACCCTTTACAATTGACCCCCATGACACTTGCCTGTCCTTTAATGTTAGGCCAATAAATGAGTTTAAAATCGTCGAGGATCTCAACAGTATACAATACAAGTACAGTGGTATAAACAATTAAAAAAAAGCAACTTACCAGTTTGTTGATAGGAACTATATATGTGAATTATCCTGGGCGCTATTTGATTTTCTTTTTTTATTAATACTTTTGCTTTATATTAGGTATAAAGAAAATGTAAAAACTAGCAAAAAGCAAAGAGACAAGCGAGAGAGAATATGATGGAAAGTTGGCAAATACAATGGAAAGAAGGAGAAAAAGAGAATGGATAAGAGAACTAATACCAGAAATAAAAGAATGGGTAGAGAAAAAACCGGAGACGTGTTACTATATAACACAACTACTCACCGAACATGGAGCTTTTGGAAAGTACTTACAACAAATAATTAAGCTGGAGAAAGAGGAAAAATGTATATTTTGTCAAGAAGACACGCATGACAACGCAAAACATACGCTAGTAGAGTGCGAAGCGTGGGAGGAAGATAGGAAAACGCTTGAAAATGTATTGAAAAACAAAGTAGGCAAATCTACAATCCTGAGTAAACCAAAATGAAAAAAAAACACACAAATGAATAGCCACAAAAGACAAAGAAAAGAGGAGCAAGAATCTAAATGGAAGCAAAAGAATATGGAAGACAGTAATAAAGAGGAATGAAAGGTGAACAGAAAGACAAGAGAAGAACATTTACTGAAACATTAGTACTAACAGAAATTGCAGAAAAAAGAAGGAAAAGAATAGTAATGCTAAAAAAAATAAGTTGACGGAATTGACTAAGCAGTTTCCAAACGGAAAATGCAACTTTCAAAATGGTCGGAGTATATTTGGCAACCACTGGACACAAAAAACTAATCTCAAATAAAGATTCAAGAATATCACTAGAACTTAAACTGGCAAAATATTTCTGAAAGAAAAAGAATACGACAAGGAAGAAGTTCATAAAGATATAGAAAAACTAAGAAAATACCTAAGAACAATGCAAATATCTAAGCTAAATAACACAAGAATGAGAAAAAGCAGAGTGAAATGCCAGTGTAGAAAATAAGGCAGAAAAATAGGGTATAGGGAGAAATGGGCTGGGAACAGCATGCATTGCCGCAGCTGTCCTCCTTCGATTTTTCCCTGCATCACTAGGTGTAAGATATTGTACTTATCTGGTTGTCTCATTACATGGCCGAAATAAGCTAGTTTTCTGATCTTCACGGTGTTAACAATTTCCTTCTCTTTCTTCAATCTGTTCAGTACTTTTAGATTAGTGACTCGATCTATCCAACTTATCTTCAGCATGCGTCGGTAAACCCACATCTCGAACGCCTCGAGTTTTTTCGGGGTAGCCTCAGTAAGGGTCCATGATTCGACCCCATACATGAGGACAGAGAAAATATAGCATCGGGTCATTCTCATTCTCAGTTCTATATTCAGGTTGTGTCCACAGAGAACTTTCTTCATGCGTATAAATGTGGCTCTCGCTTGTTCGATCCTCGCTTTTATCTTACTTACGCAGAGAAGAAAACCGAAAGATATTGCCATGCGTTAGTTATTCTTAAAGGCCACTTGTTAAAGCCAACATCTCACTACGTCCTTAAAACAATAAAAAACAACAAAATAAAAAATACTTTTGCTTTCAGTAAGTTTATTTTCCTTTTCTTTAAAGCCTCGTAGAAAACAATAAATTCTGGTAGCTGAAAATATTTTAGATAAAGCTGGTTTATATGCATATACACCTATTTCTACTAAAATTATTAATTGTCCGCAACTGCACTTTGAAAAACATCCACATAGCATTAATATGCTAACCGTTGTGCATTCTATTCTACATAAATTATGCCAAATTTCCCAAATTCTCTCGGCCAACTCTTGTCGATTTTTTTTTTCTTCTCGAACGCTTACTCTAAGGCACCGCTTGGTTGCGAATTTGTAAGTTTTAAGAAGGAAATTAAAGCAACATATAAAAACTTACAAAGAATTGCTGACTAAAATCTACAATAAGATTGAAATTAAAAAAAGGCTTATAATTAAAATTTACTAGTTTTTGTAGTTTTTGGGCCCAAAAAATATATTTGAATATTGCGCATGTTTGCGGCGGGGTTGCTAAGTCAGCGCAAGGTGTATTTAATATTATTCACTTACCTCAACAGTCTGAAAACAACAAAATTTCATACCTTATGAAATAATTTAGAAATGTCTAAAATAACTAAAATTGTCTTTATTTACTAAGTAGAACTTGTTGACCAAAATCTATTTAGTATCTAAGGTAAAGTTATTAAGATTAGAACTTGACAGTGAGAAAATTAATATATTTTTCAAACATGTTAGGCAGTAATTCATTTGTTCTATATTTTGAAAAATCTTAAATAACTTGTCTCTTCTTTTAGGTATAAGTTAAAAAATGTTTATAAATTTAAAAATGTTTTTTTTTATATTTGGCAATAAAATGCGTGATGAAAATACTGCAATGTGTAGAAGGAATATAATTAAAAAAATCACATATTTTTATGTTTAAAACAAGTTTAATGTTTTAATTGCTAATTTAACATTTATTTATTATTTGTTTTGTCATTTAAAAAAAATAAAGTTTTAAACAAAGTAACACAATATATACTCACATAACACGTTTATTGATTAATTTAAAATGTGTACACAAGATTAACTTAATTCTCTTACTGGCCAGTAGACGTCGCAGTTTTTAAAAAATGTATAATTCATAAATTGTTATTAAAATACAATAACTATTTCTTAGAACTACTGCAGATAACGCATAACTAGTGTAACTACTATTGCTTAAGATTCAACCAGTTGGCGTCATAGCAACTTTAGTAATAATTACAGTAACAATTGCACAATTACGTGCAGTTATATTTAAAAACTCATAAATTTTGCAAAGTTTTTTGACAATTGTAGTTAATTACAGATTTGAATCTAACCAGAAAACTTTAATTACCAATCCAGTTTTTTTCTTAAAACAAACAAAAATCTAGAAATTAAGTAATATTTATTATTTATAAAGCATTTATCTACTTTCTAATAACTCAGCAAGATTGTATGATTGTACTTAATAAAACATTGTGAATAAGTTTAATTCTACTTGTGCTATAACTTTTTCTAAATCATTAGATTTAAAATATTTTGCATTTTTTAAATTTAATCTGCAAAAGTGTAATTACTTTAAAAAAAATATTTTTTTTATTCAATCTCTTGAAGCATTGCAATGATACTGTATGATGTTTTTAGTACCTAAAATAATTTTGATAAAAATAATAATAATTTGTAAATAATCAACTTACATTTGATAGTAGCTCAAGACAAAAATAATCTGACATTCCTCCAGGCATAGTAAGAGGTTTCTGAGCACGAATCATTATTAAAAGTAGTGCTTTTTGAGTTTCAAGGTCGCCATCCCAAGGAATATTATCATAGACAACAGTTACCAACTGTGTACTCTAAGAAACAAAATGCATTTATAATAATTTTTAAATTATGCAAATATAACTTACACTTTGGTATAATGTCTCACCCAATAAACAAATTATGAAAAAGTATACAATCCATAAAAGACCATGAACTAAATATGTAAACTTAAATACCTAAAATAAAATTTATTATTTAATTAGTTCATAATATCACAATTTTATTTTTACGTTACATACAAGCAATGTTGTATAAAAACATTACCAAACTAAAGTTCAACGAGCGCTAACTCAAAAGAAAGCTTAGTTGTGTATAGTATACACATAGATTTGTGTCTTTACGACATAAGCTTAAATTATCTCGGCTAATTATTTTATTACCAACCAATTATGTTTCTATTATATACCTGTGTTCAAGAGTTAAAATATTGTCATTAAAAAATTAAATTTATGAAAAAATATTCTAAGCTAAAATCATCCATAGACGCGTTTCGAGGTTTACCTCTCATCAGTATGGCTTTATTTATTTAAACTTAATAATTGATTTTTAACTTACTTCGTCAACATTGTTCACCACCACAATTCAAAAAGAATATTTTAAAGGGTGTATTGACTATTTATACTAACTGACTTAATGACTTTATTTAATGGCTATGGTTAATAGCATTCTGAGAATGAACAAATAAACTAATTATTTCGGGATATTTAGCTGATGGTAATGACATGAAAGAATTAAAGAAGAGACGCAATGTCCTCAAATGAGACAGTTGTAAAAGCAATAGTTATAATACACCTTTTAAAATATTCTTTTTGAATTGTGGTGGTGAACAATGTTGACGAAGTAAGTTAAAAATCAATTATTAAGTTTAAATAAATAAAGCCATACTGATGAGAGGTAAACCTCGAAACGCGTCTATGGATGATTTTAGTTTAGAATATTTTTTCATAAATTTAATTTTTTAATGTTATTATTGGGTTGTCCGATTGAACAAATAGTAACGAACGCTACATATGTCGTTGTGGCATTCGTATAAATTTACCTATTTAACTAGGCTTTATTCGAAACTATTGCTTTTACAACTGTCTCATTTGAGGACATTGCGTCTCTTCTTTATATATTTTAAAATATTGTATATTTATACAGGGCGATTCTTAACCTATGCGCATAAACTCGAGGAATTATAGTTTACAATCAATATTAATGATAAATGTAAAAAAAATGTAGTAAAAGTTTTATAATAAGCGAGATAAAGAATTATAAAGTTTTTAGAAAATTAAAATTTATTACTTGAAAAAAATCGGTGTGCCATGCCAAATTTAAGATATTAAAAATGTAGTAAAGCTTTTAATTAACTAATTATTAAAATAATAAACAAATAACAAAAATGCAAAATTATTAAAATATATGCTCAAAATTTTATATAAACAGCGCCCATTACACGACTTGGCAACAAAAACGGTTCAATAAGATTACCGTTTACAATTCCAGCCCATACATTCTCCAAAAATCTGTGTTGAAAGTTTGTACGCCGGGTAATGTGTGGATTTTCAACTGCCTGATAATGCGTGTTGTGAAAATTGTGCACACCGCTACTAGTATAAATTGTCTCATCTGTCACAAAAATGTTAGTAAAAAAATTTGGGTTCACATCATGCTGACGCAACAGCCATTTGCAAAATACCACCTTAAAAGGAAAATCTGTTGGTAACAGGGCATGTACATTCTGCACATGGTAGGAATACAGTAATTCATGCTTTAATATGCGCCATACAATACCCCAGTTTGATCGGCAATTATCTGGGTACTGATGTCAGGACGTTCTTCAGCCATATCTACAATATCCTCCTTGAGATTAAAAAAATGCCTTGGTCTAGAACGTCCCCCATATTGTCCAGGTCTGAGCTGCAAGTGCCCAGTTTCTCTTGCACGCTGTACCAAACGTACAAACGATCCACAAGCTGCATGATACTTTTGAGGGAATCTCTCGGAATAAAGGCGAGCTGCAGCCACTAAATTTTGATAAACTTCTCCTTACACCCATATCATATTTACAAATTTTGCATTGGTCATGTTATGTTGCGCCATAAATTAATTTTATTACACACTGACAGGCGCCACCTAGCATGGCATTTTTAGTTAAAAGAATATATTTAAATGTTTCATGAATGCGCAGATACACGGATAATATAAGGTTCAGGTAATGTATAATATATGTACAATTAATTGAATGTGTACTCTGAAAGAACTGCCAGATCCAAGAAGTGTGAGTACAAGGAGTACGTACAACAGGAATTTTATTTAACTGGTTGGACATGCAGAATTAAAAACACTCAAACACACTCAACACGCTTACAGATAAAGTCACATAAAAAAAGATTTAAATCTTAAGAAGCAAACTGTACCTAGGTTTTACTAAAGTAACTTATTTGCGCGCTGACCTTTTAAAAAGAATAGCAATAAACCAAAAAAAGCGCATTTTGTTAAAGTGGTAAAACTTAAGCAAGATTTGCCAAACAATCAGTATGTGGAAATGTTAAAGGTTGTGCAGATCAGTCTCCATCATTGCAAGACAACTTCGACGGCTGTCAGTGCATACATTATAAAACATAACATCAATATTGCTCTTGTCCAAACTAATATAACTATCATGAATAAAGTAAACTCTCTCTGTTTAGAAACGCGGCGTAGAAAGAAACAAACGAACTAAGAAAAAAAGTAAAGAGATCAAAAAGTGCCAGGTGTCAGACGAGTCTGACAACAAATACATCCGTATCAACATTAAATGTAAAGAAACGCTTTACAAGAATACAAAAACTTTAGCAAACTAACTAGGATTTGTATAAAAAATACAAGTATAATTTTAAAGATTACGTTTTCTTAAATGATGCTTTCCTTAATACAAATTAGGATAATATGTTAGGCAATTGTGATATTGATGAAGAATGTTACTGTTTTTATTATTTAGTTTTTAACACAATTGCGTTATCCGTCAACTTTGAGATAGCGTATTTACCATTTGGTATTTGCTCTGTTATTTCTGTAATTCTGCTTTCTTTCGACATTTTTTTCTTTTTTTATTGTAGTCTTCATAATTTTTTTTGTTATTTTTGTTATGCATAATTTTCTTGTTCTTTCTTTTTAGTCTTTTTTTTTGTTATTTGTTTTATTTATTTATGCTTTTATTTATGCTTTTTACGGCTATTTTACATCGCCACAGTAAATCTACGACTTGTTTAAAGTGGTTTGATAGGACCAACAGCTTAAAACAAGACTTCCGAACCACGCTGGTGGATAAAGAGCAAGTTATCATTTTGCTTTTTTCCTTTATTTCAATGGCTTTTATTTTGTGTTTGTTTTCTTTGTTTTTTTTAATAAATTTTCAAAGTCAACATTTTTTTTAGTACTCTTGTTGCAAAGTTTCTTAGCGCCTTTCATTTATTTTTATCTCAATATATACAATTTTTTTCTAACTTTATTTTTTCAATTTTTTGCAAAAACTTTTCAAAGGTTTTGTTTCTGGTCAGTATTTGTGTTGTATAAAAGCTTTTCTCGGGATAATTCTCTACTTATTTTTTTTATTTTCGTGATTAGTTCTTTTGTCCATTCCTTTTTTCTTCTTTATTCTATTGTCTATGCCATTTTTCCATCGTTTTCTTTTTTATTCTTAACTTTGTTTTTTTTTTACTGAATATTTTTAATATTAGTTTTTTATTTCTATTTTTTTTTTCTATCAATATTTCCACTGTAGGTGTTCCCGTAATTACTTGTACTGCCTCATGTGATACCGTTCTGTAAGCTTTGTTGATCTTTAACAAGCTTTTTCCCGTAGCTTCTCTTATTTTATTTTCTTTTTTCTTTGAGTTTTTGGTTTATGGATCTCCGTTCTTTGGCATGAGTCTACCAAGCTTTCTTTTTTATTTTTGATGTTTCTTTGATCTGTTGCTTTGAGTGTCATTTCAAGGTATTTGATTTTTTACTATGGTTAATACTTGATTTTCTACTTATGTCTTACATGTTTTTCTATTAGTCGTCTTAAACATTAACTATGTCCCCTTTATTTTTGTGTTGTTTATTTTAAACGCTTATTTCTTATCCATAACTGTAGCATATCTATTGCTTTTTTAATTTCTACGTCTCTACCTACTAGTGCTACGTTATCCACAAATGCCGTCATTGTCACGCTTTCTGGCAACCTTATCCAAATAACTTAATATAAACAAGATTCTACAGTTTTTGTCCTAGTGCTTATCCCTGGGGTAAGTTTGATTTTTTATTCTTGGTTATTAGGTTTTTACCCTGTAAATAGCTCCATATTGCTTCGTATAACACGCTTTTAAACGCGTTCTGTTTGTCCAAAGCTATTATTACACAGTGTTGTCTTTTTCTCTGCTTTTTGCAAATTCAAATTGCTTCTTTTGGATATGCTTTTTTTACAGCTCTTAAGGTTGTTCTTTTCTTGGTAAATTAATTTTGTTTTTTTTTTTCATTTTTTTTTTCTATATCTTGTTGTACAATGATTTTTTGATTATTTTAGCTTGTGTGTTGATTAAGCATATTGGACTGTATGACTTTGCTTTTTTTACTTTTTAAAATTTTTAATCAATACACTCTTTTCAAGAAGAAAGTTCCTTCTTTCAGGCATCTGATGGTTATTTGAGTTATTTTTACCTCGTTCTTGTCTAAAACTGCTTTAACAACAACGGCTTTCCCCAATGATTTTTCTTTTACATTTACTGGTATTTGAGTTTTTTTTTTTGTATTGTCTCCAGTATCTATTGTTTGTGTCAACATTTTCATTCCTATTTTGTAAAAATTTTTTGTTTCTTGTTTTGTTTTCTCTACTTTTTTAAACTCCAGTCTCTTTATAGTTATCTTTAGCAGATTTGCCATCTTTTTCTATTCTAGTTTACACACTTACTAGTTAAATTTTTTTTGCTCTTTTATTAATTCTTCTATTATTTTTAATACGTAAGTTACGTTATACCTAGTTAAAAATAACATGGTTTTTTAAGCGCAGATGGCTGCCATTAAATGGTGCGCTAGAAACATGAAACATGATCAAATCGGAACACAACAACAAACAACTATCATGTTGGACAAACTCCGCTACATCTGTTAAGCGAGTGCGACGTTTACAACACACAACGTAGTATCTTTGTTTTCCAGCACAAGATAGTTAAAAAAGAGATCAAGACAGTACTTTGGCAATCGTGTCTAGACTTTAACAGAATAACCAAAGAAGTAACAATCATAAGTGCACAATAGGACCAAAAACAGCAGTGCACAGAGACACCAGACGTACTAGAATAAAGATAATTTTTGTGTAATCAGTGTAGAATATTAACAACTACCATAAAAAGTTATAGTATTATATTTGTTGTAAACAATGTGATAAGAAATATATGTTAAAATGCAAAAATATTACGTCAATGTTGAAAAGTATTAACAGTCAATTTTAGACTCAAACTTATAAATAAACATGGAGATTTAAAGTTCAAAAGTACTTTGTTTTTACTGAGACAAAATGTTTCTAATAAAACCACAAAATAACAGTTTTAATGAGATGTTGGAAAGTACATACCTGTAACATTTGGTAAGTTATTAATGTAATCAACAAAGTTAATCCCAAAACAGCTACGATTGCAATTGTATAACAACTTGTAGAACCTATCTGCAAACCTAGAATCAAAAATAAATATTTACAAAACTGACAGTTTTTTAAGTTTTGTTTAGTTAAAAAAAGTTATAATTGCTTTCTATTTTACTCAATTTATATAACAATCCACTTATTTTTTTTACAAACTTTTCAAGAGTTTACGTTTACGTTGGTTTGAGTTAATAAATATCTTGATGCAATGTATAAAAATGGGTTTAATATTAAAATTAATATTTACACAAAAATAACAAAACCGTAGGCCGCTTTCTCAGTTAAAATTAAATTTACTATAAATGTTTTATTGTATTTGTGCAACATTCAAATTAATAATTTTTTAGCAAACATTAAACGCACCTTCTATTTCCAATGGCATAACTTTTTTTCCCAACTTTGAAACGCTAACAAAACTAAATTTGTATAAATATCATATTTTTATAAATACATAATATACTGGCTGACAAAAGTTAAAGGTCATTTTGCTCAATTGTTATGAAAATTTTAGATAATATGTAAATTATTTACATTTCAAAATGTTTAAAACTTCAATACAAAATTAAAAAGGTTTTTTAAGCCCGAGTTCTTGGTGGCTTGCAAGATGCAATGCAAAAATTACAGGCAAGGCGTGAGACGTTGTCAATCTTACTGACATAACGTTGAACTCTATTAATTAAAATATTCATTTAGCTTAACCAGTACCACCAAATTACAACCATAAATTAAAAACATTATTTATTTATAACCAATTCAATACTTCACACTGGGAAACCTCTAGATGATTTTTGAAATAGCTTGTGGCAAAAAACCAATAACTTAATAATTATTATTATCTTTTTCAAATTATTTATTATAAACTGGTACTACTCTTTTGCCAAAATTCAAATAATTTGAACTGCAACCAGTAATTTTGTGAACAAAATTACTCCTACTTCTATTGATCTCCATTATTCAAGTTAGTCCAAATCAAAATCTCTCCGGTGCAATTAACTTTTTCCGTAAAATTAATTTGGAGACGGTAGCATTTTACAATATATTTTTGAATTGGTATCTGTTTAATAGAGACTAAAACTATTTACTTTGAAACTGTACTCCGTTATTCACCGTCACTACTTGTCCTCTAAACGTTAAAAAATATGTTGTTCATTAAACCTGGTAACTTTTTAAGCTGTTGTTTGTCTCATTACAAACTTACTAAACCAATCGGACACCACCAAGAAGTACTGGTGTCTCGAGTTTGATCTTGTGATAGAGCATATGATGTTTATTAAAATTACTTGAAATAGAAACTTTTTTTTTATTCTGCGCATTAATCCTGGTGTATTTGAGTTTGCAACCTGTATTTCCTACATACCTCAACACATCTTGCTTGAGTTGTTAGTAGCATTGTTTTCTTACTCTATTCAATGTCTTGAATTATCTGAAATTTCCGTCTGCAATGTCATCATTGCATTGCGACAAACATCTCTTCTCTGTTTTCTTGGAAACACAATTTTCCACTTGTGTTGATTATATAGTAAATACCTAAAAACTAGCATTTTGAAAAATTTACCTTCTTCTAATTTTTACAAAAATTATTTGTCTAGAGATCATCTAACGGCTAAGATATTTTTATTTTAATTAACAATTATATTAACTTTGAGTGTAATTCCTGGTATCCTGGACAACGCATCTGAAACAACGTTCAGCTTTTTTTGCGATGTATCAAGTCTATGCTATGACGTGACAACTTCATTGCCCACCTCGTTAATCAGCCGGTTAGATTTTATACTTTTGTAGCCACAACAAGCTGTAGTAGTTTACGATTGCCTTAAAGTAAGAGCTTTCTACATATAAGCAAAATTCTTTATAGACAAAATTAGAACAAGACTTTCACGTTCTATAACGGAATAATTTCTTTTTGTTCTGGATAACAAAAACATTTTAGTTTTCTATTTCTAGCGTTAGGACAACATATATTTTTTTTTTACAAAATTTACTAAACTCATACACGGTTTTTTTCTCATGCATTGCTAAATTGGCATAAGTTAATAGTGAAAATACCAAGTTAAGAAAACAAAATAAACAACATAAAAACAACAACTACAAACTACAATCAAAACTCAAAATAAAAATTAATGTTATCACATCGTTTCAACAGACATTGGACTTAAAGTTAAATTTTAAACATAAAAACATGGAATTAAAAAAAAAATGATAAACTTCAGATTAAAATAGACAGTACGCAACCAATTAGTAAAATTCAGTTAAAAACTACAGATGCAGAGCATATAAAACTTAAAACTAATAATCCTATCAATTCAGTAAATAGTAACAAAAGAAAATTATTAATATTAGCTGATGGTCATGGTAGAAACTTAGCACGCATCTTAAACAATCGCGTCAATAAAAAACTTGAAAATATCTACAAAACCAATGCACATTTAAGAATGTCAGTAATAATTTAAAAACACTTGCAGGTTTCTACACGAAAAATAATTCAATTGTCATCATAGATGGACCAAATGATGAATCTCAAATATTAAAAGTAAATACTATTAATGAAATAATAATCGCAATGTATGTAAAGATACAAATATAGTATTTTCACAACTACTTTACAGATTTGACAAAATAACACCGACATCGTTTTATAATTCATATTTATATAATGAAGCTCTCAAAAAAGTTGCAATGTTCCATGAACATGTTGATATTTTCAATTTTAATGAAAACCTTATCATACACAACATGGTTACTACCTTAACTAAAAAAGAAACGCAATTTTTACTTTACAATTATAATTAGTTAAAACTTTAAAAACAACACCGAAATTGCATCAAACAGAACTGAATTAAAACAAAATAATTGTTATAAAATAATTGATATAGAATCCGTACCGAAAACCAATTAAAACAATATCATTCAGCAAATATATTCCGTTCTTAACAACACCATATCTAATTTTAATAATATAGACAAACAATCAAATTTTGCAAACAGCACCAGTTTTTTAGACCAAACCATAAAATAAATATTGGAATTGAAAGTAAAAATAACCTTAATCTAATTCATCTAAATGAACAGTCCGTAATGAATAAAATTGATGTTTTTTTGGTAAATAAAAAATGCGATATATTATGCATAACTGAATCATGGGCAAAACTTGAACAGCTCAATATAATTAACTTAGATTATTTTAAATTAAAAGCACACTACTGTAGAACAGCGCACAGTCGTGGTAGTGCATTAAGAGCATACCGACCGCTGCCTTGATTTCCCGTATTGTAGTGAAATCAGCTACTTTGGCGTCATTCCTATTTTCACATATAGTAGGCTTGTTGCAAATTTTTAATTGAGCCAATTACATTTTTAGTAAATGAGTTGATTGAACAAAGCTTGTTTCCTAATAAGCTAAAATCTGCTAAGATTGTCCCATTTCACAAAAAAGGACCTACCTGTAGCATTGAAAACTGCAGACCAATTTCTTTATTTCTAACACTATCCAAAATATTTGAAAAAATAGAAGCAAATTGATTTATTAATTTTTTTAAAAGCAATCAACTTTTTGCTAAAAATCAGTTTGGATTTTATCAAGGAAAATCAACCACGGATGCTGTTATGGAGTTGCTTCAACATTTATACGCAGATATGGATTCTGAAAAAACATTTGTTGGAGTTTTTATAGACTTATCAAAGACGTTTGATAGTGTAAGACATGATATATTATTAGAAATATATAGTATCAGAAGCGTACCGTTAAAATGGATTAAATATTATTTAATTTAAAGAAACCACTATGTTCAAATTGATTCTATACAGATACACTTGAAGTTGATCAGGGGATACCGCAGGGTTCCGTACTAGATCTATTATTATACATTATTTATTGCAATGATTTAAATTGTGTTGTACCATTAATTAATCAGCTTTGCTGACAATTCAACGTTTTTTCAAAGTGCATACACGGACAAGACTGTTATAGAAAACATGAACAACATACTAATAAACACTCGTTCTTATTGTCAAAACAATAATTTGCTATTGAATATAAACAAATCAGTCTTTATTCACTTTGCAAAAAAAAAACACAATAGCAGTTTGCTAATAAGATATGAACATCAAACCCTACAACAAGTAACAAATACAAAATTTTTAAGAATCACTATTGGTTCTAAATTATCGTTTACTGACCATGGTTGATAACCTTTGCAAAAAACTTGCAAGTTCAACTAACCTATTCGACGTCTAAAGCAAATTGCCAGTAGTGTATATATTTTAAAATAATTTTATTTTGCATATGTACAATTGTTACTGTCATATATAACAGAAATCTGGTATAATAGCACTGAAACAGGAAGAGTTTTTATTTTTCCAAAACAAATTTTACGTAGCATTGCAAGTATTAGATATCATGATTCATGTAGAATACATTTTAAATAACTAAATATCATGCCATTACCTAAAATATATATTTATCGTTTTTTTTATGTATACAAAAAAATATATTCAAAATTACAATCAAAACGGCAGCAAACACAAATATCTTACTAAACATGGACACTTACTTGAAGTTCTTAAACATAAAACAACTATGTTCGCAAAATCTCCGCATTATATATAATTTTTAACAAACTACCAGAATCAACAAGAGCGTTAGTGTTTCATCTTAAAAAAAACTGTAAAGAAAGGATTTTTAAATTTGTGTTTATATTCTGTGGAAGAGTACTATGAAGTGATTACGACGTGTTTTTTATAATATTGTAACAAATTTTTACAAAACTGTAAAACCCTTATGCATAGTCATATTTAGTAGCTACTAAGATGCTATTAGCTGGATATTACTGTTAGCAGCATGCATAGTGATATTTAAAACGCTACTATGCTTAGTTGTCAACTAAAACGTTGGTAACCAGATTGTCTTGTTTTACATCCGTTTAAACTCATTGTAAATATAACTTAAAACTGTCGGTTGCAAAAATTGAGATTTTTTTTTTTTTTAAATGTTATTTATTATAGTATATTTACATTTTTATAGATTATATTTTATTTTGTTTTCTTCCTACTTGCTGCTCTACACCGTCTCCATATGGATAGCTGCAGAGCTTCGTATTCGGGGCACCATTTTATGATTCAATTCTTTTTATTTGTTATTTATGTTGTTTGTATTATCTATTTTATTCATTACTTTGTTTTGTTTTTTTTTAATATATAGTGTTCTTTTATTTTTATTTTGAATTCATTATAGCTCTTTATTTTCTTAATACTTAATACTGAGGCAGTTAATTGTTCTTGACAAGTCCATTGCCTAGTACTGATTGTTTTGCCGTTTCTGTCTTTGTTGTGTGTACATGTATATTGTTTCTTCTTTTAGTGTTATGTCCGTGAATTTCTTTGTTAGTTTTTATTTGGAGGTTGGTTTTAATGTCTTTATTTTTAATTTTGTATATTAGTTTGCATTTATTTATTTTTATTTTTTTGTTTATCTTTGTTTCGTTAATTATTTTGTATACTTCTTCTGTTGGTGTTAGTTTTGGTAGATTGTCTATTATTTTTAGAATTTTGTTCTGTTGTTTTTGTATTTTTTGTATGTTTGTTGTTGATGTTTCTCCAAAATATGTTGATTAAATAATTAATTTTTGCTAAAAATAGTGAATGGTAGATACTTAATGCAGTTTCTTTTGTTATGCATTCCTTGGCTCTATATACAGCTCCTATTGTTGCTGCGCTTTCTTTTAATATTTTGTTAATATGTGTAGTATAGGTGAGTTTCTCAGTTAATATTGTGTCTAAGTATTTTGTCTGTTTTGTTCTAGTAATTGGTATGTTATTTATTTCAATTTTTATGTCAATATCTTTTGTGTTTTTTTGTCTTATTTCCATATAAGTTTATATTTATTGCAATTGATGGTGATATTTAAGTATTAGCAGAAATTTAATAATTAAATCAATTTAGTGTGATGAGATGAGATGACAGCACATCCAAAAAAAGTTATAAAAATTATTATGGCAGCAGTAAACATATCTGATGCTGTGTATTTTGACTCTTTTATAACTTGCTCTAACTAAACTTAATGGTTGTTTATTAGTTTTAATAATATTTTAAATTTATTATAGCTTAAAACTAATTAATACACGTACGTTTTATTTGTTCATGCTCTTCAATTGCAATAAATGCATAATTTATTTTAGATAACAATAAATTACACCCCCTCGTGGGTACTACCTTGTCGTGGTGAGGGGGCTGAGTAACTTCTGCTCAAGCTATGCTGGCGGGAGTTTAAACTCTTGGAAGGGCCACCCATGCCGGATGGGTCAATTAACAGAAGCCAAACCAAATGTACCCAAAGCTATTCCTGGCTACCTTTTCTTATTTTCCTGTCATTTACATTTTTACCCCTAACCTTCTTTTTCTCTCATTCCCAACCTGGCAGTAGGTAAAACGCAATTTTTATTTATGATGTCAAAATCAAATTCACGCCCCCAGTCCGTGCCGTCAGTTCAATCTGACAGTAGCTGATTATGAAATCAGCACGGATTTGGCAACTACCGAAGTGGCTGCGGTGGCGCAGTGGTTAATTGTTTGGAAGTTGGTGCAACTGATTGGGTTATGCCAATGGATAATGCTACCCGGTCCCCGTCCAATTTGTCATCGGAAGCTGGGGGAGCTTCTTCTTCGACAAAAGAGATGATGAGCAGGCGGGACCTGTTCCTCGATTCATCCTGGTCACTAGAGAAGAGGGCAACTTTGATAAAGTTAGCTCCTTCTTAATAAGTAGAGCGTTGTATGGACTGATCGGTGACACCAAATCTATCAAGAAGGTCAGAGATGGCCTTCTTGTGAAAACGGTTTCAGCCGCTCAGTATACAAAACTTTTAAGATGCTCATGAATTAGAGATATGAACGTTAAAATTTTAGCCCACAAAACGCTGAATACAAGTAAGGGCATTGTCTACTGCAGAGACTTTTTAAACTGCACGTTTGAGGAAATTGTGGAAAATATAAATGGTCAAGGGGTAATTGATGTACGTCGCATCTCTAGCATGCGAGACGGAAATCGCAAAGAAACCCCTAACCATATACTGACATTTAACCGTTTACAACTTCTTACTAACGTGAAACGGGCTTTTTATAATCTTTCAGTCAGGCCGTATATTCCGGCGCCAATGCGTTGCTTTAAATGTCAGAGGTTTGGACACACAGCTGTTCGTTGCTCTAAGGAGCAGATCTGCGCGTGTGGAAAACCTCTGCATGAAGATAGCAAATGCCAACTGCCAATTACGTGCATCAATTGCGGAGAAGAACATTTCACAAGATCACGTAATTGCCAAAAATATAAAGAAGAATTTGCTATTAAAGAAATTATGACCAAAAACAAATTATTTTATTTCGAAGCACTTAAATTGGTATCAACGTCTACACCAATTGCCGGATTATCTAACGCTAAAGCTACAACTACATCAAGAAGCTCAGTGGACTTAACTAAATTAGTTAACAAGCTCTTACCGCCTCTTGTTGCTGCACTTAGCAAAATCATTCAAAACTCTGCAAAAAATAAACCGTCTAAAGTGATAATTAAACCTAATATGTCCCCGCCATAACCTTCGGGGCAGCAACGGTTAAGGAGAACTTTGGTTTCCTTAACCAAAAACGTGGGGGAAGCACCCTCCACACATTTTCAAGTGGGCTATAAAACCGACCTGACTAAACTTATTGTGGCAGGTAAGCCAAAACAAATAGATATGGATCAGTTTAATCGGGGTAAACAGAAGCGGGATGAACTTTCTTCCAGCAACGGTGACGACGGATCCAGTACGACATCAGAAGTTTCTGTTATCGACACTGGCAGTACCGGAGGCAGAAGAAAAAGGAAATCTGGCTGGAAAAAGAGCAGATCACGTTCCCAGCTGTAGGCTTTCTATTATGTTTTTTATTAAATGTTGTATTGTATTGGCACTGCAGTTCTTTACAATTGCGGTGTCATTTGTGTATTTGTATTGTTCTTTCTTTTTTAAAGTTCTGGCATTAATTTTTTGTTTGTTTTTGATGTCATCTATGATATTAGTTTTAAGTTTTATTTATTGTAAGGTTTTAGCATCAAAGTTTTTTACAACTCCGGTGTTATCTGTGATATTAGTTTTAAGTTTTATGTATTTTATGGTTCTGGTATCGAAGTATTTTACAACTTTGATGTCATCTGTGATATTAGTTTTAGGAATGTATCTTTTGCTATGTCTACGTCCAAACACTAAAGTCGTTTTACAGGTTTGGTGTTTTATTTGTTTAGTGATAACTTATTTTAATAGCTGTTTGTCTATTACGTGTTATTTATTTCTTAATTTATTTTATTTATTTAGTAATTACTTAAAATTATGGAGACAATAATACAGTGGAACTGCAACGGTTGCAAACGCAGCTAATGTAAGCTAAAGATGATCTTGGTAAAGCACATGCCTTTTTGCGTGTGCTTACAGGAAACGCACTTCAAGCCCCAAGCAAATTTTAATCTTCGGGGCTTTACGTGCACAAAAAGTGACGTTCTGCCGGGTGCCCGAGCCAAAGGTGGAGTCGCTATTTTTTTGAGGAAAAATTTACCGTTCACGGAAATAACCCTCAGAACTAGACTCCAGGCAATCGCAATCCGGCTTACCATCCCGATAAAAGCCACAATATGCAACCTGTATCTCCCGGAGTTTGACTGGACTCTGGAAATATACAAGAACTTAGTTTGCAGCTTCCACAGCTCTATCTTCTGGTGGGCAATTTTAACGCTTACAATCCGCTATGGGGTTTCCTGAAGAAAGACACGCAAGGTCGTTTGATAGAGGATTTTCTCGATCAAAGCGACGCTGTCCTCCTCAATACGAGTTCTCCCACACATTTTGGAGGTAGTGGTATAACATTTTTGGCAATTCATCTGTCATTATCGTCTTCACGTCTAGCCACACGTTTATCTTGGCATGTATTAGAGGACCTTTACGGCAGCAATCATTTTCCCATCACAATAAAAACCATCGTCAAACGGGTCAAACAGTCCGTCCCCCGTAGATGGTGTCTTGACCGCGCAGACTGGCAAGGTTTCTAAGCCAGTTTGGCCCCACCAGAATCAAACGGTAAGGATGAAAGTTTTCACTAATTGTATTGTCCGAGCAGCAGAAGTGTATATTCCAAAGTCTAGCGGTCAGCTGGCCGGTCCGTCGGTTCCATGGTGGAACGACTATACATGAGTAGCTGTGGAAAAGAAGAAGAAAGCTTTTAATTGCTTAAAAAAAACTCTGACGCAGGAAAACATAATCGCTTTCAAGAAGAAGCGCGCCATTGCGCACCGCAAAATTCTTGAAAAGCAAGCAACGATCATGGGAGAGCTACGTGTCGACAATCACGCCGACCACTTCGGTCGGCAAAGTGTGGGAGCCGTATCGGGAAAGAGGCTCCTATCCAAAGCGGCTAAAATTTCAAACGCATTGACAACTCATATTGCGCCTGCCAGTAGCTCTCAATACTATAATGAACATTTCCTGCGTCAAAAAGACAAATTAGAAACTTTGAAAAATTTCTCTTTCTTGGATTCTTTGCCCTACAACTCCTTCTTTACTTCAAAAAAGCTGGAAACGGCAATTAACGGTATAGGTACCTCCTCCGCACCGGGACCAGACGACGTACCTTATCAGGTTATTTGGCAACTTCTCTCCCGCATGACGGAGCGGTTGCTGGAAATCTACAACCTGATATGGAAAAGCGGCGTCTACCCGGAATGTTGGAGAGAAGCCTTTATCATGCCGTTGCTAAAACCGGGCAAAGATCCAAACATCGTCAACAGCTACAGACTGATTTCCCTTACCTGCTGTTTCAGTAAAATTTTAAACGGTCAACAACCGTCTGGTGTAGATGCTAGAAAGTAACGGTCTTTTAGCTAATTACCAGGCGGGTTTCAGACAAAATCACAGTACCGTTGATCATTTAATCTGTCTAGAAAATTCCATCAAAGACGCCATCCTTGCACCTTGTAGCGGTGTTTTTTGACCTGGAGAAGGCGTATGACATGACTTGGCGATATGGAATTTTGCAGAAGCTGCACGCATAGGGATTCAGAAGCCGTATGCCTCTTTTTCATTATTTTTTTATGCGCGATTGCAAATTTAAAGTAAGGGTGGGAACCACTAACTCGAAAACTTTATGTTTAGAGAACGGTGTTCCCTAAGGGTCGACAATCAGCGTCACCCTTTTTGCGATTGCAGTTAATGATATCGCGGCTTCGGTGGTTACACCTGTACAAAAATGCCTGTACGTCGACGACTTTGTGATCTACATAGCGGGAGATACCATCCTTGACATAACACGTCAACTCCATAATATCAATACCATAGACAAAGTGGACAGAGAGACAGAGGCAAGAGGTTTTCGATTCTCTACGACGAAAACCTCGTGCGTGCATTTTTGCCGCCTCAAAAGACCTCACCGGAACCCCTCGCTTGTCTTGCGGGGTTCCAGAATCACGTGCGTCAAAACAGTCCGTTTTTTAGGACTCGTGCTCGATAGGACTTTATTCTTTCAGGCACATATTGATGAATTAGCCACAAAGTGCAAAAAAGCCTGGAACGTGATCAAGTGCTTGGCCAACATCAACTGGGGTGCGCGGAGAGAGGTATTGTTGCGGCTGTATAAACCCCTGGTTTTCTGCAAACGCCAACAAAATATAAAATAAAACATTTATTCAGTAAACAAAAAAATGCAATGTTACTAAAATTACAAACAACATAAAATAATATATCATCTATGCAAACACATTATGGCCTCACACTGGTAAAATGATACTACCAAAATACGACTAAATGCTTGAGCAAGAAATAATTAGAAAATTGGTCATCTATGGCGTTTAATGCATTCAACGAGTTTGTACATATAACATAAAAAGTAGCTGTACTTAGTTGAATGTAGAAAAAATCCTGATAGATAACATACAGTATAAACAGTGTCAACACTGAGCAAGCCAAATGTATACTGCTGCTCATAAACCAGAAAGACACAATTTACAACTATGCTACTTTTTGAACTATCTGTAAAAATTCAAGTGGCAAAATTAATCAAACATTTTATTAATAAAGATATTGTTTTGCTTGTTTTTATTAAAAAAATGTTTAACCTTGGACGTTAAAACATCCAAAAAAGATAGCGGCAGTAAAACAATTGGTAGAAATTAAGAAGTTGATAATGCATGTTAAAGTAGCATTGTTTTCAAATCAGCTTACTATGACTTTCCACTCAACGAGCTGAATTAGGATAATGGCAAAACACATCTTGATCTTAGATTTAATAAATGTCAAGTCAGAGTCAAATGTGACATTGAAAAATAGTTTGCTCCTAATATGTATTAAAAGATCATACACAAAAATGGAAAAACATAAGGAATCAACATCCAATCAATAAATGTTTGATAAACCAACTTATGCCTTTATAAGCTATCATAAATAGCGTTACGCTTAAATAGCAGCTTTGAACGACTTTGCACATCAGTTTGGCTTAAACCCCACATAGTATTATGGGCATTAAAATAACTCATTAGCAGAAATAAGGGCAAGAATTGTTCAAATAATTGATCAATCAAACTAATGCCCAGACGTTTGGCAAAATATAGATTAAGCAAACGGTCAGTAAGAAACAGAGATGTAGTTGGACGGGTATTACTTTTAATGGAATGTTGATACAAAGTTTGTTTGTGACGTAATTTCTCACTTCTTAGGAGAGGATGAGGGAGCTAGGGTGGTATGGACAACCGAGAGAGTGCCTGCCGGCTCAGTGAAGACGGGCGGGTATAATTGTGAGCGCCACGAGCTTGTTTCTGTCGAGGACTCTCGGCGATACCGGTCTCCGTGGGAAAAGCTCGAACCCAACTGTTCCTGTAAATCCCTCCCCAAGAGAACAAAAGTATAAATCAAACGCAGGTCATTGGTCTGTTTTGAAAAGTGTGGCATACACTCTATATTTAATCATTAAATTAAACATCGAACATTTAAATACGTTTTGGTTTTGGGGCATACGCCCAAGGTATCACAAGTAATAATTAACCGAACATGCAAGTTTATGTAAAAAAAAAAAAAGAAAATATATGGCCTTGTGGCCCGCGAATGACGAGGTGAAAGCGGTGAAACGCGTAGCGCTACAAGCAACCCCGATTTCCGTTAATTCATAAATTCGCGACTCTTAGCAGGCAACGAAGCCCCCTTGCACGAGGTTTACAAACACGCAATAATACCTTCTTACAAAAAAAAGAGTTGAAAATATCATATATCAATATCGTATATAAATATCATATACAAAGATCACATGTAAATATCATATATAAAGATCACATGTAAATATCAAATATAAAGATCACATGTAAATATCAAATATAAATATCATGTGACGCATGATAAGGTAGTGTGAAGCACAACATAAATATTTAAAAAAAGTTAAGGAAACATATAAAATTTCAAGCCTTGACTTCCAGCGATGCTCCTCAGCTCCAGAACGTCCTCCTTGGCATGCGAACCCCCAAATATATTTTGTCCCAGGGATGACTGTTCCGACAGAATACCTCGGTGTATGGCTGGAATGTCCAACATCAAGCTTTTAGAGCCGGAACTCCATCTTGACGACACCAGTACTCATGTTAGACTCAATGAACATCAACAATAGAAAGGTTTAAAGGTAATAAGAAAACCTGATAAAGAAAACCTAAAACCACACGTGCAATTACTACACAACAGTCACACTTAATTAATATTACGGAGGTGGATTTATTACCTGAGATTGAGTAGGAGCACTTCGATAGCCTCTATCCGGTTATGTATATACACACATATATTTCAATATATTCCAAGTTGAGCTTCGTCGGCCGCCCATATAACATTTGCCACGAGGTGTGGGTGGTGAAAAATCCGCACAGCGGTAGGATCAATTTTCCGCTCCAATAATTAGCGGGTGCTTTCCATATCGCACTTAATCCATCAAGTAATCACTGGTACATACCATAAAATGGCCACAAGCCGTGAGGTTACACCCTCCTGTCGGTATTCAATAACCAGCAAACACACCACCACACTTCGAGCACCGGATGAGAAAGAACCTCCATGTTAAAGTTTCACATGAACACCCTGAACCAATAATCAGTGCTGCCAACCGTAAATTATGACATGTTCCCAAAAGTGCCAAGTGTAAACAACATGGTGGGTGACAGTGACAGATGTCAACATTCGGAATAATTAAAATTCAAGTAAGTACCATCATAATAGTATTTGTAACATTACTGGAGAGCTTAGAATATCACCATTCGTAAGTTTCCAGTACTCAATCAATCCATCCTGTACTCTCCCAATCCACATAACCTCCAACCAATAATAAACAAAACATTCAATCGTAAAATCCCTTAAAACATTCCCCCCATTCCCTACATAGCAATAAAGCCACTTCTCGAGTAAGATCTAACAACAATTATCCCTAAAATTAACTCAAAAACTAGTTTCAATCTTACTCCGAGAGAAAATAACCCTACTCGTAACCGCCAATACTAACATCACATAATTCCACCTATATCCTTGTAATAATCACACCATTATAGTCCCACATATATATTAATAATTTCTTATTTCAGAATACACCACCAGAGAAGGTCCACAGAGGTAGGAATAGCCAAAATGATACGTCGGGATCAACTCACATGGTAAGTGTCAAACATTCTTTCAAACGTTAACCACTACTAACAAAAGTTAATTAGAACATATAGCAACTAACATGTAACACCCCCACACTGACTTAATTAGTGTGCGTACAAATATAAATATTCATAACACAATCCTCAATGTCCGGCTACCGGATTATCCCTAGTGTATGTTGGGTTGCCTACGTTACATCCCTAATAACTTCCAACAGTTACCTCAGTTGCCTATCTTAAATTATAATAAATACTTTATTTGTTTTAGGAAACCAGCCGGCAGCTCCTATGGCAGAAACGTGATGCTACAAACTCCCCCTTTACTCCCGCGAGGAAAAATTCCAAAAGAATTTCTTCCGAAGAAACAGGACGAAGTCTGAGTCTGCGCAAAGCTTCCAAGCCAATGTCCTTAAAACAGCAATAAAAAAAAAAAAAAAAAAAAAAAACAAACAAAAGAAACTGAGTCTACCCAGACCCCAAAAACTCCGCAATCAAGCATCCCCAAACAAACAATCCCCCACAAAAGAAACCCAAAATAATCAAAACTAAAAAAAAAATATAGAAAAGAACCAATCATTCCCGAGTAGTGCAAACAGGGGACAGCCCAAAAGAAAAAAAAAGAGAAGAGTTGACCACAGACAGTCGAAGGAAGAGTACCTATAGTAGAGTACCAAAAAAATACCGTAGTCCAACATTCATCCCCTAGCCTAAAGACTTCTTTAACACCTTCCCTCGGGGCTGAAGCTCGGCGAATTGTTGGTCGGCGAAAGGAAGAAAAGAAAAAAAGTAAGGGGTGCTGCCCATGCCCACTACCATACATCGAATCAAATCCAAAACCATCCAAAAACCATAATCAAAAGCCAAAGTCGTTATACTAGGATACGCGGGTGTCTCCCCGTACCCTCGGACCAAACAAAACTCTGGGCCCCTCCCCACGCCTCTATTCAAAGAATAGGAAACACACACGAACAACCACAAGAACTTACACACAGACAACCACAAGGACATACACACGTTGCCATCGGAAATCGACTTGTTGGTAAACGCAACCCTGGGTCATTAAAGGGACTCTTACCCCACGCAGTATCACGGATGCCCTATTCTCATGCCGGGGCCAACACAGCTAGACCGTGTTAAGAATCGTCATCGCCTGCTGAACCTTTCAGGTCTTTGACGTTCCACACTCCTTTAAATTTACCACTCTCATCCCTTAACTCATACGTCCACGGAGAAACTTTTCTTTCGACATAAAAAGGACATATGAACTTTGGTGCAAATTTAGCAGTAAAGAATTTATTAGCGTCTGACAACGCCTTATTTCGTCTCCAAACTAACTGATTGGGTAAGAAAGCGACATGTCGACGTCGTAGGTCGTAAGATTTCTTGGACCTTTCAGCCGCAACTTTTAGTTTCCCACAAACATCCCTAAACAAAGAAGCTCAAGCGGAAGATCGTTTACCGTAATCTACATATTCGGGAAGTACCTTCTCAGTTCGGTGATCGCGTCCCGATAAAATTATTTCCCTACCAAAATTGATGAACGAGGGTGTGGCTTTAGTCGCTTCGTGCTTGGCAGTCCTCATGGCACAAGCAACCTTAGGTAAGAGGTCGTCCCACAGTCGATGATTTTCGCTCACAAAAGAAGCCAGCATGGTCTTTAAAGTACGGTTAACACGTTCTGTCGGATTAGCTTGTGGGTGATAGTAAGCATTATATGTTATTTTAACCCCATACGCTTCCGCTAACTTCTTAAATTCGCGACTTTGGTATTGCACGCCGTTATCGCACAGGATTGTGTGCGGAGCTCCATACACAAGGAAAACCTCTTCCTCCATTTTCTTGGTGACCGCCGTGGCCGTAGCCTTTCTTAAAGGATAACATAACAAAAATTTAGAAAAGTTGTCGGTTATGACCAGTATGAAGGAGTTTCCGTGAGTCGTTCGCGGGAGCGGGCCCATTAAGTCGGTTGATACTATCTGCCAAGGTCGTACAGGCGTCTGACGAGTTGTCATCAAACCCTGCGGCCTTTGGTTGTCACTCTTATGCTGGATACAAATTTTACATCGCGAAACGTAACGACTGACATCGGCTCTCATCCGTGGCCAATAAAATTTTCCCGCTACCCTTGAGTAAGTCTTATACACTCCTCCGTGTCCAGAAGTCGGGACGTCGTGAGCTTGCCGCAAAATCTCATACCGTTCCCTCTTACATATAACACGCTTCCAACTATCACTACCCTCCATTAGTCCAGGAAAACGCACCGAAACATATTTAAACAGTTTTCCATCCTCAACACGCCACGCCGCGTACTTCAACGGATTTGACAACACCAAACTAACCATCTTTACATACCACTTGTCAGACGTAACGTCCACTTCGCAACACATAACATAATCCAATACAGGTACAGACCAGGACAAAGCATCGGGTACCACATGTTCTCTACCTTTCCGGTGGGTTACCACAAAATCGTACTGTTGTAGTTTGACAGCCCAGCGTGCCAAACGTCCATTGGGATCCTTTAAATTATGGAGCCAGACCAAGGAATGATGGTCAGTAATGACCTGAAATGGGACGCCTTCCAAATACGGACGACACTTCTCAATCGCCCACAAGACGGCCAGACACTCTCGTTCCGTAGTAGCATAATTTCTCTCTGCCCTACTCATAGATCTACTGAGATAACTAAGCACTTTTTTTTCACCATCAATGGTTTGCGACAGTACAGCTCCAAGCCTAAATCCCGAAACGTCGGTTTGCAACACAAATGGCTGGTTAAAATCCGGGCAGGATAACACCGGGGCCGAAATCAATGCACCTTTCAATTCCCTAAATGCATCTTCGCATTCGACTGTCCACAGGAATTTTACCTTCTTACGAGTCAGATTGGTCAGTGGAGCCACGAGCGTCGAAAAGTTGGGTACAAACTTCCTGTACCAAGAGGCAACACCGATGCCGCTTCTGACGTCCGTCGCATTCTTGGGGGTTGGCAAACCCAAAATTGCCTGGACTTTGTCGGGATCCACATGTAGTCCTCGGGAATTGACAATGTAGCCTAGGTATTTCAGCTCCGACCTACAGAACTGGCACTTATCTCGGCTCAACGTAATGCCCGCCTCGCGTAGACGTCTGAATACTTCTTCCAACACTTCCATATGCTTAACAAAATCATTTGACACAATCACTATATCGTCAAGGTAGACGAACACATGTGGCTCTAAACTAGGACCTAACGTACGGTCGATAAAACGCTGCCACGTAGCGGGTGCGTTGTGAAGCCCGAAAGGCATTCGAGTAAACTGAAATAAGCCGCGGCTTGGGATCGTAAAAGCCGTAAGAGCCTTAGAATCGTCGTCTAAAGGTATCTGCCAGTAGGCTGATTTAACATCCAAGGTGGTGAGATACTTGGAGTTCCGAAGTTTGTCCAGCGTGTTACTTACGTATGGCAGCGGGTACGCGTCCCTCTCTGTCACTTTATTCAGCTTCCTAAAATCGACACAAAAACGGTATTTTCCATCTTTCTTGGCTACCATTAAAATTGGAGATGACCATCCACTCGTCGATGGTTCCACTACTCCTTGGTCGAGCATTTCGTCCAACTCCTTGTCTATGTGCTTTTGCATATACGGTGAAACGGGGTAATACCGTTGTTTTATGGGCTCAGAGTTCGTCTTAATAACATGCTTCACGGAAAGGGCTCGTCCCAAAACAGTCTCTTGCCCTTTAAACTGGTCTGTAATGATTTTTTCCAAACGGTCTCTCTCAATATCAGTCAGACCTTCTACTGTTACTTCCGACACTACATTCTCAGATACAAATTTCCACTCGTCTGATCGTAGGTTAGAAACTATTCCCATCGATCTCCAGAAGTCCAAACCCAAAATGAGCAAGTGAGGAAGTTCGGGAACGATTAGCATTTCTATTATCTTGACTCTATCCCTTAATCTAATTGGTACACTCACAACACCCAAACATTCACAAGATTTTCCATCAGCAACGGTACACCTAATTCTATTCTTCGAGTCTACTGACAATCCCAAATCCTTTACCAAATTCCACCCTTCACGTCCTAAAATGGTTCTGGAGGCACCAGAATCCAACAATCCCAAAAAGGTTCTTCCAAAAATGTCTACATGTAGGTAGGGACGCTCATCTCCCAGTGCATGAGCTAAGATGAAATCGAGTAAGACAGGGGTAGTTGACGTTGGGGCTTTAGGAGACGTTAGGCAACCTTCTAACGCCTCGTCGGTCCGTTTCCCGGAGATTTACCTTTGCAACCCGGGCAATTAAACTTGGTGAAGCCTTCTCTACCACAGCCAAAACAGCGTTTTCGGGGCGCTTCCTTACAATACCTAGATATGTGTCCCGCTTTCCGACAATTAAAACACGTCCTGGTATCCACGGTGTTACACGTCTCGGTAACTTGGACGTAGGCTAAATCAGGTTCCAGATCAAAATTACGCTTGTGAGGAGGCACAAAGTTGTCAACACTCATTCTCTTCGACTCCAAAAGACGACCAAGTTTTAGCAGTTGTTCCGTGCTAGTAACCTCCGTTAGACCAAGATGAAGTTGGTAGAAAGGTTCAATATTCCGTAGCAAAATTTGTAGCTTTAAGTTCTCCGTCACCGGATGATTTAAGCGAGAAAATAAATTCTCCATCGCAACCAAGTACGTCCCCATATTCTCAGTAGGTCCCTGAGTACGCCGTTTAATTTCGTCGTACAAGCGATCATCATAATCGGCTGGCAGATATTCTTCCCTTAAAAGACGGACCAAAACTTCCCAACTGTCCGCTAAATGTCTCCGTGCCCTGTACCATAACAGAGCCTGTCCCTCAAATAAATCTATCGCGGAAGCAAACAGTTGCTCTTTTGATATGTTCCGAGCTTGTCGAAGGTCTTCTACTTCCTGAAGAAACGCACTCACCGAAACCTTAGCGGAACGTCCCTGAAACTTAATTCCCCATTTACTAACTGGTACTGACTTCACATAGGTACGGCCTGGCTCAACAAAGGTTAACGAAGCAGCGGGAGTACTATGAATAGGCATACTAAAATGTTGTGACCTATGTTCCATTACTTGGACATCCAACGGTTTGGTTCTCGGATCCTTGGTCAATTCTGCCATCCTTGTCTCAAAACAATCCATAAGGCCTAGCACTCCCTGGAGTAAATCGGATTGAATCTTAGTTTCCTCTGTAGTCACTGCTTTGGTCACTTCCACCCTACCTAATAAATGTGCCAGTTGGCTGGAAATTTTTTTGCCCAACGACTGATACTGATCTTCAGATAGCAAACCCACGGACTGACGTATTTCCGCCAATTTTGTCGTCGCTGCATTCACGTCTTCCTCAAAAGTGAATGGATGTTCAGGACGAAAAAAACTATCGACATCCCTCTCCATCTTTAGTAATTGTCGCAGGGATTGCCGCATCTCCTCGCACGAAGCAGACTGTAGCCCACGAATAGCCAGTTCATAAGTAAGCTCGTCTTGGACAAGCCTACCTACATCAATTTTCCTCGACATCGTGAATTATACACACTCAAAATAATCCAACAACAAAAAAAAAACAAATACTAATAACAGCCAAACTCCCGAACACCGAACCTAACCTATAATGTACAACACACTACTTGACAGAAAAGTACACTTTTTCCGAAATACATTTAAAACTTGTACCACCTAAATTTAGACAAAATATTTGAGGAGCAATTTTTTCTGACACCCTAAAAATTATCCCAAAATATGTCAACAAAAAAAAGTCCTCACACCCTAAAGAGAATTCCCAATATATGAATTCCAATAAAAAAATTCAATCATAAAACAAAAATCCAAAATTTTTTTACAAGTGGTAAGTAATTACCAATCCCAGGTTTTCTCTCGACTACCAAAATTGCAAGCTAGAGATAATCGCATAAAAGTCAGTTCGCTAATAATTTCCTTACTTATTGTGTTTGCCACCTATTCATCAGACCAAAGACTTAAACATTTTTTTTTTTCCAATTTTATTTAATTAAATTTTTTTTTTTTTTTTAATTTTAATATGCCCTAAATTTAATTTAAAGGCCCCACGTTGGGCGCCAAAAATGTGACGTAATTTCTCACTTCTTAGGAGAGGATGAGGGAGCTAGGGTGGTATGGACAACCGAGAGAGTGCCTGCCGGCTCAGTGAAGACGGGCGGGTATAATTGTGAGCGCCACGAGCTTGTTTCTGTCGAGGACTCTCGGCGATACCGGTCTCCGTGGGAAAAGCTCGAACCCAACTGTTCCTGTAAATCCCTCCCCAAGAGAACAAAAGTATAAATCAAACGCAGGTCATTGGTCTGTTTTGAAAAGTGTGGCATACACTCTATATTTAATCATTAAATTAAACATCGAACATTTAAATACGTTTTGGTTTTGGGACATACGCCCAAGGTATCACAAGTAATAATTAACCGAACATGCAAGTTTATGTAAAAAAAAAAAAAGAAAATATATGGCCTTGTGGCCCGCGAATGACGAGGTGAAAGCGGTGAAACGCGTAGCGCTACGAGCGACCCCGATTTCCGTTAATTCATAAATTCGCGACTCTTAGCAGGCAACGAAGCCCCCTTGCACGAGGTTTACAAACACGCAATAATACCTTCTTACAAAAAAAAGAGTTGAAAATATCATATATCAATATCGTATATAAATATCATATACAATGATCACATGTAAATATCATATATAAAGATCACATGTAAATATCAAATATAAAGATCACATGTAAATATCAAATATAAATATCATGTGACGCATGATAAGGTAGTGTGAAGCACAACATAAATATTTAAAAAAAGTTAAGGAAACATATAAAATTTCAAGCCTTGACTTCCAGCGATGCTCCTCAGCTCCAGAACGTCCTCCTTGGCATGCGAACCCCCAAATATATTTTGTCCCAGGGATGACTGTTCCGACAGAATACCTCGGTGTATGGCTGGAATGTCCAACATCAAGCCTTTAGAGCCGGAACTCCATCTTGACGACACCAGTACTCATGTTAGACTCAATGAACATCAACAATAGAAAGGTTTAAAGGTAATAAGAAAACCTGATAAAGAAAACCTAAAACCACACGTGCAATTACTACACAACAGTCACACTTAATTAATATTACGGAGGTGGATTTATTACCTGAGATTGAGTAGGAGCACTTCGATAGCCTCTATCCGGTTATGTATATACACACATATATTTCAATATATTCCAAGTTGAGCTTCGTCGGCCGCCCATATAACATTTGCCACGAGGTGTGGGTGGTGAAAAATCCGCACAGCGGTAGGATCAATTTTCCGCTCCAATAATTAGCGGGTGCTTTCCATATCGCACTTAATCCATCAAGTTATCACTGGTACATACCATAAAATGGCCACAAGCCGTGAGGTTACACCCTTCTGTCGGTATTCAATAACCAGCAAACACACCACCACACTTCGAGCACCGGATGAGAAAGAACCTCCATGTTAAAGTTTTACATGAACACCCTGAACCAATAATCAGTGCTGCCAACCGTAAATTATGACATGTTCCCAAAAGTGCCAAGTGTAAACAACATGGTGGGTGACAGTGACAGATGTCAACATTCGGAATAATTAAAATTCAAGTAAGTACCATCATAATAGTATTTGTAACATTACTGGAGAGCTTAGAATATCACCATTCGTAAGTTTCCAGTACTCAATCAATCCATCCTGTACTCTCCCAATCCACATAACCTCCAACCAATAATAAACAAAACATTCAATCGTAAAATCCCTTAAAACATTCCCCCCATTCCCTACATAGCAATAAAGCCACTTCTCGAGTAAGATCTAACAACAATTATCCCTAAAATTAACTCAAAAACTAGTTTCAATCTTACTCCGAGAGAAAATAACCCTACTCGTAACCGCCAATACTAACATCACATAATTCCACCTATATCCTTGTAATAATCACACCATTATAGTCCCACATATATATTAATAATTTCTTATTTCAGAATACACCACCAGAGAAGGTCCACAGAGGTAGGAATAGCCAAAATGATACGTCGGGATCAACTCACATGGTAAGTGTCAAACATTCTTTCAAACGTTAACCACTACTAACAAAAGTTAATTAGAACATATAGCAACTAACATGTAACACCCCCACACTGACTTAATTAGTGTGCGTACAAATATAAATATTCATAACACAATCCTCAATGTCCGGCTACCGGATTATCCCTAGTGTATGTTGGGTTGCCTACGTTACATCCCTAATAACTTCCAACAGTTACCTCAGTTGCCTATCTTAAATTATAATAAATACTTTATTTGTTTTAGGAAACCAGCCGGCAGCTCCTATGGCAGAAACGTGATGCTACAATCTGTCACTTAGATCTCAATTTTCATTTTTTAACAATCTCACAAAGAAACGGGGAGCTAACCATTACATAAAGGTAAACTGTTGCAATGCCTGGATATTTGACTGCGGTTTATCCGAAACGTTAATATTGAAAGCACCACATTGAGGTTAAAATAAGATTGGAAACCGGGCAAGTGTTGCAAATGTGTACGCATTCTAATAGATCTGCAATTAAATATTGAGAAGGAAGAGGGAGGAATAAGACAAGACAATTAAAATAAACTTGCGTAGTAGCACTTAAGAATCCTTTGATAAAGACTTGCTGGGTTCAAAGTAAGTATAAACAAATTTAATAATTAAAAATTGAACCTAACGGCCATTCTGCAAAACAAACTTGTTAAGACAAAGTCTTGGCAAAAAAACTACCGGACGATATTAGGTTTCCTTTGTGGAAAACTCGTAAAATTTCCCCGCGCATAACCCATTCAGTAAATTTATTTTTACCATCGGAAATGATTAAAGAAATGACTATACAGAAGATAAACAGGAGATAAGTAGTATTGACGAGTTTATATAAATCATTAAACTTACAGTACAAAAGTACGTATGGCTATGCAGATAGTACGTCTATCTGTGCATAAGTGCAATTAATTAAAAAGTAAAATTAATTAATTAATTGCAATCAGTGCAGTAGTTTACATGGATTAACTAAAAATTGTAATTCATAATCATTTAATACAAAACAAGGCAAGACATACAATAAAAAATATTTTTGTGTATCTAGTTTTATGTTACGAGACATCAACAATCAAGGAAAGATAAATTAACACAATTAATATAGAATGAGGATAAGGAATAAGGATTCACACTGGGGAATGGGATGACAAAGCATGGGTGGTTATTTCATCAAACAACAATGTGAACTCGGTAAGTTGATAACAATAGTAGTAGTTTAATTTGTTAATTATAATTCTGTTTCAGCATTGGTGGAAAATAAATTGATAAAGTAAAAAAATGGCAATATATAAAGCAAAGTACCTGATATTGTATACAATGATAAAATAAGTACATATTTTTAAGATTTAAGATCGTATTAATTTCGTATTTGTATTTTAGATGCATCTGACGTTTTGAACAGTAACACTCTAAAGAAGCACAGCAGACTTCAAAAGCCACATTTTGACTGCGACGCAAACGATAAACAGCAGCTTATGTCGCTCTATTTTTAAAGTGAAATTTGTGTAGTATAATCAACATATAATTTAATTATTTTGTATTATAATTGTGCTACTTGTGCCATTGTGTGTGTTAGTAGTTAGATTTGATTATCGGGAATCATCTAATCAAAATTTTTTAACCTAAACGAATGTTGGAGAAATGCCATGTAGAAAGACAAAAACTGGTTTGAAAAAATAAAATTTATATTTTATAAACGCTATAATTTTTAACACTTTCAATATTATTCCTATTAATATGTAATATTACCATTCATTAAATAATAATTTTCTTTTATCCGTGGTCTTTCTTTCTCTATTTTTTTTTCTTGCGTCAGTCACTATTCAATGGCCCGTTTGGTGTAAATTTTTATTCCGTATCATATCATTATTAGAATTAAGTAATATAAGTTTTTTAAACCTTTTCATGTTAATGAAACACTGCACTATTGTTTTTATCTTATAGTTTATAGTGTGTTTTGTGTGTTAAAAACGAATATTTACTGTGTAACAGTTCTATCTGTAGCTTTTAATATTAGTACGAAGATTACAGAGCTAAACATGAATTAAGTAAGCTATGTTTGACTAAAACCAGTAACAACTCGGAAGAAGCTAATCGATTGAAATTAGCCATTGATTCCAGTTTTATATCATAAGATGAAAAAAAATCTCCGCTCAATATAAAAAAGTATCAAATCGTAAGAGAAAAAATTCAATGTTTCAAATAATAAATAAAATAAATGAAATGGAAAAATCCATTCAATTTTTACAAATGTCCTTGACTAAACTAAAGAAAACAATTTATCATAAGAAAATCAATGACATTAAAATAAATACGAGTAATTAATCATTGTTTTATTGATAGTAGTAATCAAATTGTACATAACAACCCATATTTATCTAAAAATGTTTAACAAAATTACATACGAGGAATTAAAAGAATTAGTTAATAGCATTAAAAATAAATCTAGTCAAGATGATCTCAATATTAATCTTATAAAAAAAATGTTTTATGTAATATGTTATTCTATCTTAAATTTGACAAATACTTCTTTAGAATTAAGTGTAATATTGTTATCTTTAAAAAGTAGCTGAGTCATACTGCTACCTAAAGTTAAAGACGCAAAAACTTTTGAAAACTTTAGAGGAATACACATGTTACCAATTTGTAGTTTATAATCAACTAATAACACAATTTGAAAGTTACTCTACACTTTACTATCGTCAATTAAAATTTAGAAAATATTATTCTTGCAAAACTGAATTTCAATTTCTTGTTCATAAATGGAAAAATTATCTTGACAACAACAAATATATTATAGCTTTATTTATGGGCGTCTAACGTGTTTTTGAGACGTTATTAGAAAACTTTTATTAAAAAAGCTATTTTACTACAAAATTAGGGGTGCAACACATTCTTGGTTAAAACATTATTTAACTGATAGATCTCACTTTACTATGTTTAATTCAGAAAACTCTGTCATCTTATTAAATTAACACAATGTACCAAAGGGCAGTGTCCTAAGGCCCTTGTTTTTTATCGTTTAAAGACATAAACAATGCTTTTAAAACATTTGAGATATTCTTGTGTATACACATGGTAAAATTGTAAACAACCAAATATCATGCTTTAATATTGATATTAAGTTATTGGAACCGTGGTTAAAAAGCAATCAGCTAGCTTTTAATGTACACAAAACTAAGGCTATGATAATTTCAAATTAAGCATGCAAAGTAGATAAAGACTTAGAATCAATAGTTATAAAAGGTAAAGAGATTGAATAGGTTGAATACATTAAATATTTAAATATAACCCTAGATAACAAGTTAAATTTTAATAAATTTTAATTAGCAAGAAAATTGGTTTTTAAAACAAATTTTTTGCAACATAAGCGTGTATAACGGTATAGTCATTTATAACACTATAAAAAGAACCAATTATCAGTACTGCTGTACGATCATGTACAAGTTCAATCAATAACTACAATTCCTTTAAAACAAAGCTATGCACATTATTTAAAAAGACAATTAATATACACCTATTAAAACAATGTTGAACACAATGATATTTATATTCAAAATTAAAAATAACATGATGCCTACTTATTTTCGTCTTCACACCAACAAGGAATATCATTCATACTCTACCAGACAAAACAATAACTTTAGAAGACGCTCGACTAAAAAACTAATATATCTATTTCATCTGATGGAGTTATAAAATTTAATGATATTCCTAAAATTGTAAAATCAGCAATAACCGTTATGCAGTTTAAATGCTTAAAATACTGAAAACACTTGGCAACAAAAACTGATTAAACATTTTTACATTATTTGTCTTTACTTGCCACTATATTTTGTATCTCATTATTGTAGTTTTGGATTTAGTTTTAATTTTAATTTTAATAGTTTTAAAATTTTTAAATTTAAGTCTTAATTTTATTCATTGACCATTTTATATTTCTTATACTCTATATATACACATGTACATTAGCGACTTTGCATGAAGCATGACTGCTAAATAAACAATTACTACTACATTTAACTCATTACTATTATTTATTTATAAAATTAATAAAATAAGTTGGATATTAATTGTGTAAAAAATTACGTTAGGCTAACAACATTAAACTTTGAGCGATTCAGCTCCACTGACTGAATTAATAACAAATTGTTGTTTTTATAGGACAAGGTAATGTTTCTTTGAATTGCTCAAGGTTTTTTTATGTCACAGATTTTGTTTTCAGGGAAATAGTATTTAGATAACGGATTCCCGGGATGCTTCGTTGTCGTTCTTGGGCGCAGGTGTTAACTCCTCCCTTCTTAGAGTAAACCAAGGGTTAGGACAAGTTTGTTCCAATTCTTAGGTTGCTGACATTTTGGAAAATAGTTGTTTTCTTCTAAGGTACCATATTCCAATAATAACAATGATTGCAATTGCCGTGGTAGTTACTAAGGCGGTCGTCAAACTCCAGTTGTTTGTGAAATGAGCGTTGAATAACTTCTTCAATCGGGAGTCAAGTTTGGCTAACTTTCCTTGGGTTTCATTCAATCCTTCCAAAGGCAAGTTTTTTAGGTGGACGTCTTCCAATCTCCATTGAGGTTGTTTTGCTGGCAGCAAGGTCAAATTTATTGGTGTTAGGTGAATTTGTCGATCCAAATAGTAAATTGATGTGGTTTGTAGAACTTCGTTTCCTAGACTTATTGAACATTTGGATGCATATTGTACAAGCAGGTTGCCTTGTAATTTTCATATTTTTTGGCAAAGATTACATACAATTACAAATGTCGTAGTAGCTGATGTCCACACGAGGTGTGTTTTGAAGCATCTAAGCTAATGGCTGTACACAGATATTTTTGATGTTGCAATAATTTGCATGGTTCTGACATTGCAATATACCTATCATTATTTTCTGCCAGGTAAGGTTGTGGAATATTTAAATCAAGATCAAATCTGGATTTTGTTTGATTGGTAATGGAATCAATTTATAGTATTGGTAAATTGTAGGTTGGACTAATGGAATTTTGAGTAAAAATGTGAGGACGTACGTTTTGACATAAGCTTTTACAGTTATCATTTTTTCAAGAACATAAAGGTTTTTGGTTTCAGGTGGTAATACGATATTTTGTTCAGAAATAGACGATTCAACAAATTTCAATTCATTTAACAGTTCTTCTGCAGAAATAATTGCAGGATGATAAGTTTGCAATTTAGAAAAAGTTTTTGCTGTTAAAAGTTGGTTGGTGATGGTCGAGGCTGCCATTATGGTATTAAATACTGACATGTGAGCTTTCCATAAACTTTGGGACTCAATTTTCTCGTGTTCCTGTTTATTTAATTGCGTACTAATTTTGTTAAATCATTGAGCTGTTTTGTTTTGATTTTCTGCGAGTATTTGAAGATAATTTTCATAGCTTTTAAAATTTTCTTGGGCTAAATGAATTTGTGCCTGGTTGTTTCTAATTAAATCTTCTTGGCTAGTAGCGAGGTCTTGTATCAATTTATCATATCTTGCGGCATTTTCTACGTCGAGGTTTTCTAAGATTGCTTTTATAATGGAACCAACAAAGTTTACTGCTCTACGAGCTTTTCTAACTGTTGGTACTATCTAATCCTTTTAATAGTTTATTTGATAGAGTAGGCTTTGAAGCTCCATAGCAAATGTAATTGAGATTTTTCTTCTTTGTCCTAGATTTTTTGTCTAGCCTTTTCTAGTTGTTTATATTGTAAATTTAGTTGGTTAACTTGATCCACTAAAGGTTGTAGGTCGCATCGTACTACTGTAGTCCAATAACTTATTTGATTTTTTTGCCATTCCAAGGTGTAGGAGGAATAGCGGGCCATCCAAGGATGTTATTTTTACGTCTGCAAAGACGTGGCAGCAGCATCTGTAACAATTCCATGTTTTAGTCGTCTGGTATGATATGTTTGGGTACCTCTCTGCGTCTCAACGTTTACAGTACCGTTATCGTTTATGCTGATAATTTTGTAAAATCCGAGAAAAGGTTTTATCATTTTATTACTTTTAGTAATATTTTCAACATAGATTCGCTCTACTACTTTCATAGATTTGTTCAACTACTTTCCATGTTGTTGTCTTGACTATATCTTTTTGTTTTTCTTTTATTTTCTCTTTGTGTAGAACATTTTTTTCTTTAATATTTTTGTACAAGATTGACATACGATCTTTATGTCTTGATATTAACTCTTGGTAGGTAGTGGTACCATAAAATAGGTCCATTGAGTGTCTGGTTCTTGTATGACCATAAAGTGCTTCAAATGGTGTCATTCCAATAGCGCTATGAATTGAATTGTTGTACGCTATTAATGCAAGTCAAACTCTTCGTTCGCATGGTATATTGTTGTCATCTGCTAAACATCTAAGATGTTCCAAAAGTGTCGAGTGATAGCGTTCAATATTTGATTGGCTTTCTAGATTTTTAGCTGTACCAAGGTGTAAAGTAATTTTGTAAAGAGATGCTAATCCTTTAATTAGTTTGTTGTTAAATTCTGATCCATAATTAGATCTAATTTCTTAAGGTATTCCATAGTAACTAAAGTATGTTAATAAGCATTAAAGATGTTTGTTGGATTTTTGCTATAAACTTTTATTGCATCTCCTACTCTAGTAAAAGAGTCAATGATTGTAAGGTGTTTTTTATTGCTACATGAAAATAAATTAATAAATACTTTCTCAAGAGGTGCATTGGGTGTTTTTGTTATTGGTAATGGCGGTACTTCAGGATGCTTGTTGTATTTTGACCGAATGCAAGTGTCGCATGATTTTATCACATGAGTTATTTGCTTTTCTATTTCATTCCACCAATACTTTCGTTTTAGATGTGTTTCGTTGATACCTCTATGATTTGTCAATCCAGTGTGATATGACGTGATAAATTCCAGTTTTGTATTTTCATCATCAATCACTTCAATTTTCTTTAAACAGCAAATAATTTGAGGGCCTTTATCGGTAAAGTTTTTACTATATACTTTACATAGTTTTTTGTATAATTTGTCATTTTTGGTGTATAAATAAAATGTTTTCTGATTACTCATGTATTCTTTGAATAGCAACATGGCATTTTCAAAATTATATTCTTACAAAGTTGATGATAATATTTTTCTCTTTTTTCTTAAATTGAATTTCAAGTTGTTGTGATAGGCAACAATAAATTGATTTTTCTTGTTATCAGTAATAGTATCTTGTATTTCAATCATTTTTGCAAGTTCTTGATTTGCTGTCAATTGGATTGTATCAGAAATCTCATTTTTTTAAATTTCTTGTTCTTCTAAGTTTTCCATTAAGTCTCTGTCGTCTACATTTGGTGTAATACTGTCTAAATCATCTTGTGTAATGATGTTTATTTCTGGAAGTCGTATTCTTGACAAAGCATCGGCATTAGTGTTGTATTTGCCCTTTTTGTATACAATTTTAAAATTGTATTCCTCTAGTTTGATCTTCCATCTCATAAGTTTTGAATTTGGCTCCTTGAGCGACCATACCCACACTAACGGTTGATGATCTGTGTATATAGCAAACTTACGTCTAAAAATATAAGGACAAAATTGTTTGACAGCGTATACGACTGCAAGTAATTTCTTCTCGATGGTAGAGTATCGTTGTTCTGTTTTTGATAGGGTTCTCGATGCAAAGCAAATCGGTTTATCTCTTCCAATTTGTTCTTGGGAAAGCCCTGCTCTTAAGGCTATATCTGACAACAAATTCTTTTGAAAAATCGGGGTATTGCGAAATGGGGTTATAAGTTAGAAGTTCATTGCATTGAAGAAATGCTTGAATATATTCTGGTTTGTCAATATCTATTTTTGCATTTTTCTTTAAACAAGTTGTAAATGGTTTCGTTACTTTTGCAAAGTTCTTAATAAACTTTCGGTAGTAACCTACTAATCCAAAAAAACTTTTGATCTCTGTACGAGTTTTAGGTATAGGAAATTTAGTGATTGAACAGATTTTTTCTGGGTTTGTCTTAACTCCTTTATTTGTTACAATATGTCCAAGATATTTAAGCTCATTTTTTAAAAATTGGCATTTCTTAATAGTTAATTTTGAAGTTGGCTAATTTTAATCGTTTGAATACTTTTATAAGTTTTTGTATATGATCCTGTAAAGAAGACAAAAATATAATTATATCGTGTAAGTATACGAAGCAAGTATCTTCTAGTAATCCTTGTAAAACGTCATCCATAATCTTCTAAAACGTTGCAGGGGCATTTCGGAGACCAAAAAGTATTCTTTTGAACTCGAAATGTCCTTGTTCGGTACTGAAGGCTGTTTATTGCATCTTTTCTTCAGTCATCTCTAGTTGGTGGCACCCTGAGGCTTATCCAAGATGTCGATAATGTTTGGGATCGGATACTTGTCTTTGATTAGTTGTTCATTTAATTTTCTGAAACCAACTACCATTCGTTGTTTTCTTTTTCCTTCTTTGTTGGTTGTAACAATGTGTACTAGAGCATTCCATGGTGATATGCTTTCTCTAACTATGTCTTGTCGTAAAAATCAAAAGTTTGCTTTTTGATTTCCTTTTTAATTTCCAGTGGTTGTTGGTAGTTACGTACATAAATAGGGTTGTTATTCTTCATATTTAGATGTTTTATTTTATGAGTGAAAGTTAGATTTTGGCCTTCCACATGAAAAAGATTTTTATTTTTCATTTAAGTAATGTTTTTATTGCTGTAGATTCTTCTAAATTTAAATGATCATTTTTAAAATTTTTGATAATATTTTTTTTCTGTAGTTTTGATAAATTGTTTTGGTTTTTTGTATAATAGCCCATAATAATTTTTTTTTCTGCTTTGTTTATTACGGTGTTAGCTTTATTGGGTTTAACTTAACATAAATTGGTGATTGACTACAATTTGTTGCTTCTACACAAATTTCATGATTTTTAACCTTAACTATAGATTCGGGTATAATTAATTTTCCTTTCTGGTCTACTGTTTTTGGAAAAAATGCAAGTCCATTGCAAATATTTGTTATTTGACAATTTATTGTTGTACTTAAATTAGGTTCAACAACATGTGTGAGCTTGTTAATTTTGTATAAAATTTCTGCCGTATCAGTGGTGATCTTTTGTCGCTTGGTATCTAACGAAGCTCCAAGTTTGTTTAAAAATCAAATTTGAATAATCCGTCAAATAAAGAAGAGAAGTCAAAGCAAACAAATAAATGAAGTTCAGGAGAATTAAAAATGTCAAGTAGTGGTATTAAAGAAGATTTGGTAATTTTTTCTATGCCATAAAGAGTTTTGATGTTAATTTCATGATTATGACAAGGGTAATTATTTTATTTTGCTTCATTGAACATTTTTGAATTTATTAATAAACATTCCATTTCAGTGTCAACTAAAAATTTTAGTCCTTCAAATTCTATATAAGGAAGTACAGGCGTTTGTGAATATGCATTATTTGAAATTGTTAAACAGGTCGATCGTGTTAGTGGTCCCATTGAAAATCCTGAGATATTATATCTTTATTGTTTGGCGTTTGTTCTTGCTGATCATATGCGTCGTCGGGGTGATCAGCTGGTAGATAGTCTTCTTGATATTCATTGACATTATAATCGTAAGGTTTAATATTATCAGCTGGTATCTCAATGTTGTTAGATATCCTTTGTCGTTTCGGTTGTGGTTTTACAACCAATAATCTTGTGCGTTTTTGTGCGCTGCTTTCCACTTTCATAGGGATTGGATGATAAGGTTTTTGTTGATATGGATATTGTGTTGTTGGTGTTTTAGCAAACATTTGTAATCTTGGGAATAATTGATTTAAATGTTTATTTTGATTATATTTGGGTAGCGATTGTGCTGGAGAAATAAATTTATTCTGACGCTGCATTGGTTGTTGTTGTGGTGTTGTTTAAGTAAGCGGAAATCACTGTGAGTTTCCAGATTGCATTTGTATCGATGGTTTAAAATTTGATACAAATCTTTCTCGCTGAGTGTTGAAATTTATAATTTCAAGCGCATACAATTTAGCTGTTTCAATTATCGGGTCTTCGTAGCTTTATTTCCATTCCAATATTAGGGTTGATTATATTTAGTCCAAACAAATAAGTTGTTAACGCAGTTTGATTAAATTGGTTTTGTTTAATTTGTTTTAATAGCATATCTCTTTCTTCGAGATTAATTTTTGATAAAAGAGTGTACAGACTTGATTTAATTTTATTTGCATAAGTTGCGGTTGTGTCATTTCTTTTGGGTGTTAAACAATTAAGATCGTAAACAAGCAAATCTTCGGAACGTTTGTCACCAAATGCGAGAATTAAAATATCTTTAAATTCAATCCATGATGCTGGAGTTTTATTTGCGTCAACTGTTTCTCAGGCTTTACCGCGAAGTTTTTCCGTAAATATTAATAATAAGCGTTTGGCTATTCTGAATTCATTGACATTTGGTGGGGGGGCTGGCAAATATTCTTCTATTAAAAATTCACATGCATTTATGTAACTACGTAAGGTTATTTTATCTTCTTCGAACAAATGTATCAAGTCCTGGTCAACCTTTGAAATGTCTCGCGCCATTTCTACTTCTTCTAATGCTAATAATAAATCTTGTAAATTTTCCATGATGATTAATTTTATTGGAGCAATTGGGTTTCCAATAATTAAAAAGAATTAAATTCAACAAATTTGTGCACTTCGTCTGTTGGTCCGATTTTAGAAACAACTGAAATATCACACGCGTTTATTGATCCTTTAAGACTGCGCCATTTAACTCTTTACTATTATTTATTTATAAAAATAATAAAATAAGTACAATAAGTTGGATAATAATTGTGTAGAAATTTACGTTAGGCAAACAACATTAAACTTTGAGCGATTCAGCTCCACTGACTGAATTAATAACAAATTCTTGTTTTTATATGACAAGATAATGGTTGTATTTTTTGATTGACTGTCTTGGAAATTGATTGTTGGTTTTGGGATTATCTGATAACAGAACAATCATAGACTTTGGAGATTTATTATTTTATATCACCATTAAAATAAAAATCAAACACAAACGGACGTTTCAGGAAGTTATTTCAATTAATAAAAGTACATTACAAATATCAACATAACATATAAAAATTAAAACACAATTAAAAAGGGCACGATGCCAAAAACAACTAAAATCTATACAACACAACAAAGGAGTTAATACTTACTTATGTTTTTTCTTGTATGAATTAATTAATTAATCTGTTATTTTCCAACAGATTTGATTTTGAATTTAAAAGGTTAATTACATTTAAGCCAGTAAAATTGCGAACTGATGTCATTTTACATCCAACCAATGTGACTGTAACTATGTGGAATAAATGTGAATATTTGTAAATTGTTTTTTTCAATAAATGTATGTTTAGATATTAAATATACATTTACATTGTTCTGTTATCAGATAATCTCAAAACCAACAAGATAATGGTTTTTTGAATTGCTCAAGATTTTTTATTGTATTTAGATAACAGATTCCCGGGTTGCTTCGTTGTTGTTCTTGGGTGCAGATGTTAACTCTACTACTACTTTATTTATGAGCCGTTTATAACCAAGTATCAATATTATAAATGTTGTACCTATCTCTAACTTTACTATCTTTTCTGTAGTGAGTTAACATATTGTAAATTGACAACGGCATACAATGCCAGTTCTTGTTTATATTTTACAGCAGTATACACCACTGCTGTAAAACAACAAACAACTTTTATCATAAAATAACTTCTTAACTTTAATGTTTTATTATTAAAGATGGTAATGATTCTATAAATGAAGAAACCGCCTTTTAGCGTCTAGCCACATATTAAACATTTAACTATCAGATACTTTACAAACTTTTTACTTGCACTACCACAAACTTTATTAACTTTCTCGTTCGTAACGAGATTGTTTAGTTAAGGGTTTTGACTACTATAACAACTTTATCAACTTTGTTTATCAATCTCTCTATGCACCACGGAGCCACATATGGGACGCAATATTACAAACTGATAGAGTTGCTAGGGCTCATTAAGTGATACAGGTTTTATATATGTAATTAAATGACTTCTGAGAGCATAAATGCATCTATCACTACAACGACCAAACGAAAAACGTAACTTGCAAGATAAGTACACAAAGTTAAATAATTAATTTAAAAAATTGGTAATTGGTAATAAATATGCTACAAAACTTTACCAACTAGTAGCTACTTACACTGTACTAAATGTGTTATATGCATAGTTAATTTTTAGTATAATTTAGTTAATAGCAAATAAATATAAAACTGCATGTCAGCTTTTTGCGCGTTAAGAACAGAAAATGAAAATGTTTTGCACTAAAAAATTGTTTTGTTTAGTCAGAATAAGTTTTAAAAGAGTGAAATGCAAAGCATCGAATATATTTGCTGCTGCCATATTAATTTTTATAACTCGATTTTGGTTGTGCTGTCATCTTACAGAAATACACTAAACTAATTTAATTAATAAATCAAACAACATAAATTTATTTACTGACCGTAGTAGGTCATATTTATAATGTATTTAAACTCATGCTAAACAAGCCAATTTGGCTATTAACGTTCTAGTTGCCAACCAATTCTAGTAGCTTTTTAAATATCACTATGAATTCGGTCAACAGTAATATCCAGCTAGTAGCACCTTAGTAGCTATTAAATGTATAAAAGTTTTAAAAACTGTGTAACACTAGGCTAATAACAAATTAAACTTACACCGTTAATATTTAGTAATTATAAATCATTTCAGAATTATATCATCTTCAAAATATATAGAATTGACAACTACGCACAAGATAAAATCAAAAACGCATTTACGATTAAAAACATTTACGTCCACATACATTGAACCGACAATAATTTTTTTTTGCTTACTCTAAAAACAGTTTTTTGTTTGTGTTTTGATCATAAAATAATGTTTAGTAGACTTTAAACAAAAAAAAATTTGTAGTGTAAAAAAAATGTTTTTAAAAATTTACTTAACTTTTAACAGTGAAAAAATTGTTGTAAGCACCACGGTCAAGAAAGTAGTTACAGTATTTGACGTGCTGCAAACAGTGCATTCCTGCAATTGATACCTAATAATGCTATGTGAATTAAATTTATTATATAATATTATTATTAATATTACTATAATTATAAAAAAAATCTTTATATCCCAAATCGAAATTAAAACAAAACATGAATTTTTAAGAATATATAAACCATGAAATTACAACTAAATTAACAATAATGTTTGCAATATACTTACTCAATAATCTTATAATGATACAAAATACATTTCTTAATATGCTCTTTCCTTTTTTTCGTTGGCATTGTTGGAAATTCTCTGATCATATCTTTTAACTGATCAATTCGATTTACTAAATATAGCGGTATTGTTAAAATTGTAGCACATGGACATACCACAGCCAATAATGCATATACAAGGTTATAAGCTTGAACTAAACATGTTAGTTGTCTGTATGGATATTGAAAAATATTAACAAACGGAAAATATCCACTTATTAACATTCCACAATCGTTTATTATGTGATTTTCACAATTGATTGTTAAATTATATGCCGCTACGGAAAATATAGACAACACCAACCATAAAACAAAAACTTCAATGGTTATATTGATGCGATGAGTAATTATTTCAATTCCTTTTGGTATTTCGTATACAGTAAAATCGCCCATCTCTTCGAGAAGTTCAATTATTGTCCGTCGATTAATTGATAAGTATACTAAAAAGTATACTGCAAAAACATATGCAGTCACTCCCATAATGGAATCTGCTAACTTTACAAAACTGAATCCAATAGTATCTGAAATATTAATATAAACATGTAATTATTAATTTTCCATATATAAAAAAAAAAAAAAAAATAAAACAAACAATCTTTGTTATGTTATACGTAATAAAACTACAATAATTAATTTGGTTTCCTTCAATATTGTTAGAACAAGAACACAGAAAGTGATTCGTGTGGTAATTTCATTTAACTACTATTTTAATTGCATCAAATTTGATTATTTTGAAGGCAATCTATTTTCATTAATCTTTAAAATATCACAATAATATGAAAAATATCTTTGAATGACAATTGTCATTTTTTTAAATGTTGATGTAAGCTTTAAAACTAAAAACGTACAGTTTGCGGCATTGAACATTTTTGCGACCCGTGAGATTTATCACACTTTTACAAAATATATTTATTTTATAATGACCAAAATGTATTAAAAAAGAAACATTATTTTTGCAAAAATTAACTGTAGAAATTATGAGAATTATGTTTTTTGTTTTCATAGGTAGAATTTGTCATTAATTCTATTTTCTATCATTCTAATAAGTTTTTTTTAGTTTAACTTAAACTGGGACATTTAACAGTCCCGAAAAACTGTCGGAACAATCGGACCAGAAAGTTAGAACCGGGACAAATCCGAGACGTATGGACACCCTACTCTTAAGTAACCTCAGTGACGCATTTACCATCCCTATATACGCACGCACAGTTGATAGCAGAGCAGACTCTCAGTTTCAAAATAGTAGTAAACACAATAATAATAACTCATTATGTTTTAATTCTTTACTCCAAAAAAATGTCTACAGTAGGTCTAAATCTAATATATGGATATATAATTTTATTTTTTTAATACATTTCCAAAGTAGCCCGCAAGATCATTTGGCCACCCCTGGTATAAGACTTTCGTTATGCAGATTTAATAAATCAACAAAGATTATTTATTATATTAGTATAAAAAATACAATAACTGATCTGGCGGAAATTAGTTTCATAAATATTTAAAGTATCTAATTTTGTAGACAATAAAATAAATTATGCTAATTTAAAATGCGCAATATTTTGACTAGCATAAAACTTCAAGCCATTTTTTTTAATCGGTTTTGCAACGAGTAAATAATTAAAAAAATTGTATCATAAAATATATAAAATTTTAAAATATTTAACTGTTTGTTAAGTTTTGAAATTAAATTGTAATTTTTTTGTTTAAATTTTTATCTAAACTTTAAGAGTATTACTGCAATTATGCACTGCAACTTTACTAGATCTTTTATTGTTCTAGTTATTTTTTTAAAATAACAATTTGTGTACAGTAAAGACCAGTAATAACAAACTCGTTTATAGCAAACTTTTGGATTCTCATAACATCAATGCTATTTTTTAATAATTATAGCAAACCTGCTTATAACAAACTTTCGGATTAAGCAAACCAAAATATATCTGAAGTTAACACAATTTTTTTCCTTATAACGGACTCTTTGGGGTTTGCAATATTTTCTTGGGAGCATTATAATTTGTTTACCACGTATAACGTCATACGTGCTTGCAATGCTATTGAGGTGCGTAGGACAAAGTTTTATTATTATTGGTAGAACACACTCTTTTTTAAAACATTTTACAGTGTATAATTCATTTGCTACTCAATATTTTGCTCATTCTTCTAAAATCTTTTTTTCCAATCCTATGAGCATTTTTATTTCTCTATTGTTTCTATAATTGTCTGTAATTTCAGTATGAAATTTAATTTATATCCGTTTACGCACACGTCTATTTCTTTTCCCTTTTCTATTCTAATAACTTATGTCGTATTTTTGTTTATACTCAGAACTTATATTGATTTTATTATTTCAGATTTTTTAACTAGCATTTTCAGTTTTTCTGTGTTTTCTGCAAAGGCAATCATATCAGCAAATCGAATAAATTTTACTTTTTTTCCTCTTGTAATGTTCTGTCCAAGAAATCGTGGTTGGGATCAAAGTAAAACTTCCAAACCATATATTTTTACGGTCAAACGTACACTGCCACAATTTGCCGTTAAACACAAGTAACATTTTCGCATGCGCACATACAAATATAAATTAAATACATTTTATATTACACGTTCTACATACTTTTCGACCAATTTGAAAAAGTTGACCTCTTTGATTTTGCTCAAATTTTCAGGGATCAAAATATTGATGAAAACAATGAGATTCCCAAAATTTTGGACCTTAGAATAATGCCTGTTCAAAATGACACACATTTGAAGGTCAGAAATTTTACAATAAAACGTCTTTTTTAGCTTATTTTGTATCTCAATTTTTGGGCTTCTGGAAAAAGATAAAAAGGTCCACGATGTCTCAAATTATTTCTTATTACATGTACTTCAAAACCTATATTTTTTATGTTTAATATCGTGGCAGTCATTTTGATATATTAAGCTTCAAACGTTATTCCAAAAAAACCCGTAAATTTAGCAGAATCGCAAAACTTTGCTATCTTTAAGCCGTTCTAACTTTGTCAAATCTTTACAAAATTTAATCCACAAGGTCTAGATTTCTTCGTGTTTGATCTCTTTTTAAAGTGATCACACAAGACTTAGAGAATCAATACGTATACACCACTATTTTGATGCAAGAAGTTGCACATATTTTTGCGATCTTCAAAACTTGTAATTTTCAGGTCCCAAAAAAGCGCTGTCACCCTATGTCGATTTTAGTCAAAATTTCAGTAAATACTCTTTGGAGCAAAAGAAAAAAGGGTATCTATATGAGAAATGGTATATCGGGCATTATCAAGATTTTTTAATGTTCAAAAATTGTCAAAATTGGCAAACCGCACATTTTTGTATCTCAGTTTTTGGGCCTTTAGAAAAAGATAAGAAGGTCCACGATGGCTCAAAATATTCCTTATTACATGTACTTTAAATCCCATATTTGTCTATTTAATGTTAGGGCAGTCATTTTGATACATCAAGCTTCAAACATTATTCTAAAAAAAAAACCGTAAATTTAGCAAAACTGCAAAATTATGCTTTGTTTAAACCGTTCTAACTTTTTTAAAAGTTAAAGAAATTTTATCCACCAGGTCTATATTTCTTTGTGTTCAATCTATCTTTAAAATGATTACATAAGACTTATAAAATCTATACATATTCACCACTAATTTGATGCAGGAAGTTGCACATGTTTTTGCGATCTTCAAAACTTGTAATTTTTAGGTATCGAAAAACTGCTGTCACCCTATGTCGATTTCAGTCAAAAATTCAGTAAATACTCTTAAGACCACAAATAAAAGGTTATTTATATGAAAAATGGTATAATGGGCATTATCAAGAGTTTTTTTATATTCAAAAATCGTCAAAATTCAGAAAATCTATATCACTTTTTGTCTATCTTGCTTTGTTTTTGAGATAGTCAACAAATACAAAATATTTTAAAAACTTTTTATTTAGCAGAAAAACACAAACAAAACAACATAACTTTAACAAGTGTGCATTGATGCAAGCTTTTGATACTTGTTAAAACAGTTTTTTTGGTTCGGTTAGTGAAATTTGATAAAAAAGCTGTTTAACATAGAGAATACGCAAATATCATTTTTGTTTACGGACTCTGTAATGGTAATGCCCTAGCAATTAAGATTTCCTGACAGAAAACAACTTTTTTGACGCGTTTTTTAGTGAAAATGTTCACCCATATTATTATCAAAAGTAAAACACCTACAACCAGGCGACGTAGCACAACGACTTGCATTTTCTCAATGGCTTCTTGATAATTCCCAATATACCATTTTTCATATAAAGAACCTTTTTTCTTGTAGTCTGAAAAGTATTAACTGAAATTTTGACTAAAATCGACACAGAGTGACAGCGTTTTTTCGGGACCTGAAAATTACAAGTTTTGAAAATAGCGAAAACATGTGCAACTTCCTGCATCAAAATAGTGGTGAATATATATTGATTCTATAAGTCTAGTGTAATTACTTTAAAGAAAGATTAAACACAAAGAAATCTAGACCTTGTGGATCAATTTTCTTCAAGATTTGAAAAAGTTAGAACGGTTTAAACAAAGCATAACTTAGCAATTTTTCAAAATTTACGTTTTTTTTTTAAATAATAGTTCAAGCTTGATATATCAAAATGACTGCCCCAACATTAAATATACAAATATGGGTTTTAAAGTACATGCAATAAGGAATATTTTAAGCCAACGTAGACCTTCTTATCTTTTTCCAGAGGCCCAAAAATTGAGATACAAAAATGTGCGATTTGATGATTTTGACAATTTTTGAATAATAAAATTTTTTTGATAATGCCAGATATACCATTTCTCATATGAATAACCTTTTTTCTTGTGTTCTAAAGAGTATTTACTGAAATTTTGACTAAAATCGACATAGGGTGACAGCGCTTTTTCAGGACCTGAAAATTACAAGTTTTGAAGATCGCGAAAACATGTGCAACTTCCTGCATCAAAATAATGGTGTATACGTATTGATTCTATAAGTATTGTGTGATCACTTCAAAAAGAGATTAAACACAAGGAAATCTAGACCTTGCAAATCAAATTTTGTTAAGATTTGACAAAGTTAGAACGGTTTAAAGAAAGCAAAGTTTTGCGATTTTGCTAAATTTACGGATTTTTTTGGAATAATGTTTAAAGCTCAATATATCAAAATGACTGCCACGATATTAAACATAATAATATGGGTTTTAAAGTACATGTAATAAGGAATAATTTGAGCAATCGTAGACCTTTTTATCATTTTCCAGAAGCCCAAAAATTGAGATACAAATTAAGCTAAAAATTACGTTTTATTGTAAAATTTTTGACCTTTAAATGTGTGTCATTTTGAACAGGCAATATTCTAAGGTCCAAAATTTTGGAAATCTCGTTTTTTTCATCTATATTTTGATTCCTGAAAATTTGAGCAAAATCAAAGAGGTCGACTTTTTCAAATTGGTCGAAAAGTAATGGAATTACCCACATACATTAAACTTCTTTCTGTATTTACAATTAACTATCAAGTTCATACACAAAACGAGCAGGTTCTTTTTTTCCTGCGTTGTGGCCGAACAAGCAATTTACAGCATTATCAATAATTTCTGATACAGTCAATGAATGTGGTAAACTGTTTAATTTAAATTGTTTTTCTCATTTAATTAGTTGTACTGAAACTTTATTTTCTGTATCAGATTTATTTTTAATTTCCAAAAAGTCGTAATTTTTAATATTTAACATTTAATTTGCATGTCTTTCCCGCATAGTTTTATTAACATTAATTTCATATATATATCTGTAGATATAATTTTAAACATTTTTCCTTTAATCCACTTAGGTTTCTTAAATATATAGTCTCTAACCAATAACCAAATTATTTAAGTTGCAAATTTGAACGTTTTGTAATTTACTTTTGATAAATTTCATTGATTTTGATTGACTTGACTTGTTGTTTGGCTTAATTGCGTCAAGTGTCGTTTGGAATAGTCTACCAACCAAGATTTTGGCTGGGGTTTTTCCTGCTTCGGTGCCAGACCCTAAAAGTTAAAGTAACTAAACCTAATACCACAACCCAACTTATTATCACAGATGATATCGAAGCTGTAAAATGCTTCAATGCCAGATCCTAATAACTAACTACACCTAATATCACAGATTGCACCGAAGTTGTAAAAGACTACGATGCTTTAAACAACTCAACAACACAAACTGATCAATGAAAATAAATAAATAAATTAACACCAAAATGATTATAAGACAACACAAAAACTTGTTACACCTGTTTGAGAAGTCCTGCGTCTTTCAAAAACTGAACGCACTTTCCCATGGACTTAGGGCGACCTCCTCTCTCCTGTTGAGATCTACCGGCGACTTCCATGCCGTCACAAAGAACTTTATTTCCTTTCATTTGCTTTCGAAACCGTTTCATACTTTTTGCCAATCTTCGATGACCTTTGATATGACAAATCCTTTGAGATCATCGGGTCTTACGGGAATCTTGTCTGTAAGATCCGCGTCAGCCGCCTGACGGCCGGCTTTATAGGCCAGCTCGTTGCTATTGTTACCCACATGACCCGGTGTCCAGACAAATATAGCTCTCTGTCTAAACCCGGCCAGGCGGAAATTTGTACAAGTTGGACCAGCGGATTGACCAAGTACATAGACTGTATACTCAGGATGACACTTAACAAGTCGGAACAAAGAAGGAACAAACTGTGAGATGACGTCTCACAGTTTAGCAGGGCTTTATGTAATGCATATAATTTTGCGGTGTATACGGAGGCCTATTTGAATGGGCCCTGCCATCTAAAACAAAGGCACTTCCTACTTCCCGATCCGTTTTTGAACCGTCCGCATACAACCGCGGAAAGTCTGGTTAATCGGCAACAATTTCAAGAAAGTTGCTCCTCAAGACGTCAAGGCAAGTTTCTCGTTTGCTCTTGGAGGTCTGATCAAGACGAGTAATAACTCGTGGCATCAACCAGGGTGAAAACTCGCCAGAACCGACCTCAAATACCATCAGACAATTAACATTGAGACTCTCCTCTAGCTCCTGCGCTTGGACGCACATCGGCCTACTGACGGTAGACCAGAGTTTGTATTTGCGTTGCTGCATTTCGTTGGCGGCAAATATGAGTCGGTTGTTGTGACCCCTCTTTGCTTGCATTGTCGCGGCTAGAGGAGGTACACCCGACTCGCAGTAAAGACTCGGTGCAGTACTCGTCCAAAATGCTCCCGTGGCGTACCTAATGCCTGCGTTGTAGACTGCGTCTAGGGCTTTCAGCCAAGATTTTCTTTCGGATAAGTATACCGCGTAGCCGTAGTCGACCCTGGATAGCACCATTTTGCATCTTGTGACCAATTCATCAATATGTGCCCGAAAAGATAAGGTCCTATTGAGCACGAGCCTTAAAAAACGGACTGTTTCGATGCACGTAATTCTGGAACCCCCCAAAATAATCACGAATCCCGGTGAGGTTTTTTGAGGCGGCAAAAATGCACGCACGAGGTTTTCGTTGTAGAGAAGCAAAAACCTTTTGTCTCTGCTTTTCTGTCAACTTTATCTATGGTGATCAGAAGTTGACGTGTTATGGTGGGGATTGTATCTCCCGCCATGTAGATCACCAAATGGTTGATGTACAAGCATTTTTTTACCGGTGTAACCACAGATGCTGCAATATTATTTACCGCGATCGCAAAAAGGGTGACGCTAGTTGTCGACCCCTGGGAAACACCGTTTTCTAGACATACTGTCTTTGAGTTGGTGGTTCTCACCTTTACTTTAAATGTGCAATACCGCATGAAGGATTCTAGAAAAAGAAGCATACGGCCTCTGAATCCCCATGCGTGCAGCTTCAGCAAAACACCATATAGCCAAAACATGTTATACGCCTTTTCCAGGTCGATAAACACTGCTACGAGATGTTTTCTTGCCAGGAAACCGTTTTGGAAACAATTTTCTAGACAGATTAAATGATCAACGGTACTGTGATTTTGTCTGAAACTCGCTCCGTCATGCGAGAGGGAAGCTGCCGGATAACCTGTTAAGACATGTTTCCAACTCATTTGAATTAAAGAAAGAGTTGTAGGGCAAGGAATCCTGGGAAGAAAAATTTAACGGAGTTTCTAATTGTTCTTTTTGACACAAGAATTGTTCACTATAATTTTGAGAGCTACTGGCAGACGCAAATTGAGTTGCCAATGCATCTGCAATTTTGGTCGCTTCGGTGACTTTGCGTCCGTCGACGATTAGGATAAAAGCCACAGAGGGAAATTTCTTTCCCGATACGGTTCCCACCTTTTTCCACATTTTGCCGACCGACGTGGTCGGCGTGATTGTCGACACGTAGCTCTCTCATGATCCTTGCTTGTTTTCAAGATTTCTGCGGCGCGCAAGGGCAGATCACAGATGACATCGAAGTTGTAAAGTAATCCGATGTCAGAACCATAAAATAAATAAAAAACTATTATCACAAATGACATCGGAGTTGTAAAAGACTCTGATGTTAAAACTATGAAGTATATAAAACTTAAAACTAATATCACAGATGACATCAAAAATAAAAAAAAAATTAATGCCAGAACCTTATAATGGAAAGAACAATACTCGTACACAAATGATACCGCAGTTGTAAAGAACTGCAGTGCCGGTACAAAACAACACTTAATTAAAAAACATAATAGAAGGCCTACAGCTGGAAGCGTGATCTGCCCTTTTTCCAGCCAGGTTTCCTTCTTCTTTTATCTCTATTATGTCCACTGTTGACAACAGAAAGTTTTGATGCCGAACTACGATACTGTTGACATTTGCTACCTTCATGCAGACGATTAGCACAACCCGATCAGTTGTACCAACTTCCAATTAACCACTGAGCTACCGAAGCATTGATCTCCTACTCCGGTAGTTGCCGAATCCGTGCTGATTATAAAGCCCTTGTCAGATTTAAGTGACGTCACGGACGTGAATTATTTTTGGACATTATTACAAAAAAAATGCGTTTTACCTACCGCCAGGTTAGGAATAAAAGGAAAAGAAAGTTAGGGGTAGAAATGAAAATGACAGAAAAAATAGGGAAGCGGTATCCGGCATGGGTGGTCCTGCCAAGAGTTTAAACTCTCGCCGGCATAGTTCAAGCAGAAGTTACTCAGCCTTCTCACCACAACAAGTTAGTACCCACAAAGAGAAAGTTATAATGTTATTATTGTTTTACTAGTCGCAATAGTTATCATTAGATAAACGTCAAGCATTTAGATAAAGAATCTTTTAATACTAGAAAATAACTGATTTTATAAGATCCGAAAAAGTCAATGTAAATCTTTTTCCATATTTCTTCTGGTATTGGCCTTGATCTCAATTGTGACATTTAGTAAGGTTCTGTACTTATTACAATTCCTAAATAAGAGTTATTCTTTTAAGATCAGTTCTCTCATTGTCTTTGGAATGATTACTCTGTATCCCTATTACAATTGATGCAGGTTATGTAGATAGGATGACATATGCTTGTTTAAACTGTCAAATTTCAATTTTTAAAATTTTATTTTATCAATTTGATCCTCTGTATAACCGGCGACATGCAATAAAGGTTAGTTAATTAGCGCGTACATTATCAGTAATTAATTAAATTTGATTTGTGCCATTGATATATGATCATTTTACATGTTTTATCTATCGAATGCAGTTTTCAAAAATCAATTTTATCAATTTCTATTACTTTTAAATAACCTGGCAACAAAAATAGCGACTGTTTTATATTAGCGCGCACTTCATCGGTTCATATCTCAGTAATTAATTAAATCTCTGATTTGGATCATTGATATATGTTCAATGTACTTGTTTTATCATTCAAAATTGATTTTCAAATTTAAAATAAGTTGATAAATAACCGAATTAACATTTGTTTGTCTATTTACTTTAATTATAGCCGTATTCTGAACATTTTTTACAGCGATGTTAATTAACATTTCGAACGTTGCTAGGCAATATTTAAATAACTCGATACCTGATTGGTTAAAAATCAATTTCTACAGCGATGTTAGCTATCATCGATGTTAAAATATGTTCAGAATAGACCCATTAGTCTAATCTCGGTAATTAATTATTTTAAAGGACGCACATTTTGGCGCGTGCAATCTATGTGAAAAAACATTTAAATGCCGTATTCACAATTAAGATTTGACCTTGTGTAAGAGCTGTGCTAAACAATCACTGGTAATTAATGAAATACTCAATTAGTTACTTAATGCGCATTAATTACTGCTCGCATTAGAAATATGTGTTTTTTTTTCTTGCCGATCTAACGGTATATTTATTAAAAGTTAAAACTTTGTGTGTGTCCAACATATTGTAAACTTTCTAAAAAGCAAAACCTAAATGAAATAGACGCTGCGGTTATAAAAAAGCTCATGTTTGTAAGCAAATTTAAGATCGATTATAAATTGTTATAATGAATATATTTTTTTAGAAAAAAATAACTATTCGTTTTAGAAAAAAATGAAAGTTGCTTAGTGTATTACTGCTCTAAGACATATGTGTATTTATTAAATTAAATAACTTGAAATGTATAACAGAAGCTTATCCTTAAAATACTTATGCAGAATTAAGTATAAAATATATAAAAACACATACCTATTATATAAAATCCATAAAACACCAAACCCAACATAAAAGGACAGGTTATGAATAACATCAAAAATATTCTCAAAAGAACAGAAATCAAATTATAGTTGTCTGTTGGCCATATACCCAATATATCAATTATTTTAATCACTTTATCTGATAATTTTATTTTGCAACCCTGTTGTTTCTTAACTGTAGATATCATGATAAATATGAATAAATGCAGTTGAATACTCAGCAAGAATATTTTCGGTCTGCAATGTAAAACATTATTTTTTTAAATGAATGTAAAATATCTTCAAAAGTAACTGTTAATAAAAATTATTTGAAATATTAAATAGTTTTTGATTTTATCAAATATATCTTTTTATGTTAAATTGTTGAAAAGTATCCTCACCTTTCAACGTAATGTTTACGACTATTTCTTTGTCTCTTTATCTCATAGTACTTGAAAGCTTTTATAATAGTTAAATAATATAATTAATCATTGATATGATTATTGATTATACAATAAGCATAGATTATAAATGCAATTAGATGATGCGTTGTAATTAAGTCTGCAGTTGATAATAATATATTCTCTGTAATTACGATTTTCATTAATACTAAAGAATAAACACCTGATAACGTTTATGTCATAATTTTAATTACAAATCAAAGTTATTTTATTATTTATTAGTACCTATTTAAAATAAGTTTTTTTTAATCAAACAAATAAACAAAATGGTTTTAACAAATGTTGTCAACTTTTTTTTTTTTCAGAACGCATATAAAAGGTTGAAGTTTTTTTGCAAAAACAGTTGAAACTTGTTCAGATCTATTTTTAACGTTAAAAATTAACTGCCCAGTTGAGAAATTTAGAAAAATGGAACTAAAGATTGATTGAATGGAGAAACAATTTTTAATTAATAAAACACAGATTAAAAGGGCAAAAAGGAAGGCTATTTAACCTTTTTTTTTTTTTCTGAGCCCTACAATTGTTACCACCCCCGTAGAATTACGAATTAGTTTGTACCTCGTACGGTCCCAGCTTTTATTATTAATTTAAGGTTAGTTAGATGATATTGTTTTGTGGTGATAACATATTTTTTTTTTTGTTTTTTATTGTCCCATTGCATGTTGTGCAAATTGCAGAACACGGTATTATGGGTTTTATTTATTATTAGATTTTAAATTTATTCACTTTTTATTTTTTAGTTCTTTTTTAAATTTTGGAAAAAACATCGACAATAGACACAATGCGCGCCATTAAAGAAAAGAAAAAACTAAGGAAAAGAGAAAGAAAAAATATAAAATAAAGAATACTGCGTTCTAGTAACTATGGACATAAAAATACACATGTAACGTAGCTAATTGGAGCTAGATTATAAAAGATATAGATACAAACAAATAAACATCAGCGATTACATTGCAATTATTATCTACAAATATCTAGAAGGTAAGGCAAATGTAATCGATGACAGCGAGAAAGCAGATGTGGCGTGTAATGTTCCACAAGTATTTGAATTAGCGCCACTTTGAAGAAAACCTTTAACGATGAGATATTTGTTATAACCACAGAGAACTGAAATAATGTTTTACCACCACACGATGGCATTATTAATCATCTGCCTGTTGTCACCATCTTTGTATGAGTTTCTTTTTGTTTGCTATTTTATTCCTATGTTTAGTTTTTATATTCATCATATTGTGTAGTTTAAGTTGTTTCAATGTTTTGTAAAATAATTTTTGATTTGTTTTGCATACTTTGTTTCCCATATCTTACTTGTGTTGAAGAAACTTTTCCATTTGTTTTGCCTTTGATCTTTCTTTTAATGTTTTTCAATCACCATTTTGTTTTATTTATGTATTTGTTTTTTATTTTTGTTGTTGCGTATGTTTGGTTTGCCACTTTTAATAAACTGTTTTCAAATGATTACCATTTTCTTTAAATGTTTGATTTTGTTTTTGTTTCCTTAAGTTTTTTCTTTAACAATTTTTGTTATTGTGTTTGTTTTGGTTTGCTCGGTTTTATCTTTTTCTTTGTATTTTTTATTGTTTAGTTTTGTCTTATTCTACTTTATGTCTATAATTAGTAGGTTATGATCACTTTTTATCTCTACTTCTCTTGTACTTTGCTTTTAATCTTGTTTTAGTCTATTAATGATTTAATATTTCTAGATAATTTTGCTTTTTTAAATTTATGTATATTCTTGTGTTTAAACTTTCTGTTTGTTTTTTTTTACATATAAATAGTTTTATTATTTTTTCTTTGTTATTATTCTTTTTTTTTTATTCAGTTATTTATTTCTTTGTTCTTCTTTCCTACTCTTCAGTTTAGGTAACTCATAATTATTATATTTTCTGTGCTCTCACCAATTTCCGTTTGAATTTTCTCAAAAAATTTGTTTATCAATGTTTTTTCTATATGCTATTATTAGTGACTATGTTACTTAATTTTTTTCTTTATTGAAATTATTCTTTTGTTGTCGCATCGTTTCAATATAACATCTTTTATCCATTCCGGTGATGTTATTACTCACCATTTATTAATAATTCTTGATTCCTTTTGTTTTTATTACTCCAATTATGTTTAACCACATAATCTTTAATTATTCTTTTGCACTATTACTGTTTTTTGTATTGCTATTGAAATTTGTATTTCAATTAATTACTCTTGCATTCTTTAAAGATTCCTAACTTTATTTATCTTTAATGAACTTGAATGATCTTGCTCAGACTCAGCGACTACTACATCAACATCTTCTTTGGTAGTTTTTATGATTTATAGATGATTCATCATTTTGAGTAAGGTTACCTTATTTTCCTTGACAGTTTTGCTAGAGCCAACCAAAATTATTTTTTTCACTTTTTCCGTTTCAGTTTTGGTAGGTGCACTATTGCCTTGCTACCAAAAACTTTAGTATGGTTTACATTTAATTTGGTATTTGACCACATTTTATAGAATGTTTTTTTTATCCACTTGCAATTAATCAATTTTTTAGATATACAACACAGTTTTTAATTTTCCAAAAAAATGTGTTTAATTCTACTTCAAATAGTAAACATTTAGCTTTTCCACTAATGTTTTAATTATTTTCTCAAACATTCCATTTTGTTGGCATGAGTTAAAGCAACTTCTTGTCCTGGGGAAAAGAAAAAGTCCCCAACAGCAAATGAACCAATAAGTATGGTCAACGGCATAGGATGTAGGATGGGAGACCATTACATTAAAGATACACATGTATATTCCTAGTACAATCAATCAATATCGCCAAATTCAGAGCAAATTATAATACCGGAGAAACAAGTAGCTCAATCGGATCTCCGGGAGGAAGTGTTTTAAACAATACCACCACCACAAAAATAAAAATGACACTACCAAACTCAACCAAAGTAACAACGTACAAAATAAAGAACTCAGCAAATTAGAACATGGAATGTCAGAAGCATGTTTCAGGCAGGAAAAGCAACAAATATGACAAAAAAATGCGACGGATAAAAATTGACATCCTTGGCTGCAGCGAGACAAGATAGTCGAATACGGGCAAATTGCAAATAGATGTATACCATATTTATTATTCAGGCAATGCCCAGCCGCATAACAAAAATAGCATTGCAATCATAGAAACAAAAAAAGTAAATAAATTAATCTTAGGATATCCACCAATATCAGACAGAGTAGCGATAATGAAGCTGAATTTAAGTCCATGTAAAATTAACATAAATAAATTATTATTCAGGTCTATGCGCCCACGGGAGATGCAAATGAAGATGATATCAAAAAATTCTATGAGGACATAAGATTAGCACAAAAGCAAACAAGAAAAGAAGATATCACAGTGTTACTAGGAGACTTTATTGCGAAAGTTGAAAAAAGAACAGATAAAGATACTGTGGGCATGCATGGACTAAAAAGCAAAAACGAGAGAGGAGAAACGCTAATCCAATTCTGCAAAGAAATCGGACACGCCATAATGAACTTCTTTTATAAGCTGCCGCCTAGGAGGCGATATACGTGGAAATTTCCGGCCGACACCCAAGAAAATCCTGGAAAGAATCAAATCAATTTCATTACAACCAATAAGAGATTCAGAAACGCCATCACATCAGTAAAAACGTACCCCGGGGCAGATGTATATACCGACCAAAACCTATTACTATCAACACTCAAATTGCGTCTAAAGAGGACGGAAAACAGGACGCAATCTAAATCACACAACATGCAGAAGATGAAAGACCTAAACGTTATAGGGCTTATGAAATAACAAATATCAGAGAAAATGTCGTAAATCCTAAAAATCTTGGAATTCAAACCATAGAACAACAAAATATATCAATTACTAACAGTAAAAAATGATAATCTACTCACTACGCAAAGAATTAGGAAGAGTAAATAGATCACGGATGAGATACTAGATCTAATGGAAAAGCAAAAAAAAAGCTAAAACAAGAACAAAGTGGAATATGAACAGATACACCGCTTCATTAAGGCTGCAGTCTCACTGCACCACCGCCACCAACTATCACCGTTTGCCACTAACCACCAAAATGTACTACGGTCTCACTGCAGCCACTGGTGACCACCAAATATTTAAATTTCCCACCCATTTCTATGTCAGTAGAAGAGTGCTATATTTATATTTCGGGCCTTTCATTAACTAATGTAAATAGTTTATCAATGTCGGATGGTGTCCATGTTTCTTCCATGTTACCGTTTTTAAAATTCTCAAATATCAAAGCGAAAATGACAGATTATGTTTTAGTTTGTAAAGTATCAAGTTAGTATGTTTCAAATGACGATCAACTGTTGCCGCGCTACCACAAACCAATTTGAAATTATGAAACGGTGGTTACCAAATGACAGATGCCGGCTAGAAAAGTGAATCAGTCGGACCGTCGCCATATGATTTAACGTGTTCGAATTTTAGTTGGTGGCGGTGGGTGGTGCAGTGAGACTGCAGCCTTAAGAAACTAAGAAACACTGGTGGAAAGCAATGTGCCAAAATAGAGAAATCAGAAAACATTACGCACTAAATATGTACAAAAAGATTAAAAAACCACCAGAGCACGTAAGTCTCGACAAAACAACATGATAAACATGGCAAAACATTGCTAAGTATAGATAATAAAAGAACAAGATGGCCAGAATCCATAAAATCTCTTTATACTGTTGCCAATTGAAAAATAAATACCAGTAATAACCCACCATCAACGGGACCTCTCATAACGCTTTGCGAAGTATTCAAAGCAATACAATACAATATACTCGATGAAATTCAATGAGACATTCTAAAACTAATAGAAGAAGAACAGCTAGACATGATCACAGAACTAATCAACTATATATATGTAACTCGAAACATCTCTGAGAAATAGCTAACATCAACATTTATACCAATAACCAAAAGCCTTCAGCAATAAAGTGCAAAGACTATAGAACAATATGCCTTACTTCTTGAAGGTTTTGATTAAGATTATCTACGACTTTATATATAAAAAGCTGGAAAAAGACGTAGGAGATAAGCAATACGAGTTCAAGAACGGCCTTGGTACTAGAGATGCTCTCTTTGGTCTAAATGTACTCATCCAAAGAGCAAAAGACGTGAACTGCAACGTCTTTGCGTGTTATGTTGATATTGAAAAGGCGTTCGACAGAGTCAACCACAACAAATTAATGCAAATTATACTTCAATCAAAAATATACAAAAAGGATGCACGTATCATATCTAACCTTTACAGCCAACAGACCGCACGCATCCGCGTAGAGACTAGATTGTCGGAACAATTCTCAGTACAGCAAGGGGTCAGGCAAAGTTGCATGCTATCTTTTCAAAAATGCACTGGAAGAAGGGCAGAAAGGGATAATAATAAATGGGCAGGTCATCAACAATCTGCGATATGCAGATGATTCTGTATTAATAGCCGACAGCGCTAACGGACTACTATTCTATTGCTTCTAAAGATACTTTTCATATTCATTGCTGCAGAATACTCCACCCTTATCCGTTTAAGCATTTTCATGCTTGTTTTTTTAATTCTTTATAAGGATTAGTAGTATAAACACAACGCTACATACATGTTTTTGGATATAATATTTCAACAGTATTGTTACTAATATTATAAATGTTCTAATACTTAGTTTGTTATTTTTAAAGAAAAACTTAACTTTAAATAAAATTTAAAAACAAAGAATGCAACCGACTAACTGTTTTTTTTTAATTTTAGCTCAAATTACAACATAAATCTGAGAAAATGTGAATCTTACAAAATCTATAATTTTGAAAATTTTAGTCATACATTATAAACGTTGTGTAAGCTAATTAGAAGCAAGTATGTATGTATTACTAGCAACAACAAAAAATAACACATTTATAAAATAAACGTTATGATTATTTTCAAAAAACAATGTGAGTTGCCAAGGATGTTATCCCTTTTTTCAAAAAAATATAGTGTATGGATTATATAGAATATGGGATACACCTGAGCCGATTAATGTTTTTGCTATAGTTTCTGCTATTGTTTAAAATATTCGTTAAATTAATTTACTAACTGTTATATATTATAAATAGGTGTAGATCTTCCTACTGTGCTTCAAACTACTTTCCAGGATGCCTTTGATTTATTTTGTGACGTTATTTAATTTAAATTATACTGCGCAGTTTTTTGCGCATTAGTAAATTGTCTTACAGTTTTTGATATGTTTTGTAAATAAAAAAAAAGTCAGGTTGTGTTGTGATAATACTTAGTATTTTAGAAAATTATCTTTGCATGTTTGACTAAAAAACTTTATGTTGGTGACATTGCACAGATTTGTAAGAAATGTGTTTATTAAAGTATAGTAAAAACGCATTAATAAACTTTTTATATGTAGCGTGTACTAAATCTATTTTTGAAAGTGTTAAAAAACATTCATCATAAAGATCTTGTAAAAAATTGAAAGCGTTTATATCTGAATAAATTTGTTTTTTTAAAACTTGGCTTTGTAATACTTGTGTTCAATGATATTCTTAAAATTGCGCTATGTGATCGGAACTTACTGTATTTACGGTTTTAGTTGTGTGTATCAGTAATAATACTGTCAATATAAGTTTGACTTGTTTCTACAAAATCACTAAAATTTAAAAAATACGCTTGCGGGGAGTAGGCAGAAGCAGGAAATAATTAAATTCTAGGATAACGTGTTTTTTTAAAGTCATGAATAAGATCATTGTTGGTTTTTTGCCATTCTTACGAGTACTTTTATTTTTTAACTGTAAAAATGCAATAGTTATTTGACCCTACTGTTTAATTAAAAGTATTTGTAAATATAACTGAATAATCAATTGTAGAAACAATAATAAAAATTTGATAATAATAAATATTTTATGCGCGCCCTTTTTGAATTTTGAATCAGGGGGTATAAAAAAATATATAATCGGCAATAACGCGGGCGTACGAGCTATGCACGCAAAAGTGATGTCATATGTACGTACAATTTTATTTCATCTATTTATCATAAGGAGCCAACACAGTCGGACAAAACAAATATGATTTTGCATTTAAAATTACACCTTTAAGAAATTAATTAATTTAAATTAACATTTAACGGTTATCGCGAAAACAATCGGATTGAGAGTATGTGTATAATGTATATAAAACGATTAATAATAAATTCTTTTACGGTTATTAAAAAACCTTTAACATCTAAGCAAAAACAATAAGATGCAACTTCAAAGTAAAATAATTTTTATGTTACTTATTTTAAAATATTGATAATTGTGTGAAAAATATTGATGCAAATAATTTTATGTTTGTTCAAAGCCATAAACAATTATAATAAATACAGACATCAACTGCAATTAGACATATTATACTGGTGTAGGAATACACGTTTTGTAATAAAGTATGCACCTGTTAACATAAATATTTCTATCTAATCTATTAATTAAATAGATTATTGATTATTAATAAAATATGCGCATACTGTTAAATTAATTAAATAATTTCCTATCATTTTAACTGGACAGAAAAAAATATTCTAATTTTATTTTTATTACCTTTGTTATATACCTTTGTTATAATACATACTTTATTTTATATTGTATTTTTGAGAGATACTTCTACTATTTTATGACAGCAACAAACACAAAAAAATTAATAAAAAAATAATTTGAATAATACGGTTAATTAGTTTTTATTTTAAACTGTGGCTAGAACAAGTGTATTTAATTTAATGCAAACATTTTTATACAAACATTTTATTTTTCTTTATTCAAAAATATAATATACAGGGTGTCCGGAAAATACTTGTACAACGTTTGACGACAGACTCCTGACGTCAAAATAGGTCGATCTAAGACGACTTAGTTATATCCAAAATTGTCTCGTTTAGCCGGTAGAGGGCGTCAAAAATTTGTAAATATTAAAAAGAAATTACCTGTAACAATAATTTTTTAAGTGACCTTGTTGCTATGGCGTTTAATAATTTGACAATTATTGACAAATTGTCACCAGTCTATGAAATTTACTCAAGTATACGATCAACATTCTTGAATTACAAGTTCATTTTACCATTAAAAATGGAAAATTATACAAACTCTCAGAAAGTTGACATACTCCTGGTATACGGGTTTTGTCAAGGAAATGGGCGTCAGAGTGTTAGGGTTTACATGGAGAGGTTTCCTAACCGTCGAATACCAAACCACCAAACATTTGCTAATATTGAGCGTCATCTTCGGGAAACGGGCAGTTTTGAGAAAAAGTTTGAAGGCAGGGGTCGTATGCGAACAACTCGAACTGTGGAAACAGAAGAGATGATTCTGGAAAGAGTTGAAGAAGAACCAAGTACCAGAACGTGAGTTAAATGTTCCTAAAACGATTGTCAATGAGGTTTTAAGAGAACAGTTGTTAAATGGCCACCACGTTCTCCTGAGTTAAATATGTGTGACTTCTTTTTGTGGGGCGCTATTAAAACAGAAGTTTACAAGACTCCGGTAAACACACGCGATGATTTATTGCAGCGGATTTTAAATGCAGGCAACCATTTTAATAATCCCGAGACATTAGATAGGGTCCAATATCATTTTTTAAAGAGTGTTAATAAGTGTATTCAGCAAGATGGCGGTCATTTTACACATTTGCTTAAGTAATGTTTTTGTTTTACTTAGTTTCTTACAATAGATACTTTCAACTTTGTTATACTTTTGTTTTTTTTGACGCCCTCTACCGGCTAAAGGAGACAATTTTGGATATAACTAAGTCGGCTTAGATCGACCTATTTTGACGTCAGGAGTCTGACGTCAAACGTTGTACACGTATTTTTCGGACACCCTGTATATGTATATATATAAATGTTATGTTTAAAAAATGAGCAGGTATAATTATTTTTATTTGGATTTGTTTTCAAGTTATGTAGCGTTGGTCGACTGAGTATTACTCCACGTATCGACCAACGCGAGATAACCGAAAACAAATACAAATAAAAATACATAGTTAAAAAACATCTTTTAAAACTAATGTGTACAAATGCTAAATTAATTGAAGTGATTGTGGTAGAATTACACCAAAAAACCTTGTCTCCCTGCCCTACCCCAAAACTCTTTTAATGACCTCGTTGTTTCAAATTCTACAAAACACGCCAACTCACACCTGCAAATCCACAGTCCTTAAAAGCACCCTTTGCGGCGCCAATGATCATAGTACTACTCAACTTATTCCTTAATGAGAAAAACCTAGTGGCCTAGTCTGTAAACCTTTACGTTTTTTTCATCCTCGGGATCAAAACTCGAATCATGTAAGGTAAGACAGTGCACATTATGGCGCAGATAGTGGCTGCATTGCCGCGGGGTAATTTTGTTTACTTCAAACACGCACCGAGCACGCTTTAAATCATCTGAACTAGCAAATATACATAGCAAGCTGTTCAAGATACGTAGCATTGCTGCCGCAGCGCGTGTTCGAAGACTCTTCCAAACGATCAAACACTACTCAAATCTCGCCGCAGCACAGCCGCGTTGCATCCGCTGCGCGCTTGTCTGTCTGCGCTATTATATGCAAACCTAACCAATAAAGGCAGTACAGCAAGGAATCATTGCATCCATTAACTCCTGCAAGTGAACGCAAAGATGTACACGCATTGAAAACCTAGTTCTAACAGACAAAATCTCTATTATTGTCTTGAAGGAAACTAGATCATTTCCTAAATCCAACCTCTTACTCCTTAAACCCCTTTTTTATAACAAACACCTTTGACCTTATATTGCATTTTAATCTGGTCCTCAAATTGCGTCATAAGCGACTACAAGCCTCTCATAGATTTCACCTCTTTAATCAACTTTTATTACATATTTCAATTACAAAAATGCGTACTGGCCAGCGTTCTAACAATACATATTAACTAAACTTTTAATATGAACCATTCCTCTGTACTTGTGACTCCATTATCAAAACCCAATAGAACATTTTTTGTTTGTTTTAAGACACTTGCAGTTCTTTGCTGCAGGTTGTGCGGGTTTTCACCGGTTAAAAACCTCTTTTCTTTGCGATTTATCTTTTTCTTGTCTTTTTTACTTATGGTATTTGTCAAAATAGTAGGTGTTATTTACTCTCTCATTAAAAGTTCCTTTCTCTCTTTGGTGCCAAGAATTTTGGCAATAAATCTTGCTATCCGTTCTCTATTTTTCTCTGATTCTAGCATAGTATTCACCAAGTTTCCAACTGTTTGTTAAAGAACAACTCTGCCTGGTTCTTTTCTGTTTCTTACTTTTTGCAAAATTGTGTGAGCTGCAGTGTCCACTTAGTTGCAGTAGTGTGTTGCTATCCGCTTTCTCAAATCTGTGCAGGCTGTGCTGGAAGCACCCGTGTTCAGTTAGGTATTGCGTCAGATAGTAATTGACATCTTCATGTTTCCTGCGCACACATGATTGTATGTCAGGTATCAGCATCTTTGTGCAGTAGTCGTATTGCTCTCTAATCTATTTTACAATTTTGCCATTTTTTCTCGTTGGTCACATTTTGGTTTGCTCCTTCTTAGGTTTGATTTTTATCTTCTAGGAGTAGTGCACTTGGCGGTGTGCCATCTATGACAAGCAGTGTTTTGGTTGGGTCAGTACGGTATGCGCTACAAACGCGGAGTACTGCTGACCTTTGTACGCTTTTAAGTTTTTGAGGTGTACTTTTTTCTGCATGCTTGGTAGTATACTGGAGTGCCGTACAAAATTGAATAGTCGGCTATTAATTGTGTGCGCCGTTTGCTTGCGCATTGTTTCATTCTTTGCATCGCCTCTGCTATGATGCATTCCAGTTTTACTGCCATTCTGGCAACTGCAATTATTTTAAGATTATCCATAGCATAGCCAATAATATAAACGCTTTTTGGTATTGGCAACCTAAGAATTTCACCATAATAGATGTTCCACAAAATCGGGCAAAAGACCAGTCTTTGCGGGGCACCTCTGGTTATTCTAAACTTTTTAGTTTTGTCAACTTTAACCCAGCGGTCGTCTAAGTAACTTATGATTATCTTTAATAGATAAACTTTCCAATTCATTAGTTTTTTGACTATACCTTTTAGAAGTCTGCAATATTATACAGGGCTGGGCTTTGGGCCAGGCCGGCCAGGGTTTAACAAAACTTAAAACGCCGACTTCTAATACTTTTCTATGAGGCGCTGTTAAAAGCATTTTTTATGTTTAGTGTGACCAGAGCGCTGAAGTCCCGGTACGCATAACTGCCTTCATTTGCCTTCTGAGAAATTTCTTGAACACTTTTTAGGACCCCTACCGTCAATTTCCCTTTCCTGAAGCCAAATTGCTTTTCCGCCAATCCACCTTTGCCCTCGATCTCCTTGCCATTTATGTTAAACATGCAGAGCGGTTTATATAGCACCGGTTTATTTGTGTTTTTACTGGGTTTCTCAATCAAGATCAGATTCCAAAATTTTGGAAAATGCTCAGTATTTAATGAGTTGTTCATTACTCCGTTGAACGTGTATGTTTGATTGGTGGTCAAGCGTTTGACAATCTCGAGTGGAATATTGTCGGGGCTTGGGTCTTTCTTGCTTTTTAGCCTTTTTTCTGCTTCAAGAATCTCTTTTTCAGTAAATTGTTTGACGTCTTTTGAGTCTACTTTGGGTATATCCCATTTCACAATCCTACCCCTATAAAAAAGCTCATCAGTTGCCTTCTTAATCATGTTTTTGTGTATCATGCTTAGTCGTAGCAGAGTTCTTATTTTCTCGCATATAATCTTTTACGCTTTTACTATGTACTATATCACGAAAATTTTGTGATATAGTACATAGTAAATGTGTTTTATTTAACTTAAAAGAGTAGGAGGTTTATTAAAAAAAAAGTTTTTTTTTTTTTTTAAGGTTGTTTTTTTTTTCCAAGCGTCTTTGTTGCTGGGTAATTTTACTTTCAGAAAGTAATAGAATTATATGTAATTCATAAAAAAAAGATAAATTGCAAAAATATTGTATAAAATTTAATTTAACTATTAAATAAAATGTGTCATAAGCTTAAAAAAATATAAAAAATAGTATTGTGCCTGACTACGTATTATCAATAAAGACATTTTTTTGAACTCTTGATAACAATAAGATACGGAGCAATTAAAAGGTGACCTCGACGTGATTAAGGACAACGAGATCAACAAGTACAAGTTAATACAAAATACAGACTACATTCTTAAGAAAACAACCAGCCAGCAGCTGCAGCTAATATTTCCAAAAAAAGTGCGTCTTCTTTAGAATTTATATTATATCCTTTTATATTTTATTTATGATGATAACGTTGGTACTTTTACAAACAAAACCAGTAAGGTATTCACTTAACGTATATTCCGTCAAGAGTAAAATGGATAAAAACAACTTTTTCTCTTTGTTTCCAATATTGTGTAAATTAACTTTTTTTGTTCAATTTAAAGTTTTCTACTCCATAAACTTATATATTCATAAACTTAATATTATCTGCTAATATCTACCAATATACAAAAAAGGAGAAAAATCAAAATGTGAAAACTATAGACCAATATCACTTATATCAGTTCTGAGCAAAATTACAGAAAAGGCAATATATAACAGATTAATGACACACATAAACAAACATAATATTATAAATAAAAAGCAATACGCATTCCAAAAAAAATCAAACACAATGGGCATAACAACTGATATAATACAACATATAGCAGAAAAGTTGGACAAGAAACAGTATGTTATACCAATTTTTATAGACATGAAGAAAGCTTTTGATACCATTGACAAAAACAATTTGATTAAAAAAATGGAGTTATTAGGAATAAGAAACACAAATTTAAAACTCTTAAAAACATATATTAAAAGCAGAACACAACGAACACAAATAAACAACATACTTAGTAAAACAACGGAAGCAGAATATGAAGTACCACAAGGTGGAGTGTTGGCACCAATACTGTATATACTATACATAAATGATATATATAATATAAATCTGACTGGTGAAATATATACGTATGCTGATGACACATGTATTATATATCACGGAAAAAGTAAAGAAGCAATAGAAAGAAACATAAATGCAGACATTAAGAAACTAACTAAATGGTACGACGAAAACATACAAACAATAAATGAAGAAAAAACAACTTTTATGGTAATAAGACAAAAAAACACAAAAGATATTGACATAAAAATTGTAATAAATAACATACCAATTACTAGAACAAAACAGACAAAATACTTAGGAATAATATTAACCGAGAAACTCACCTGGGATGCACATATTAACAAATTATTAAAAGAAAGCGCAGCAACAATAGGAGCTGTCTATAGAGCCAGAAAATGCATACTAAAAGAAACAGCAATAAGTATATACCACTCACTTTATTTAGCAAAAATTAACTATTTAATAAATATATGGGGTGAAACAACAAAAACAAATATACAAAAAATCCAAAGACAACAAAACAAAATACTTAAAATAATACATAAACTTTCAAAGCTAACACCAACAGAAGAAATATACAAAATAATTAACGAAACAAACATTAACGAAAAAATAAAAATAGAAAAATGCAAACTAATATATAAAGTTAAAAATAAAGAAATTAAAACAAATCTACAAATAATATTAAACAAAGAAATTCACGGACATAACACGAGAAGAAGAAGTAATATATATGTACACACAACAAGAAAAGAAAAAGCGAAAAAAACAATACTAGGAAATGGACTAATCACGTACAATCAACTACCTGAAAATATAAAAAAAACGAAAACTTTTAAAGAATTTAAAACAAAAATAAAAGAACACTACATAATAACAAGACTAAAAAAAACAAATTAATAAAAAAAAGAAGATAAATGGTGCCCCGAATACGAAGCTCTGCAGCCGACCATACATGGAAAGATGCAAAGCAGCAAGTGGGGAGAGAAAAAAAAAACTTACTTAACAATTTATTATTTATAATTTATATGATTATTTATAATTTATATGACAATAAATAAAAATTATACTTTAAAAAAAAAAAAAAAAAAAAAAAAAAAAAAAGTTCAAAACATTTTAGAAGTGGGTTTGCAAGAATTGATTGTCGCAAAACAAGCCTAAAGCGCGTCGTGTTTCCGTCGAAATAAATTAGCATAGACCGGCCATAGCAAACCGGTTAACCGGAAAAGTGGAAAACTACTAAAAATATACTATTTAATTTAATTTCCAAGAGCCAGTCAATGCTGGACTTTTTTAAATCTAAGAATAAAGTTGAATCTTTGTTAAATCTAGTTGCACAGTGGACAGACAAATGTTAAGTTACCACCTATTCAAGTGCCTTTCTGTGGAAAAATAAATGGCTGTTATTTTGAAGTACTAATGTGTCCTTCATACACAATAAAAAAGATTTAGATGACTTTGATAAATTTCATTACCTCAAATCATATTAGAAGGCGTTGCTTGTTCAATTATTAATGCTATTTCATTATCTTCTGTTAATTATTTAATTGCTTGGAATTTATTATGTAAACAATAGAACAATAAGCGTTTGTTTTGGTATTTTGTGCCATACCTAGATATTTATAAGTTTCTTCTTCCTCCATTGCCTCAATAGTTAAATTGCCCTTTTCAATATATATTATTTTGCATTTAGAGTTTCCAAATGTCATGTGGATGTCTTTGCTAATTTGATGTAGTAGAGCAGTGGTTTGAAACAATTGTTTTCGGTTGGCTGCATAAATTTTTATGTCATCCATGTATAGTAAGTCAACCACTTTTTTGTATGTTTGTTTAGTTTATAGCCATATTTGCTTCTATTTAATGTACGGGATACTGAATTGAGCGCTAGGCAGAACCATAAAGCACTTAAAGAGTCTCCTTGAAATATGCCTCTTTGGATCTTTATTGCTTCTGTTTCAACTTTATTCGTGGCAGTTTTAATATGAAGTCGGGTTTTTCAGGTTTTTATGGTTGCAGTTAAAAATTTAATTATTTGTAAGTAAATTTTATATATTTCCAACACATGGATAAGCCAGGTGTGTGGTATAGAATCAAATGCTTTTTTTGTAGTCAATGTAGCCCATATATAGGTTTCTGTGTATCCGTTGTGCCTGTGTTGTAATGATGCCATCTATTATAATTAGTTGTTCTTTGTATTTGTCATTTCTTGTATATGTTTGTGACTGTTTTGTTCTTCTTTTATCCATATTGCATGTTTTACATGTTTGATGGGGTTTGACCATAGGTTTTCCTAATACTTTTGTATATCTTGAGTATTTTTTAATTAATATGATTTGGATGTAGGATATCCTACATCCAAATCATATTAATTAAAACTTATCAAAAGGATATAACCAAAAAAGTCAATATATCTTGAGTATCTGGTGTAGGATAGTTTATATTATTTGTATCACCTTCTAGTTGTCTATAGAACATTTTTTGATTATTTTGAAACAATATGTTTTGCCTTTTCTTTTCCAGCGATGTGTTGTACCTACGTAGTCTGTGGCTCATTGCTGATAGTTTTTGTTCCTGAAGTTCAAGTAGCACCAAACACTCAGTTTTATGTTGTGCTGTATTTTCACAATTTGTTTGTAAATGTATAATAGATGTTTAATTTTTAAAAGAGTTTAGTAGTTCCTGTCCTTGTGTGTATCTACTGAGTTCTTCTATAGTTTTTCTAAAAAAAATTATATTGTTCTCTAATCTTATTTTCCATGCTGGCTTATTTATTCTTTAAAAATTAGTTTGATTTTTGTTGTGTGTAATGTATTTTCTTTATTCTAACAATGATACGGTTTTAGCTCCACTATATACTAGACATATTATATCTTCTAATGATGTATCTATTGTTATGTTTTCTTCAATAATTTTATTTACAATTGATATGTTCCAAAAAGTTTGTTTTAAAATATTTATTTTTGGTATATAGTCTCTACTACTGGGATTTAAATTAATATATTATGTGATATATTCTATAAATATATTTTTGATATGAACGGGTATGTGTTCTTCTATGTCTACGTTGGGTGTATTGTGTTGTTCTTGGTTGCTTTGATTGGTATTATGTATTAAGTTTGTATCAAGATGCTCACTTCCTGTTAGTATTTCGATATCATCTGATTCATTATTTTTTTCAGTGTCTCTATTAGGTAATAAATAATTTTTAACCTCTTCTTTAATTATTTCTAATGCTGGTTACGTTATTAAGTTATTTCTTATTATTACTCTTTTCTGATCTGCTATTCGTTGGACTGTTAAGTCATTTAATTCAGCGTAGTTCTCATTAATGTATTGATGCAGTTTTTGGGTATATCCTATTGTATCTGTTTTATTATGAGTTATTATGTAGTACGAGCGCATTATAATTTTGTTAAGACAAAGTGTCTATTTACGTCACTCTCTTATCTTGCCTGCTTTGGTGGTTGCCTGTATCTACACAGACAACGCACTTTCATCAGGTGGAAACTGTAGGTATTGGTTGTTCCCTATAATATTTTGTTCGGAAGCATCGTTTATTTGGTTGATAGAAGTTTGCATCCGGGCGCTTCTATCACCGATGATTCGCATACTGTCATACCCAGCATCGGCTCCAGATATGCCCTGGCGCACCCCAGGCAGCGGTCCTTTGTCTAATAAATATAAATTCTCCATTACTATGGGGGCTTGGCATTTTTACAGTGCTGCTGCCAAAGCTTATTTAATTTAGGTCGCCCCTCTGGGGTACAGACACCTGCGATGAGCCGATCCTTTGGAATACAGACGCCCATCTCACAGGTAACTCATTTGACCAAAGCCGTTGGTTATCCTGTGTCGGGTTGGTCCGCGAGAGTATAATTCTCCTAACCTCTATATCTAGAGAGTTTTCCCCTATCCGCCACCTTGAGGACGCGTTCCGTAGTATTATTATTATTATTATTATTATTTAAACACACTTGATCTATTTGAATATTTCAGCGCATGTTTGAATCTACAAATATTTCAAGAATCTTTGCACATTCCTTTTTTTATATTTTTAATTGCAAGTTTTACGTTTGCTGTTTTTGATTTATTAGGAATAAGTTTATTTGCAGAAAACCATTTAGAGGCATACTTCTCAGGCTCAGCAAGAACTAGATTAGATTAGATAGGTCATATTTTTAGATTAATTGCTAACCGCAGTTTAAACTCCAATTGCTTTATTGTAAAAATTTATTTGTTATAATTAGGTGCAAACCGTAATTTATCTATGAAATGCAATGTGACAAAAAAAATGATAAAATATTGAATTACACACAACTAAACTAAATTTTTTTTAACAATGTTAAAATAATTTTAGTTTATGTGCGCATTATAATTTAGTTGTTAAAAAAAAACTTACCTTATAGTTTTTTTAATTTATATTTTAAAACCGTAGAAGAGGATAAGGTCTGTCTATCTAATGTTATTACTCAGAGAAGAAATTAAAATAAGCAATAACATTATTTAAAAAAATAACAGTTGGTAGGTGAGACACAATTTTAACTTAAAAAAATGTTGATTTACAATCAAATTTAATAAAACATTTTAAATCTTATGCAAACTATTTCTTTATTTGGCTTAAGAATTATACAATAGGGTTTTTAATACATGCACTTAGAATCAGTGTGAATAAATTCTAAACAGATTGAATAAACAATTTCATTAAATTAAATTGATTAGTTTATATTAAATGCATATAAAAATATGTGCCAATTTTGATGTTGCTTGCTTGATTTAATGATCTTATTAATTATAACTAGACTATTATAATTTTTTTTGTATGTAGAATTGTGCTATTATTTATATAAGCGTCGAGTTTTGCAATTTTTACAGGTGGAAAAAGCAAACAAACTATTTCCCTTTTCAAAACCATGTTTACACTTTTACGTTTTAGGAAACATTGATTTTATACAAATGTTAACTAAAAACTGTCAAACATGTTTTAAATTAATCATAAATATTATAAAACATTTCTGATTCAAAACATATCATTAAATATCAATAATATTTATATCATAGCTGTCATACATTGTTTCTTAACTACTTAACTAAATAAATGTAAAAAAAAATCATAATCTATCAACAATATTTCTAATTCTTATTAATAATACATAATACGTTTCTAATTTATCATAGATCTCTGAAATGTTTATAAGTTGTTATAAACTTCAATGATTGTTCCTATTCTCTATCAAAAAATGTATGTTGAACATGTTTTTGGCTTCTCAAAACTATCATAAAACTTGTTTTATTTGACAACCAAGTTTCTAAGTTGCTACAAATATTAAAATATGTATTGTAGTTATCAAAAATGTCATAAAACGTACTTGAACTGTCAAAAAAATTATAAATGGTTTTGTTTTAAATTTATGATGAACTGTTATAATTATTCCAAAAATCAAGAAAATATTATACAATGCTTATGGATAAATTTGATTTGGTCATCTGATTCAAATAAAACGCGCAAAAAATGCCGTTCAACGTTTCTCCTAATAGAGGGTATTACGTTACCACCTCTGTTATGAATCTTTTTAAACTATTGTTCTAAAATGATTATAAACTGTCAAAAATTATTTAAAATGTTTTTGAGCTGTTATAAATATCATTAAATGTTTATATGCTGCCTTAGAAACTATAAATTGTTTTCAAACTAATAAAATTATTATTAAACTGTCATAGATGGTATAACATATTTTAAAACTGTTACATGCCATAAAATATTCTTTAACTAATTTAGCTATCATAAAACATTTTTATCCCAAATGATTTAAGATATTCCTTAACTGTCATGAATTAAGTTATTAAATTAACAAAAAAGTTATCTAATGTGTCTGACAACCAACATGTAATTTAACCATCAGGTTATAAATGTTTTCAAACTGCCCAAATGTTTTTCAACAACAAATAATTTAAAATGTTTCAAAATAGCAACATTTTCTTAAACTATAATAAATAATTTAAAATGTTTTTAATCAAAAAAAATCTTTTAACCGTCATTATTAAAAATGTTATAAATTATCATAAAAAAGTTATGATTGTCATAAAACGTTCCTAGGCTAATATAACAAATATGTTAGTCAAAGATATATGATGTTAAAAAGTTGAAATTGTTAAAACACTTGCCAAGTCAATGTTGCTTGTTTTGCATATGTTTCTGGTTTCTAAGATGAATACCCTCTTCCCTAAATGGTTTTAAATTGGTCACTGGTTCTGTTGCCCTCCGTAGTCGGTGCCTATAAATAGTTGAGTCACTCAAATTAGTGTTGAAAATAATTATCTCTCTTTTAAATCCATTAATGACGTAGTAAACTAGAGCGCTTGCAAAAGTATCCTGAAAAACATTCAAAAATAAAGGTTAGTGTTGCAATAAACAGTCCAATTAAGTATAATCCAAACATAAGTAAGAGATGATTAATGCTTATTTCTGCAGGTTCATCGTTTTTATCAATAGTTATCTTTTTTAACAGCATTGTATTTTGTTTCCATTTCTGTATCAAACCAACTTCCACAAATTTTTGAAGTAATTTATTAAATTCTGTATATATTGAATGTCCTACTTCAATTTTAATGGGTACCAAATATATATGCGAATAAACTTCATATAATCCATATGTAAATAGTGATCCTGATGAAACAATCATGGATTCTTCATTTTTTAAAAATTTACTTAGACAAATTGTATATTCCTTCATAAAGATTAATTTTAAACTAAGTTTAGTAGGTACACTCTTAGACATATCCATGCAGATCTTTATATTAGCATTATGAACGTCTTCTAAAGTACTAATTTGTTTTTCATATACAATTACAAAACTCTTTTCATACGATAAACCAGTGTACAAGTTTAAAAATATGAATGAAAAGATTACCCATGTAAATAACAAACTTTTCATTAAGTATTTTTTAGGAAAATTAACACCTTGTCCAAATAATACTGCAAAAACTTGAAAAAAAATATATGAAAACTCATAACTAGTTTTTTTGTTAATATAAACGTTAAGTAAGTAATACGCAAAAAAAAACATAATAAACGTTACAAGTAATAAAATCCAAAAGCTTAACCCAAAGACATTGATTAATTCATTCCAAATTGGTAGACGCCTAGCAATTGGTACTGGTACAACATATTGGCTTATATAATATGGATAAGTTGGCTTTGAATGAACACCATGTAGTGTAAACTGTATCGTTTTTTGTAGACCCGTAGTTGAATTATTACGAGTATAATGTAACCTGTTTGCAGTTTCATATAATATTTTTTTATCTATTGGGTATGAAACTGGATTTGAAGACATTGTAAATGGAATTCCTTTTAAACTATCCCATTGATAATCTATAGAACATCTTTCAAAGTTTTTAGGAGCATTCTCAAATTCATCCTTCACAGCGGTTAGATTTAAATTTAAACAGTGAGAAATGGCAGTAGTTGTATCATGGCAATCGTTAATCCGACCGATATAACCATACTGATCTACTATTACTACATTTGACTTATCAATATCATTACCAAGATTTTCATTAAAATATTTTATGATTATAAAAATATTACTGATGTTTATATCAATAACAGATATCAAATGAAGATTACCAACATTGGGCATCATATCCGTATAATTATAATTATTAAACTCATACAATTTAACCATCCATATTATTATATTATATTCGGTCATTGTAACTGTTCTTTGTTTATTAGCAACAATAGCATCTTGTAGACCGGGATTTGCATTAAATATAAAAACCAATTGCATTAAATATAAATTCATAAATGGATAAATATCTAATATGTTCTCAATACAGTCACCCAATTGTTGTGTAGACTAAAAAAATGAATAATGCAATTTATACAAATCTACAAAACTATAATAAAATTACCAATGTTTGTATAATAAAATTACCAATGTTTGTAAATATAAAACGCTGCAACATTGAAGCAGCAATAATACCACAAGCTTCATTTTGATTTGTTGAAACGGCTAACAAATAATGTTATATATAAACCAAATTTACATTTCCTTGTTTGATTTCAATAAATAAAATTTATAACGTGTCTTGATTTGATGACAACCACTAGAAAAATAAGTAATAATATAAATGATATACATTTTTATTTTATTAAAAATATTATATAAAAAAATCAATGTTACATTCAAAATAGTTACAATAATACAAATTAATTTTTGTTTCAATACCTTTTAGTTTTTAAGCAATCAGAACAAAAAAAAAATAATTCAATGTTTTTAAAACTATATTAGAATTATTACGTCATAATAATTAAATCAATTCTGTATTGTGCCATTTATTATCATTATATTCTATTGTTTTACTCAGTTTTGTAGTATTGTTTTTAATATAACTTACGCAACGCACGTTAAACCTCTCAATCGCCACACCGTGCTTGTGCTTCAACGTCGTATATTAATTAACTTAACACTAAATTATCAAACAATCAAAGAACGGCAATTGTTACATAACATAATATACTGGCTCCTTTTCTTTGTACCGTGCTTCAAGTTACTCTTGCCCCAATGTGTTCCATTCGTGCCAGGCCCGACCTATTTTGTTTTTTTTTATGCATTAGCGTGCGATTGCTACGGTTTGCTATTGTTACCGCGTGACATTTCTATAAACTAAACCCGCAAATAATAATATTTTGTCTGCAATTAACAAATATATAATTTCTTTCTAGCATAGAACTAACAGCTCGTGATGCCAGAATCCTTACATAGTATATTATAATCATCTAATTAATACATCCCCATAGTATACTAATACCATTGCGTTTATAACTGCTTCCTACTAGTGCAATGTGCCCTGTTATAACCTTAAAGCCTCACAGGCCATTGTAAGCTTGACAATGTTTTGCAGTTATTTTGCAACCACAGAATCTCAAATTATAGTACAAAAAGCGTGTCGGCTGTTATGTATAAGATCATAATGCCAACTATGGTTTTAACACATAAACTTAAGAATTTATGCTTTTCATCGTGATAGCCTAGTACAACCCCAACTCTGGCAGCTACAACTATCGAGTGCCACCAAAGCACAATATAAAAGTTTTAGTGTACTGTGTGATAAATGCGCGGACATCCTATATACAAATCTCAACATTTGTATGGCACAATTGCACATGATGTCAATTTGTTCAACAAATGTAGGTTTATGATCAAAAATGACACATTAATCTTTTATTTGTGTAACTTTGTTCAGTACTATTGTGTCAGTTACATAGAAACAATTCATTAATAAAACACCAAGCAATTATAGAATCAGTCCATTTGTAAAAAATTTGAGAGATAATATTTTTCAAAACATTTTTAAATCATCCGTAAATGAAAGAAATGACGGTGAGTTAATATACTGTGAGTGATCATTAATAAAAAACAAAAATTAAATTGGTTCACAATGAGATCCTTGAGGAACACTTGATGAAACAAGAATGAGCTGTGACAAAAGTTATTAATTTTTACACACTGCGTGCGATTTTTCAAAAAGTTAAATAATCAGAAAATCACATCAAGATAAAACCCCAGAGCACTAAGCTTAGCTGTCAAAATGTTATGGCTCACACTATCAAACGCAAAATATCGGTGTAGATAAAATCAAGTTGTACTTTAGAGTCAAACGCATCTAAAATATCATTTTCATAACAAAGTAAATTAGTAAGTGTGGAACGCCGTTTATAAAATCCATGTCGCTCTTCCACTAAGATGCTTTTGCACAGCCATTGTTACTAACCAGTTACAATTTTATCAAACAATTTAGGGATATGGAGTAGATTAAACGTATAGTTAGTGATATCTTCATTAGCTCCAGATGTAAACAAAGGCGTAATATAGCTTTGTTTCCATATTTGAGAAAAATAAATTTAATTTAAAAAGCATTAAAAATAGTTTTGCAAATAGAATTTGCACTTATTTAACAGATAAAAAAGAATGCTGTCGGGTCCAAAGCTTAAATTACATTTCAATTCCCTTAAAAACATCAAACAAATTAATTGAATTTTTAAACTTAAACAATGGAGTTGGATGGGCTTTGTTATCATAGACTGAAGAGAAAAATCTGCAAAACTATTGACAAAGTCGTACTTATTATAACAGGTTTGATACTTAAAATACATTGTAATCGGAAAACTATTAGTTTTTTTGGTTTCATTAACAAATCTCCAAAAATGTTTTGGGTTAGTTTGAATTTTACATTTAGTTTGTAAAACATATTTTCATTTCAATCGTGCACATGAATACAAACAATTGATGTGCACAATTAGAATTTATTATAATCCGACAATCGTTTTGAAGATTTGTGGCGTTGTTTCCCACTTCCGGGTGGGGTCAGGTTAGGAGCCTGATTGGTGGTTCAACCGAGCAAAGTGCCTGCCAGCTCAGCGAAGACGGGCGGGTGTTAGTGCATAGATAATATAGATGCGCGACTCCTATGTATTTTGTTCGAACCGAGTTGATTTACCACGTGACCACGGTAGTGGTACTTCTTTGCAAGTAACGACAGGAGCGCCACCGTCGCCAGTAACAGAACGATGCGCGGGAAATTTAAAGCAAAATATGCGCGGGAAGTTTAAACATGCATAATATTCCAATTATATAGTAGAGTATAATAAAATTCAACTACTGCATTAAAATATTTAAAAATACTAAAACTTGTACTTTTTAAATATTTAAGCAGTATATATAATATATAAATAAAATAATTAATTATTTTAAAAATATATTAATTTTAATAACTCATAAATTTATTTGTCTTCATAATTCTTAACGTTTTAACATTCCTTGTCAGAACTATATTAATAATATTCCTGTAAAATGTCATGATGATCACTGTTTTAGAGATGGAAGGCATATTAAACTTTAAAAATTTCCTGCAGGTAATAAAATAAGTAACTTAATTTGTACTTTTACTTGACGGATATAATTACAGTAATAAGCCGCTTTTATTTTAGAATTAATATACTATAAAACAATTGGTTGGTATTAATTTATTCTTAGAAAATTATATTTAAATATGATCTATTTTGAAATTACTAAATACAGAAACAGATCACTTTTTAATTAAAATTTGTAGCGTAATTTCAGAATAGCAGGTTTTAGTCAACAAGTAATATCTTTTAGGTAAACCCAAATAATATAATATATATATATATATAATATTAACATCATACCAATAGGACTGTTTTGACTCGATATTTTACAATTTTTGTTTATAAGCTACATTGTATTCAATTTATTTACGATGTTAACTAAAAATATTGCTAATTTGCCATTTCTAATTACATTTTGATTAATCCAAAATAAAAGCAGTTTATGACTGTAATTATACACCTCAAGTAAAATACAAAATTACTAACCTCAACATCTTGAGTTTAATATACCTTCCATACCTATATCAAACTGAGCACCATGAATAATTATTGGCACATATAATTAATATAGCACAAGCATACAAGTAAACAAACAATGGTTGTCAAATATATAATTAATATAATTGCGCTGTCTCAAGGCCAAGTGACTGCTCCGACTGTCATCTGTCAATTAAAATTAGCGGAAAAACAACTTTATCAAGGCGCCAACGGTACGCGTCAGTACTGTCAACAACACAACAATAAAAACACTAAAAACTCGATAGCAGCGCCAATTGTGTTACTGAAATGAAGTAATTTTCACGGTCACGATTATAAAGCCTGACTCGACCCCCCATGGTGTTAGTGTGAGCGCCACGAGCTTAATCTCTTGAGTTCGCTCGGTGCCACCGTGCTCCGTGGGAGAAGCTCGAACCCACAATCGTACCTAGAAATAATTCCCCTTCCCCAACACAAAAAAAAAAGAAAGAAAGAACAAGAATAACAAGTTTTATGTCTGCGGTCGGTCAGGCCAAAATTTATTGATTAAAATATAAACATTTCATAACGTCGTAAACAAATAATTAGGGTCACCGTTAACCCCCTATGCAAGCTCCCGAAAGTAATCTGTAATTTTTGGTTAACACGTGGTCTACTATGTTTATTACCGGAGTTGTCCGCGGCGACGCGCAGCGCTACGAGCCCCCTCCGTTCACCCCCAGTTTATCAGCAATTAAGGAAAGTAAATAAATAAGTTACGAGTGAGGATCTTGCACTAGGTTGCACAGATGTTAATGACACCCAATTTAAATAAAACATTAATGGTACGCTTTTGATAGCAATACCTCAATAGTAATAGTAAGTCTTAACACACGCTTATTATAATGTAAATATTGTAAACGTCATAAGACGTACGTTGGATAGGTGTGAGGCACCACTTCTTGCAAAACAAATAATTATACATAAATAAAGAATGTGAATCAAGCCTTGTCTCCTGCGTAGTTCCTCTCTGCAAATCTGCAAATCTGCAAACTCCAGCTTCCCCGGAATAATTCGCCTAATTCATCCAGCCACTCAGGAATGATTGAGAAGGTCGGGTGGTTTTCACAACCCCCAGGTTATATATATGTATATATATAGATATTTGAGTGGATATTGTGTACCCATACGGTCCATCCAGATCTTCCCTCACGACCAGATTGCTGCAAACGGCAAGATCTTCTTGACCCGTCTATTTTACACCAAGCAAGTGAACCTGAAAACCACACTCGTGATAAATGACACCCAACAAATCTGACAATTAACCTAGGAAAGAAGTAAATGATAATAAATACCTGAGACATGGCGAGGTGGAAGTTACAGCACTTCTAATAAGATAGCCACGAGGTGTGGGAGGCTCAACATCCGCAACGCGGTGAGGTCGATTATAGGCACATAAACCACTACACTAAAACTTGGCTAGAACGATACCATTAACCGGCTATATGCCGCGAGGATATACCTCTTTTCGGTATTAACGTTCAGCCGCACATGCACCCACACACCTCGAGGACCGGAAGTGAAAGAGAACCCCCAATGTCAAATTTTCACCGACACCCTCAACCAAGCGTCAGTGTTGCCAACTGCGTTTGCAACATTCTCCCAAGTGTCAAATGGTGAGTGACAGTGAAGTGTCAACAATAGAATGGATTTTTGAATTACTAAATCTGAGTAAGTATAAGCATGATACCACACTACACTAATACTGTGAACCTTAGAAATCACTTCTCCTAATTTCCTATCACTCACTCAAGTCGAATTGTAAACATAACTCACATAACCTACAACCTATAACAAACCAAACAACTAGTCATAAAATCCCATAGAATATTTCCCTCATTACCCACATAGCAATAAAGCCTTTCCCGAGTAAGATCTCACAACATTTACCCTTAATATTAATTCCAAAACTAGTTTCGATCTTACTACGAGAGAAAAATAACCCTACTCGTAATTACCCATATTAACAACACGAAATTCCACCTATTTCTTATTAACAACATACCAACATACACACTAATAATTTCTTATTCTAGAACCCGTGCCAAGACAGGCCCCCAGAGGCAGAAGCAGCCCGTATGATTCGTCGGAATCGACTGAAATGGTAAGTGTCAACCATTCACTTATCTCATAACCAGCACTAACATAAATTAATTAAGATATAGAAACTAACCTTTAACACCCCCACACTAACTTAATTAGTGTGAGAATCAAAAATAAAAATTAATCACCCAAATAACAACGTTATGCCGCCAAATTTTCTCTAGTGTATGTTGGGTTGCATACGTTACCACCCCAATAACTCCCGTCAGCTATCTTGGTTGCCTACCTTAAATTGTTAAATATACTTGATTGTTTCAGGTAACCAGCCGGCAGCTTCTTAGGCGGAATCGTGATGCTACAAATTCCCCCTTTACTTCCCCGAGGAAAAATTACATAATTTTTCCGAAGCCGCAAACAAAACCAAAAAACTAACTAGCCCTAACCAGGCTGTAGAGCTTGACCGCTCAAACAAAATTAAATTAGGCCGCAACAAAAGTTGGGCCCCCAAAACCCTTCCCAAGAAAAACCGAGCACTTACACAAAAAAAACAAGTAATAACCCTCCCAAAAACAAGATAACACAAAAACAAAAATAAAAAAGAACCAAACATTCCTGGATCGTGCAGACAATGGACAGCCCTAAAGAGAAAAGAGAAGAGTTGACCATAGACAGTCCAAGACAGAGTACCTAAAGTAGGATACCAAAAAAATACCGTAGTCCAACAGTCCTCCCCTAGCCTAGAGACTCCTTTAACACCTTCCCTCGGGGCTGGAGCTCGGTGACTGATTGGTCGGCGAAAGGAAATAAGAAAAAAAATTAGGAGGCTGCCCATGCCCACCATCCAACGTCAAAACCCTATCATCTCAAATCAAAACCTGTTAATATAAGCGGAATCGTCATAATGGAGTAGTAGGGTGTCTCCCCCTACTCCCGACCGGAAAATAAATCTGGGTACCCACGACCAAGTGACACAAACTGAACAACACAAATCACAAGCATACCTCAGTTATACTCATTCATACCAAGAGCTAGCAAGAAGAAGGAAAACACAAAAGATATGATTATCCTGTCCGTCGAAAAATACGTGGACAAGTAAATAATCCGCAAGACCAAATTTTTTTTTTTTTTTTTTAAACAACCCCGTGCGGTAGCGGATAGTCAGCCATAACAAGTTAGACACCTAAAGTCTACCAAATGTAACCCACCCGCTCTTAATCGCTCAGTGACCAGTACTTGAAAATGGCATCTAGGCCGAAGGAATAGCTTCCCCAATAGCATCTAAGATCACTAAACTACCACTTAAATTTGACGACCGACGCAATAACCACACCTACAACACATAAATATGTCGCTATCACCCTAGAGTGAGATGTTAAAAAACGCAACCCTGGGTCATTAAAGGGACTCTTACCCCACGCAGTATCACGGATGCCCTATTCTCATGCCGGGGTCAACACAGCTATACTGATCAATCAGAATCATTTGGATCCCCTTTTAGATCCTTGACATTCCACACACCCTTAAGCGTGCCGTGTTTGTCCCGCAACCGATATGTCCAAGGTGACACCTTTTCGTGAACGTAAAACGGGCCAACATACTTAGGTGCGAGTTTAGCCGTATAAAACTTTTGTGCATCGGATAGAGTGTGTCCTCGACGCCATACCAACTGATTTGGCAAGTAGTGAACATGCCTACGACGTAGGTCGTAGGAACGCTTGGACCGTTCTCCCGCCAACTTCAGCCGTTGCCGAATATCCTTAAAAAGAGCGGTAAACCCTTTAGCACGTTCTTCAAAATCGAAAGGTTTTTCCTGCTCTGGACCTTGCTTCACGTGCTCGTCACCCAATAGTTTAATTTCCCTGCCAAAGTTTGCAAAACACGGCGTAACTTGCGTGGTCTCGTGACGAGCAGTTCTCAAAGCACAAGCAACTTTTGGCAGCAAATCATCCCATAACCGGTGGTTATCCGACACAAATGAAGCCAACATAGTTTTCAAAGTCCTATTTACTCTTTCTGTCGGGTTTGCCTGCGGATGGTAAAGGGCGTTGTACCGAATCTTCACATTGTAACGCTTAGCTAGGTCGTGGAACAATTTACTCTGATACTGAACACCATTGTCACACAAAATGGTTTCTGGTACCCCAAAGAGCAAAAACACTTCTTCCTCCACCTTCTTGACTACTGCTGCCGCAGTGGCCTTCCTTAATGCAAAACACAACGAAAATTTAGTAAAGTTGTCTGTCACGACCAAGATGAAACAATTTCCATGCATCGACCTAGGGAGTGGTCCCATCAAATCAGTTGAAATCGTTTGCCATGGCCTAGTGGGAGGTGACCGAGTGGCCATCAACCCTGGCGGCCTAACATTTTCGGCTTTAAATTGCAAACACGTGCGACAACGAGAAACATATCGCGCTACATCGGCTCGCATCTTAGGCCAATAATATTTTCCTACCAACCGTGAAAATGTCTTAAACACCCCCCCGTGACCTGAAGTCGGCAAATCGTGAGCATTTCTAACCAACTCAAGTCTTCCGTCCCTGGGAACAACCAACTTCCAACGCTCGCGATCTGGGTTCAACTGCGGAAATTTTACGTCTACGTATTTGTACAGACGGCCATCAGTAACGCGCCACTGGGGAAAAGACAGAGGTTTATTTTCTGCTCTATCAACCATCTTTTTATACCAAGAGTCAGTGGTCTCGGCCAACGTCCTGACTGTAACCTCATCAACTAATGGGACTGATCGGGACAAAGCATCAGGCACCACGTGCTCCTTACCTTTTCGATGGACAACCGTAAATTCGTACTGTTGCAACCGCACAGCCCACCTGGCCAAACGACCGTTCGGTTCCTTCAGCCGATGAAGCCAAACCAAAGAATGGTGATCAGTTACAACCTCGAAGGCTGAACCCTCCAAGTACGGCCTGCATTTTTCGATGGCCCATAACACGGCTAAGCATTCCCGCTCCGTAGTGTGGAAATTCCTCTCAGTCCGCGACAAGGATCTACTTAGGTAACTAATTACACGTTCTTCGCCGTCGATTGTTTGTTTCAGCACGGCCCCTAGACCAAAGCCAGACGCATCCGTTTCTAGAACAAACGGGACGGAAAAATTGGGACAAGACAAAATAGGTGCGGAAACCAAAACGTCTTTGATCTGTCGAAAAGCTTCCTCACACTTCGAAGTCCAGTTGAAGCGAACATTCTTTTTGGTCAAATTCGTCATTGGGGATATAATTTCCGAAAACTTCGGCACAAACTTCCGATACCAAGACGCTAGGCCAATTACGCTTCTCACATCCGAAACATTCTTAGGGGTCGGAATCGCTAACAGCGCCTTAACTTTCTCAGGATCAACATGGAGTCCTCTTGAATTCACTACATAGCCCAAATATTTCAATTCCGATCGGCAGAACAAACATTTATCCTTACTCAACGTGACACCGGCTTCACGAAGACGAGTGAAGACTTCTTCGAAGACCTGTAGATGGGTATCAAAATCCGGAGTAGCAATGACAATGTCGTCCAAATACACAAATGCGTGAGGTTCCAACCTAGGACCAAGTATCCCGTCAATAAAACGCTGCCAGGTAGCCGGAGCATTATGTAGCCCAAACGGCATTCGGGTGAATTGGAATAACCCACGATTCGGAATCGTAAAAGCCGTATAGTGTTTCGACTCGCTCTCCAGAGGTATTTGCCAAAAAGCCGATTTCACATCTAGAGTAGACAAGAATTTGGAATTTCGTAATTTGTCCAAAGTATTACACACGTAAGGTAGTGGATACGCCGTAACTTTATTCAACCGGCGGAAATCTACGCAAAAGCGAAAAGCTTTGTCTTTTTTTCCTACCAGAAGAATTGGCGACGACCATGCGCTGGAGGAGGGTTCTACTACACCCAGATCGAGCATTTCATCTAACTCCTTATCGATGTGCTTCTGAACGTGCGGCGATACCGGACAATACCGCTGTTTGATAGGGTCGGACGTAGTCCGTATGACATGTTCTACGTTTTTGGCCACGCCAAGCCGGTTCGTCTGTTTGGAAAAATGGCGTTTTACCAAAGAATCTAACCGAAGTTGTTCTTCCCCACTACACGCACCAACACCTATACTATCACACCAAACGTCGGCTAAATTTGTGAACGCCCAAACGTCATCCCTAAGGTTCGGCACAATTCCCATAGCTTTCCAAAAATCCAAACCCAATATTAAAACGTGAGGTATCTGAGGAATGACCAAAACTTCCAACACACACACTTTACCCTTTAGGCCGAAAGGTACGTTTACATGACCCGCACTTTGACAAGTTGTACCATTTGCTACCGTGCAACAGACTGTCTTGTTATTCACCAAAGGCAACCCTAGACGTTGAAAGAAGTCCCATCCCTTGGCTCCCAAAATTGTGCGAGACGCACCAGAATCTAATAGTCCTAAAACAACCTGCCCAAGAACGTCAACTTGTTAATAGGGTCGTTGATCACCCTGTGCGTGAGATAAGATGTAATCTAAAACTATGGACGTGGTTGGCAAATCTGCGGTTTGAGACGTTAGGCAACCATCTAACGCCTTCCCACCCCGTTTCCCTGGATTTTACTACATCTGGGGCACGAGAACTTAGTATACCCTTCCAGACCACAGGTAAAACAACGTTTTCTAGGAGGTTCAGTGCAAGCCCTAGCTAAGTGTCCTACTTTCTTACAATTATAACAAGCTCTCTCCGGAACATTGACAACGCTACAAATTGGATCTACCTGTACATAAGCTAAATCGGGTTCCAACTCAATCTTTTTCCTGGCGGGAGGCAAAAATTGCTCTACGCACACTCGCTTGGCTTCCAACAATCTGCCCAACTTCAACAAATGATCGGTGTCGGTAACCACAGTCAAACTCAAATGGGTCTGATAAAAAGGGGAGACGTTGCGGAGCAATAACTGCAACTTAGCTGACTCTTCTACTGGGTAGCTCAACCGTGAAAATAAATTTTCCATTGCTACTAGGTAAGTCCCTATGGTCTCATTGGGGCCCTGGGTGCGCCTCTTTATTTCATCGTATAACCGGTCATCGTAGTCGACCGGGAGATACTCCTCGCGCAACAACTGCACTAAGGCGTCCCAATTATCTACTCGGTGACGACGAGCCCTAAACCACAACAAGGCTTGACCTTCAAAAACGTCAATGGCGGACGCAAACAATTGGTCCTTAGACACATTCCAAGCTAACCGCAAATCCTCAACCTGTTGTAAGAAAGCGTTCACTGAAACCCTTGCTGAGTGACCCGAGAATTTCAAGTTCCACTTTCTAACGTGATCGGTAGGCAATGGCAAGTGGACGTTCGCCGCGAGCAAGGTAGAGGATGCAGCTGGCTGGCCGGCTACATGCGCTACACCGCTGCCACTAGGGGTCGAAGTAGAAGAGGGGGCAAAAGCTCGATGCGTCTGCATCCGTAGTTCCAATGGTTTCGTACCTATCGGAATGGTCAAGGTGTCCACCTTCTCGTCAAGCGCTTCCATAAGCTCCAAGATCTGTTGGAAGAGACCAGACCGAGTTTCAATATCTCCAGGAGTTCCTGGGCTTGCTAGCTCAACCCTACCAAGTACATGGGCCAACTGGGACGAAACCTTACGGCCAATCGTCTGAACCTGCTCCCTCGTAAGAGATTCTATTAAAAGCCGAATTTCTGCTACTTTTAATTCTGCAGCAGTCATATCCTCCTCAAACGTATAAGGATGCTCTGGACGCGATATACTTTGTCCTTCTACCTCTAGCTTAATTAATCGCCTAAGAGACACTCTCATTTTTTCCACCGTAGACGGCCCCAAACCGCGAATGGCCAACTCGTAGACAAGTTCGTCTTGAACCAGTCTGCCAAGTTCCATTTTCCTGGCCATGGTGAAAGACTCCACACAAGGTTGTTTCAAAAAAAGACCCAAATACTACGTCAAATAAATTAAAACCTATAATCTAAAGTACACCCGCAAGGTGCAACAAATATTAATATACTTTATATATGACTGAATTATTAAATGATCTCAAGTATGTTGTGAAAAATGCAATTTACAAATTATTTGGTTGCATAGACACGCATTGAATGACATGTTAAGACTAAACAAAAAGGGTAATAACTTTTAAATTGTGATACGAAATTAGGAGCTAATATCTGGTACCATGCAAGGTGCAACACTAACCTAAAAGAGGAAACAAAAACACAATTTTCTGACACCCTAAAATTGTACCAAATATGACCAAGAAAATTGTCCTTCAGCTCAAATAAAAAAATTCCCAAGTAACCACAAAAACTTCAAAACACCAAAATTTATAAGCCAATCTCAGGTTTACTGTTCCTAAATTTGGCAGCAAGGTTCGCTAGAGACAATCTTAATTTTTGTTTGTTTACTGTGCTTGTACTATTTAACAGACCAAAGACCTATACACACTTGTTATTTGTTCCTTTCTTTTTTTTTTTTTTTTCTTTTAACCCAAATTTAATTTTAATTTTAACCTAAGTTTAATTTTCAGGCCCCACGTTGGGCGCCAAAAATGTGGCGTTGTTTCCCACTTCCGGGTGGGGTCAGGTTAGGAGCCTGATTGGTGGTTCAACCGAGCAAAGTGCCTGCCAGCTCAGCGAAGACGGGCGGGTGTTAGTGTGAGCGCCACGAGCTTAATCTCTTGAGTTCGCTCGGTGCCACCGTGCTCCGTGGGAGAAGCTCGAACCCACAATCGTACCTAGAAATAATTCCCCTTCCCCAACACAAAAAAAAAAGAAAGAAAGAACAAGAATAACAAGTTTTATGTCTGCGGTCGGTCAGGCCAAAATTTATTGATTAAAATATAAACATTTCATAACGTCGTAAACAAATAATTAGGGTCACCGTTAACCCCCTATGCAAGCTCCCGAAAGTAATCTGTAATTTTTGGTTAACACGTGGTCTACTATGTTTATTACCGGAGTTGTCCGCGGCGACGCGCAGCGCTACGAGCCCCCTCCGTTCACCCCCAGTTTATCAGCAATTAAGGAAAGTAAATAAATAAGTTACGAGTGAGGATCTTGCACTAGGTTGCACAGATGTTAATGACACCCAATTTAAATAAAACATTAATGGTACGCTTTTGATAGCAATACCCCAATAGTAATAGTAAGTCTTAACACACGCTTATTATAATGTAAATATTGTAAACGTCATAAGACGTACGTTGGATAGGTGTGAGGCACCACTTCTTGCAAAACAAATAATTATACATAAATAAAGAATGTGAATCAAGCCTTGTCTCCTGCGTAGTTCCTCTCTGCAAATCTGCAAATCTGCAAACTCCAGCTTCCCCGGAATAATTCGCCTAATTCATCCAGCCACTCAGGAATGATTGAGAAGGTCGGGTGGTTTTCACAACCCCCAGGTTATATATATGTATATATATAGATATTTGAGTGGATATTGTGTACCCATACGGTCCATCCAGATCTTCCCTCACGACCAGATTGCTGCAAACGGCAAGATCTTCTTGACCCGTCTATTTTACACCAAGCAAGTAAACCTGAAAACCACACTCGTGATAAATGACACCCAACAAATCTGACAATTAACCTAGGAAAGAAGTAAATGATAATAAATACCTGAGACATGGCGAGGTGGAAGTTACAGCACTTCTAATAAGATAGCCACGAGGTGTGGGAGGCTCAACAGCCGCAACGCGGTGAGGTCGATTATAGGCACATAAACCACTACACTAAAACTTGGCTAGAACGATACCATTAACCGGCTATATGCCGCGAGGATATTCCTCTTTTCGGTATTAACGTTCAGCCGCACATGCACCCACACACCTCGAGGACCGGAAGTGAAAGAGAACCCCCAATGTCAAATTTTCACCGACACCCTCAACCAAGCGTCAGTGTTGCCAACTGCGTTTGCAACATTCTCCCAAGTGTCAAATGGTGAGTGACAGTGAAGTGTCAACAATAGAATGGATTTTTGAATTACTAAATCTGAGTAAGTATAAGCATGATACCACACTACACTAATACTGTGAACCTTAGAAATCACTTCTCCTAATTTCCTATCACTCACTCAAGTCGAATTGTAAACATAACTCACATAACCTACAACCTATAACGAACCAAACAACTAGTCATAAAATCCCATAGAATATTCCCCTCATTACCCACATAGCAATAAAGCCTTTCCCGAGTAAGATCTCACAACATTTACCCTTAATATTAATTCCAAAACTAGTTTCGATCTTACTACGAGAAAAAAATAACCCTACTCGTAATTACCCATATTAACAACACGAAATTCCACCTATTTCTTATTAACAACATACCAACATACACACTAATAATTTCTTATTCTAGAACCCGTTACAAGACAGGCCTCCAGAGGCAGAAGCAGCCCGTATGATTCGTCGGAATCGACTGAAATGGTAAGTGTCAACCATTCACTTATCTCATAACCAGCACTAACATAAATTAATTAAGATATAGAAACTAACCTTTAACACCCCCACACTAACTTAATTAGTGTGAGAATCAAAAATAAAAATTAATCACCCAAATAACAACGTTATGCCGCCAAATTTTCTCTAGTGTATGTTGGGTTGCATACGTTACCACCCCAATAACTCCCGTCAGCTATCTTGGTTGCCTACCTTAAATTGTTAAATATACTTGATTGTTTCAGGTAACCAGCCGGCAGCTTCTTAGGCGGAATCGTGATGCTACAAATTTATAATGTTCCTGTACAGTTTTCTTGAATTTAGTAAGAAAAATCAATTCTTTGCTAAACCAAATAAGAAAATTGTTTTAACGCCACAGGTTAAATTGATCACGTAGGCAAAACCAATCGTTAATTATAAAAACTATATATTTTAAAGGCATTTTGTATAAAGAAAAAATTTGTTTATTTAAAATTTTTTTAAAAAAAGCTATTGCCTGATTTTTTGTTAATTTTAAGAAATTTGCATCCTGAAGGTTAAATTTATTATTTAGACAATACCAATACGTAAATTTATATAAAAAATTCTATTTTAAAGACATTTTAATGAAGAAAAAAAAAGTTTTTTTCAAGAAATTTTGAGAAAATGTAATTTGAAATTATATTTAAAAAATAGCATTTTGAATATTAAATTGATTATTCAGACAATACTACAATAATATTAGATCCAAGAAATTGATACTCTAGAGGCTAAAATTTACTATTTAGACAATACTAATTAACTGTTTATATAAAAAAAAAACAATTGGTTTAATTGAAATTTTAAAAAATAAACCGGTAAAGTATGCGGACATGAGGTTGGTTTGCAGTTCGGAGCACACATTCCGGTTTTGCAGTTTTACCGGTCTAGAAGGTGCCGGTTCCGTTTCGATTAGATGGAGGGCGCTAAACGGTGTTTAGTTTTTTTGGCAACTCGAAAAAACAATGATATCTCAAAAGCAGTTTGTCGTAAAAAAACTTTTAAAGAAAACTTTCTTTGCGACAAAATTTGATATTCGTCAAATTGCGGAGAGCTATAGTGATCAATAGAAACCAAAAACTTTTTATGGTAGTGGGATCGTGTTCAAAAATTAAACCAAATATTTTTTTTATTTTTTTTTTTTAAATAATGTTGGGCATTTTATTATTATTAAATAAATTTATTTATTAAGATGTCTTATAGCTAGCTTTTACGGTCAGTTTCTCACCGGTGACACAAATAGATGTTGCTTTATTAATATAATAAATAGTGATTTATGAAATCATAAAAGCCTCACAAACGAGCACCAGCTATTACTTTCTCCAAAAGTTCCACGTTTTTGTGCCGCTAGCATGAGGAGAAACTAATGAATTAATTGTGGTATTGTTATTATTATTACTACAAAACTCATAACAGAGTCTCGGTCAATACATACATAGGAAGATTTGAGCACTCACGTAAATGTAATATTAAAACATATTTTAATGGGCATTATTACATTAATATATTAAGCAATAAAAGTGTCATAACAAAACAAAAACTTGAAAAACTCTTGGATAGTACACAGATATTTACTGAAATACTCATCATAATTAATTTATGTTTAATTTTTATGTGAATTTTAAATAATAATCATTTTCAAATATATTAATTATTAATATATAAAAATCTCTAAGCATAGTAATACAAATTGTGCTTTGCACAGTTGATTTTGAAAGTACGTGCCGAGTTGATAATTAATCAATACTAATCATTACCTAGTTTAATTAATGAATTGATTTAATTGTCGAATTTATCGGATAATACCCGGCTTGTAAGGCATATCTCTTTTGCTATGGCAGATAAATTAAATTAACTGTTGGTGCAAGGAATTAAAAAGCATTGGTATGTACTATTTTAAATTACTTGAATCATTTTTATAATTTCAAATTTCATCAAATAACAAATTCTCGCGTTTCTATTGTATCATAGTGAATTATAATTTCATTTAAATCCATTTATGCCACGCTAATCACCATCGTTAATTATTCCGCCGTAATGAGTGGTTCCTGGATGATGATCCAATAGTCTAGCACGATTAATCACAAGATGACCCCGTGCAAATCTTATTGACAAATTTAAGACGTGATTTGAATTGTTGGAATGTACCTCGACCACGTGTAAAACCCAGACGGAGATAAGGATCCAGGATAACAGCTAAGATTTTAATTATCTATTACTGATTTGTCCTTTTCTTTTAAACTAATATAAGTTTAAAAGAAATGGATCATTTTTAATGTTTTTTTTTTGCCTTTTAAACTTTAAAGTTTTTTTTTGTTTGTTTTATATTTCAAATAATTTAAAATTAATTGTAGTTAGTACATACACTTATGCTGGGTTGCACCAACATCGGTCGGTCCGAACGGTCCGTTATTTTATTTTTATAAAGTTGCTTATTTCGTGGTGTAGTGGGTATCATACCCGCTTATCATACGAGAGCAGTTGCTTCGCAGTCTGCGATCGACATCTTGATTTTGTGCTCCGTATAATTAATTAATAATTTACCGGAAAAAAGTGGAATTAATTGTTGAAAAGTGTCAGAAAACCTTAAAATAATTAAAAGTAGCTGAAAAGAAGTGTTTTTAGCCCCGGGGGAGCCCGGAGGCCCTCAGAAAAAGTGTTTGAAATTTGACAACTGTCAAACATAACCTCAATCTGAAATTAATTAAATTCATATTTAATTGTCAATTTATTTCGGATATTTAACAAAGAAAATAGTAAATAATTACTAAAAATGGTTGACGAGAAGGCAAATGGAACCCCACCACCCCCGCAAGTGAGTAATAGAATATTAAAACAAAAATTATTATGTGAACCTAACCTGACGGGTGCAAAAAGGAGTGTAAATGTTCCCACTCTGAATCGATTCGAGGTGCTCACACCGATGAACACCGATGATAATCCGATTGTGGGTGAGAAAATTACCCCCCAAACGGCTAATCCTTCAATTCCTTTAATTCCTAAATCTAATTCGTCAGCGCCTACTAATATAAATAAACCGCCTGCTAGTTTAAATAAACCGCCTCCTATTATTTTACATACTCAATTGGACAATTTAAAAGAGCTGTTTTCATTTATCAAAAATAATAGTAATGATAAATTTTTTATTAAACACGGCTTTAATAATAGAATTTCAGTACAAACTAGTACCATGTCTGACTTTAGGCTATTAAAAGAAGCATTTAAAAATGAAGAATTAGAATTTCACACATTTACACAAAAAAGTGAAAAAACTCACAGTTTTGTTATGCTTGGGCTTCAGGTCGACCTTAAAGCAGATGAAATTAAAACTGAATTTTTAGAATCATATGAAATAGATATTTTAAACTGCATGAAAATGCAAAATAAATCTATTTATATCTTAACAACAAGTAATAAAATTACTTTAAAGGAATTGAGCGATAAAGTCCGTTATATATATATACCACACGTCGGTTACTTTTGAGAGATATTTTAATAAAAAGCTCATAAGCCAATGTCATCGATGTCAAGAGTGGGGTCATGCCACGTCAAATTGTTTTGTGAATGCACGATGCTTGAAATGTGCCGGCAATCATTTAACCCATACCTGCACCAAAACTAAAGATGAAAATGCCACGCTTGGGCAAGAAAAAGAAATCAGTATGCCGCAGCATCACAAACACAGCAGAGCCAGCAACCTCAACAATATGTGGAGCAGAACCAGAAGCAGTTTTTAAGCAACCAGCAGTCGCAGCAGTTGCAGCAGTTTCCAAGCAACCAGCAGTCGCAGCAGTTTAGAAGCAACCAGCAGTCGCAGCAACAACATCAGCAGCAGCGTCCCTCCCAAAGTAATAAATCATTTTTGTTCCCAGACAATGATGATTATAATAATGTGATGGGGGAAATTAATAGACTGAAAAGAATGGTGAACCTATCGAGAATGTTCAGTTTGTTAAAAGAAATGAACGATCGGCTAGAGTGTTGTCGCTCAGAAGCTGATAAGTTTCAAACCATCTTATCATTTATGTCACAATTGGACTAAATGGCTGATACACTGAACATTTTCGAATGGAACGCCAACAGTGTGAAAACAATGGTTGGTGAACTTATAGAATTTCTTACAAGGACAGAAGTAGATGTTTTAATAATTACGGAGACAAAATTTGATCCCAGTATTAAATTTAAAATTAAAGGCTACCAAGTCGAAAGACAAGACCGTAACATTGCAGGTGGTGGGGTGGCTCTGCTTGTAAGAAATTCGATCAGTTTTATGCGCATAAATTGTGATAGCAATTTGGAACATATCGCAATACGATTGGAAGATGGAGTAACGCTGGTAGGTGTGTACAATCGACCAAATTACCACTTCAATGAGGAAGATGTTCTAAATCTTCTAGACATAGGAAATAGAGTTTTACTCATTGGAGATTTAAACTCACGACACAGCACCTGGAACTGTCACCTCAACAACCCCAATGGTACATGTTTATACAACATGTCCATTGCACATAACCTACACATCATGCATCCACCTTCACACACACACTACCCACCTAATGGAATGACACCTACGACAATAGATTTGGCAATCAATAAAAACGTGACAAATATAACAGATTTGAAAACAGTAGACGAACTGAGCTCGGATCATACACTAATAACATGCACACTATACAACACAATTAACAGACAAAGACAATTGTACAGAAACCCGACTACAAGAGTGCCAATTGGCCTCTCTTTAGGAGGATTCTAAACAGAGACGTTATTGTAGACAGAAACATTAACAGCCCCGACGAAATTGACAGACAAGTTGAAAATTTGACAAAAACTATACAAAAAGCTCTGAAAAAGAGCGTAAAAATGAAAACTATAGACCTTCTGGCAGACAGACTACCTCAAGACATTATCGACAAAATTCAAAATAGAAATAGAGTTCGTAAAATTTGGCAAAGGACTGGAGATAGGACTGAAAAAGATAACATGACAAATTTGAACAGACAAATTAAATTTGACATTAAAGAATTCAGAAACAAATCTTGGAACGACAGAATTGAGAGACTTTCATACAGAGACAACTCGATCTGGGCCCTGGTGAAGTCGATTAAACGAAAATTAATGACGATACCGACACTGACAAGTGAAGATGGCATTACTACCGCCTTCACTGACGTTGACAAAGCAGAAATGCTAGGGGCGACATTAGAGAAAATACACGTTTTAGACGATGACGAGACCGACGAACAAAAAGAAATCACTGTAGGAGTAGAACGTTTCCTGTCAGAATATCAACCTATTCAGGATGAAATATCTTTGACAAGTCCCAAAGAGGTTAGAGAAGTGATAAGAAAACTACCATCATTAAAAGCAGCAGGACACGACAATATACAGAACATTACACTAAAACACATCACACGAAAAACACTGGTACAACTACATTACATAATAAATGGGATCATTACGTTGGGTTATTTTCCAAAACTGTGGAAAATAGCTCAAGTGATGCCCATTCACAAAACTAAACAATCACCTACTTCGCCCGACTCATTCGTCCAATATCACTACTCACGACATTAAGTAAACTGACGGAAAAAATTATAATAAAAAGACTGGATACATTTGAATCGGACAACAAACTGACGACCGATAATCAATTTGGATTTAGAAGCGGACATGGGACGGTTCAGCAAATTGCTAGAATCGTCAACGACATTCAAATTAGCTACAACAAAGACAAAGTGACTGACATGGTTCTGCTCGACGTCAAGAAAGCTTTTGACCGAGTATGGACAGACGGACTAATCCATAAAATGGTGACACAACACTACCCACAATACTTGACCAAACTTGTACACAATTATTTAACAGGCAGGCAGTTCCAGGTAAAAGTAAATGACACTCTTTCCTCCTTAAGAACTATAGTTGCTGGTGTGCCGCAAGGCTCAATATTAGCCCCAAAACTTTTCAATATTTACATAAACGACATACCTGTCTTTGAAAAGACAAATCTTGCATTGTACGCAGACAATACTGCGATTTACTCAAGCTCTTTCTACGCAATGGCCGCACAAAAACAAAACCAAATACACCTAAACACGCTGCAAAAATTCTTCAAATTTAGGAAAATACAAATTAACACTAACAAATCAGAGCGAATAATTTTTACACGTAAATTCACAAATATTAAAACATTTACAAACACCAAACTCGACCAAGATACTATACCGACGAAGCAGCACGTCAAGTACCTGGGAGTCTATCTAGACTCTCGTCTAAATTATCATAAACACCTCACTCACACAATAGACAAAACAAACCAGGCCATCAAACACATATATCCATTCATAAACAAAAACAGCTCACTTTCATCAGACACCAAAATTCATCTTTTCAAAACAATCATTAGACCGGCTTTGACTTATGCAGCTCCAGTTTGGTGCTGCGTAGGCAAGACCAACCTAAATACGTTACAGATAATGCAAAATAAGTGTCTTAGAATGGCGCTACGAAAAGACAGGTATGTCAAAACTACTGATTTGCATCAAGAGGCAAAAGTACCACTAATTTCGGACCACATCCTAGAAAATTCTCAAAACTTTTATAAATTTAAACTCGACAACAACGCTCTTCTCACAGGATTAACCAGTATAAGAGCGCACAACAAACCTTTCCGACTGAAACACAGGCTCAGCTACCAGTGTCTTCCAATCTTTAACCAACATGATTGAACCTGTTATTTGTATCATATTTGTATCATATTTGTAGTATCGTACAAAACTGTTTTTAACTTGTAAATAGTAGGTTAGGTTAGTTTTTTAGGTAAAATTTGTTAAAATTTGTTACCGTTGTTTATGCGGAACATTTAATTGTACCAAAACCATAATAATTTAAAATGTTTATAACCTGTGTGAATGAAGAATGAAAGATTAATAAATGTAAGAATGAGAGAAGAATGAATGTGAGTCTGAATGGACGAAATGTATATAGTAATTATCACAATTGTTTATTTATTATGTTGATTGTATACCGATTGTTGTAGTTTCTTAAAACATGAAACAATCTTAACCTGAAATGTACACCAAAAACCCTGTTTTATGTATAAATTTAAAATTTTTCAATAAACGTCTAAACGCCCAAAAAAAACGCTTATCATACGGAAGGTCCCCGGTTCGAAACCAGGCAAAATAAAACTTTTTTATTTTATTTTGGTTTTTAATTATTATTTATTTTAATTTTAAGTTATTATCACTCATTTACCTCAAATTTTATATTTTTATATATATTTTCAGTATGTAATTTTAATATGTTTTTCAACTGTTGGGGATGTCTTGATTGCAAATTAATTGAATTAAATTCAGATGTAACGTTTTAATTTGTTTTGTGTTTATTAGGTTATACCATTTATTATATTCAATAATATTTTTTGCTGGGTTGCACCAATCCGCTGGTTAAAACGGTCGATTTAAACCGATTGTTTTTTGACGGCCCGTCGCGACCGAGTGTTTGCACCGACGCAATCCCGATGTTCTACGATGTATGCGCGGTGTTAGCCGAAGCGATTGACACATTCATTTGAAATTTAATTGTCAAAATAAATAATATAACATACAATAATAACAATTTATCATATTTAATTATGGAGCCGACCAAAGTTGACCAAAAAGGAAAACATTTCAATGATGAAGAAAAGGATTGTTTATTAGATATTACATTGCAATATAAAAATATAATAGAAAATAGAGTAACAGATGGTGTAAATAATAAGCAAAAGCAAGAAGCTTGGAAAAAGATTACATCAGAATACAATTTGATAAATGTAAAGACTCCAAGGCTTCCCCAACAGCTTAAAAATTTATATGAAAATATAAAACGAAGAATTAAAAAAAAAAACGCAAACGAAAAAGTAATTTATAGTGAGTGTAGAAATAAAATTATTTTTAAATCAAACTTTTATGTAGATTGAATTATATAAAACTGGTGGTGGTGCTGGACCTTCCAACTCAGCAATACTTCAGCCAGCTGAAGAAAAAATTGTTGCTGCACTAAAAGGTCAATTTAAGCCGCTGCAAAATATATATGATTCAAGTGCATCATATTATCATGGTAAGCAGCTTATATATGACTATTTTGAAATTTTTCCAATTTTATATGTTTTATATTATAAAGTGAAACAGTGTAACACTCTAATTACTGAACTCAATAAATTTGCAGAAGTTCCAATTAATTCAAATATTAATGCAATTATTGCAGAAAACGCAGAAGTTGCCAATCAAGTAGAAGATGAAATTATATATACTCAACCTGAACCTGAACCTGAAATATATGAGGAAATAGCAACAGGTTTGTATAATTTTAAACAATATTTTTAAAATTTATACTTTATCGGATATGCAGTTGTTAATTTAAAATAAAAATCAAAAATAAAGTTTAAAGCATAAATATCAAAAAACTTTTTCTGCGGTGGTTTATATAAATGAAAATCTAAAATTATAAGATATATAAACAATATAATGTTTAATAAAATGATAAATTATGTCTATTTCAACCTACGATTTAAACAGTTGGCAAATCGTTCAAACTAAATACATAAACAAATTACTGTGCATAAAATATTGAATGAAAAATATTTTATTTTGTAAACTGTCCAAATTGTAGATTGAAAGAGACTTATAATTTGACAAAACTTTCAAACTTATATAACTTATTAATAAACATAAGCAAATTATGAAATGAATTTATAACTTATTCAAGTTCAATCTAACGATTACAGCAACCAAGGGTCAACCTCGCCAGTATGCCTTGTATGACCAATTATTTATAAACAAATTACATTTCAATAAATAAAATAAAAATTATACTAAAATTTTAATTTTTTAATAATAACTTGTTTTCAATTTACTCTTTTATTTTATAATAAACTGGTCTCCAATAAAGTAATAAATTAAAAAAATATCAGTTTATAAGATATATTTACAATTAAACAAATATTTTTAAAACGGATAATTTCTATATAGAAAACCAAAAAGCAACAACAAAACGAAGAACTGTAAAAGATTTATATGAAGAAATTAGCACTGTTACTCAAGCTAAAAAAAGGAAAATGATTAGAAAAGAAGATTACGTTGCAGAAAATAAAACGCAAAAAACACAATTATTTGAAATTGATTTGAAAATTAAAAAAACAAAACTTGAAGCAGAGATTGAACTATTTAAATTACAAAAAAATAAGCTTCTCAAAGAAATAGAAATCTTAAATGTAGAATCAATAACAAAAAGAATAGAAATGGAAACAAGATTAAAAGAGTACAAAGAAAAATTTGGCGTTGAATTTGTTCCTTAGATATTATAAAGATTATAAAGTTTAATAAAAAAAATGATTCTACATACTTTTCTCTCTAATCTCATTTCATTCATATACAGGGTGTTAGACAAAAAACGTACGACTGAATAACTTTGTTATTTTTTAACCAATTTATATAATTCAAAAACATTTTTTTAAATTTTAAATAATTTTTTGAGTATTATGAAGGCAGGTTTACACATGTTTTTTTTTATTTTTAGTAAAGTTGCTATGACAACTAACTTTTTTTTAAATGGTAACATACATTTTTTATTTTATTTTTTGGAATCTTCATGATATTCTTAATATTAAATAATAATATAGTTTTATAACAAAAAATTTTGATAAATTTTAAAAACATAATATTTGTTTTTATTTAAAATGATCGTAATTGAATAGTTGGCATTAAAAATAACTAATATTTATTTTTTTGAGTGTTTTTATGTTATTATGCATAATATAGTAATTTAAAAAATAACGTTTATAAAATTAAAAAAAAAAAAATTAGTGTATATATGTATATTTTTTTTTAAATTTTAAATACGTCAATTTTTATGTTACTATGTTATGCTTAATAACATAAAAACACCCAAAAAAGCAAATATTATTTATTTTCAATGCCAACTATTCAATTACAATCATTTTAAATATTAAAAAATAACTGTTTTTAAATTTATAAGAAAATTTTGTTATATAAGTATATTATTAATTTACATGACAAGAATATCATAAAGATTAAAAAAAAATAAATAAATAAATAATGTATTTAAAAAATTAAAGTTGGTTGCCATAGCAACTATACTAAAAATAAAAACATACATGTGTGTACCGGCTTTATAATACTCAAAAAACTACTTAAAATGGTTTTTGAATCATATAAATCAGTTAAAAAATAACGGAGTTATTCAGCCGTACGTTTTTGTCTATAAGCTAAAAAACTACAATTGATAATTGAAAATAAAACTCAATTAATAACAGCTATAATTTACAATTCACTTTTACTTCATCAAATTGTATAATTATATAGATATATACAACCATTCCAATGAGAAATGTGGATAGTAAGATCAATTGTGCAAAATAATGTAACAAAAATGTACTTTTTTACAAACAATTAATATCTGATATAAGTATCTCTCATTAGAATGAATACATACCACACTGTCATACTATTCCATATACAAAATAAGTGGTAATATACTTAACACAACTGTTTTGATTTATTTTATCACTTGTATAGGTTATGTAGTATTATTTAAATGATAAAGCGTAGGGCTGTTTTAACATTTATTTTAATCGAGCAGTTTTAAGGTAGTAGCTACATTGTTAGAAATGTTAAACGATGTATTTTATATTATTTAATTTAAATAAATAGTATAAACATGTTGACTAAAATAAATACTATGACAACAAAACATACGTTTTACCATTGAAATAACTTAACTTGTTTAATTAATTTTAATCGATTAGACACAGTGCAGATTATACTTTGTTTTTTATAAATGTGTGGTCCTAAAAAGGGCCGATTGTTATTTGCTAATGCAGGTGTAGCTGGCAACAAAAGTTCTCGCAGATTTATAACTCAGCAACATTTCATTAAAAAAATGTATTGACTATATGTGTCCGCAGTGCATTTCCTACTTGTGGAACTTCAGCAGCTACAACATCTAATGGCATGTCATCCAAATTTCCTTCCCAAATATCTCCTTCATTCCTGCCAATATTATGAAGAACAGCAGTTGCAACAATGACTCGAAGCACATTTTTCAATTTTATCTGCATTCCCACAGATAACACCGGAAACCTCTTCTTCAGTACTCCATTAACTCTTTCAATACAGTTCCGAGTTTTAATATGAGAGTTTTGGTACCGTATTTCTGAAGGTGTTTCCGTGCGACTCAATGGTGTTAACAAATAATTAGAACACATGTACCCTCCATCACCAATAAGGTAGCTGTTGGGAAATTCTCCAGCTTCAAACCTTGCACGCATAAAGCTGTCATTGTAAATTGTACTATCATGTACCGATCCTGGCCATCGTGCAACTACATCTAAAATATGCAGATTGGAATCACAAACAATTTGCACATTTATCGAAAACCAACCCTTTCGATTTCTGTATAGTTCTGCCTCATCACCACCGAGAGATTGAATTCTGATATGTGTGCAATCAATAGCTCCCACAACACCAGGAAAATGTGCAAGTCGAAAGAATCCTTGCTTTACATTCAATACGGCTTCAGGAGTATTAGGCATTTTAATAAACTCACCAGACAGCAATGCAATTTGATGTCCAACACGATGTACAATTCGACATACTTTACTTTTGTGTACATTTATATGATCAGCAAGTACTTGCTGAAAGCAACCCGTTGCATAATACCTTAATGTCACAAGAAGCTGAGTCATGGGTGATACTGGATGGTTTCGATCTGTTAAACAATCCAATGCATCATAAAATCGAGCAAGCAATGAAATTACTGTTTCTTTTTTTAAACGATATCTCTGTTTAAATTCGTTGTCAGTCAGTATATCAAATGGATCAATACGTTCCTTAACAGCACGAATTTCAGGTAACATATCTATTATGTCATCTAAACTCCCTGAAGAAGATGATGAAGAACTTGAACTTGATGAATCCATTTCCATATTCACTAATTCACAATTTTGAGGTTAGAAACACACCGTAATTCAAATAACCGTCAGAAATTCGGTCGGTTCAAATCAGTCGATTTTTAGGTGTTAAATAATGGAGGATTCCAACCGACAAATGTTGGTGTAACAGAAAACAGTCAATAATAAGATCAAATTCGCCGTTCTGAACGACGATGGTTAATGGAACCCATCACAAACGTTTTCATTGTTCATTTTATTGTATTTCTTTTTGTGTATATAAATTCCACTACAATATCCAGTATTAACTCACTATAACTTTATTGTTTCGTGGTGTAGTTGATATCAGACCCGCCCATCAAGTGCAGAGCAGTTGCTTCGCAGTCTGCGATCGACATCTTGATTTTGTGCTCCGTATAATTAATTAATAATTTACCGGAAAAAAGTGGAATTAATTGTTGAAAAGTGTCAGAAAACCTTAAAATAATTAAAAGTAGCTGAAAAGAAGTGTTTTTAGCCCCGGGGGAGCCCGGAGGCCCTCAGAAAAAGTGTTTGAAATTTGACAACTGTCAAACATAACCTCAATCTGAAATTAATTAAATTCATATTTAATTGTCAATTTATTTCGGATATTTAACAAAGAAAATAGTAAATAATTACTAAAAATGGTTGACGAGAAGGCAAATGGAACCCCACCACCCCCGCAAGTGAGTAATAGAATATTAAAACGAAAATTATTAATTGAACCTAACCTGACGGGTGCAAAAAGGAGTGTAAATGTTCCCACTCAGAATCGATTCGAGGTGCTCACACCGATGAACACCGATGATAATCCGATTGTGGGTGAGAAAATTACCCCCCAAACGGCTAATCCTTCAATTCCTTTAATTCCTAAATCTAATTCGTCAGCGCCTACTAATATAAATAAACCGCCTGCTAGTTTAAATAAACCGCCTCCTATTATTTTACATACTCAATTGGACAATTTAAAAGAGCTGTTTTCATTTATCAAAAATAATAGTAATGATAATTTTTTTATTAAACACGGCTTTAATAATAGAAGTTCAGTACAAACTAGTACCATGTCTGACTTTAGGCTATTAAAAGAAGCATTTAAAAATGAAGAATTAGAATTTCACACATTTACACAAAAAAGTGAAAAAACTCACAGTTTTGTTATGCTTGGGCTTCAGGTCGACCTTAAAGCAGATGAAATTAAAACTGAATTTTCAGAATCATATGAAATAGATATTTTAAACTGCATGAAAATGCAAAATAAATCTATTTATATCTTAACAACAAGTAATAAAATTACTTTAAAGGAATTGAGCGATAAAGTCCGTTATATATACCACACGTCGGTTACTTTTGAGAGATATTTTAATAAAAAGCTCATAAGCCAATGTCATCGATGTCAAGAGTGGGGTCATGCCACGTCAAATTGTTTTGTGAATGCACGATGCTTGAAATGTGCCGGCAATCATTTAACCCATACCTGCACCAAAACTAAAGATGAAAATGCCACGTGCGCTAATTGCAACGGGCCGCACCCAGCCAATTCGATCAACTGTCTCGTCTACCAAAAAAGGATAGATGGCATACAAAAATCCAGGCAGTCCAAAGGATTATCAACTTCAGGACGACAGCAACAGCAGCAACCTATTAAATATGTAGCAGCGCCGCAGCCCGCAGTGAACGCTTGGGCAACAAAAAGAAATCAGTATGCCGCAGCATTACAAACACAGCAGAGCCAGCAACCTCAACAATATGTGGAGCAGAACCAGAAGCAGTTTTTAAGCAACCAGCAGTCGCAGCAGTCGCAGCAGATTCCAAGTAACCAGCAGTCGCAGCAGTTTAGAAGCAACCAGCAGTCGCAGCAACAACATCAGCAGCAGCGTCCCTCCCAAAGTAATAAATCATTTTTGTTCCCAGACAATGATGATTATAATAATGTGATGGGGGAAATTAATAGACTAAAAGGAATGGTGAACCTATCGAGAATGTTCAGTTTGTTAAAAGAAATGAACGATCGGCTAGAGTGTTGTCGCTCAGAAGCTGATAAGTTTCAAACCATCTTATCATTTATGTCACAATTGGACTAAATGGCTGATACACTGAACATTTTCGAATGGAACGCCAACAGTGTGAAAACAAAGGTTGGTGAACTTATAGAATTTCTTACAAGGACAGAAGTAGATGTTTTAATAATTACGGAGACAAAATTAGATCCCAGTATTAAATTTAAAATCAAAGGCTACCAAGTCAAAAGACAAGACCGTAACATTGCAGGTGGTGGGGTGGCTCTGCTTGTAAGAAATTTGATAAGTTTTATGCGCATAAATTGTGATAGCAATTTGGAACATATCGCAATACGATTGGAAGATGGAGTAACGCTGGTAGGTGTGTACAATCGACCAAATTACCACTTCAATGAGGAAGATGTTCTAAATCTTCTAGACAGATGAAATAGAGTTTTACTCATTGGAGATTTAAACGCACGACACAGCACCTGGAACTGTCACCTCAACAACCCCAATGGTACATGTTTATACAACATGTCCATTGCACATAACCTACACATCATGCATCCACCTTCACACACACACTACCCACCTAATGGAATGACACCTACGACAATAGATTTGGCAATCAATAAAAACGTGACAAATATAACAGATTTGAAAACAGTAGACGAACTGAGCTCGGATCATACACTAATAACATGCACACTATACAACACAATTAACAGACAAAGACAGATTGTACAGAAACCCGACTACAAGAGTGCCAATTGGCCTCTCTTTAGGAGGATTCTTAACAGAGACGTTATTGTAGACAGAAACATTAACAGCCCCGACGAAATTGACAGACAAGTTGAAAATTTGACAAAAACTATACAAAAAGCTCTGAAAAAGAGCGTAAAAATGAAAACTATAGACCTTCTGGCAGACAGACTACCTCAAGACATTATCGACAAAATTCAAAATAGAAATAGAGTTCGTAAAATTTGGCAAAGGACCGGAGATAGGACTGAAAAAGATAACATGACAAATTTGAACAGACAAATTAAATTTGACATTAAAGAATTCAGAAACAAATCTTGGAACGACAGAATTGAGAGACTTTCACACAGAGACAACTCGATCTGGGCACTGGTGAAGTCGATCAAACGAAAATTAATGACAATACCGACACTGACAAGTGAAGATGGCATTACTACCGCCTTCACTGACGTTGACAAAGCAGAAATGCTAGGGGCGACATTAGAGAAAATACACGTTTTAGACGATGACGAGACCGACGAACAAAAAGAAATCACTGTAGGAGTGGAACGTTTCCTGTCAGAATATCAACCTATTCAGGATGAAATATCTTTGACAAGTCCCAAAGAGGTTAGAGAAGTGATAAGAAAACTACCATCATTAAAAGCAGCAGGACACGACAATATACAGAACATTACACTAAAACACATCACACGAAAAACACTGGTACAACTGCATTACATAATAAATGGGATCATTACGTTGGGTTATTTTCCAAAACTGTGGAAAATAGCTCAAGTGATGCCCATTCACAAAACTAAACAATCACCTACTTCGCCCGACTCATATCGTCCAATATCACTACTCACGACATTAAGTAAACTGACGGAAAAAATTATAATAAAAAGACTGAATACATTCGAATCGGACAACAAACTGACGACCGATAATCAATTTGGTTTTAGAAGCGGACATGGGACGGTTCAGCAAATTGCTAGAATCGTCAACGACATTCAAATTAGCTACAACAAAGACAAAGTGACTGACATGGTTCTGCTCGACGTCAAGAAAGCTTTTGACCGAGTATGGACAGACGGACTAATCCATAAAATGGTGACACAACACTACCCACAATACTTGACCAAACTTGTACACAATTATTTAACAGGCAGGCAGTTCCAGGTAAAAGTAAATGACACTCTTTCCTCCTTAAGAACTATAGTTGCTGGTGTGCCGCAAGGCTCAATATTAGCCCCAAAACTTTTCAATATTTACATAAACGACATACCTGTCTTTGAAAAGACAAATCTTGCATTGTACGCAGACGATACTGCGATTTACTCAAGCTCTTTCTACGCAATGGCCGCACAAAAACAAAACCAAATACACCTAAACACGCTGCAAAAATTCTTCAAATTTTGGAAAATACAAATTAACACTAACAAATCAGAGCGAATAATTTTTACACGTAAATTCACAAATATTAAAACATTTACAAACACCAAACTCGACCAAGATACTATACCGACGAAGCAGCACGTCAAGTATCTGGGATTCTATCTAGACTCTCGTCTAAATTATCATAAACACCTCACTCACACAATAGACAAAACAAACCAGGCCATCAAACACATATATCCATTCATAAACAAAAACAGCTCACTTTCATCAGACACCAAAATTCATCTTTTCAAACCAATCATTAGATCGGCTTTGACTTATGCAGCTCCAGTTTGGTGCTGCGTAGGCAAGACCAACCTAAATAAGTTACAGATAATGCAAAATAAGTGTCTTAGAATGGCGCTACGAAAAGACAGGTATGTCAAAATTACTGATTTGCATCAAGAGGCAAAAGTACCACTAATTTCGGACCACATCCTAGAAAATTCTCAAAACTTTTATAAATTTAAACTCGACAACAACGCTCTTCTCACAGGATTGACCAGTATAAGAGCGCACAACAAACCTTTCCGACTGAAACACAGGCTCAGCTACCAGTGTCTTCCAATCTTTAACCAACATGATTGAACCTGTTATATCATATTTGTATCATATTTGTAGTATCGTACAAAACTGTTTTTAACTTGTAAATAGTAGGTTAGGTTAGTTTTTTAGGTAAAATTTGTTAAAATTTGTTACCGTTGTTTATGCGGAACATTTAATTGTACCAAAATCATAATAATTTAAAATGTTTATAACCTGTGTGAATGAAGAATGAAAGATTAATAAATGTAAGAATGAGAGAAGAATGAATGTGAGTCTGAATGGACGAAATGTATATAGTAATTATCACAATTGTTTATTTATTATGTTGATTGTATACCGATTGTTGTAGTTTCTTAAAACATGAAACAATCTTAACCTGAAATGTACACCAAAAACCCTGTTTTATGTATAAATTTAAAATTTTTCAATAAACGTCTAAACGCCCAAAAAAAAAAACGCCCGCCCATCAAGCTGAAGGTCTCTGGTTCGATCCTACATCGGAACCAACTTTTTTTAAAATTTATATTTTTAATTTTTTTAAATTATGAGTACTTTATTTTATTTTAGTCTGAATAGGTAGTTTTTGTTCTGTAGTGGTTATCAATCTGTTACCTAAAGTTTTAATTTTTTATATTTTATATAAGTAAATTAATTAAATTAAAAAAATATTATTTGTTACATATTTGTTTAAAATATAAAAATATTATTGAATATAATAAATAGTGTTACCTAACAATCACAAAATAAATTAAAACAAGGAAAAACGTTACATCTTAATTTAATTCAATTAATTTGCAATCAAGACATTCCCAATAGTTGAATATAAATATGTATTATGATGAATATGGTATATTGAAATTATCTGAAAATATATATATAAAAATATAAAATTTGAGGAAAATGAGTGATAATAACTTAAAATTAAAATAAATAATAATTAAAAACCAAAATAAAAAAAAAAAGTTTTATTTTGCCTGGTATCGAACCGGGGACCTTCCGTATGATAAGCGGGTATGATACCCACTACACCACGAAACAAGCAACTTTATAAAAATAAAATAACGGACCGTTCGGACCGACCGATGTTGGTGCAACCCAGCATTAGAGTGATATACAAATATTTTATTTATGTAGAGGCTATAGGGCCTTATAAAATGCGAAGGTCACTTATATATGTGAATATAATTTCTATTTAGCGATATATCTTTTATCTCTTTTACTGAGAAGTACTAGTGGCCAGGAAAAATATAGCTATATTTAACACACTGAGTAAGTGTTACCTAATTAAACGCGTTAAAGGTTTGAGTACATGGTATTTAAGCATAACTCTACAGATACTCTGGAAATTATAGTTTTTTTTTTATTAACTTGTTTTCTGTTAATTTAATTAACGACCTCGTGGTAAATGATTATTATTATTTTATCTTTATAGGCGAGAGTTTATTTTTTTTGTTTGTAGTTTTCATTTTAAGAATACCGACTCTAATGTGTTAGAATTAGAATAGAATTATTAATTATTTGAACTTGAATAAATCGTGGTTAAAATGTTTTTGCACACTTTGGAATTTTCTCTTTTTTACAGGCGGTTTTTGTAATTTTCACCTTTTTCAGACAGATCAAAAATACTTTTATTTTTAAATTACGTGGCGCCCTTATAATTGATAGTACTCTACCCATCCGTTGAAATTGCTTGGCGGGTATCTTGATCGGTCTGATACTACCAGGAACCCTAATGTTGTATGACAATTTTTTGAGAGTTTGATTTTATAAATATTACTGTCAATACGGGCGTTACACGTCTAAGCGATAAGTTTTTCAATCAACTGTTATTATAAAATATAAAGTGCATACAACCGGCTATACATTAATACTTTCGAGCAAAGATTCAAAGTTATATTTAACTTGCAAATACATTTATTTTTTACTCAAAATTTTTAGCAGCAAATAAAATTGATTTGCCCAAAGATACTGTACAAAAAACTAGTGTTGAATAATTACAAATTCAAAAAGTATTAAAATAACATTCACGCTATACATTCATAGAATTCTCTCCGTATAAAACAAGTTAGTTTGTTCTAATAACAGTTTACTACATGGATAAATGTATGGAAATACCCTATTATTGGCTGCATTTTTGGTTTATGTAAATTGTAATCTTAATACAAGTTTTTGTATAAGTTTTAATTACTATAACAACAAGTAAAGACAGTTATTGTTTTTCTGTTATTTTTAATACAATTAAAAAAAATCGTAAAAACAAGTAAATATTTTAAGCAAAAAGTTAACAATTAAATAGGACTATTATTATTACTATAAATCATTTAAAACGTACTACATCACTATACACAAAAAAACATTTAAAATAGTTTTTAAATCATATAAATTGGTTAAAAAACAACGGAGTTATTCAGCCGTATGTTTTCCGTCCCTGTAGATTAAAATTTCTACAAAAACTTTTATTAAGGTCAATTTTTCATAAACCAAAAATGCAGCCAATAATTGGGTGGTTACATTCATTTACCCAACCCTGTATATTTAATGTGTGCACGGTATTAACGTGTTTTGCATAATTAACACAACAAATGTTAGCTCTACTTAGGGTCTAAACTAATAATTATTATGGAAGGCCAGGAATACAGTTTGCAAAACGAGACTGACGACGTAGACGCAAGAAGCCAAACCGGTTCTCTAAATTTATTATGAATCAACAAGTAATCTTTGCTTTCCAAATATGCAAATATTGGGGAATTGGTTTTGATACAAAATTAAATTTTAAATCAATATATAGAGGAAATTAGGTAGCAATCAAGGACGATTTAATTTATTGATCTTATTCTTTAATCATTAAAAATAACACTTAAATGATTAAAGGATAAAATCAATAAACTAAATCGTTCTTGATTGCTACCTAATTCCCACGTATAATGATTTAAAAATAAAGGACACAAAAGAGACTCATTATAATATAAATTTTAAATATTATTCGCAATCCATCAAATCAGATTTAATAACCCATGCCAAACACTTTCGATTCTTAACATACATAAACCAATACATTGATTTAAAGTGCGCAAGTCATATATATATAACCATATGTCGGCCGTTGCTTGATTATGCATCAATACTTTTCCTGAATTCCAGTAATCTCACTTTCCAAAACCTCTACGAAGCTGAACTTTTTTCCTTGCGAGCAATTACAAAACTCCGCATACATAATACTTCCAATGAGTTGCTATACAAAAAAAAAAAAAAAAATAGAACCTTTACGTAAACGGCTCCGAGCACAGCAAAACAAAATTTTGTAAAAACAATAATAATAAAAAAATCCTATCTGACTTACTAATTACCAGAAACGCATTCATTCCATCCAAATATAAAACCCCATCTCTGTCTCTACAACAATTATTCATTACTCTTGGAGTTGACAGTATAACAGAAGTCTAACTAACAAACCTGTATAATATCATATTATTAAACACATAAAAATTGTTTTTATTTTGCTGTAAATAAAATATTATCATGGGTTAAAAAACTACGGTCGATGGCCGTTTTAAAATAAAAATCTATTAATAATATTATTTGTATGTATGTATATTAGACTGGTTCTTAAAATTTTTGTTGTAGATTTTTTGAGTGTGCACCCTTAGAAAGTGATCTTTATGCAAAAAAATTAAATCAAATTTTAGCCCTTAAGATTCAAAAGAACACGTGTCGCACTACCTTTGAATTTTTAAAAGGAATATACCTAATAAGTATCATAGCTTTCGGATTTGAGTCAGGTGTATACCCTGGGTCTTTTAGCAAGCAAATAAGTACTTGCTAATTAGATTCCACGTAAAACGTTACATCATTATACTGTCTTTTTTTTAATTTAAATATTTTTTTATAATTTAAATTTTGAACATAAAATTAGACTCGTTAACAAAATTATTAAAATTTGAGGCTATATAATTTTTTTTTAAATTTAGAAAACCTTTAAAATTATTGTTAAATTTGTAGCATTCTAATAATGTTTTTTTAAGTAAGGTAATGGTTTTACTTTTAAAACTTCAATGGCAGTGCAACACGTGTTCTTTTGATTTGTAATGGCTGAAATTTAGCCTGGGGTACTTATTGGCATAAAGATTACTTTTTAAGAGTGACAAAAAAATTCTACAAAAAATAATTTAAAAATATATAATATTGTAAATGTAAATATTTGTATTGTACGTTTCTTTTCTTTGAATAACGATATATAATTATAATAATATTAAAATAACTTACATTCGTAAAACATGTCGTTACTAACAGCAAATATACTTCTACTAACGCCCATCGTTTGTATAAAACTTAATTTGGAACTATATTACATTTAATACAGCAATTTCTGCACTATTTAACATATGTATAAATTCTGCTTAAATTGTCTACAATTAATATTAATTATACCTAATTAATGCAGCCACTTAATAATTTCCTATTCAAAGTATTTAATTAACAATGTGGTAGTTGTCATGCCAGTACAGCCAATTGTATCAAATACTTCACGTTTGAATGTAGTTAATTATTGATGTTAATTTTATATTAAAGTGAACAACATGCAAGCTCATATTCAACTGCATTGTTACAAGCATGTTAGTATTATTCATTATTAATGTATCGACTAAACTCTATAAAATATTGATTTATATTAACCTAAATAAATTCAAGTAATAATAATAATTAAAGATAAAAATTCTAGCTAAACTTAGCTTTTTTTAAAATATCATAAAAAATCTTAGCTTAAGCAGTTTAAAAAAATGTATACAAAGCCACTATGTAATTTTTTTTTTTTTTTTTTAATTTCTATTTTTCTACATACAAGTTACATTTTTTATATGGTACATTGTACATAGATGGCCTTGTTCTATTGGACATGCGGCCGAAAACTGTCTGTGTCTATTTATATGTCATTTATATGTCTGGTAATTGGTTGAGGTATATTGTAAGGTCTTTTAGGTGTTTTTGAGTGTCTTTTAATACGTCATTGACTGTCTGTCCACTATGTAATGTAAAATCAAACTATGATATTCAGGATTTATTATACGGGAGGTAGCGTAAATTTGGGTAAATTATTTTATACCGGCTAATAATCTTACTAATACTTGTTTTTGACCTACTTATAAAACACTCAACCTTCAGTAGATGTGGGGGTAGTAACAAAAAACTATTAAGTGTGTGAAAAATAAATTTTATACTAATTCAAATTTTGTGCTGTACTTTCCTATACACTCATTAGTGAATGTAAGTCACTAGTCCAAATTGATCACAATTTTAAAAATTTAAAGTAATTTCATGTCGGATGAAATTTATTTATATGGTTTCTCATACATTTTCACCTCCACGTGAGTGTTAAAGTTGCATAGGTGAAACCACACTCGTTAAAACTATCACATTGAAAACTAGATTTAAGCAGCCTGGAAACATTTATTTCATTTGTCGATAGTACGGTTAAAAGCTTTGGTCCTACATCTTTGAACTGTCAGTAAATATTTGTTAGATATCTTAGCAAGTCTTGTACTACGATACTACAAATAAATATTTGTTTAGATGGCAATATGTCATGTATTTTGTTTAAACAATGTTCATTTAAAAATCTATAGAAAATGCAAAAGTCTGCAACAAAGTTACTGTAAAGTATCTAAGTCATTAGTCAATTTTGGATCAGCAATGATCCGAACAGCTAAATTCTAAATAGAGTTTAGAAGAGATAGTGTGGTTTCTAATGTTCCTCTCCATACTTGGGATCAATATTTAATACAAAGACAAATATAGGTTTTATATATGTAAAGAAAGTATTATTCTTTAATTTAATTGACAGTAATCACGATGTAAGAACAATAAAAAAGATATATTTTATGTTTGAATACTTATTTTGTTAAGAATAAATTATAATATAAAGATTATAATATTAACCAGTACATATTGGTTGAGTTAAGTTAATATGCCATCACAAACACTTCTTACAAAGTTGCATTTAGATACAAATTAACTGTAAATAACATTTCCATAACATATAGAAATAAACTTTAATTGTCATTTCTTGCACAGAGAAACATAATTAAGTTTAAGTAGAATTAATTGTCTTATAAAACGACAATTTTTGTTTATAATGCCATGAAGTCAAGTATTGTTGTTATAACCTCAATTACAACAGAGGATAACAAGGAACATGTGTTGCCATAGAAAATGGGATTTGTAAGTGATCATAAAGAACTGATGAATACTGACGTTTATAGAAAAGTGAGAAAAAGGTTTACTCAAAAAGTTCAACACAAAACTGTGTGGATCAACTAGCAAAATGAATGGAGCAGAATACTTTGATGAAGAGGTTAATATAATGTTAATGACTTATATTTAGAACAAATAATAAAAAAAAATGTAATAGGTTCGAAATTAATGAAGATTATACAAAGACCGAGATATTAAGGCTAGTTCTGGTCAAGTCATGTTCAGATTGGCACTCAGCAACTCTCACAATATTGACAATGGAAGCTGAACGATCTTAATGAAAAAAGAGATTTCTGAAGTCATTTGCAGACAGAAGATGGAGTACAGGAATGTACGCTTTATGTTGTAGGTATAAAGAAGGTTCATTGATTGAATATGCTATAAGAAAAGAGAAGCTACTACTAGATATGGACAATGACATTAGTTCAAAGACGCTAGTGTTGCTTATAGTAGCAGGATTACTTGAGTTTGTTAGAAATAAGATAGATAAAGAAAATTGTAAAAACCCAACTGAATTATTGCATGACATCAGAAAATATAAAAATTTAGTGAATAAAAATAGTATTAGAAAAAAAAAACATGATACCAAAATGAGATTGACAAAAAACATCAATGTAAGAATTGTAAAAGCTTAAATAAAAGTGTTAAATGTCATCCTGAAAACTTATGATGGTGCAAGAATAAAAGAAGAAATGAAGGCGGAGTAACAGGAAGCAGCTCAGTCATAGCAGTAAATCTACATACAGAAACATTAAACGATTAATAACACCATTGATTAAAGTAAAAATATTACTAGAAGATAAGTTAGAGGTAAACGGAACATATGATTCCCAAGTCTCCCTAATAAATCCAAAACTAGTTAGGATAAAGAAGAAGGCAAAAGATGTAAATAAAATATTTTTAAAAACAGTCAATGGTGTGTGTGACACATACAAAAGATTTAATAACTATGAAAGTAAAAATCTTTGACATAGAGAAATTTATTGATATTTTAAAGATTTTCTTATAGGATTAGATATTAAAAAAAGCAAATTAATTCAAAATAAAAAAATATTACAAAAAATAAATATAAAATTGAATATTCAGTAAATTTTAATTAACACATAGAGAAAGATGATTTTCAGATAAAGCTAGAACATCTAGATATTCCAAAAAAATGAAAATAAAAAAAATAATTGAAAAATATAAAACTGTTTGCAAAAGACGAATACGATATTGGCACGGTCAAGGATTATGAGGCAAAAATCTAATTAATAGTAGACAAATATTACAGTAAAGGACCATACAGGTGTACAATAGAAAATTAAAATAAAATAAAAACACAAGTGGCAAAGCTATTAGAAAAGAATTTAATTGAAAAATCTCACAGTTTATATTCCATATTCCAGTGTTACAGGTGCGGCAAACCTGTAACACTGCAATATTTCAAAGGATTCTGAGTAACATTTAAGAAAAATAAAGCTCATTTGCTGCAAACTTAAAACTAAAATACCTGAGCCATCATAGAAAATATAACAGTAAGACCAATAAAAGACAATTCTCCTAAAACTCAAAAAAATATTAGCCAGTTTTTAGAAAAAAATGAGTTTTTACCATGAATACATATTAAATAACGTTAGATCAATTACATAAATTATTTAAAAAAGACAAAATTCATATGGTCAGAATGTTCTTAACCGGTATTAGCAATATTTGATAAAAACTTAAACATAAAAGCAAAAACAGACAAAGAGTTAGGTGAGTTAACCTAATATAACTTCCAAATAAAATATGAACCCGGTAAAGATAATGCTGAAGTAAACTGCTTGAGCCGAAATATAGTACTGGAACCAATTGAAAACACTCAATAGGCTCTAACAATAGTAAACTTGACAATAACAGATAAAAAAAGAATAGACCAAAAAAAAAACAAAATATATCTAAAAATAAAATGACAATTAATAAAAATGAAAAAAAATAAAAAATTAAGAGTTATAAAAGACATACACCGGTGCCATACAGGCATTAGACAAATTATATACAGAATATTTTGCTACGATACATCAAAGAATCTAATCAAAAACATTAGAAAATATGTAAAAATTGTGTCATATGTATAAAAAATAAATCAAAAGTCTAAAGCTAATTTGAATTAATGTCTCACTAAGGACCAGCGACTGAACTATATGAAATAAAGTCTATAGATGCCATTGGAGTATCAACAAAAAAATTTATCCGTTTGCTAGTGGACCACTACACGAGATATGCTTTTGTTTCAACTTCAAAGTTATAAAACGTCACAGATTTCATCATGCTAGCTCAAAACGTGTTAGAAACGGATAAAATTGGGATGGTACTAACGGATCAATATCCGGGGATAAACTCTAAAGAATTCTTAAAATAAAGAACGTTAAACTGACATTTACATGCACCATTTTCAAATAACCTAAACGAAAGACTAAATCAGACCAATAAAATAAATGAAAAAAAAAGCTTGAACAACGGTGTTGCTAGAAAATTTGTAGATAGATATACTAAGATAGAATATTCAATCATTGGTTTTGCACCAGAGTACATATTAAATAGCACGGACGCATGTGTCATACTATAAGAATAAAAAATAAAAAAAACAAAAATGATTGGACCAATAATAGAAAATTATATCTCTCTATGACAAAAATTAAAAACATCGTGAGTACAGTGCAGGAGATATGGTATATATCATTTTATATCTATTAAGAAATCCTAGATTTCGAGATACTTTTAAAGCTATGTCGACAACATGGTCGTTCCTCAGAAGATTATGTGAGATTGTAACACCTAGTAGAAAAGTAGATTAAAGAAGATTTAGAAAGATTTGTTGTTTAGTTAAATATTTGGTACTGACGATACCTCAGATTTAGATTTTGAAACTGTACGAAGTTAAGTTTTTTTTAAGTTAAAATTGAGAAAGCCTCATTCAGATATTGTTTTGAGGTTTTTGTTTATAGATGCTACAGATTTTAATCTAGAAACTTTATCAATTCATACTTGTCGATATGGTCTTTGGAAAGTAAAAAGTATGAAAGGTGCCATCATCTGCAAAACTAGGACGTTTGGTTATTTGTAGAAATTTGTTAACATATAAACTTAAAAAAAAAAATGACCAACTACCAAAAGTCCTAGTTTTGCAGATAATAGCACTTGAGAAACAGCATATATAATATAATTTTAGAATCAGACTTAAAACCATCAATTCTAACTATAATTATTTGTGACGTAGTATCTCACTTCCGGGTGGGGTGGGATTGGAGCCTGAATGGTGGTGCAACCGAGCAAAGTGCAGCTAGCTCAGCAAAGACGGGCGAGTGAAGGTGTGAATTCTACGAGCTTGTTTACTAGTATCTACTTGGTGCTACCGTGCTTTGTGGGAAAAACTCGAACCCACTGTCGTACCTATAATTAATTCCCTTTCTCTAACATGAATAATAACAAACTAAATCCGTGGTCGGTTGGTACACAACATTTTATTCAAAAACAACAATTTTATCAAATTCAACACTCTATATATATATATATATATATATATATTTGTTAAAAAAGTTAACGGGTTGAAAGTCTTTTAAAATTTTAAATATAATAAAATACAAAAAATAATTATATATTTTATATATTTAAATAAGTGGCGACGTTTCGTTATTAGGTTAATAACTTTATCAGGCCTAAAAAAATACATAACTAACAAAAAATGTATATGGACATTAAAAATAAATACTTACAACTATTTGTATATAAAATTATAATTTTATAAAGTAATTATCATAATTAGCCATTATAATTTTTTTTACTTAATTACTTTATAATATTATAATTTTATATACAAATAGTTGTAAGTATTTATTTTTAATGTCCATATACATTTTTTGTTAGTTATGTATTTTTTTAGGCCTGATGAAGTTATTAACCTAATAACAAAACGTTGCCACTTATTTAAATATATAAAATATATAATTATTTTTTGTATTTTATTATATTTAAAATTTTAAAAGACTTTCAACCCGTTAACTTTTTTAACAAATATTAAAGAAAAGTCGTTAAACTTCAAGAATATATATATGTATATATATATATAACATCAGTAATTAATGAGTAAACATTCAATATCCTTATGCAAGCTCCCGATTATAATATACAGAAACCAAGAAAGTTGTATACCGGTGTTGTCCGCGGTGTGGCGCACGCGCAGCGCTACGAATCCCTTTCGTTCAACCCCAGGTTTTCCCAAAAAAAAGACATCGCAAGAGAAGATCTTGCACGAGTTTGCAGAGATGTTACACAGATTCAATAATTTTTATAAAATTAGTACATTTCAGGTTACAAGGTTATATAATTAGACGTAAGTCAGTAGGTGTGAAACACTACTACTTCTGTAACAGTTGATTTCATGTAAAAACAGAACTTTTTGGTTAACTAGGTGTAAGGCACTACTACTTTTCAAGGTGTTAAATTTGTAAAAGTGTAGTTAATTTTACATTATTTAGGTGTGAGGCACTTCTACTTTTCAAGATGTTAAAATACATATATATGTAAATAGTTAATTAGCAAGCCTGTTGTCTCCAGCGTAGTCACTCTTGCAATCCAGCTTTATTAAAATATGTTATGGACTATCGGGTAGTCCTTAAAATCTTCAAACTCATACTTTTAGTTCTATAATTTCATCCCAGACACTCCTGTTCAATTGGATTAAGTCTTACAGCTTACAAGATCTTTCGTCTAAATTAACACCATATCCAAAAAACCTAAAAACTGCACTCGGGTTAGATAACACCCAACAACTCCAACAATTAAATTAGAAGAGAAATGAATAAGTTATCTGAGACACGGCAAAAATGTTGCAACAGCAGGGACACTTTAAACAATATGGCCACGAGGCATGAGTTGCTCAAAATCCGCAACGCGGTTAGATCGATTAAAAATACATAAATTGTAAACCCGACACTAAAACTTTTAGGCTAGAACGATAACATTAACCGGCTATATGCCGCGAGGATATACTTTTTTTGGTATAAACGTTTAACCGCCACGCATCCACACACTTCAATGACCGGAAGATAAAGAGACTCTACGATGTTAAATTTCCACCGACACCCTAAACCAAGCGTCAGTGTTGCTAACTGTGTTTACTACATGGTTCAAGAACAAGCATAGAATACAGAATAGAATAGAATAGAATACATTTATTTTGCCAATAATACCTTAAAATAATACAAAAAAAAATTTATAATAAAACAAGGTTTTTGGTATGTCAAACAAAATTACATAAAATATAAGATTAAAAAAAAAAAACAATATTAAAATATAAATTAAAACAATAAAGTATGGTGACATTCTGTGTGTCTTGATAAAATTCTAGAACCGAATATGGTGCCATATTGTTTAGTATAGTTTTTATCTTGAGTTTAAATGTTTTTGGTTGCATGTTTTTAAGACCCTGTGGAAGGGAGTTGTAAAGTTTAATATTTATTGAGTTATTTTTGGATTTTGCCAATCTAAATTTAGTTGTTCTGATGTTTTCACCAAATCGTGTTGGATATTGATGGCATTCATTTATTGTTGCAAAATTATTTCGGTTACCATTTATGTAAGAGACTGTACTAAAAATATATATTGCAGGCAAAGTCATTATTCCTAAGCTTTTAAAATAAGGTTTGTAAGGTGTATTATATGGAAGGTTACAAATAGTTATTACAACTTTCTTCTGTAAGCAAAAAATTTTGATTGCATTGGATGAATTCCCCCAAAAGCGGCAACCATATAGTAAGAATGATTTTAACAATTTAAAATTAAAGTTTTTATTAGCTTAAAGATAATAAAGAGGGTGGTTGATAACTTGCTGGCTAATCCGTCTATGTGGGACGTCCATGATAAATTGTCGTCAATTTGTATTCCCAGTAATTTAGCATTATGATTCTGTATGTAGTTACAATTTGATGAAAAAAATAATTTTTGTGTTTTTGCTAAGTTTAGTGTTAGATAATTTGCTAGGAACCAATCAGTGGCGTTTTTTTCAATATTTTTTGCTACATTCTCCAGCATCTCAATATTCTTATGAAAACATATCAAGGAAGTATCACCTGCATATAAAATAGGTTTTGCCGGTGCCATGAATTGAGCCAGATCATTCACATAAAGCAAAAACAACACAGGGCCCAAAACTGAACTCTGTGGTATTCCGTGCTTTATACTAGATATTGCAGATCTTGTATTGTTTGCTATCACACATTGTGATCGACCGCTGAGATATGACTCAAACAGACAAAGAGCAACTCCGCGGATGTTATAATATTCCAGCTTTTCTAACAAGATTCTATGATTGACACAGTCAAAGGCTTTACTAAGATCACACATAATAACACATGTGTGGACGCTACTTTCCATGCCGTCAACTATTTGTTTCAAAAGCTCTTCAACAGCGTCAGTGCTGCATTTTTTAGCTCTAAACCCATACTGGTGCTCTGTCAAAATATTATTTTTATTGAGATAACACATTAAACGATCTTTTATAAGAATTTCAAACACTTTTCCTAATAAAGGAATTATGGAAATGGGTCTATAATTGTTCATATCATTATCGTCGCCTTTTTTAAGCACTGGTATAACTAAGGAAGTTTTAAAAATAACTGGAAATGTTCCACTTTCTATACATGTATTAAATAGGTGAGTCAGCTGATTTATTATACTGCTGGATATATTTTGAAATGTTTTGCAATTGATTCCAAAAATGTCATTAGCATTCGATTTTTTTAATGATTTTATTGCATTACAAACTTCTTCAGTAGTTACCGGTGCGATGAAAAATGAGTTATAATGGGATGGCATGATTTTGATTATTTCTGAAGCAGATACGTTATTATTAGTGGTAGGTAATGAAGTAATTAAATGATCTGCTACTGAGCTAAAATAATGATTCAATTCTGAAGTAGGCATTGGTATAGTGTTCATTTTTTTTACGTTTTCCTCTTTCTGAATTAATTATTTGCCATGATGCTTTGTTTTTATTGACAGCTGTGTTTATGTAATTACTATATGCGTTTTTCTTTGTTATAGTTAGTGTTTTTCTGTATAGTTTTCTATAAGTATTATAATTGTTTTTTGTTTGTGCAGTATTTATTAATGTGTGATCAGCATGTAGATTATTAAGTTGAGTTCTCATATCTTTTAGCTCGTTGTTAAACCATCTAATAGAAGTGTTAACAGTGTTAACACGTTTTGTACAAGATGAGAGTTCAATATTATTTTTTAAGATGCCTGTGATATTATTTGCAAGTAATTCTGGTTCATTTGACAAAACCATACCAACTAAATTAAGATTTTCCATTAATCTTTTTGATTTTTGTAACTGCACATATTGCATAAGATAATCATGTGTTTTGTTTGAACAATTTTGCACATTTGCTTTAAGATATTGACCAGAGTGATCAGCAATATGTGGATTTATGTTTTTAGCCGAGTAGGTTTGTACATTAGTAAGAATGTTATCTATGCACGCACTCAGTCTAGTAGGTTCAGATATTGTCGGTTTTATGCCGTATGTTTGCAGGATGTTAGTTAAATGTGATAATGAATTTGATGAGTTGATGAATTCTATGTTAAAATCGCCTAGTATAAAAATAGAGGACCATTTCTTATTAGTGCTTGTCATATGTAGTAGTTCATCTAGCTTGTCAATATATGTGTTTACATTTCCGTTACATGATCGATATGTTGCTATTATTAATGATTTACTTGTGGGTATTTCAATAGCACAAAATTCTGCCTCAATTTCGATAGACATGTATTTTATGCTAGGAAGATCTCTAAACACAATACCGTTTCTTACATATATGCAGACGCCTCCATGAATATGATGCTTTCTGTAAAAGAAAGAAGCTAATTGATATCCTTCAATTGTACAACATTTTAGGCTGGTTTCCGATAGGATCCAGTATTCCAAAAAACATGCAACTTTAGGTTTAATTTCAAAAAGTAAGTGACTTAATACATTAACTTTGTTAGATAAACATTGTGTATTTACATGGAACATACTCAATTCTGTGTCATTTGTTGTTTGTTTTACTATTTTATTGCTAAAATATTTGTCTTTATTATATTTTCAGAGTTGGGGAGGGGAGTTGTTTTTAGATCGTTGTCAAAACCATATTCGGCCAGTTAGCAGGGTCGCTGAGTTGACTAGTTGAAAGATCATAACTACCTACTTTAAAAGCTTTTTTCCGGTTTTGTGATTTTAAGTCATAACATTGTATATTTGACTTAGGCCATTTTATTTTAACATATTCTTTTATTTTTTCGATTGTAGTATTTTCGTTTAATCCACTCACCCACACTCAATTCGGAGTTGGAACAGCCTCTAGTATGTTGGTAAGGTCCGTTGCATTTTCTAAGTCAGAACTTGCAATATTATTTATAGTTTTATTGAGATCCTGCTGTTGCAAGCCACCAGCATGCAACACTGCTTTGTCGGGTTTATCAATAGACTTGACATTAATTGACGGAGATGGTTTATCTGTGGTTTCAGTTGCCTTTGGTGCAGATCTTAGGTCATAACGGTTTTTAGATATTTGAGTATATTATTACACTATACTAATACTGTAAATCTTAGAAATCCCTTCTTGTAATTTCCTATCACTCACTCAAGTCAACATAATACGCATAACCTCGAACCCATAACAAACTAAAAAATTCATCATAAAATCCCATAAAATATGCTTCCTATTCTCTACATAGCAATAAAGCCCTTCTCGAGTAAGATCTTTCAATATTTACCACTAACATTAATAGTCAAAACTAGTTTCGATCTTACTACAAAAGAAAAGTAACCATTTGTAATCGCCAGTATTAACAACACAAAATTCCACTTATTTCTCATTACTAAACATACCAACAAACACACAAATAATTTCTTATTCTAGAACCAAAGCTGAGACAGGTCCCGTGAGGCAGAAGCAGCCCATATAATTTGTCAAGATCAACTAAAATGGTAAGTGTCAACCATTCACTTAAATCATAACCAAAACTAACAAAAATTAATTACCCAAATCACAATGTTAAGCCGCCAAAATTTCTTTAGTGTATATTGGGTTGCCTACGGTACCACCCAATAACTCCCGTCAGTTATCGTGGTTACCTATCTTAAATTATAAAATGTACTTATTTGTTTCAGGTAACCAGCCGGCAGCTTCTTTGGCGGAATCGTTATGCTACAAATTCCCCCATTACTTCCCCGAGGAAAAATTACATAATTGTTTTGAAATTGCAAACAAAAACAAACAAAAACTAACTAGCCCTAACCAGGCTGTAGAGCTTGACTGCTCAAACAAAATCATATTAGGCCGCAAAAAAAATTGGGCCCCCAAAACTTTTCCTAATAAAGCCCAATCACTCACACAAAAAAAAACAAGTAATAACTTACCTAAAACAAAATAACACTTAAATAAAATAAAACAGAACCAAACATGGATCGTGCAGACTATGGACAGCCCTAAAGAGAATAGAGAAAAGTTGACCATAGACAGTTCAAGACAGAGTACTTAAAGTAGAGTACCAAAAAATACCGTAGTCCAACAGCCCTCCTCTAGCCTAGAAACATTTTTAAGACCTTCCCCCGGGGCTAGAGCTTGGTGACTGATTGGTCGGCGAAAGAAAAAAAAAATAGGAGGCTGCCCATGCCCACCATCCAACGTCAGAACTGAAAAACTGCTGAGAGTGTAGATAGTTTTATAGATATAGTAATTGCAATAAAATTATCAGGAGAAGCTATAAAGCTGGTGAAATTAAAAAGCATTTATTATTGAAATTTTGTAAAATACATAAACGCGTATCACATATTAGCTGACATAACTAACATTAGACAATTTTATAATAAAGACGTTGAAACAGGGTTTGGACAGAAGGGTTTTGAAGATACAATTATTTTATTTTTCAAAAAGGGTGTGTGCAATCAAATATTACAAACCGCTTTAGTTTGTTTGGAATTAAAAACATTGTTAGAAACTATAAATAAAGCAAATATAGGACCGCAAAAGCAATTCAAAAATGTAAATTTTGTGAAACAATATAATTGCAAAATATGCAATAAAAACAATCACGAATCTCAATTTTGTCGCTTTAGATATCAGAACTCTTAACCCAATCAAACTAGTTTTTATCCGCGTGCTAATAATCAGACAATAGAACGTATTAAAACAATTATTACAACACACCTCAACCTTATCAATTTCAACAACCGCATCAATTTGTTCAATATGATAATTACCCTGCTCAAAATTTTAATAATAGACAATATAATGACCGTTTAAATCAAAATTACGGCTATGGATATAATAATAACCAAAGCAATCAATCGGGAATCGAACAGGAATCGAGAAGCCAAAATTAAATAGTCGTGTATTTAATTCAGGTTGCACACCAATAAATTATTATGGACATGATTCATTTTCAAACAAATTCGACAACGGCTATGTTTAAAATTATAAATTTCCTAATATTAATATGATACCTTAACAATTTAAGGAAAATGACAGTTTAGCTATGGCGACTGAATGTTTTCAAACAGAAGTAAATTTGAGTTATAAAAAAATAATTTGTTTACCTGCTGTTGATGAGATAGTTATGGCAGTCGTCAATCAACAGGTTGACTTAAAGTTAAGTTATAATAAAAATATCAATAATGAAAATAATACAATGATAAATAAACATAATAAAGTTAATAATAATGAAATAAATAATGATATGATTATTACTAAAGAAAAAATATTGGAAATTAATGAAATAATAATGAACAATAATGAAATAATAAAAAATAGTATATGTAGTCACGCCTTTAGTCAAAATGCCAATTTTTGTTAAACTATATAGACTTCCCCAAAAAGAAATTATTAACCAACATGTTGAACAGATGTTGAACGATGACATAGAGCACAGTGATTCCCCATATAATGCTCTCTTGTTAGTAGTTAGTAGTAAGTCGTATCAAATAACTTTACATTTGGTCAAATACAAAAAATGACATAACTAACTATATAAATAAATGTAAAAGTTGTCAGAAGAACAAGATAACAACAAATTCTACAAAAAATGCCTATGATAATAAGCAGCACTGCATCAATGCCTTTTGAAAAAGTCTATTTGGATATAGTTGGTCCTATTGTTACAACAGAAAATAACAATAAATATATTTTTTACGTTTCAAGACAATCTGACAAAATTTGCTGAAGCAATTCTGATTATAAATCAAGAAGATGAGATCATTGCTAAGAAGTTTATCAACAATATTGTATGTATACAAGATATTCCGGAAATTGTCTTGACAAACCAAGGAACAAATTTTATAGGTAGAGTTTTTAAAGAAACATGTAAACTTTCTAAAATAAAAAAAATACAAACTACAGCATATCATCCACAAACAAATAGCGTACTTGAAAGGTCACATAGAACATTAACTGAATATTTAAGACACTATATATCCAGCAACCAAATGGATTAGGTCAAATATATACAAAGCGCAATTTTTACGTATAATACCACTTCCCACAGCTCTACTAAATATACCTCTTTTCAATTGTCATATTATATGGTTGTGAAGCTACTTTACCAACTACGCTGACTAAAAAATCCGGAGTTTAATTATAATTATGACAATTTTATAAATAATTTAAAATCCAAAATGCAACAAAACAGACAAATTGGCAATGATAACAAAGATAGTTCTAAAGAATGATCAAAAATAACGTGATGATAAAAAATCAAACGTAAGAGAATTTAAAGTAGGCGACAAAGTATTAAAGGTTTGATTAAGAAACTAAGTTCTATCTGGCAAGAACTATATATAATAATAAAAAAAACACTCGTTAGTTAACTATAGTTTAAAAATTAACGGCAAAGAGACTAGAGTTCATACTAATAAAATAAAGTATTTTTATGACTAAACCAAATTTTTTTCTTTTCTTTTATTTAAAAAATATTTACAAAAATAATTTATTTAAACATAATATTATTTTATTTCACTGGAAAAGATTGAAGAAATATGATTATTCAATATGGAATTTAGATGAGTTACATATGTAAACATTACAGAGATGAAAAGCTAACTGTATCACTTACAATCTTATCACGAAATTACAAATAGAGTTTTAAAGGATAATGTATTAAAAAAACTCAAGAAACAATGTAAAGTTTTTACAAAAACGTCAAATGTAACATAAATTAGAAATAGAACAGTTGCTCCTCAAACAGTTAATTGGCCACAACTGTGTTAAACGAGGATGGTTTGACGCCATAGGTAAAGGCGCCAAAGTTTTATTTGGAACTTTCAATTCTGACGACGCAGAGTATTAAGATTTGTTAATCAAAGAACACGCTAAAGAAAAAAATCAAACACAATTTTTAAATCAACAATTGCAAATTTTAACAATACCATCAGTACAATAAATTACAATAAAAAAATAATGCAAGAAAACATTAAAAAAATATACAACAACATTTTTAACAACAACGAATAAGATAAACTATTTTGATTTTAAATCAGATTTGGACGAGTACGTATACAGTTTCAATTAACTTTTACAACAACAACAACAACATGACACAACAACATTAATAAATGCAATCTTGCTGTCAAATACCGGCATTTTGCACCCAGCAATTCTTAGTCCTCAATAGTTTATTGAACAATTGCTTTTAGTTAAGGATAAAATTCCGAGAGGTTTAGATTTCCCGGTACCTACATACATGGAACTATCAACACTTTATTGATTTACAAGTATATTGTGATAGTGGAAATGTTGTATATGTTATAAACATACCACTCTTAGAAATAAACTTTTTTACATTAATTAAAATTAACCCTTTTATAACTAAATTATCGGGAAATAAATACGTTTTAATTTAGCCTATAAACAAATACATTGCTATTGCAGAAAGCAAACATAAATATTTGCAGCTATCACAGTTCAAAATAAAGCAATGCAGATCACAATCATTTTCAAAACGGATTTGTAGACAATTGCAACCTGTTTTATTATCACACTCACATGAATCATGTGAGGTAGCATTATATCAAATCACGGAATATATACCAAAGTTTTGCGACAAACGCATTATTGAAATAGAAAAGAGCATATTTTATCAATTAAAAGCTTTAAATACTTGGATCTTTGCCATAAGAAATCTAAAAAACGGAAAACCATCAGGCCCTGACGAGTTACTAGCCGAAGTACTCAAGTTAATTGAGAAAGATCACATCCACATTATGGTAAACCTATTTAACGCTATATTCTCTACAGGAATAATACCAAACGAATGGCTAACATCAACCTTTATAACGCTTCTCAAAAAGACGAACAGAAAGATATGTGCAGACCACCGCACTATAAGCTTTATGAGCCACACATTAAAGACATTCCTAAAGATGATACAATACAGAATACATGGTAAACTGGAACAAGAAATGAGCAAATTACAATTCGGGTTTTGAAACGGCCTTGGTACGCGAGAAGCACTTTTTGCTTTAAAATTCCTAATGCAGCGATGCTTAGATGTCAATCAAGACCTATATGTATGTTTTATCGACTACAACAAGGCATTTAATAGAATACGACACGACCGCCTTATCCATCTGCTCAAAGAAAAGACGCTTGACACTAGAAATATTCGAATCATTATTAACTTGTATTATAACCAAAAAGCAATAGTACATATAGACGGCAATACATCGGAAGAACTGTAGATGTACAGAAAAATATTGAGAATACCTTGGACGGACCGAATAACAAACACAGAAGTAATTAGAAAAGTGAAGAAAAAAAAAAGCATAACAAACGTGTTGCATAAGGAAACATGGTTGAGGTTGAACTTTATAAAGAGTCATTGCATTAGAATGGCATTTGAGGTGATATTAACACAGCAAAAAGAATGGAAAAAGAAAAGATATTTAGGAACAGTCAAGAGAACTATCTGGTACATGAAAGACTAAGAGAAAAACTTTGCTTTTCTTGGCATTGGTTTTCCATTGTTTGGTGCGCTATGAACATGATTGTAATTGCCAGTAATAAAATCCAAACTGGTTATAGCTTGCATAAACAGTCTGGAAGCAGTAACTACAATCTGCAAGAATTTGCCTAGTCTGGATACTAAAGAACCAGAGAATAAATAAAAATTTTATAACAAATCAGCTTGCCAAAGAGGGAACAAATGGATTTTGGGTCCTTATGCAAGATTAAAAAAAAAATAACCTGCAACAAATTTAAGGTGGAGCACAGCAACTTGTGGAACAGCTGTAAGGGAATGACACATTAAAAAATGTTTCTAACAGGATTATTGTATGAACAAAAAAAATAGTAATACAAATGTACTCTTAACAAACACATGCATAGACTAATGGTAGCAATGAATAAATCTTATATGCCGCAAATGTATGAAAAAAAAAATAAGATTTTGTTACAATTGCTGAGTGAATGCAATGCTTATAAACTGCAATGAAAAACATAACCTAACCAAAGTAGAACTGAAAATAATTCCTTGACAAAAGGTTCTGGACTTTATCAAAAAGAAAAAGCTGCCAAAGAAGTAAAACATTGAGGTGTACAACAGGTCCAGCAGAACCGCATTACAAAGGACACAAAGCAAACCACTTCGAAGAAAAGAGAGAGCAGGTGGTTTTTTTATTTAGTAATAACTTGACACCTTAGAGTGCTGGATAGTGGTTTTAGAAACAAATTTAATGCAAAAAACACTTTTTGTTCTAAAGATAGTTATAAAGTTTTGTTATACATTGTGGATTTTAGTACTATATTATCTTATAAACAAAACCAATCTGCCAAATTCTATATTTTTTTAAATTTTTATGGTGACTATCAAACTTACTTTTTTTATTGCAATTTTACATAATTTATTTAGCTGATCGGCCGGTAGTTGTTGGGTTTTGTTCTTTGTTGGGATTTTTAATCAAATTTCCTGCTGCCTGACTTAATTTAGTTTTGAATGTTTGCATTTTTATTTGTTGTTTTTGCAGCCTACAATTGTCCTTTAATGATTATTTGTCTGTTTAATACGAGTCTAAGTTTTTTGTTAGTTTTTATTATGCGTTTTACAGCTTTCTACATCGCCCTAAAAATCTTATCCCTTCAAACAGGTTTGATAGGACCAACGGCTTATTAGGTGACTTCCGAATCACTCCGGTGGATAAAAAGCAAGTCATATTTCAAAGATCGAACCCTGGAATGTCAGCGTATTACGCTAACGCTTTATAATTGAGCTATCTCACCGTTTACAACCGAGTTATACTATATGCTATACTCCTACTGTGTGTTCAAATTATTTCTCATAGGGCCGTAATATCTATCTCAATAAGTCATCTATAAGCTAGCAGAATAACTTAACTTTTAAATTAATTTATTTTATTAAAACTTGTGAACAGCTAATTGCATATATGCTTAATATAGAGATTTATAACAAATAAAAATATTGAGTATATAATTTATTTGCTATTCAAATGTGTTAATTAAATAAACTAATTTAAATTAAATTAAAAATTAAGTTATTTTGATAGTTTAAGATTAAAAGAGAGGTTCATGATATTAAGAAAAAAATGTTCTTTTGATAATCATTGCTAATTATTATAATCAAAAGAACTTGTTTTCAAATTGTTTATGTTGTTAGTCAATTATTTTTAATATAATAAGTTTGAAAATAACGATTTATTTAATACATTTACTAAATAGTTTTATACAAGTTTATAAACAATAAATGACAGTAGACATTCCACAAAAATAATGAATTATGTTATTTCTGTTACTTGTTTCGAATCAAATAGTCATCCTTTCAGCAAAATAAAAAATTGAAATTATTAGCGTTTGCTTTTTTATATAAAATTGTCACCACATTTTACGGTAAGTTAATAGTAATTGAGTTTTTTCGTTATTGATTGACCAATCTATATTACATTAGTAATTTATGAGCATTTTTATGAAAACTAATATAATATTATTTTATAACACAACTTTTTTGGCACGCTAGCGCTTATCGATTGTTAAACATAATATATTATTATTTATTTTACAATTATAAAATAAATTATTATTTTTATATTTTATGCGTTTAGAAGCAGTTGGTTTAGTGTTTAATTTACCCTATAGAATAATTCAACCATATACTCTATTCTAATCAAATTAATCAAAATGAAGACTACGTGCTCTGAGTAAGATAATGTATTTCTAATATTTATTCATAGCGTGAGTTTTGTAAAAATAATAACAACAAACTTCTGCATCTCAATGAGTAACCATATTTGTTTATACAGTGTGTCTGCTTAAGTTTGCACCATATGAAAAACTTTTTTATTATTAATTTTACGAAAAAAAGTTATTCTTCATAAAAAGTTCAGCATGTTCTAAAATATAAAATACAATCATCAGATATCATATTATCAGAAAATATTAATTTTGTCCAACAGTAAAGTAAATTTATTTTTGAAAATATCGGAAAATATATATAATATATTTATTCGTTAAAAATTTGATAACCTTTACGTCTCTTAACCTCTATGTTGCATTATTTTGATGATGCATTAAAATAAATGATACATAACAAAATAATTTATTTTACAATAATTATCAACTACATTAATACAGTGCTAATAATGTTAATTGCGTAACAAATGTGTAATAGTTCATCAATTTACTATTGCTTCAACGTATCCGCCTTCTCTTACAATACAGGTTTTTGTTCTAGAAGAAAATTCCCTCAATACATTTCTAATTACATTTGGAGTTATACCCTGAATTGTTTCCGTAATAATTGTTTCCAAATGTTGATATACCTTATCTTTTAAGTAACCCTATAAGAAAAAATCTAATGGAGTTAAATCTGGCAACCTAGCTTGCTAAAAAATATAGGAAAATCTATGAATTAACCATCCAATAAAGGTATTTTTAAGGTATTGCCTTACTTCCATCGTACTATGACATGTTGCGCCGTCTTGCTGGTACCATACCTGTTGCCGTTTATGTCTTGGAAGATCACAAACCAAATCATGCAACTGATTTTGTAAAAAATTTAGATATTGTTGAGAAGTCATAGATTGTCAAAAAAAAGGGCCAATTATTTTATTCTTATAAATGCCGCACCAAACGTTAGTTTTAAAATAATATTGACTGCGAGTTTTTATCGTAAAGTGGCGATTGGAGTCAGTCCTCCTTTGACAATTTTGCAAAAACACTGTTCCATTAGATGTAAAAAAAATTTCTAGCAAAAAAAAAATTGTCTTCTAGTTTTCCTTGGATAAGAAAACAAAATTCTAGACGTCTGTCTTAGTTTCCAGGTTTTATAGTATAGATATATTGTGGTTTATATGGATGAAACTTGTTCTCTTTAAAAAAAATTGATAATGTATCTTTATCAATTTTATCTGGAAGCAAAGATGCCCTTTTTCACAGAGACAATTTAGGGATTTTTCTCTGGATGTCTGTTGTTAAATATTTCAGCTGCTTTACGATAAGTTTTATAATTTTCACCAACAATTAACACAATTTCTACTTTTTCTTTCACTGTAAATATCACCGGCATGTTAACACATTTTATTTGACGTTCACTGTCAAACAATTTTTCAAAATTTACTGTTGAGCTAAACTCATATTTTTGAAAAACCGCGTATACGACTGAAAAAATTAATATCTGATAGTTGCATTTTAAGTTAAAGACTATAAAGAACTTTTTATAAAGAATAATTTTATTTCGTAAAATTAATAATAAAAAAGTTATCCATATGGTGCAAACTTAAGCAGACACACTGTATATGTATTAATCATCAGTTAATTAGCAACTATGCCAAATAATCAACTAATTAACAACAACATTAAAACAAAAATAAAAGTATATTTTTGATAGGTTTTTATAATAATAATAATAGTTTATTAACGGAATACATCCTTTGGTATACAATAATTGATTACAAAATAAAAGTATAAATGTATAAACAATAATACAAAACTATACTAACTAAATTACACTTTAACATACATATTAAAATTAATTTGTCTACATTTGTTTTTAAATGAATTTGCAAATAATGTAAAAAGATCGAATTTTAGTTTTCCTGGAAGTTTTATTGTAGCATTATTATTCATGTCAATAACGATAAATTTTGTAGACAAGATTACAAAATATCTTTGAGCAAATTATCATATTATATTCCTCAAGTAGCATAATATACAATATAATATTTATTTACAATTTAATTTGTTTTTATTGGTTGATATTTGATTGCTTATTAATTACTATGAGAAACTGTCATTGGGCCTCCCTTAAAAAAAAAAACGTACTTCTAGTGCTCGCAGGTGAATATACTCGAGCTCAAAAAGATTAACGCGGACTTCTTATTAAATGCAAACTAAAACATTTTTCGATTGTACAAAAAAACACCTTTTAGAGTCAGTACATTTTTCTGTTTTTGATCGTCTTACATATACACAACAAAAAATGAATATGTGTTATAGAGCGTCCTGTTTGCTATCTTTAAGCGTCCGGCAGTGTTGCAACATGTTTTCTATTGTAGATATACATATTTGACACGGATTGTGCATACTATAAAGCGTCCAAACCAGTTTGACCAGTCTATTTATAGAATATCTGTAGTAAATTAACTATACAGCGTCCAACAAAAAATAAACAATAATATACCCACTTAGTACTGATTGAGTAACTCTTTTGGTTTTTAGATTTAAGTAGAAGATAATATAAAATTCACTGCATTTTTAGGCTAACTCGGGCTTTGCAAATCTAACGACGCCTTCTAACAGGTGTCGTGAATTGAAAAAAAGTTTGATAAAAATTACGACGTTGGAACTTATTGTTTCTAATCAGGGTAGTTTTCTTAAATTACAAAATGCAAAATATTAAAATTGTATCTGATTTTTCTTGGAAACAGTACTGTCCAACAATTTAGAAATATTAAAATTTATAGAAAATTCATTTCTGATAGTTATTTATTATGCCAAACTTGTTTTTATGGTAGAATAAGTATATATAATTTTGCTGTTGTCAAATTTAACGATTCGTTACTGTAACTGACTTTTATGAATACGGGCATAAGTGTATTACTCAAAATAATTTGTGTATTTAATTTATTAACATGTATTTAATAAGGTTTAATTAATATAAGGTTTTTCTATAATAGCTTAAATTTTGATATTAAAAAAAAAACAGGTAAGTTTTTAAGAAAAATCAATAAATGTTTATTTCATTGTAAAGAGAAAGGTATGCCATTAACATTTGAAAACGATATCAGTCAAATAACCGCCACGGTTACGGTTGCAGTACCACATATTTTTCATGAAATTTTCAATGACCAATTTGCACATATAAGGCTGTATGTCCTCGATAATTTCACGAATTCCATCTTTAAGGTCTTGAATCGATTTTGGAGCATTGGCATTAACCTTGTTTTTCACGTGGCCCCAAAGAAAAAAATCTAAAGGTGTTAAATCACAACTTCTTGGTGGTCAATTGTAATCACCTCTTTGAAAAATAACACGGCCAGGAAACTTTTCTTGCAAAATTGCAATTGTTTCGTTGCTTGTGTGGCACGTAGCGCCGTCTTGCTGAAAATATGAAAATAAACGTCGTCCACATCAATATCTGTCAATTCCGGCAATAAAAAATCATTAATCATAGCTTGGTAGCGCCATCCATTCACCGAAACCGTTGCACCACCTTTATTTTCAAAAAAGTGACACGTTGAGGATGCAAAGACTTTTCAACAATAATTCTTGGATTTTTTGAGCCCCAAATGCGACAATTCTGATTATTAACGTAGCCTCCAAAGTAAAAATAGGCCTCATCATTGAAGATGAATTTTCGATAAAATTCCGGATCATTTTGATGCATTTGAAGGACCCAATCAGCAAAGATACGACGTTTATGGTGATCGACCAACTTGAGTTTTTGTGTTAACAGAACTTTAAAAGCCTTAAGACTTAAATCTTTATGCAAAATACGGTGTAATGTCGTTTGTGGAATGTCTAATTCCAAAGATCGACAAGAAATTGACAAACCTGGGTTTTCTTCATCACTACGGGCTACATCAGCAATATTTTCATGTGTTCTTCACATCACAAACTTGTTCTAACAGCTAAAATTTTTCCATCAGGCTTACTATTGACGGCAGAGAATGTGTTTTACGACGACCAAAAAATGCTTTAGTTTTGCGATCTGTGACTGAAAAATTTTCACTATTTTTGTAGTAAATTTCAATAATTTTTATGCGTTGTTGAAGCGTGTATCGTTTTATTTTTAATAACGACGTAGTTTTTACTTTTCAAATGTCAAAAAATAATAGCTTCAAAATTGACAACAGCCTAAATAGCCTTCTATTAAAAATGAAACATCTTATTGGAAAACCCTTTACATTAGAATGTTATTAAGTTTGCAAAATTAAATGTGGTATGTATTAAAGTCGACAATCGCGTTATTTAACCTTTCCGCATAACTTGGATTATTGGATATATTGATATTATAACGAGACCATACAGTTTAAAATTCATTATGAGTAGTTTCACCAGCATGTTCCGACCATCGACACAATCCTAAACTCAAGTAATATAATGCTAAAGCCCGTTGCTTCAAGATATTTTATCAAGTTAGCAATTTCTAAATTTAAGATTTTTTTATCTAGTTTTTATGTAGAGAAACATAGATTTACAATGTTATCCATTGATTTGAAACATAATACGTATGGAATAATTATCAAGGAGCTGATATTTCCTAGTATATTGTCACTAACAAGAATATCAGAGTTTTTCAACATTGTTCGGCAAGCATTCCCCGCAAAAACTTTGCCATAGTAATTTTTTGATATTACTTTTAACTGTTTTGGCCAAAGAAGAGCTTTTTTACAGTCTAAAATTTTTACTAATTTGTTCCAAAACAAATGATTTACAAAACCTTGTAATAAATGAAGTTCTGGAACTATGAATTTTTAAATAACAGTTACATCATCGTCTTCATTGAAAAGTAGAAGATTTACTACTGATTTGCCTAACATAGCAAATTTCTTATTACTTCCATAAGATTGAAATATTTTGACAAAAAAAAAAAAATTTCCATAAGTCTTCAGCGTGAAGCATTTGTTTTCTATTTTCAAATTTCTAACAAAAAATTTAAGAAATGTAAAATTAAATTAAATTAAATTGCAATAAAAACTTCTATCAATGTTATTGTTTTTTTCCTTGTCGCCATTTTTAGTACTAACTAATAAATCATTGTCATGTTCAGAACAGTTGCTTACATTTTCTTGCAAATATACATAGCAGTATAGGCTAGGATACTTTGCAGAAGCAATTTGTTGACCGTTTACAATAAAATTTATTTTTAAATTGCCTATGAACTTGAATGAGAAATTATTCAAAACAATTTTCATTAAATTTAGATTCTTATAAGTTTCCTTCTCATCGGGAACAATACATAACAAAATAATCTTTTTTACATTTGTAACTTTACCAAATTTTTTAAGTCCGCACTATTCTTATACGTAAATCTTAACAATCTTTCATTTGTGTTATCTTCTAGCTCAAGTAATATGCTAAAAGATATTAAAAAAAAATTGCCATCTGCCATAATTTTAATGTCAACATTACCATATCAAATATTTCAAAAACGTTACCCCCCACTATTGGTCTTTTAATTGTTTTGGTTGAATTTCCATTACCAACATCAAATCTAGGAAATCAATTTTCATAATGGAATCACAGTCTAATTTCCTATTCTTCATATCTTCAGAGAAATGAGCAGAAATACATTTGCATTGACTAGTTGATGACCGAAAAAAGTTAGTTAGTTTTTTGTATATATAAGCGTATAACGCTTGATTTATAATTCAATAGTTTCTCCGAACTGATTTGAATCTTTTTAATTTGTTTGGGATTGATAGCAATTCTCCTCATTCTTTCTTTAGAGCTGCTGTATTATTGATGACGCAATTCTTTGCTGATTAGACAGTTTTGCAACCATATTGTTTGTTATGTTACTGCTTGCTTTTTTTGAAGAACATTTATGGGATTGTTTCTTTCTTATGGTTCAAAACATTTTGTGCAGACAATTGTTGCAGTGTTGGGGTTAGGAATTTTTTTCTTTATTTTCTGAACTGATTTTTCATAAATTAATGATGCTATCGTACCAAACGTAATTTGTTTATATACTTATATATGTGCTCTACCTTTCATTACAGCAGATCTAAAGTTTTTTCTTGCAGTTATACTTATATAGCAATTACAATCAATTTTATTTCGAGTTCATTTAAAAAGAACAATTTTTTCAAAATCCGGTATTGTAGGAATGTTGCTTTTAGGATTATCCATCTTTCTTTCTATTAGTGTTAAACAACAAGTGGTACATATAATTATTGGAAATTATAAATTTTGAGTATTAAATTTAGGATTTGAATGTCTTATTAATTCAGCTGTGTTTTTATTAACGTGAAAAAAAAAAATCCTATTCTGTGTGTAAAAAAATTTTTTTTTTTTTCTACAAAACATATAATTAAAACAGACTATTATTAGTAGTAGTAGTAGTATAAGAAACTATTTTCACAAATTCTTTATCACAAACCAATCAACACTTTAACAATATACTCACTAAAGTATTTTTTTTAATAAAAATATTTAAGTTATGATATAAATTAACGTCCTTCAATATATTGGTTGTAGTATTGTTAATTATGTTTATTTTTTTTTAATAAAATAAACAACAACTTTGTAGGACTGGGAGAATTAATTAGACATTCATTGATAACATTTCTATTTTAGAGTGAACGTTTCGGGTGCATCATCGACACTTTTCATCAGCACTATAACATCGTATGGAGTCAATTTAAATTTTAACAATACTTAATATAATTAATAATAACTTACCATTAAAAAAATCTAAAAAAATTTTAAAACTAAGATTAAACCTATTAAAATTTTAATTACAATTACATTTAAATACACAGACAATTCATTTTAAAATTTCAATATTAGCCATGTGTAGATGGAGAAACATATTTTTTACATTTAGTTTTTTCCGTTGTAAAACAATAAGATCTAAAAAGATCAAAAAAAAATTTTTATTTGTTTTTAAACAAATGTAAAAATACAAGAGGATTTTACTAACCTAAATTACCAAATATAGATGTAAGATTAAAATTAATATATTATATAATTAAAGTTACAATGAATCATCCCAGCAAATCTCTATTCGATACAGGAGCGAACAATTCCTACAGAAAGCTCGCGACTCTTATCAACCAGTCAACGATAAAGAACGTTAATAATGCCGATGGCCAGTTGATAAGAGTCCCAAACCTCCAACAGGTCGCCCCCTCCTATATACAAAAAAAAACAAGCCCCAGACTAATTCATTAATAATGTATTGAAGGAAATCAACATTTAAATTTAAGTTTTGCAATGTTATGATAGATAATTAGATTATTGCTATCCGTTTGAAAGTTACAAGTGTGGTTGTTGTTAATGTGTAGCATTTCATTTATTAACCTTTTTATGTATACTGGTTCTGTGTCTAATATTGCAGTTTTATTAAAGTTGAAATGATGACCTTGTGAGATATGATGGTGTGATAGACCAGTGTTATCACTATTATTTATACAGTCGCGTTTGTGTTGTTTTAAACGATCTGACAATTTTTGACTAAACTGTCCTATGTGTTTTGTTGAGCAATTGTTGCACGGAATAGAATATATCGTGTTTTTTTTAATTTTCAGTTAATGTCTTATCTTTAATTTGAGAAAATGAAGCCCCTACAGTGTTAATGGCTTTAAACGTAATATTTGTCTGTTTGTCGGATAATATTTTTTTAATTTTGTGTGAGAGACCACTAACATAAGGGACAGAGTACCACATTGTAGTTGTTGTTGCTTTTATTGTAGTTGTAGGCTTGTTTGTTAGCATATTATTTAAAAATTTATTAATTAATCTCATTGAATAGTTATTGGACAACAATTTGTTTTTAAGAAAGTTAAAATTTTTTTGTGAAATTTTTGATCTGAAAGTTTTAATATTCTGTTTATTTGCATTGTTTATTTTTGTGATAAGGGACGATTAGAATTAAAGTTCAACGTTTTATCACTGTCAGTCGGCTTTTTATACATGTCTATTAATATACGGTTATTTTTTTTAATGATTAAAAGATCAAGAAAAGGTAGTTTATTATCAATTGATCTCTCAATTGTAAAGTTTAAAGTGTAAACTATTATGAAAGCTGTTGAATTTATTTAATAATTGGTCTATTTTAGATGTACGTAATATAATAATGTGTCATCCATATAGACAAACAATGATAGAACGCTGAACTCCAACTCATTAAACATGTATTAATCAAATCATCCATCACCAACATAGCCAAAATGGGACTTTTAAGAGCTCCCATAGGAGTTCCAAACGTTTGACAATAATAACTGCCTTTGATCTGAAAATAGCTATTGTCAAAAAATGTGTTATGCATTCTAAAAATATTTGTTTGTCAATACATGTGTGAATTGATATGTCTGTCCATCTTTTTTCTATGATCTCTAACATCAAGATTTTTAGTATATTTAAAAAAAGAGATTCTGCATCTAATGATATCATTGTATAGTTATCAAGAATTCTAATTTGTTTTAACTTTTCGACTACTTTTATAGAGTTTTTAACATTATTCTTAAATGTAGGTATCAAATGATTAAGAATAGTTGTTACATGAAACAATGGATAGATTGTTTTTTATTTTTTTCCCTATTGGTAAAATGAGTGATCATGTGCATAATTTAAACGGTTTGCAAACCGTCCAAATCGTATGTTGGAACAGACCTACAATATTCGTATTCAGTATTTTTTTGATCTTTGCATGCTACTCTAATCATTAGAGAAGAGAATTAGTGACGTCATTTTAATTTTTGCCTTATTTTGATTTGGGACTAATTTTTTGATAAATTTTATAATTTCTAAACTTTTGGGCAGAACTGTTTCTAAGAAGGAGCAAATACGATTTTATTATATTGCTATTTGTAATCTACCGAAGCAACCCTGACCAGAAACGATGAGTTCTAACGTTATTTTTACGTTATTTTTATTAGTTTTTTTTTTTTTATTTAAGACACCTGTTCTTTGATTTGCTCTGCAATGTTGAACAAAAAAGTTATGTCTATACGGTGGCCAAGACCATAAATCCAACGGCTCCAATCAAAACATTTTTTTTTTTGGAGTATTTTAATTCTTTGAAAACTATTCTGTCAAAGAATTTTTTTGAAATTAAATTTTGGGACTAGATTTCTGTTCAAAAGTGCAAAACAAATCTTTTTTGGATTAAGTTTGGAGTAACATTTAACACAAAATTTGGGCAACTTATTCATTGGCTATTCAACAAAGAAAAAAAGACTTAGCTGAAACCCTTACCGAACTACGTTGATCCAAGTCGGGCAGGTTACATTTTGGAGTTACTTTAAGCAGGACGCATTTGAATTGCACGGAGCCGCTTTGGTCTTTGGTATCACTTTCAATTTTTACTATCAGAAATATTTTGGCTAACTTGCCTTCTAAATTCAACGGTGCTCTCGGATTTGCTCTGCAACCTAAGACAAAAATATTATGTCTATACGCACAAGGCGGTAAAGTATTAGAGCCTGATCCAGTCCCGATTGAACTTGACTGGGCATTGAAGCGAGAGGACATGGTCAAAAATCCGACGGTTTTGATTAGAACAAACTTTCTAGCTGCAACCGTTACTTAGCTACGTCGATCCAAGTCGGACGGTTCACTTTTTGGGGTCGTTTTGAGCGCGACGCATTTGAATTGCACAGAGATGCTTTGGAATATTTTGGTTAACTTGGGCTTTGCAACGGGGTCTGAGCTTGGCTGGGCAAACTGAAACGGGAAAACATGACTAAAAATCCGACAACTCCAATTGGAACAAAAAATTTTATTGAAATTTTTTCATTTTTTGAAAATAATCCTGTTTAAGAATTTTTTTAATTTTTGGTTTAAAATTTATGGTCTGAAGTGCAAAAGGTGACGTCTTTGGGTCAAGTTTGGAACGAAATTTAGACAAAATTTGGACAGTTAATTTTTTGATAAAAAAAAAAAGAAAATAACTGCGTTTATTAGCTATTCAACAAACAAACTATCTAGCTGCAACCGTTACCAAGCTACGTCTATCCAAGTCGGACGGGTCACTTTATAAATATATATCCGTATAAATTGCACGGATGCGCTTTGACCGTCTCAACTCGGTCGGATCTCTTCTGATTTTTAGTGTCGGGAATATTCTGGTTTATTCGAGCCTTGCAAATTCATTGCTGCCTTCAGAATTGCTTTACAGTTTTGGACAAAAAAGTTAGAACTTAGACTTTGAAGGTCTCAGAGCAATGCAATTTCCACCATTCTTTTTTTCATGCCAAAATTAGAGTGTTGTTTACTACATTATTATTTAAACCCAAATATTTGTCATAAATGTTAAAACTTTGCACTTTTGAAATTATGTATTTTTTTAACACCTTTGAGTTTGGTACCTCATTAATAAATTTTGATAATACTATTACAATTGGAAAACTCAGTTTACAGAATTTTATTTAAATCCAAAGTTATACAACACATGAATTTGCGACCGGCTATACCTAGCAACCAAGCCAAGCAAATTTTGCCCGTCAAATTTATCTTGCAACTAGCAGGGCTTTACAGTCTTCAACCCGCTAGGCTTTTAGGCATAAAAATCGGTTGGTCTGTAACTAGATCGAGCAGCACAGGCTTCCGCCCGCCGGTTTTAAATAAGAACTAATCTTCTTTCAAGGTAAGAAACCAATTATATTGCAAACTCAGCCACTGCAGCTGTGTTTCTGAACGGCCACTTACACGAACATTATGCCTTCTCAACGCCGCTCGACCACGCAACCCCTGGTTGCACCTACATCTGAAAGTTTCCGTCCAACAGGGAGCTCAACCAGACAATCCAAGCCACAATAGATTAAACCTAGGCTTTCCCTGCGTCACTGCCCGCGACGCCAATAACCTCACACAGACGCCCCAGGGTGGTTTCTCACCGGGAAACTTTTTCCGGGAGATTACTTAGAACCCGGCCCAACCCAGCACCGGGCAAACAACAAACAAATCATTTTCATTTTTAAATAAATTTTTAAAATCCAAATCTACCTGTGTTTTAGTTACTAAAATTTTTACAACGCCACTTTAAATATTCAAAATTTTATATTATTATGGTAACCGAGAGTTTTCAATTTTTTAGTAATTATTATATAAATAAATTATTGTAATGGGTATCCCAACGGCCAAAGCTTTTTTATCTGTAAATATACAATTTAGCGTCCGTTAGATAATACATGCCGACGTGCCTATAAATAGAAAAAGTAATTTTAATTTTAACTTGCAATCGATATTTTAAATGCTGTGTTGTCATATTACGCGGACGCATAGTAATGCATTTTTTTGTACAAAAAAATGTACCTGTAAATATATGCCAAGCTCTTTACCGTCTCTTTGCGGCAAATGGTGTGAAGTAAAAATATGCACTAAAATATATAATTTTACACAAATCGCCATATGTCTATGACATTTTTTTTATATGTATATATTTTTCGACTCGCCTTGATGCGCAGATTTATAAAGGTTTTCTTTATGCGTCTGTATGCGGACGCTCTATTCTACTCGGACGCTTCAAAGTGCGTAAAAGGACAATGTAAGGACGCTCTATAGATAGGTTGATGTAAATATATATATATATATATATATATATATATATATATATATATATATGCATAGCTATCTTACTCGCCTCCGTACACACATAAGGCGACCTAGCCTCCACCCTAAATCTAATAGTTTTAACTGAGTATTTTTTTGCATTTAGTTATTTAAAATATTCTTTATTAGGACGCCCAAAGAGGGGTAAAGAAATATAACATTAATTATATACAAAAAAAATGGTATATTAATAATAGCAATAGAACTCCAAATGCCAAAGCATCGTTTTAGGCTCCAGTTGTATAAAATATATATGTGAAAATGTCGAATACGCCTCTGCCAATGTTGCCACTATCAATATATCGTATTTTGTAAATTTCTATTATTAATAGGCATTTATTTGTTGTATTCAGGAGGTGGTTTAGTTTAGTTGATTTTTGTGTGTATAAGATTATAAAAATATTGAAACCGTAACACAGTCTACAATAAATAGTTATTTTTAAAAATTATCGAATGTAGGTACGAACAGTTATTTGAAGTTGTTTTGATTTTAATTTTTTATGTGGTGTACATTACAACAACTGTAGTATGCTACCGGTGATTAATTGTTACTACATTATAGCAATTTTTAAGTGGTGACTTACTGCTGTGGATTTTAACTCTCATTATTAAAAAATATGTTGCAAAACAATTAATCACTAATACTAAATACTACATTGTACTGTTTGTTAACGGTTCATGAATGGATTCCCTGCCTCAGTTAAACTGATATTTATTTTATTTTAATCTATTTCATTTATTTTGTTATTATTTATTAATTAATATACGTTTAAACGTAAAAACTTTTTAGAAACCAAACCATGGAACGTTAAACAACCGCTGTTAATAGATTATTACAAACATGTGATAAACTCAAAAACAAGAGTACACCACCAAAAGAACTACTTATTTACATAAAATCTCCACCGATATACATCCCAGCAGTAGCAAACATTAAATAATTTACTGATATGCTAAACAACAATCAGGATAATAAATAAAAATTTAATCTTAAAATAAATAATAACCAAATTGTTGACAATAGATGTGCTAAAATATCAAGCAGCTGTTCAAGAACCAAAATATCATGATGTGCAATACTACACCATTTATTTAAACCAAGAACGCAGTTTTTATGTAATGTTAAAAAACGTTCTTTCTATCATTCAAACCACAAAGTAACCTCAAGTTAATCATCTATGAATTGCAATACCTTTAACACTACAAATACATATTAAAATCAGTTAACAAAACAAAAGTCATGCCTCAATGTGCTAACTGCCTTCAACTGGGACGTACCAAAAATTACTGCATTCATAATCAGAGTCTACAAGAAAGTGCAGCAAACATAATTTCCAGCGCTGAGACCTAGAACTTGGCCAGCCCAAAGCAACTACAAACTGGCCATGTGACATAAAAAACAAATGTCTTCTATTTTTTTGTATACAAAAGTTATCTCTTAAATTATCTGCAAGTAAATAAAAATTAATATCTTTTCAGACTATTTCCTGTCCTAATCTACTTAAGCTCACACATACACCATAAACAAAAACCAGATTTTTTAACCAATAAAATAACAGGAACCAGTTTTAAAACATATTAGAAAAAGAAATACACCCAAATGTCTTGCTTAAAACAACATTTAAGCATTAAGCAGTTTTGGAACCTACAAACACTACAAACAAGCTACACAATGATTTAAAAGTAACTAAAAAAGCACTACTAATAAATAGAAGAATATGGAAGTCTACTAGAAATCCACAAAACAAAACTAAATACAATAACCCGCTAAAAACCTACTCTTAGAGAAAAATCTAAAAAATCAAAAATTTTCTAAAAAAACTACCACTACTAAAGGGTCCGCCATCTAAAGTTTTATTTTTTAACTAGTGCTTATTTCGTGAAAGGTAACACTTAGCTCATGTCAGATTTGACAGATAATTAGTTTTATCCTTCCGCTGAACGAATATGGTTGTGTATACGCTTGAACAACGCTGGGAAACATTGCTACATTACTTTGAAAATTATGGTAATGTTGCAGAATGTGTGCGAAAATTGCGTACGGATTTTGGAAAAAAAGAAGCACCGTCAGCTCCGTATGTTTGTTATGTTGTAAAATAAGTGATAGAAACTGGCATCCTCATCGATAAACCAAAGCGTGGAAAGCCAAAAATAGTGCGTACACCCGAGAATATTGATGCTGTGGCAGAAAGTGTGCGTGAAGCGCCATCAACATCAATTCACCGTCGTTCTCAACAATTGAACATTTCGGAGACATCATTGAGACGAATTTTGCATAAAGACCTTGGTATGACGCCATACAAAGTCCAATTGGTTCAGGAGTTGAAGCCAACTGACCATCCAATGCGTTTTCGCTTCGCTGAGTGGGCCTGCGATCGACTTACAGAAGATGCCGATTTTGCCCAAAAAAATCATCTTTTCGGATGAAGCTCATTTTGATCTTGGCGGGTATGTAAACAAACAAAATTGTCGCATTTGGAGCACAGAAAACCCGCACGCATACATTGAAATGCCGGTACACCCAAAACGAGTTACTGTTTAGTGCGGATTTTGGTCCAGAAGCATAATTGGGCCATTTTTCTTTGAACATGAGCAAGGAGTGGCCGTTACAGTCAATGGCTATCGTAATCGGGCCATGTTGAACGAATTTTTGTTCACAAAAATTGAAGAGGAGGATATTGGCAACATTTGGTTTCAACAGGACTGCGCTACGTGCCACACAGCCGAAGCTACACTCGATGTTTTGCGCCCTGTTTGTGAAGATTGCATTATCAGCCGCAGAGCTAATGTCGTTTGGCCACCTCGGAGCTGCAATTTGACACCGTTGGACTATTATTTGTGGGGTGCCCTCAAAGATAAGTGTTACGCCGACAATCCAGAAACAATTGACGCTTTAAAGGAAAATATTCGTGAAGCCATTGGTGAAATACAGCTGCACACAATCGATAATGTGTTTAAAAATTGGACCGATCGTGTAGGCTACTGCATGGCCAGCCGAGGCAGCCATTTGAATGAAATTATTTTCCATTATTAACCGGAAGGATTGTACTTTCAAATAAAAAAAGAAATTTGAGAATATATTCAGTAGTTTTTTTTATAGCATTAAAAAAAAAGTTATTTGGCGGACCCTTTACAAGCAAACAAAAAGCAGTCATTAGTTTTGGAATACCTTTATCAATGACATTGTTTATTAACGCCATCTTACCATGTAAGTCAAACACGTGATTAAAACATGGCTATGATCTCCATATTTCTATGAAAAAAGTTACAACAATTAGAATTAGTTTCTAAAAAATGTGCAAAAAGCACTCACACATATTTTCAATGCTATACTACTTAGATCTGAACATTTTCAATCTCAATGAAAAGTGCCACAAATTATTCCATTAACCCGTGCTAGAAACATTTTTCTGTTGCTTAATAAGTTTATTTAAAATGTATCTTTGAAAATATGTTTCTGAAAAGACTGAAATTAAAAGCATTTCATCTAATTCCAAATCACCAATTTGGTTTTTTAAACTAACACACAACTACAGAGCAGGTTTACAGAGTAATAAAGCAAATTAACAACACTTAAAAAAAAGAAATATTGTTTTGTTTGGCTGCTTTTCTGGACAACAACCAAGCCTTTGATAAAAGTCTGACACCGGAGATTTTTAAACAAATTGAAAACGCAATTGCCCATTACACATTTCATGTATTATAATGATACCTAACTAAAACATTTTTATGGTTAAACATCAAGATAAAGTAATTAACTTACACCTCATCAAATCAGCGGTACCACAGAAAGGTATTCTTGGACCGGTGCTATATCTACTTTTTACAGAAAACCTTTAAGAGTTACTATTGTCATTCTAACAGTTAGTAAAATTCCAAGTTTTGTCTCTGAGAAACTTCAGACTTTTTTTTAAACATTCAAAAATAGCTTAAAACCTTGAAAATTAGGGCCAATCAAAGTAAATTTCAGCATGTCACCGTCACTCTCCGGCAAACAATTATTACAATCTACCAATGCAAAGTACCTTGAAATAAATTTTAAAACCTGTATGAGCCAACTGTTCTTAACTATGGGATAGTAAGTTTCTAACTTAACTTTCTTAATCACGTTTATGAGGAACATAACAATGGCAATGTTTCTGTGGCAGTATTTTGTGATTTGGCAAAAGCATTTGATTGCGTGGATCACAAAATACTGCTACAAAAACTTGAACATTATGGTTGTAGAGGCTCTTGTCTTTTATGGTTTGGAGACTTCCTTTCAAATAGAAGCCAGTTTGTCAAATTAAAATCTTCTTCATCCAGCAATTTAAACATTTCTAGGGACGTTCCACAAGGAACTATTATAGCTCCTATCTTGTTTCTTCTGTACATCATCGACTTATTAAACATTAAAATATCCGGTCTAGTAAAAATATTGCTGGCTTAACGACTACTATTGAACAAGATATATTATCCGTAAGTAATTGGTGTACAGCTAACTTACTAAGCTTCAACGCCAAAAAATCACAGTTTATTTCATTTTTTAGTAGTGATTTGCCACTTTTAAATATAGGAGATAATGAAATTCTTCAATCCAATCAGGTTGTCTTTCTTGGTTTAAAATTAGATTATAAGCTAAGGTGGTGCGATCAAATAGGCTATGTAACTGCAAAATTATCAACTGGTTGTTACGCTATTAAAAGAACCATTAAACAATTAGGTTACGATGTGGCAAAACAAGTGTACTTTTCTCTTATAGAAGCGTACTTACGATATGGTGCTGCATTCTGGGGTTGCTCGTCAAAAGAACAGATTAATCAAATTTTTATTTTACAAAAAAGATCATTAAGAATCTTGTGTTCTATAAAAAGTAATTTAATATCTTGTAGACCACTTTTTAAAGAGCATAAAATATTAACGTTGCCTTGTTTAATTATCTTAGAAACTGTTTGTCTCATAAAGAAAAACTTTAAATGTAGTTCTTCAAGTGTTCACGTGACTAGATCAAATGACCTTAATTTTCAACTCCCCATCCCTCACACTACTCTTTGCAAGAATTCCCTTATTTACAACGAAAAAAAAATGTTTAATGCTTTACCTGTAAATATAAAGTCTGAAAAAACCTACCGTAAATTTAGAACAAGTGCCAAACATTATTTACAAAATAAATTATTTCATAGTATAGATGAATTTTTAAATCTTTGATAATTTTTATATTAGCTTAAGTTTTAACTTTTGAACTATACAATTTGTTTTATATGTATGATGTATGTTTTATTGTATTGTAATGTTTTGCAATGCGCTGTATTTTATTGTAATCTATTTTATTGTATTTCTTTAAATTGTAAATAATTAGTTTAAGTTAGTTTTAAAATTTATATTGTACAACGTCATGTTTAACAATAAATACTACTACTACTACTACTACTAACATTCTGAAGCTGAAGATATATCAATTACAAACAGTTCAATATTTATCTTCAATAAATCTCTCTACAAAAATCTGAACATCTCTAATGTGCTACAAGACTCCAAGAACGCTAGTAGGAATTACTTATCTTGGTTTGAACATCATACCAACACGTACGCTGTCAACCTTCTTTAACATGTCACTACTAGCAATCAATGAGTTACCTAATTAAATTAGTTAGAATCTTCAACCGCACGCTTTTAGGTTTATATTAAAAAAAACTTTACAGCCTTTTGTAAATTAAATTACTGCGTTATTTGTGTTCAAGTGTTAATTAGTTGAAACTAAACTTGAAGATGACACTATAATTTTTTTTTTTGCAATAGATTATTATTGTTATAGCTAGTTAGAAAACATAAAAAACCTCTATTGTACCATAATTTTATTTATGTAAATATGGGATAGTTATATTTATCTCCGTAATTAATGATCTAACAATTAATTCAAATTGATAAAAAAATAATGATAACTTTAATTAAGGGGGGAGAATAGTTGTGATATTATAAGGCTTCACAAAATCAAACTCAGTAAGAAAACGCATGAACATAATTGAATAAATTTCATACATTGTAGAAGAAAGTCCACTCTGTGTTATTAAATTTGTAAAAATTTGATGCAATAAGTCGTTTCTCCGTAATTATTTTTTTAAAAGTGGCGTTTTTAATTAGTTTGTTTATTAATTTTTTACTCGTTAGTTATAACTTCAAATCTTTAAACAAAAACATGAAAACATAGAGTATTGTCTGTAGTTCAACATATAAAACAGTGATGATTAAAATCTTATCGTTTGAATATTGAGTTGGTTGGCGTTTTGTCCCATAAGAACCAATTTTAATTTAAAAACGGCGCTGTACGTGTCAATATTTTTCTAGAGAAAAAGGTTTGCCGATATTTTTGTAGATGTGATAGGATTTAATATTTTTCCATAACAATAAGACTAAAATTAGAATTTTATAAATTTTAAAACTAATATAAACAATATTATTGTTATTTAATTTATTTAAAAAAATATATTTAAAAATAATTATTTTTTTTGGTTTGCACATTTTAAAAATTTATTATTAAAGAAATATTAAATAGTATTATATCTGCGATTTATAATATTTTAATATTATTATATTATAATATTTTTAAAATCCATTCTACATAGCACAATACTTCGATAGAATAATTTAAAAAATATTTATAATATATTATAAAAAATATTATTTATTTGTTTCATTGGACGTAAAGTTGAGTAATATTTTCTGTTTTATTTTTACATATTTTCTATACAAAACTAATAAACAACGTGAACCGTTTAGATATATTAAAAGTATATAATTATTTTTATAAATTGTATTTGCTATGTTGCCAATTGTAAGAGGCGTATTAGAACGTTAACTTATGAGGAGGCTTATTCTACTGGCCCGCAACAAAATATGTATATCAGTATAAAAGCATAGCGCCACGTAGTGTTGACTTTAATGTACTACAATGTATAACTGTATATGTATATGAGTCGAAATGGTCACCGAACAAAATTTTGTAGAATGACTTCTAGTAAAGTATTATGTTGAAATAAATTGATATACACACCAAAACGTATTTGCCTCCAGTTTTTCGTACCTGCCTCCGTTCTGGAGGCCAGTACTATCAGCGTGTATATATTTTGGAGGAGTATTAGTTGTTTTACATCTATATATATATATATATATATATTTACATCAACCTAACTATAGAGCGTCCATACATTGTATATATATATATATATATATATATTTACATCAACCTATCTATAGAGCGTCCTTACATTGTCCTTTTACGCACTTTAAAGCGTCCGAGAAGAATAGAGCGTCCGTATACGGACGCCAAAAGGAAACCTTTATAAATCGATTCTGCGCATCAAGGCGAGTCAAAAGATACATATAAAAAAAATTCAGTCCTAGACGCTCTATATGGCGATTTGTGTAAAAATGTATATTTTTGTGCATATTTTTAGTTCACACCATTTGCCGCAAGGAGGCGGTAAAGAGCTTGGCGTATATTTACAAGTATATTTTTTTGTACAAAAAATGTATTACTAAGCGTCCGCGTAATATGGCAACACAGCTGATTTAAAATATCGATCGCAAGTTAAAATTAGAATTACTTTTTCTATTTTTAGGCACGTCGGCATATATTATCTAAAAAAGCTTTGGCCGTTGGAATAATCATTACAATAATTTATTTATATAATAACTACTGAAGAATTGAAAACTCCCGGTTACAATAATAATATAAGATATTAAATATTTAAAATAGCGTTGTAAAAAATTTTAATAATTAAAACACAGGTGGTTTTGGATTTTAAAGATTTATTTGAAAATGAAAATGATTTGTTTGTTGTTTGCCCGACGCTGTGTTGGGCCGAGTTTTGAGCAATCTCTCAAAAAAAGTTTCCCGGTGAGAAGCTACCTTGGGGCGTCTGTGTAAGGTTATCGGGCAGTGACGCCGGAAAGTCCTCGGTTTAATCTACCGTGGCGCGGATCGTCTGGTTGAGCTCTCCGTTGGTCGGAAACTAGATGTGGGTGCAACCAGGGGTTGCGTGGTTGAGCGGCGTTGAGACGGCATAATGTGTAAGTGGCCGTTTAGAAACACAGCTGCGGGGGCTGAGTTTGCAATATAATTGGTTTCTTACATAATTGCAAAAGTGCAAAATTTTAACATTTATGACAAATGTTTGGGTTTAAATAATAATGTAATAAACAACAGTCTAATTTTGGCATCAAAAAAAGAATGGTGAAAATCGCATCGCTCTGGGACGTTCAGTAAGTTCTAACTTTTTTGTCCAAAACTGTAAAGCAATTCTGAGGGCAGCAATGAATTTGCAAGGCTTGAATAAGCCAGAATATTCCCGACACTAAAAATCAGAAGTGATCTGACCGAGCTGTGACGGTCAAAGTCAAAGCGCATCCGTGCAATTTAAATGCGTCGCGCTTAAAACCCCAAAAAGTGACCCGTCCCACTTGAATAGACGTAGTTTGGTAACAGTTGCTGCTAGATAGTTTGTTTGTTAAATAGCTAAGTAACGCAGCTAACTTAATTTTTTTTTTTTAATTAACTGCCCAAATTTTGTCTAAATTTCGTTGTAAACTTGACCCAAAAAAGTCACCTTTTGCACTTCGGACCATAAATCTTAAACCAAAAATTTAAAAAAAATCCTTAAACAGGATGGTTTTCAAAAAATAAAAAAACTTTTTGTTCCAATTGGAGATTTTTAGTCAAAGCACATCTGTGCAATTCAAATGCGTCGCGCTCAAAACGACCTCAAAAAGTGACCCGTCCGACTTGGATTTTTGGCCATATCTTCTCGCCTCAATGCTCAGTCAAGTCCAATCGGGACATAATTTTTTTGTCTTAAGTCGCAGAGCAAACCCGAAAGCATTGTTGAATTTAGAAGACAAGTTAGCAATAATGTTTTTGATACTAAAAACTGGAAGTGGTCTGACCAAGCAGTATCAAAGCGCTTCAGTGCAATTCAAATGCGTCCCGCTCAAAGTAACCCCAAAAGCGTGACTTGGATCAACGTAGTTCGGTAAGGGTTTCAGCTAAGTTCATTTTTTTTTTGTTGATTAGCAAATTTTGTTTTAAATGTTGCTCCAAACTTAACCCAGAAAAGTCCCTTTTTGCACTTTTGACCAAAAATCTGGGCCCAAAACTTAATTTTAAAAAAATTCTTGGCAGAGCAAATTAGAGTGTCTTAAATTTAAAAAAAAATATTAAAAAAAATAACGCTGGAACTCATCGTTTCTAGTCAGGGTAGCTTTGGTAGATTACAAAATGCAAAATAATAAAATCGTATTTGCTCTTTCGTAGAAACAGTACCGCCCAAAAGTTTAGAAGTTATAAAATTTATCAAAAAATTGGTCCCAAATCGAAATAATGCAAAAATTAAAATGACGTCACTAAATCTCTTCTCTAATGATTAGAGTAGCATGCAAAGATAAAAAAATACTGAATACGAATATTGTATTTGCTCCTTCTTGAAGCACAGTGGTGCCCAAAAGTTTATAAAACTGAAATTTTACAAAATGTCTGACTTGAGTTAGCATAAACAAAAAATTCAACAACAATACGATTATTGTTCTAAGTAGGCTGATGCAATACAAATTACAAAATTATATATGTTTTTATAAGAATTTCGTTGATTTATTTTAGTTTCACTTGATATCATAGGCAGTCAGTTGTAGTTTCTGATCTAAAGGATTTGGCTGATGTGAATAGTTTTAAATATTAACAATTTGATTTTTTTAAATTAAATATTTATAATAAAAAAATTATTTTAGTGAGTATATTGTCAAAGTGTTGATTGATTTGTGACAAAGAATTTGTGAAAATGGTTTCTCATACTACTACTACTAATAATAGTCAGTTTTAATTGTATGTATTGTGGAACAAAAATTATTTTTTTACAGAATAGGATTTTTTTTTCAAGTTAATAAAAACACAGCTGAATTAATAAGACATTCAAATCCTAAATTTTATATTCAAGATTTACAATTTCCAAAAATTATATGTACCACTTGTTGTTTAGCACTAAAAGATAAAAAGAATAATAATCCTAAAAGAACAATTTTTCTACAATACCAAATTTTGAAAAAAATGGAAAGGAACTCGATATAAAATTGATTGTAATTGCTATAGGTATAAGTATAACTGCAAGAAAGAACTTTAGATCTGCAGTAATGAAAGGTAGAGAACATATAAAACTATATGAACACATTACGTTTGGTACGATAGCATCAGTAAATTATGAAAAATCAGTTCAGAAAATGAAAACAAAAAATCCTAAATCCAACACTGCAACAATTGTCTGCACAAAATGGTTCTCAACCATAGGAAAGAAACAATCACATAAATGTTCTTCAAAAAAAGCAAGCAGTAACATAACAAACAATGTGGTTGCGGAACTGTCTGATCAGCAAAGAATTGAGTCATCAATAATACAGAAGCTCTAAAGAAAGAATGAAGAGAATTGCTATCAATCCTAAACAATTTAAAAAGATTCAGATCAGTTCGGAGAAACTATTGAAATATAAATCTATTATGAATGTGTCTGCGTTAAATATACAAAAAACTAACTAACTTTTTTTGGTCACCAATTGGTCAACGCAAATGTATTCCTGCCCATTTCTTTGAAGATATGAAGAATATGAAATTAAACTTTGATTTCATTATAAAAATTGATTTCCTAGGTTTGATGTTGGTAATTCAACCAAAACAATTAAAAGACCAATAGTGTAGGGTAAAGTTTCTGAAATACTTGATATAGTAATTAATAAACGTGGAGAAAAGGGTAATGTTGACATTAAAATTATGGCAGATGGCAATTTTTTTTTTTAAATAACTTTTAGCATATTACTTGAGCTAGAAAATAACACAAATAAAAGAATGTTGAGATATAAGAATAGTGCGGACTTGAAAAATTTGTTAAAGCTACAAATGTAAAAAAGATTATTTTGTTATGTATTGTTCCTGATGTGAAGAAAAGTTATAGGAATCTAAATTTAATGAAAATTGTTGTGAATTAATTCTCATTCAAGTTCATCGGCGATTTAAAAATAGTTTTCATTGTAAACGGTCAACAAATTGCTTCTGCAGTATCCTAGCCTATACTGCTATGTATATTTGCAAGAAAAGGTAAGCAACTGTTATGAACATGATAATGATTTATTAGTTGGTATTGAAAATGGCGACAAGGAAAAAAACAATAACATTGATAAGTTTTTATTGCAGTTTAATTAAATTTAATTTTACATTTCTTAAATTAATTGTTAGAAATTGCAAATTTGAAAATAGAAAACAAATGCTTCAGGCTGAAGACGTATAAAAATTTAAGAAATTTCTTCAAAATATTTCAATCTAATGGAAGTAATAAGAAATTTGCTATGTTAAGCAAATCAGTAGTGAATCTTCTACTCTTCAATGAATACGATGATGTAACTGTTATTTAAAAATTGATAGTTCCAGAACTTCATTTATTACAAGGTTTCGTAAATCATTTGTTTTGGAACAAATTAGTAAAAATTTTAGATTGTAAAAAAGCTCTTCTTTGGCCAAAACAGTTAAAAGTAATATCAAAAAATTACTATGGCAAAGTTTTTGCGGGGAACGCTTGCCGAACAATGTTGAAAAACTCTGATATTCTTGTTAGTGACAATATACTAGGAAATATCAGCTCATTGATAATTATTTCATACGTATTATGTTTCAAATCAATAAATAAAATTGTAAATCTATGTTTCTCTACATCAATGCCGGATGAAAAAATCTTAAATTTAAAAATTGCTAACTTAAGAAAGTATTTTAAAGCAACGGGCTTTATCGAAACGCTAAAACTTCATATTATTTTATACCATTTACCTTATGCGTTATATTACTTGAGTTTAGGATTGAGTCGATGGTCGGAACATGCTGGTGAAAGTATTCATAATGAATTTAAAACTGTATGGTCTCGTTATAATATCAATATAATTAATGATCCAAGATAAGCAAAAAGATTAAAAAACGCGATTGTCAATTTTAATACATACCACATTTAATATTGCAAACTTAATAACATTCTATTGTAAAGCGTTTTCCAATAAGAAGTTTCATTTTGAATAGCAGGTTATTTGGGCAGCTGTCAATTTTGAAGCTATTATCTGTTGACATTTGACAAGTAAAAACTACGCCGTTATTAAAAATGGAACGATACACGCTTTAAAAACGCGTAAAGAAAATTAAAATTAACTACAAAAATGCTGAAAATTTTTCAGTCACAGTTTGCAAAACTAAAGCACTTTTTGGTCGTCGTAAAGCACCTTTTCGGCCGGCAATAGTAAACCTAATGGAAAAATTTGAGCTATTGGAACATGTTTGTGATGTGAAGAATCAAAAGCGTGTGCATGAGAATATTGCTGATGTAGCCCGAAGTGTTGAAGAAAACCCAGGTTTGTCGATTCCTTGTCGATTTTTGGAATAAGACATTCCACAAACGACATTGAACCGTATTTTGCATAAAGACTTAAGTCTTAAGGTTTTTAAAATTCAGTTAACACAAGAACTCAAGTTGATCAATCACCATAAACATTGTATCTGTGCTGATTGGGTCCTTAAAATGCATCAAAATGATCCGGAATTTTATCGAAAAATCATCTTCACTGATGAGGCCCATTTTTACCTCGGAGGCTACGTTAATAAGCAGAATTGTTGCATTTGGGGCTTAGAAAATTCAAGAATGATTGTTGAAAAGTCTTTGCATCCTCAACGTGTCACTGTTTGGTGCGGTTTTTTGACTGGCGGTGTGATTGGACCCTATTTTTTCAAATATGAGGCTGGTGCAACTCTTGCGGTGAATGGATATTGCTACCAAGCTATGATTAATAGTTTTTGGTGGCCGAAATTGAAAAATATTGATGTAGACGACGTTTATTTTCAGCAAAACGGCGCTACGTGCCACACAAGCAACGAAACAATCGCAATTTGGCAAAAAAAGTTTTCTGACCGTGTTTTTTTCGAAAAGGTAATTACAATTGACCACCAAGATCTTGTGATTCAACATCTTTAAGCTTTTTTCTTTGTGGCCACGTGAAAGACAAGGTTTATGCTAATGCTCCACAATCAATGCAAAACCTTAAAGATGGAATTTGTGTAGTTATCGAGGACATACATCCTCAAATGTGCAAATTGGTCATGAAAAATTTCATGAAAAGAATGTGGTACTGACTGATATTGTTTTTAAATGTTAATGGCATACCTTCCTCTTTACAATAAAATAAACATTTATTGATTTTTCTTGAAATGAAATAAAACTTCTTATTGGAAAACCTTATATTTCAAATACATGTTAATAAATTAAATACACAATTTTTTTTGAGTAATACACTTAGACATAAACTGTAATTATTTAAAAACTTTTCAATTTTTTTAATTTTTAGTGTTTACAAACTTTTGGACACCACTGTTTTCAAGAAGGAACAAATACAATATTTGTATTCAATATTTTTTTATCTTTGCATGCTACTCTAAACATTAGCAAAAAGAGCTAGTTTAAATTTTTTCAATATTTCGATTCAAAAAGACCAACTTTTCTATAAATTTTATTATTTCTAAATTGTTGGACGGTATTGTTTCCAAGAAAAAGCAGATACAATTTTAATATTTTGCATTTTGTTGTTTACGTAAACTACCCTGATCAGAAACAATGAGTTCCAACGTCGTAATTTTTATCAAACTTTAAATTCAGGACACCTGTTAGAAGGCGTCGTTAGATTTGCAAAACCCGAGTTAGCCAAAATGTTTCCGACACTAAAAATGCAGTGAATTTTATATTATCTTCTACTTAAATCTAAAAACCAAAATAGTTACTCATTCAGTACTAAGTGGGTATATTATTGTTTATTTTTTGTTGGACGCTGTATAGTTAATTTACTACAAATATTCTATAAATAGACTGGTCAAACTGGTTTGGACGCTTTATAGTATGCACAATCCGTGTCAAATATGTATATCTACAATAGAAAACATGTTGCAACACTGCCGGACGCTTAAAGGTAGCAAACAGGACGCTCTATAACACATATTCATGTTTTTTTGTGTATATCTAAGACGCTCAAAAACAGAAAAATGTACGGACGCTAAAAGGTGGTTTTATGTACAATAAAAAAATGTTTTAGTTTGTATTTAATAAGAAAACCGCGTTAATCTTTTTGAGCTCAAGTATATTCACCTGCGAGCACTAGAAGTACGTTTCTTTTGAAGGGACGCCCAATGACAGTTTCTCATAGCGGACGCTTTATAGATACCGAGATGTAAATATATATATATATATATACAGGGTGTCCGGAAAATACGTGTACAACGTTTGACGACAGACTCATGACGTCAAAATAGGTCGATCTAAACCGACTTAGTTATATCCAAAATTGTCTCGTTTAGCCGGTAGAGGGCGTCAAAAATTTGTAAATATTAAAAAGAAATTACCTGTAACAATATTTTTTTAAGTGACCTTGTTGCTATGGCGTTTAATAATTTGACAATTATTGACAAATTGTCACCAGTCTATGAAATTTACTCAAGTATACGATCAACATTCTTGAATTACAAGTTCATTTTACCATTAAAAATGGAAAATTATACAAACTCTCAGAAAGTTGACATGCTCCTGGTATACGGGTTTTGTCAAGGCAATGGGCGTCAGAGTGTTAGGGTTTACATGGAGAGGTTTCCTAACCGTCGAATACCAAACCACCAAACATTTGCCAATATTGAGCGTCATCTTCGGGAAACGGGCAGTTTTGAGAAAAAGTTTGAAGGCAGGGGTCGTATGCGAACAACTCGAACTGTGGAAACAGAAGAGATGATTCTGGAAAGAGTTGAAGAAGAACCAAGTACCAGTACCCGTCTCTTAGAACGTGAGTTAAATGTTCCTAAAACGATTGTCAATGAGGTTTTAAGAGAACAGTTGTTACATCCTTACCACATACAAAAAGTCCAGGAACTTTTACCGACTGATCCCCCCATGCGGCTTACATTTTGTCAATTTATTAGAAACAAAAGAATCCTTGTTCCAAATTTTTGTAGAAAAATTATGTTTACTGACGAGGCATGCTTTACAAGATCTGGGGTAACCAATCTGCACAACAAACATATTTATTCCGATGAAAATCCACATGCCATTAAAGTTGCACATCATCAGCATCAATTTAAAATTAATATTTGGGCAAGTATTATTGATCACTACCTTATTGGTCCCATTGTTATTCCAGACAGGTTAGATGGAAATATTTATTTAAATTTTTTGCAAGACACATTACCAATTCTTCTGCAGAATTTGCCCCTTTTACTTCGGAGGGAAATGTGGTATATGCATGATGGTGGAGTTAAATATGTGTGACTTCTTTTTGTGGGGCGCTATTAAAACAGAAGTTTACAAGACTTCGGTAAACACACGCGATGATTTATTGCAGCGGATTTTAAATGCAGGCAACCATTTTAATAATCCCGAGACATTAGATAGGGTCCAATATCATTTTTTAAAGAGTGTTAATAAGTGTATTCAGCAAGATGGCGGTCATTTTTTACATTTGCTTAAGTAATGTTTTTGTTTTACTTAGTTTCTTACAATAGATACTTTCAACTTTGTTATACTTTTGTTTTTTTTAACGCCCTCTACCGGCTAAACGAGACAATTTTGGATATAACTAAGTCGGTTTAGATCGACCTATTTTGACGTCAGGAGTCTGTCGTCAAACGTTGTACACGTATTTTCCGGACACCCTGTATATATATATATATATATATGGCCATGTATATATATATGGCCATGTATAAGTGAAGTGGTACAAATAATATTTTTTTTATGTCGCAACTTTAAAAATCGGTTCTTTAACATAAACTCTGGTCCCCTGACATTTTTTAGATTTTTTGTGCTACCCAGTGCCGAGATATTTAGGGTACAACTTTCAAAAATGTCAATTTTTTACCTTTTTTGCAATTTTCAAACGCCTGTAACTTGTTAAGGAATTTTTTTGCAGTTTATAGAAGATAACATTTATTGATTAAAATTGATCAAATATTCTAAAAAAAATCTGTTAGAGACATTTCCATTTTTCAAATGTTTTTATTCTATTAAAAACAGTTAAAAAAAAAAGATGTTGGGTATTTTTAATTTTTTGTTTAATACGTCAAAAAAATACTTTTAAATGTTATTAATATACTCTGAAATTTTTAGGATGGGCAATAAAGAACTTTTCAAGAAATCAGCGATTTAATTTTGGTATACAGCCAAAAAAAACAACTTTATTATGCAATTGTCGCGATTTACATCTAATGTTTTAAATTATTTTAGTTAATTTAAATAACCAGTTTTGTATTTACAATCGGCTTTGACGTAGATGTTCCAGCAATTATGAACGCGTTAGAATAAATATAACATTAATTCAATCGGGTCATTTGGCAACGCTGGATCGATGTCAAATAAAGTGATATTCGTACAAATAATGGCATTTACACTTAAATTGAATATTTTACTGCTTTTTCAAAAACAATATAATAAACAATTGCAACTAATATATTCAAACATTTTTTCTAGATTGTAATAATAAGAGAAACACTTAAAAAAAAAAATTAGTGAGCTTAAATAACAAAACCTAGACTTAATTATTGTTTAACATAATACATAACGAAGAACGACCAATTTCACTTTATCTCAAATTGTTTTATTCATTACTTGCCATATTTGTAAATGTATGTCACCAAATTTGTTTAATTTATCATCACCAAGTGATCAAAATTTCAGTGTATTGGCGAAACGAACGCGCATATTAATGCACGATAAATTCAATCGCGTCATCTGGCAACACTGGATCGATGACGAATGAAGTGAAATTCGTACAAATAATGGCATTTAAATTAAAGTAAACGTCAAATTTGACAGCTTTTATATCTCATTGTGAAAGTTTATGTTAATTTGTAAATTCTAAAATTTTGGTTAAATTTATATAAAAAATTAAAAATTTAACTACATTGGGATAATCTGCATAACTGTTATCACTAGTCGCTGATAAGTAAGCTCAACAAATATTTTATACGAATTATTTTGGCTTTTTTTAAGAAAACACAAAACTTTGATCATTTTTTTTGGGTTTTTTAGTTAATAAATAATTTTTTTATTATAATTTTTAAAGTAAAAAAAGAACGACTTTGGAACAACTATTGTTTTTATATATTTAAATTAGAAAACAAAAAGTGTGCAAAAACTAGTTTAAGAAAACCGACATTGGATATGATAAAATATTTAAATCTAGGAGATGACATGAAACTTTGTTCTGTTTGCTATTAAGAACTAAAACTATAGTTGATGATATTTTAGGTAATCATTAGTTTTCATATATGTACATAATTTTATAATCTGTTAACACTGTCAAATTATCAATAAATACTTAGGAAAAGTCTCAAATTCTCAAATATCGACTACTTCAAAAAATTCAGAGTTAAACAGGAGAGAGTGCTACTCTAGAAATGAACAATTTTAAAACGTTAGATTCGGATGAACGTCCTTTATCATTTAATTTATAAGACGTTCAAGATCACGTCGAGTTTTTTAATAATCTCAAGACAATTTTAAAAAATCCAACTACGACAAGAAATAGAAAAATACAACTTTTGACGTTAATGTCATCGCACTGGAGTACTTACAAAATAACAAGTATTTTTGGAGTCTCACACAGAGTTGTAGAAGCTTCTCAAAAAGTTTTAGAGGAGAGTGGAATATTTGGTTCACCTAAAACCAGGTGAATTATTTTGATCATTGTCATTTATTTGATAAACAAAATTTGTATTTATAATCATAAGAAAAATACTCGGCGATGAAACAAAAGAGAAAGTTATTAACTTCTATTTAAAAGATGATGTTAGTTCACAAATGCCTGGTAAAAAAGATTTTGTCACCACTAAAAACGATGCTGGGGATAAAATCAAAAATCAAAAACGATTACTCTTGGGACCACTGAGAGAAATTTATGCTATGCTAAAAAAGGAAAAACCTGAATTGAAAATTATTTTCTCGACCTTTGCCATCTTACGACCGATTCAATGTGTTTTTGTCAAGAGCGCTGGCGTTCATACCGTTTGCGTGTGCACTATACACCAAAACGTCAAATTATGTATATAAGGTAAAACAAATCACTCATGTTTTATTAATTAATTACCAATTTTTCAATATCAGGTGCAAATCTAAAAGCTTTAATTCAAGGCAAAAAACATGAGATTGTTACATATTAAGACTGTTTGAATTTAATTACGTGCAATATTCCAACAGAGAGTTGTTATTTTTTAAAATGTAAATTGTGTCCAAGATATATAAAATTACGTACATATATTGAGAAACTATTTGATTTAAATGAGGTTGATTCTGTAAGTTTTAAGCAATGGGTCAACACGCCGTACTGTACACTCGAAACAATTACAAAAGATTCAACGTAATTTATTGAATACTTTTCCGAAAAAGTCCATGTCCTCTTGACACATCACACACACATCGCAAAACAGCAATCAATATTTTTGAGAGATTTAAAAACAAAAATATCTGAGACAGAATTTATTGTTATTATGGATTTTTCTGAAAATTATAGTTTTGTTGTACAAGAGGCTGCACAAGGATTTTATTGGAATAACAATCAAGCTACAATTTTTTCTGTCGTGGTATATTACAAGTCCAGAGAAGAAATCTTTTTGCATAAAAGTTATACCTCTAACAATTTAACTCACGACAATGTTGCTGTTCATACATTTATAAAGATTATAATTCAAGAATTAAAAAACAAATTTAAAACAATTAAAAAAATTCACTATTTTTCTGATGAAGCGCCGCAACAATTTATAAATTATAAAAATGTTTTTAACTTATTTAACCATAAGAAAAACTTCAAAATTGATGCAGAATGGCTTTTTTTCCCAACAGCGCATGGCAAAAGACCAAGCGACGGACTAGGTGGAATCGCTAAGAGAACTGCAGCAGCTGCAAGTTTGCAATTACCTGCCGATGAGCAAATCTTAACGCCCCAACAACTTCATGGTTTTTTGTGTCATCTGAACGGTTGAAAAATATCAAGTTTTTCTTTTCATCGGCTTCTGATTATACTTTCAATAAAAAGAAACTTTTTCAACGATTTGTTAATAAAAAACGAATTAATCATATTCAGCAAAAACATCATCTAATTCCGACAGAAGATGGTATGTTTTCAAAAACTCACTTTCCAACTAATAATTTATTTTTTACAAAACTAAAATATTATGCTATAGAAGTTTTTACAATGTACAGTATAATAAATTAACGAATAAGTGTAATTGCACAGAAGTTTTATTTTTTTTTTATTATAAAAAGCTTATTTGATAATAAAAATAAAAAATAGAAGGATATAAGTATTATTTACAAATGCACAATAGCTAATCATTAAATTGAATTTTATTTTAATATATCATTTATCAATATCATTTCTGAAATTATTGTTAATTCTAAAATAATAAATGAAATAGACAGTGAGTAAAAAACAACATACTAAGAATAAAGTTAATTTTTTTGTACAGCAGTTATTTTACAGATCAATCTCTAAAAATATATAGAAACCTGTTTTATTTTATAAAAAGTTTTCCGTATAATTTAAATATTGCATAAAAAAATTACAATACTTGAAATAATTTAGTCATTATTTTTGTTGTTTTTTTTTTCGATATTTTTCTTGATTACAAAAACGCTAATTTCTTAGAAAGTTCTTTATCGCCCATCCTAAAAATTTCAGAGTATATCAATAACATAGAAAAGTATTTTTTTGACCAATTAAACAAAAAATTTAAAATACCCAATAATAATAGAATAAAAACATTTTAAAAATTAACGGAAAGTCTTCAATACATTTTTTTTAGAGTTTTTGATCAATTTTAAGCAATAAATGTTATCTTCAATAATTTGCAAAAAAAATTCCTTAAAAAGTTACAGGCTATTAAAAATTGCAAAAAAGGTAAAAAATTGACATTTTTTAAAGTTGTACCCTAAATATCTCGGCATATCTCTGGGTAGCACAAAAAATCTAAAAAAAAATCAGGAGACCAGAGTTTATGTTAAAGAACCGATTCTTAAAGTTGCGACATAAAAAAAATATTTTTTGTACCACTTCACTCATACTTGGCCATATATATGGATAATTTCATTATTTTTCGACCGATTTGAAAAAGTCTTTAATTTTGCTCAAAATATGGATAAAAAAATGAGATTTCCAAAATTTTGGAACTTCGAATATTGCCTGTTCAAAATGACACACATTTGGAAGTCAAAAATTTTACAATAAAACGTCTTTTTTAGCTTATTTTGTATCTCAGTTTTTGGGCTTCTGGAATAAGATAAATAGGTTCACGACGGCTCAAATTATTCCTTATTACATGTAGTTTAAAACACATATTCCGCATAATATATCAAAATGACTGCCCCAACATTAAATAAACAAACATGGCTTTTAAAGTACATAAAATAAGGAATATTTAGAGCCATCGTGGATCTTCTTATATTTTTCTAGAAACCCTACAATTGAGTTACAAAAATGTGCGGTTCGCCGATTTAGACATTTTTTAAATATTAAAAAAATCTTGATAATGCCCAATATACCATTTCTCATATAGATAACTTGTTTGCTTGTGTTCTAAACAGTATTTACTAAAATTTTGACTAAAATTGACATAGGGTGTATACGTATTAATTCTATAAGTCTTGTGTGATCACTTTAAAAAAAAATTAAACACAAAGAAATCTAGACTTTGTGGATCAAATTTTGTTAAGATTTGACAAAGTTAGAACGGTTTAAAGAAAACAAAATTTTGCGATTCTGCTACGTTTTTTTTAATAATGTTTGAAGCTTAATATATAAAAATGACTGCCACAATATTAAACATAAATATGGGTTTTAAAGTACATGTAATAAGGAATAATTTGAGCCTTTGCAATCCTTTATATCTTTTTTCTTAAGCCCAAAAATTGAGATACAAAATAAGCTGAAAAAGACGTTTCATTGTAAAATTTTTGACCTTCAAATGTGTGTAATTTTGAACACGCAATATTCTAAGGTCCAAAATTTTGGAAATCTCATTTTTTTCATCCATATTTTGATTCCTGAAAATTTGAGCAAAATCGAAGAGGTCAACTTTTTCAAATTGGTCGAAAAGTAATGGAATTATCCATATATATATATATATATATATTAGATAAATTCATATTCTAAATACAGTTTTAGTATGCAACTTATGCTGAACATTTTATATTAAATGGTTATTATAGTTTTCAATATAATTAATTTACCCTAACCCAGTCAAGTATCGTATTTTGATGTAGAGTACGGTACCGAGTAATAAAACATTATTGGAATTGCAAAGGAAAACGGTCCTTGAAGAAATTTTAAGTAAATTTTACCGGTGACCGCGCCATTGCGCATACATTTTGGTCCTTTGAACCGGATATATTGCTGAATTTGTTTATTGAAACTGAGTGCAAGATAAATAATTTTATATAACTCGAAGACAACGTAAGCAGGGCCTGCTGGGCCAGATATCTAGCCCAGCCTACGTAACAAGCGGCAAAGCAGAGTTCTTCCAATAACCAAAACAACGTGAGCAAGTCCAGAGGTTGTATAAAACCCAGCCCAGCCCACGTAAAAAGCAGCAGAGCGGAATTTCTCTTTCAGAAGTTTTTTTATTTTATTTAATTTATACAATGACTGATTTGTTTTACTCAAAATGGCTGAAAGAAGTAAATTAATACGCAAGCAAGGTTTGTTAAAAACTAAATTATTGCAATTTAAAATCTTTTTTAATGAATTCAAATTAAATAATGATTTAAGTGTAGCAAAATGTCCGGACACAGATTTGAATCAAATAAAATTTAAACTTAGTTTAGTCGATGATTTAATGAACAAATTTAATTTGAACTAGAAATTAATGTAAAAGTTGAAAAATTACCTGATCACTATAATAAACGCGATAAATTTAATATTGAGTATTTTGATACCATAGTTTGCGCAAAAACATATTTAAAAAAGGTTACAACTATTGCAAATACAAAAATTAATGTAAAGAAAAACAATTCCATTAAGCTCCTAACAATTAAGTTACCAAAATTTGATGGTAGATATAACATGTGGTTAGAATTTTGCGATACATACGAATCGCCAGTTAATAACAATTTTGGCATCAGTTCAATTCAAAAGTTTCATTATTTGCGTACGTCACTTGAAGGCGATGCAGCTCAAGTGATAAAATCAATTGAGTTTTCTTTTGCCATATGTTTCTGGAATATTTTATGTGAAAGATATGACAATAGTAAATTATTAGTACACAATCATATTAAGTCAATTTTTAAATTAGGGCCCATTCAAAAAGAATTGTCAATAAAATTAAAAACATTAATTGACAATATTCAAAAGCATAAACTCATTTTACAGTTATTAAAAGAACCCGTCCGATCAGTGGGATTCAATTCTTATATATATATATATATATATATATATATATATATATTTACATCAACCTAACTATAGAGCGTCCATACATTGTCCTTTTACGCACTTTGAAGCGTCCGAGAAGAATAGAGCGTCCGTATACGGACGCCAATAAGAAACCTTTATAAATTGATTCTGCGCATCAAGGCGAGTCGAAAGATACATATAAAAAAAATTCAGTCCAAGACGCTCTATATGGCGATTTGTGTAAAAATGTATATTTTCGTGCATATTTTTAGTTCACACCATTTGCCGCAAGGAGGCGGTAAAGAGCTTGGCGTATATTTACAAGTATATTTTTCTGTACAAAAAATGCATTACTAAGCGTCCGCGTAATATGGCAACACCGCATTTAAAATATCGATCGCAAGTTAAAATTAGAATTACTTTTTCTATTTATAGGCACGTCGGCATATATTATCTAACGGACGCCAAATTGTATATTTACATTTTATTTTTACAATTTTTTTATATAAGAATTACTAAAGAATTGAAAACTCCCGCTTACAATAATAATATAAGATTTTGAATATTTAAAGTAGCGTTGTAAAAATTTTATTAATTAAAACACAGGTGGTTTTGGATTTTAAAGATTTATTTGAAAATAAAAATTATTTGTTTGTTGTTTGCCCGGTGCTGTGTTGGGCCGGGTTTTGAGTATCTCCCGGAAAAAGTTTCCCGGTGAGAAGTTACCCTAGGGCGTCTGTGTGAGATTATCGGCGTCGCGGGCAGTGACGCCGGGAAGGCCTCGGTTTAATATACCGTGGCTTGGATTGTCTGGTTGAGCTCCCCCCGTTGGTTGGAAACATCCATATGTGGGTGCAACCAGAAGTTCCGAAGTCGAGCGGCGTTGAAACGGCATAATGTCCTTGTAAGTGGCCGTTCATAAACACAGCTGCGGAGGCTGAGTTAGCAATATAATTTGTTTCTTATCTTGATAGATGATTAGTTCTTATGTAAAACCGGCGGGCGGAAGCCTGTGCTGCTCGATCTAGTTACAGACTAACCGATTTTTATGCCTAAAAACCTAGCGGGTTAAAGACGGTAAATCTCTGCAAGTTGCAAGACAAATTTGACGGGCAAAATTTGCTTGGCTTGGTTGCTAGTTAATGCCGGGCGAGCAAAGTCATGTGTTGTATAACTATGGATTCAAATAAAATTCAGTAAACTAAGTTTGCCAACTGTAATGGTATTATCAAAAATTATTAATGAGGTACCTAACTCAACGGTGTTAAAAAATTACATTTTTTTTTATTTATTTATGTTTTTTACGGCTATTTTACATCGCCACAGTAAGTCTACGACTTGTTTAAAGTGGTTTGATGGGACCAACAGCTTAAAACATAATTGCAAAAGTGCAAAATTTTAACATTTATCACAAATATTTGGGTTTAAATAATAATGTAATAAACAACAGTCTAATTTTGGCATCAAAAAAAGAATCGTGAAAATTGCATCGCTCTGGAACGTTCAAAAAATATTCTGATTTGTTCAGTAAGTTCTAACTTTTTTGTCCAAAATTGTAATGCAACTTTGAGGGCAGAAATAAATTTGCAAGGCATGAATAAGCCAGAATATTCACGACACTAAAAATCAAAAGTGATCCAACCGAGCTGTGACGGTCAAAACGCATCCGTTCAATTCAAATGCCTCGCGCTTAAAACTCCAAAAAGTGACCCGTCAGATATGGATAGACGTAGTTTGGTAACGGTTGCAGCTAGATACTTTGTTTGTTGAAAATCTAATAAACTCAGCTATCTTCATTTTTTTTTTAATAAACTGCCCAAATTTTGTCTAAATTTCGTTCCAAACTTGACCCAAAAAAGTCATCATTTGCACTTCGGACCATAAATCTTAAAACAAAAATTTAAAAAAATTCTTAAACAGGATGGTTTTCAAAAAATGAAAAAACTTCCACAAAATTTTTGTTCATGTCATGTTTTCCCGTTTCAATTTGCCCAACCAAGCCCTGACCTCGTTGCAAGGCCAGAGTTAATTAAAATATATCTGACACTAAAAATCAGAAGTTATCCAACCAAGCAGTAACGGTCAAAGCACCTCTGTGCAATTCAAATGCGTCGCGCTCAAAACGACCCCAAAAGGCGACCCGACTTGGATCGACGTAGCTAAGTAACGGTTGCAGCTAGAAGTTTGTTCTAATCGGAACCGTCGGATTTTTGGCCATGTCTTCTCGCCTCAATGCTCAGTCAAGTCCATTCGGGGTGAAGCTCTAATATTTTACCGCCTTGTGCGTATAGACATAATTTTCATGTCTTAGGTTGCAGAGCAAACCCGAGAACATTATTGAATTTGGAAGACAAGTTAGCAAAAATATTTCTGATACTAAACATTGAAAGTGTTCCGACCAAGCTGTGTCAAAGCGCTTCAGTGCAATTCAAATGCGTCCCGCTCAAAGTAACCCTAAAAGCGTGATTTGCCCGACTTGGATCAACGTAGTTCGGTAATGGTTTGAGCTAAGTTCTTTTTTTTGTCGAATAGCTAATGAACACAGCATCTTTATGATTTTTTTTTAAATAAGTTGCCCAAATTTTGTTTAAAATGTTGCTCCAAATATTACCCAAAAAAGTTTCTTTTTGCACTTTTGACCAAAAATCTGGGCTAAAAATTTAATTTCAAAAAAATTCTTTGACAGAATGGTTTTTAAAGATTTACAATATTAAAAAAAATGTTTTGATTGGAGCCGGCGGATTTTTAGTCTTGGGCACTACCGTATAGACGTAACTTTCTTGTTCAACGTCGCGAAGCAAGTCAGTGTGTCCTAAATGGAGAAAAAAAAAATTAAAAATAACGCTGGAACTCATCATTACAGGGTAGCTTTGGTAGATTACAAAATGCAAAATAATAAAATTGTATTTGCTCTTTCTTGGAAACAGTACCGCCCAAAAGTTTAGAATTTATAAAATTTATCAAAAAATTGGTCCCAAATCGAAATAATGCAAAAATTAAAATGACGTCACTAAATCTCTTCTCTAATGATTAGAGTAGCATGCAAAGATCAAAAAATACTGAATACGAATATTGTATTTGCTCCTTCTTAAAGCACAATGGTGCCCAAAAGTTTATAAAATTGAAATTTCACAAATTGTCTGACTTGAGTTAGCATAAATAAAAAATTCAACAACAATACGATTATTGTTCTAAGTAGGCTGATACGATACAAATTACAAAATTAAGTTTGTTTTTATGAGGATTTTGTTGTATTATTTTAGTTTTACTTGATTCCATAAGCAGTCAATTGTACTTTCTGATCTGAAGGATTTGGCTGATGTGAATAGTTTTAAATATTAACAATTTTTTTAAATTAAATATTTATGATCAAAAAAATATTTTACTGAGTATATTGTCAAAGTGTTGATTGATTTGTGATAAAGAATTTGTGAAAATGGTTTCTCATACTAATACTACTAATAATAGTCAGTTTCAATTGTATGTATTGTGGAATTTTTTTTTGCGCACAAAATAGGATTTTTTTTCCACGTTAATAAGAACACAGCTGAATTAATAAGACATTCAAATCCTAAATTTAATACTCAAGATTTACATTTTCTAAAAATTATATGTACCACTTGTTGTTTAGCACTAAAAGATAGAAAGAATGATAATCCTAAAAGAAACATTTCTACAATACCGAATTTTAAAAAAAAAGTTTTTCTTAAAAGAACTCGAATTAAAATTGATTGTAATTGTTATATAAGTATAACTGCAAAAAAGAACTATAGATCTGCAGTAATAAAAGGAAGAGAAGAGAACATATAAAAGTATATAAACAAATTAAGTTTGGTACGATAGCATCAGTAAATTATGAAAAACCAGTTCAGAAAATGAAAAAAAAAATCCTAAACCCAACACTGCAACAATTGTCTGCACAAAATGTTTTTCAACCATAGAAAAGAATCAATCTAATATATGTTTTTCAAAATAAGCAACCAGTAACATAACAAACAATATGGTTGCGGAACTGTCTGATCAATAAAAAATTGAATCATACAGCAGCTCTAAAAAAAGAATGAAGGTTTCCCAAACAAATTCAAAGGATTCAGATCAGTTTGGAGAAATTATTGAATTATAAATCTATCATGAATGTGTCTGCGTTATATATACAAAAAACGAACTAACTTTTTTCGGTCACCAACTGGTCAACGCAAATGTATTCCTGCTCATTTTTCTGAAGATATGAAGAATAGGAAATTAGACTTTGATTCCATTATAAAAATTGATTTCCTAGGTTTGATGTTGGTAATGGAAATTCAACTAAAACAATTAAAAAACCAATAGTGTGGGGTAACGTTTCTGAAATATTTGATATGGTAATTAATAAACGTGGAGAAAATGGTAATGTTGACATTAAAATTATGGCAGATGGCATTTTTTTTTTAAATATCTTTTAGCATATTACCTGAGCTAGAAAATAACACAAATGAAAGATTGTTGAGATCTACATATAAAAGCAGTGCGGACTTAAAAAATTTGGTAAAGCTACAAATGTAAAAAAAGATTATTTTGTATGTATTGTTCCCGATGTGAAGGAAAGTTATAGAAATTTAAATTTAATGAAAATTGTTTTGAATGATTTCTCATTCAAATTCATCGGCGATTTAAAAATAAATTTCATTGTAAACGGTCAACAAACTGCATCTGCAAAGTATCCTTGCCTATACCGCTATGTATATTTGCAAGAAAATGTAAGCAACTGCTCTGAACATTATAATGAATTATTAGTTGGTATTAAAAATGACGACGAGGAAGAAAATAATAACATTAATAAGTTTTTATTGCAGTTTAATTAAATTTAATTTTATATTTCTTAAATTAATTGTTTGAATTTGCAAATTTGAAAATAGAAAACAAATGCTTCAGGCTGAAGCCGTTCGGAAATTTAAGAAATTTCTTTAAAATATTTCAATCTAATGGAAGTAATAAGAAATTTGCTATGTTAAGCAAATCAGTAGTGAATCTTCTACTCTTCAATGAATACGATGATATATGTAACTGTTATTCAAAAATTCATAGTTTGAAGCAAATTAATAAAAAAATTTAGATCGTAAACAAGCTCATCTTTGGCCAAAACAGTTAAAAATAATATCAAAAAATTACAATGGCAAAGTTTTTGCGGGGAATGCTTGGCGAACAAT